>CM076579.1:961354739-962554739 GCA_034641835.2 Pinus albicaulis
TTTTATGGCGGGGTCGGGATTTGACCACCCGACCTCCGCCCAAACAATATGGATCTGCAACCAATCCGCCTAACCATTTCTTTGGGAAATCTGCCCACGCTTTATTATTTAAACCTTCATTCATTTGTGCGCCCAAGGACAGACAGGAGCGGGCACGGAAAACGAGGCAGTGGAACCTTGAGCAGTGTGCAGGAGGGGGCGGAACCATGATTTGAGCCATTTTTCCAGAGGGGCCAGATTTTCACTTTGTCCGATTGGGGCAAGTTTTATATGGATTCAACACTACTCGACGCCACAAATCCAATGGTGCTGCCCATTTTGTCATCAGAGGTCTGCAATTTTCAGCCATTTCCAGATTGGGCAGGTATAAGGGTGTAATTCCTCATTTTGTACTTGTACTTTCATTTTGCCATTTAATGAAAGCAGGGCCTCCCCACTATTAGAGCAGGGCCCAGAGACGTAGTCCCTCCTGGACGAACTCCGATATCAACTCTTGTGTCTTCGTGCATGATGTTAATTGCTTCTCTCTTTTTTCCAATTATGCCTTTAAAGTTTCTTGTTTAAAAGCTACAATTTTCACATGTTAATTCTTTTATACATCTCAAACAAAAGATTTTGGATCAAGTGGTATCGGAGCGGGTGTTTGTAGATGTGAATTACATGTTTGTATGCTAACAAGAAGCAGGCTAAGAAGAGGCGAAGGGACGCTACAGGCTTTTGATCCCGAAGCAGGACGTGCACGTCAGAGAAGGAACATGGGGGACGAAGATCGGAATGAAGAGGAGCTCAATTTCCGCAAGACTTTCTATACCATGGCAGATCGAGTAGAGAGACTATTCTCTAGACTTGAAAGGTTAGAGAAAATAGGAGATCATTCTTTAGAAGGGCAAGGTTCAGCGCATGGAGATGGTGGAGGAAATCCACCCCCTTCAGGAAATGAAAGTCCTTCCTCCTCTTCTAACCATCATAATAAAAATTATGGAAATGCATCTAACAAGCCTTTCTTTAAGTTAGATGTTAAGTTTGATCTACCAGTATATAATGGTGAAAGTAATGTTGAGAAGCTTAAAAATTGGATTAGGCAGCTTGAACTCTATTGCAGGATCCAGCAGATTATGGAGGACGAGGCGAAAATCCAATTGGCTTCTCTTCGATTAAGTGGCACAGCTCTCATCTGGTGGGAGAGCAAACTTCGAAGCAACAGTAACTTGGGTAACCTTTTTTCTTCCTGGTCAGATTTTATTACTGCAATTAAAAATCAATTCTATCCCTTAGGTTACAAGCAGAAAGCCTTAATGGAGTGGCAGTACCTAAGGCAAGGTAAAGGACAAAATGTGCAAACCTTTGCTGAAGAATTTCGAAAACAGGCATTAAGTTTGGGCATCTCTTTAGATTCTCCTGAAGTTGTAACTAAGTACATTGGTTCATTGCATAGTTACATTAGACATTCATTGTTAATGTTTGAACCTACTACCATTGACTCGGCCAGTGTGAAGGCCATTCATCTTGAAAACAGGGGCAGAAATGATAAGGACGATCATTCAAAGAAACCACCTTCCAAACCTTCAAATGGCAAATTCAAAGGGAAAGGAAAGGGAAAGGAAAAGAAGACGGCGTCAACAAAGAAGGATGAAGGAGAAAAGCCTTATTGCACTCACTGCAAAAAGGAAGGCCATGACGATGATCATTGTTGGAAACTTTATCCAGAAAAGAAGCCGAAGAGATATGGAGGAAAGGGTAAGCAGAAGACGGTAGCAACCGCACAGCAGGACCTTGGATCCGACTCAGGCGATGAGGCATTGATCACAGCAGCAGGGGCAAAAGGTACTCATTCTCTTCATGATTCGGAATTACATGAAAGCACTAGTACATCAAATGAGCCTCTTTCTAATGAACGTAAGAGAATTGAGTTGTTTCATATTAGAGTTGTTATAAACCATGCAAAAGTAGAAACTCTATTTGATTCAGGCTCTCAAGCAAACCTTATTTCAGAATCCTTGGTTAAAAAGTTAGGCTTAGAAGTTAAGCCTCATCCAAAACCTTATCCGCTTGGATGGATACATGATAAAGTAAAACTAAATGTAACCAAGTAGTGTAAGGTAAAATTTGTTATTGCTTCTAAGCTGGTAGATGAAGTAGAATTGGATGTAATACCATTGGATATCTGTGGCATTGTGTTGGGGAGTCCCTATCTTTATGATAGGAAAGCAGTTTTCTTTCGCCATGAAAATAAATACCAAATCACTAAAGATGGGGTAGAATACATTGTAAGATCTCATCAAACCAAAGTCAGTGCCAGCCTTGTAAGTGCAGGACAGATGAAGAGATTGGTGAATTCCAGCAAAGGGTGTTTTCTCATGGTTGTGAGAGCAAAGGATGAAGAAATAACCGATGCTTTCCGAGGATGTGATCCGGCTCATAAACAGGAATTATGTGATGTTATTTCTAACTATGATGAGTTGTTTCAGGAACCCAAAGGTTTGCCTCCAAAACGAGGGATCCAACATGAGATCCATTTGCAACATGATGCTCCATTACCAAACATTGGTATGTACAGGATGTCATCCATCGAAATGGAGGAAATCAAAAAGCAGGTACGGGAACTGTTGAACCAAGGGGTCATTCGGCCAAGTACTTCTCCTTGTGGCTCGCCGATCGTGTTAGTGCCCAAGAAAGATGGCACATGGAGGATGTGCGTGGATTATCGGGCACTAAACAAAATCACGGTGAAAAATCGATACCCTCTCCCTCGCATTGATGATTTATTAGATCAATTAAAAAATGTTGTTTATTTCACCAAATTGGATTTGCGTAGTGGTTATCACCATGTCTGAATTGCAGAGCAGGATGTGTGGAAAACCACCTTCAAGACCAAATAGGGGTTGTTCGAATGGATGGTGATGCCATTCGGACTTTGCAACGCTCCAGCCACATTCATGAGGGTCATGAATGATCTTTTTAGGCCTTTCATTGATGAGTTTGTCCTTGTGTATTTAGATGATATTATTGTATTTAGTAGGACTTGGAAGGAACATGTATGCCATGTAATCAAAGTTCTTGATGTTTTAAAGAAAGAACAATTGTATGTAAAGTTGTCAAAGTGTGAGTTTGGGAAAACCTCTTTGGTTTACCTTGGTCATATTGTCGGTAATGGTCAATTAAAAATAGACCCCTCAAAAGTTGAGGTGATTGTAAATTGGCCTAAGCCCACCAATGTAACAGAGGTCCGTAGTTTTTTAGGTGCAGTACAGTACTGGAGGAGGTTCATTGCCAACTTCTCCGTTATTGCATCACCCTTACACACTCTGACAAGTATCAAACAAGCCTTTCAGTGGGGAGGAAAACAGCAGAAGGCCTTCGAAGCACTGAAAGAGAAAATTAGCACCGCACCAATCCTGGCTTTACCCGATCTCCAACAGCCTTTTGAGATCGAAACCGATGCCAGTGGGTATGCCATGGGAGCTGTACTTTTGCAACAGAAGAAGACGATTTGTTACCATTCGGAGAAGTTCTCCCAGGCTGTAATAAATTACCCCACTTACGACAAGGAATTGTATGCCTTGGTCCAAAGTGTGAAAAAGTGGAAACACTACCTGATCGGCAAGGAGACCATCATCCATACGGATCATCAGCCCTTGCAGTACCTTCAGTCACAGACCAAGCTACAAAAATCTCGTCATTTCAGGTGGATGGGGTTCCTACAGCAATTTCATCTGGTAATAAAGTATAAGAAGGGCACTAGTAACAAAGTAGCAGACATGCTCTCTTGCCCTCCTATCGCTGCTTCTATTATTTTGCATAATGCGTCATTATCTTTTGAAAGTTATGTTGAACAGTACACTAACGATGATGACTTTAAAGAAGTTTATGCAAAACTAACTCATGGTTCACAGGTGGACAACTATCATTTGCAGGGGACGCTGTTGTATCACCTTGGTAAATTGTGCATACCCACAGCAGAAAGGGTACATGTAATTCGAGAGGCGCATACCTCTCTTGTGTCTGGTCACTTTGGTGTCGAAAAAACCTTATGTCATTTGCAAAGGTTTTGTTTTTGGCCCCCATATGAAAAACATTGTAACCCGTTTTGTAAAGGGATGTGTGATGTGTTCTGTTTCAAATCCCTCTAATAGAAAACTCGGGCTCTACACACCACTCCCTATTCCGGGTCGTCCATGGGAAAGTGTGTCGATGGATTTTGTAGGAGGTTTGCCTATGTCAAGAAAGGGTCACGACTATTTGTATGTTGTCGTCGACCGCTTTAGCAAAATGTGCATATTGATGCCTTGTAAAAAGCAGGTCACTGCTGAGCAGACTGCTTGTATTTTCTTTCAGTATGTTTGGGTCCACTTTGGGTTGCCCACGTCGATTGTGTCAGATCGAGACTCTCGTTTCCTTGGAGAGTTTTGGACCAGCTTGTGGCACATGATGGATACCAAGTTGAAGAGAAGCACGGCATTCCATCCACAAACCGACGGACAGACAGAGGTCGTTAATCGTACCGTGGTACACTTGTTGCGGGGCTATTGTAGCAAACATCCCAAGTTGTGGGATGAACACCTTCCATATGTGCAGCACGCTTACAACCGAGCAGTGCATTCCTCTACGCAGCGTTCACCTTTTGAGACATGCTTTGGCTACTTACCAAAGGACCCTTTCGACATGATCTATGGAAGGGATGAAGATGCCAGTGGGCGTGATGATAGGGATAAAGCACATCGGTTCATTCAGTAGATTCAGACGATTCACCAAGTAGTGCAAGAGCAGTTGGAGAAGAGTCAGGCTCGATATAAGGCTCGACATGATAAGCACCGAGTCGACCATCAATTTCAAGTTGGCGACAAAGTGTGGTTCCACATCAGCAAGGATCGAATGAAGGGAGAAGGTAAGAAATTGCGACCAATCCGGTATGGTCCCTTTACCATATTGGAGAAGATTGGGAATAATGCTTTCCGACTTGACTTGCCGGTATACATGCAGATGTACTCAGTTGTGAATGTTGAAAATCTAAAACTTTATGAACCCCCATTGATTATGGACACTGAGGAGGTAGGATCAGTTCCTACAGTGGATGACTTTGCACCAGAATATCTCGATGAACTGCCAGAGGACATCATTCTCGATCGAAGGACCAGGACTTCGCGACGAGGAGATGTGGAGTATCTCCATGTTGGTTTCAAAGGGATGCACCCAAGTAAAGCCAAATGGCTTGAAAAGGAGAAGGTGAGGGAGAAATTCCCTCACTTGCCTGTTGATTGATGAGGCTTTTGGGGTCCAAAAGCTCTTTAGTGGGGAGGAATGATCCAGGTGGATTAAACAGGTACAGGTACAAATGGCTTGAGTACAAGGCTCAAAAATCAAAGTGCTCGAAAATATTTCGAACCAAGTTCAAGTTGTAGATCTCGAAATTCTGAATCCAACGGCGCAGACGGCATTCAATTCCGAGTCCGAATGAAAGAGTTAGGAGCAGTCAAAGTTCAGAGGTTGACTTGGTGATGTGGCAGACTAAGGAGGCAACAATTTTGCTGAAACCCGGCCACCGGATTCCGACCAACCTGGCCAGATTTCGGGCAAATTTGTGGGACCGTTAAAAGCACTCCTTCGGTCAAAATTCGAAGGTTCAAAAAAAAACCATATTGTTTTAAATAACAATAAAACAAAAAAATATATATATATGGGTGGCGGGCCACCAACCCCGCCACCCCATCTGCACGGAACCATATTATATTAAAAAAAACAAACAAATGTGTTGGGGGGCGGGTGGTCAACCCCGCCACCCCCGCGGTCTCCACTATCCTTACAGCCGGTTGTGTTAAATGGGGCGGGGGTTGTTAACGCCACCGCCGCCATACATACACATGGCGCGTTGTTACATGGGCGGGCCGCCCAATATGGGTCCGGCCCCCCACATCACATCAACGCGGTTTAAAAATATAACACGGTTCATCAAATTTTTTTAATATATATCAAACAGTTCAACGGTAAGTTAAAAATGCAATGCAGTCGGCCTTTTAATGGAGGGGTCGGGATTTGACCACCCGACCTCCTCCCAACAAATTCGGATCTTCAACCAACTCGTCCAACGGTGGCTTTGGAAAGTCCGCCCGAGTTTTATTATATAAACCTTCATTCATTTGTGCGCCCAGGGACGGACAGGAGCGGGCACGAAAAACGAGGCAGTGGAACCTTGAACAGTGTGCAGGAGGGGGCGGAACCATGATCTGAGCCATTTTTCCAGAGGGGCCAGATTTTCACTTTGTCCGATTGGGGCAAGTTTTATATGGATTCAGCACTACTCGACGCCACAAATCCAACGGTGCTGCCCATTTTGCCATCAGAGGTCTGCAATTTTCGGCCATTTCCAGATTGGGCAGGTATAAGGGTGTAATTCCTCATTTTGTACTTGTACTTTCATTTTTCCATTTAATGAAAGCAGGGCCCCCCCACTATTAGAGCAGGGCCCGGAGACGTAGTCCCTCCTGGAAGAAATCCGATATCAACTCTTGTGTCTTCGTGCATGATGTTAATTGCTTCTCTCTTTTTTCGATCTACAATTTTCACTTGTTAATTCTTTTATACATCTTAAACAAAAGATTTTGGATCAGCAGTGGACCCTACTTGAATCAAAAGAATACAAATCATGGTATTTTCTAGTAACATCAAGGCCCAACTTATCCATGACAACTTTGGGCATCAAATTATGCGAGGCCCCGGAGTCCAACATGGCGTTATGCAAGACAAACTCGTGCAACCTAAGACTTAGGTAAAAGGGAGGAACTTCATTTTCTTCAGACTCTTGTGTGGATGGCCCAAAAATAAGTTCAGGATAGTCATCTTCCACATTAACCATATCCGAAAGAGGGTCAATTTGCAAGATTTTAGACACCTGACTTTTATACACACTATTCTTCACCAACTCGGTCAGGGGCACAGACACTTTGAGTTTGGAAATTTCATTTTCTAAATTAAAGGAAGGAGCTTTTTCTACCTCTTTAATGGGAGGGCCTTTCTTCTATGTTTTCTCCTTCGCTATGCTCTGCTGGCTTTTTCCATTTGCTGTATTAGTAACTACAGGTGCTTTTCTGGATGAAGGATTAACCGGCTCTGTCCCTTTCCGCTGTGCCTCGTCCTTCATTTGGAGTTCTTTTCTCTTTTGAATGGGACTGATTGTGACATTTTTGTTCCTCAGAGAATACTGCCTTTTCTGGGCTGATAGAGCATTCATATACCCTCTCTGGTAGTCATCAGATTCTTCTTCTAACACCACTTCATTGGCCAGAATGAAATCTTCGTCCCCTTGAATGTCTAGAGTCACCATTGTGTATTCTTCGCCTTCTGTGAGAAAAATGGGCGCACCATCAGCTGTGAAAAAATTATTGGTTTCAAATAGAGGACCATCGTCATCCGAGTCAGTCCCTTGCACGTAGTTCTGCTGTAATGGCGCTTTAATCTGCTGCTGTGGTGCCACTTGGTCCTGCGCCCTCTGTTCTCTCTGTCTAATTCTAAATTGTGGCTGCTGCTGTCCTCTAAAATTCGGATTTCTTATTTGAGTTTTAGGTCTATCGGAAATCGTCAATCGCTCAACCATCCTTTCCATTGTACGAATCAGTGTGTCCATTTTGCTGTCCGAAGGAGAGGCTTCCTCTTTCACCACGACTTTCTTTTCAACTTTGGCTCGAGCTCTTCTCACCAGCAGATTAGCTTCAACGCTTACTGCTATCTTTTGCATTTCTTCAAGTGACAGTGGATCTCTTTCATGCAGCTGGTATGCCATATTGGCATCAAAACCATCTGAAAACTTTAGCATAGCTGAATCCACAGGAGGTTTGAGGTTAGCTGGAATAGCATTGTATACCGCATTGAATCTAAAACAATAGTCTTACACCGTTTCACCCACATTTCTTTTAATATTCTCATATTCAGACATAATTTGGTGTGGATTCCTTTTCACCTCCCACCGGTCTAAGAATTGTGTGTGCAACTCTTGTATAGTGTGGATGGAGCCAGCTGGTAAAGCTCTAAACCACTTTCTAACTTCACCTCCGAAGCTTTGAACAAACAACCTGGTAGCTATATTCTCTTCTTCTACTTCATGCAAGCTGAAAAAATCATTCATCTTGTCAACATGCTGCTAGGATGTAATTCCCTGAGTGGCATCAAAGATAGTAATTTTAATATGATAGTCAGCAGGCATATCATTGAGAACCTGAGGTAACACCAAAGGTGCATAGCGGGCAGCCATGACTCTGGGTGGGTTTACAACAGGATTTGCAGGATTTGAGGAAGGTGTTGTTGGGGGAGATGATAACCAGGATTTTATTGAAGGGGATGCTGATGAATTAGGAGGAGGAAATGATGCTCTTGATGATTCTGAAGGCTCAGGAATATAGGTTCATGTGATGAACTGAGGAGAATTCAAAATGTAGTCATCAATGGAAGAATTTTCTCTCTGAACTTCGATATATACAATAAACTCCAGATCTAAAACCGTGTTTTCAAGTGCATTTTTAGACTTACTTCTAAACAAAGAGAGCTCAAAAATCTCGTCAAAATAAAGCTCTTCTACAAGAAACCACTCACTGGGCAAAGTATGGGACCTGAAAATAGGTGTAGGACTTGGCGATTCCTCTTGTCTTATGAATATTCTGGGGATAAGATTTGGATTTTCAAACACAGGGGGAGGATTTGGATCAGGATTAGCCCTTGTATATCTTCTTGAAGCCATTGTGGTCAACTTACTACTGTAAAATATTTACATTAGCCTAGAAGACTCTGAAATATCATCATCAAGACTTTATAAAAAAGATATTACTGGGGTGATGAATATTCCGTGCAAACAGTTTTTAGCGTTCCCCAGTATGGTCGCCAGAGATGTTAGCACCCAATCTGAACCTCAGGCTGAAAAAGGAAAATCAGGGTAACAACTAAACCACGCTCAGCCTTGTAGCTAGCCCTACAAGGATAGGAGAGGGCTTTCTCCGTATAATAGATATTCAATAACACAATAATGAATAGATTTTAGGCTAGATATATGAATGTGAAAAGGGGCTTTAATAAATGACTGAAATTTGTAGGGATGTATGGGACAAAGGGACAGCCTGAGCTGAGGAATTAAATCAAGGATATAGGATATTTCATGGGCAAGGTAGGCAGGAGGTTTAGAAATCAAATTGAAATAAGGTGAGGTGGAAAGACTGTTGAGAAGCTGAAAAGGGAATAATACATGGATCCTTTTCAAACAGAAGAAAACACACTGAGTATGAATGAGTCCCCAAGGAAAAGCATATAAGATGGATTCTACCTTTCTAACTTGGAAATGTTTATAAATGAATGATGAAACATAACAACGTACATATGAACACAAAAGAGAGACATATGCTAAAACTCATACCACATGAATCCCACAAATCAGAGCTGCATCACTTTATTAATTCCCTACCAAACTGTACAAAAGGAGCCTAAAACTCATTGCCGCACTATTCCCCTACTTCTGAGTTTTCAGATCTCAGACTCTCCAGCCTTTTTCAAATAATTAGAATTTACAATAAATAGACGGATTTTGCAGGAATACAAATCGATGGAAGAGAAGAAATCACAACTGAAGATAGAAGGCCAAAAGCCAACAGTCTCTTCGTAAAAGAAGCGATGTGTTACATTCGGTCAGCGAGAAGGTGAAACATTGTAACGCAGATCTTTTGAATTGTAATTGAAGAAACAATAGGCAATCCGATCCTATTTTCCTGCTGTTGTAGATATCTTTATTTTATTTTAGGCCCTCGGCCTTCTGACTGTTCGCTTTCCATCTACCATTATTCTGTGACTTTCTATAGAATGCTGGAAAAAAAGAATTTATGCTTTCATGAAGGGAAGAATGTATTCAAATGGGAGAAGGGAAGGGAGATGGAGGCGGGAATCATATGAAAATCGCAATCGGGATCAGGAGGTGGGATGCATTTGGGACGGATCATACAAAAGTTCCGATGCGATTAGATTAAACCATGGGAAATCCTTTAATAAACGTAGTAAAATGCGATTTGGGATTTACAAAGGGGAAAGGGCCTTTATATTATAATGGGAGTAAGTACCGTTTGGTGGGCCCGAGGATATAATCGTAATCGCAAATCGGAGGGGAGAAGAGTTAACCTATGCAGGGAATGCCGATTTGCGATGGCCTGATTCGTTGTGGGCCGTCTGATTGGCGGGGAATATCGACGGTGCTGGACCAATCGGGGTTTGTTAATCAGAAGTCACAATCGGGGGGAATGCGATTGGAGGATTGGGGAAGAGACTTGCGATTGATCGGATCGGAGACCTTTGCGATTGGCTCATCGGGGCATGCAAATGGACCTTGCGATTTTGCGATTGAACAACTTTTTCGATTGTGATTTATAACAAAGACTTTAAAATTTATATCATAAGGTTTATATTATATGCACGGTGGGGAAGTGATATATACGGCGGGGGTTTATATATGATATAAATTTGCTTACAAGGTCTATGGGTGTGGAAAAGGGGAAGTGGTTTTAATTAAATCGCATATGTATTCCAAGTTTTGTAATGCGATTTTTATGGTCGGAAAGGGGAAAAGGGGGGTTTTCAAAGGGAAATGATCATAAAGTTAAAAGGGAAAATGGGAAATAAGGGGGGGGCTTAGGGAATAGAGGGCTTTTACTTCATTTAAGCATAAAATTCAATCCAGAAGTCAGTTTTGAGAGTGTAGTATACCGCTGGAAAGCTCTTTCTGGGCTCTTTCTGATGGATTTTCTTTGAAGATGATCTGTTGCCGAGCACGCTGTGGAAAACTTCTCTGAAGGCAGGGACATCACTTTGTGGAGATAACAGCTTCTGAATTGTGAATGAAAGGCAACGTATCATGCTTTCACCTCAAAACATGGTTTTGAGGTGAAGCTTGCATCAAACTAAATAAATGATATCTCTGATTTTACTGTTTTTTGTGCTTGTATTTATTGACTTCCTCATGACCTTGCTGATGTTTATTGACACTTGAATCATTAATTTGACCGTGGTGAGACCTTAGATACTAATGAGGCCCATCCTATGACCTACTGATATGATTTTGAGAATGAAAGTGACTAATGACTGAAGACCATAGGGGGAGAATCAGCAAGTACCTCATGAGGGAAAACTGATATAAATTACTACCATCAATGAATCCATGACCTAGCGGAATGGTGAAATTTTATTCGGTATGAGACACCAAATATGAAAATGCTAAAGAGCAGTTTTGATCACTGATGGCAGTATGACTAGACTATGGCAATATGACTAGACCGACACTAATAGGGCACATGCATGCCTTCCCTCCTTCCTCCATACATCCCCATAAAACGTACAAGTACATCATCAATATAGGGGATCAAAACAATGTACAAACACACAGAAATTTGTGCACATGGAGGTGGATCATAGTCCCACATGTGGAGCCAGCGCAGAGCATCCCCTACCTACATCAAACCAAGATATGGTAAGTGGTTTTCTCACCACTTACTTTCTGCCCATACCATCTCACCATAGCTGAAAGTGTGAGATATATTTGGTGCCTTTGGGAAGCACCATCATGATGAAAAATCTCCCTTGTTCCTCCAAGGGAGTGGTCCAATTCAGAAATTTTTGGGACCAAATATTGGCCATGAAGCTTACAAAATATATTACGCATCCTTGGAGTCATGGCCTGCAAAAACATGGTGTAAGAATGCATGAAATCATAATATAAAACACATGTACTAAGAGCATGCTCTTCACCAACAATCCTCCTCCCGTCAATGGAGTGGTGCAGAGATCTACTCTCTTCTTCAAGGGAATAAGAAGATGGCTAATTTAACTCTTCCTTAGAGTCATGTTGTTGCTCCAACTCCACAAGGTCCATGCATCTTTGACAATGCTGATATAGTTCTCTTTCAAGCCCTCCCAGTAATATCTCCTCAATATGATCTTGTTGAGCTTCATAGAATATGTGTGGCTGAAATCGAACTCTTCATAAGCCCTCTGTAGCAACTTCTCCTTGAGCTTGGAAGCTCATGACAAGAATATCCTACCATGATTATAGATGACTACATCAAGGATTGAATAGCTCTCCTCATGCAACAAGTCATCAAGAATCATGCAAGTATGAAGATCCTTGGAATATTCCACAAGCAGTTGGGATTTCCAATAGGGATCCAATGTGCTCAACAATGAAAACACTGATAATGTGTCATCTAAAGTGACTACCATGTTGTTTTGCTTCTCCTTGACATATTCCATGTCAAAGGTGTATGTTGGAAAGCCAAGCTTTCCATTTCTCTCCTCGTTGACATCTCCCATGCCAGAGGTACAAGGTGGAAGGTTTCTAGTCCTTCCTTACTTCCTTCCTTGCTCATGCACATGCTCAAAAGAAGATGAAATTTCTTGGAAGTTAGTCTCCCATGGGAGGCTATCATCTATCCAAAACCTCCTTGGTTTTGCTAAAGTATGCAAATGTGACCACCATCTCTCATCATGTATGGAAGAGGATCCTCCAAACAAGTTTGTCTTCTGATTCAAGGATTTCCTTCCTTGCTTCATGATGGTGTCAACCTTCATTCTTGCAGAATATTTTCTCAGCACAGTATGAGATGAGAGAATGGATAGTGATGTTAAGGGAAAAATGCTTTCCCTCTCCTTGTACTTTCCCCATACTCTCAGCGCTGAAGCATGGTATTCTAATGCTCCCTTCCTCCTTGGATCTATGAAAGGAGCATCAATGCATGAAACATATTTCATCAAATCAGAATCAAGTGGTCTCCCAGGTGGTATACCACAAGATAATTATGTCTCATGGCTCATTCCCATGTGAACAACAGATGGGAACATATTATAACTGCTTCCACTGTGCAAATCCATCTATGATTGTTGTGTTAAAGTATCATAAGGAGAAATTGGAGCAACTCCCCCATCTTCTTCTTCATCACCCACCTTATGCAACATCTCACAGTCTAAGGTGCTCTCTTTAGATGCAGTTAAACCATGAACACCCATCATCTACTTGGTGTCAAGAGTCTTGATCACAAGGGACTGATCCAACATAGTGTGTGTTCCAAAATTTGGAAGCAATGTTGGAACACATTTCCTCCATTGTTTTTTCTCTTTGTATATCAACATAGACACATGCTACTCATCTTCTTCATGTATAAGATCCTTGGGGACTTCTTGCAAATATACAAGAGCCATCTTAGTGAAAGCAATGGCTTCATCTCCATCTCTCAATAGATCTCCTCCTGTTGTCACAACGTTGAAGGAACCTTTCAGTTCTTCTTCTTTCTTCTCCTCATGAATGGAGTATGCCTCATTAATATGAGATCCTTTCACTTGATCTCTCCTTGAAAAAGGAACACTCATGTCTTCTTCTTGAGAAGAAGGTTCTTGCTGAAGTAGGGCCTTTGCCCTTGGAAAATCATGTAGTAGATCTTTAACCCCTTCAACAATGTTCTGAAATGGAGTTATCTTAATGGATCTTTCCATCTCATGAAATGGTTCTGATTTCTTGGGCTTAGTTTATTTACCTACATAAATTTCAGATGGCATAGAATCAAATATTTTCACTAACCTCCTAGTGAACTTTGCATAAGTAGAGATGTTTACATTTTTTAATGAAGAAGACTCAAATAACCACCAGACATATGCTTTACCTTGGAGGTGCAACTCTGCTACTCTTATGGCTTCTTCTTCAGAAATTGGATGCAGCTGAAAATATGTGTCCAGCTTCTTTACCCAAGACTTGGCTGAGCTCTCAAGTGACCCATCGAAAGTAGGTAGAAAAGTTCCACCCAAGGTGTGCTGCAAGCACCCTCTTCTTCTCATAATTCTGTTGGATCTTCTTTCTTCTTTGAGTTGAAAAAACTATGGGAAGCTTAGATGCTCTTTGAATCTTTTAGACTGAGATTCATATTCTCGGAGATAGTCACCAAGAGTCTCCTATGTTGGTGTCTCTCCTTCTTCTTTCCCTCTTGCAAGGAATGTAGGCATGCTACAACGTTGTAGATCATATTGTGTAGCTTAATTCTCACACACATAATATGAAGTAGTGGGGCTTCCTTCATGTGCAAAAATTTTCAAAAATTCTGCTTATCATTCATTCCTCATTCCCCTAATTTCATTCTTCAGCTCATGCATAGTTTGGAATAGAGTGTTTGAAAACTCTTTCCCATTCAATCTTCCAGAGGAACGGTTTGGACCCTTGTCTTCTGTGTCTTTAGTGTAAATACACTTCTTCATCAGTATTTTCTTTCCATAAAAATACATATTGGCTCTTCATTAAGCAAAGCACAGGCTGTGCCAAGATAGTTGTTCCAATACCACTGTAATATCCCCAAACTGGGATAGCTATCAAGGCATGCCTAAAAAATGCATTTTTCAGGAATGTATGCTACACCTCTAGAAATCAGCCCTTGGATCCCTTATATATGTCAATATAAGACCCAAATCCAAGAGGAGATCAGAAACAAATTTTTCTAGGTGGGTTAAACAGATCTCCCACACCTATTATAGCTGGAAAATTGCCCAAAGAAGGGACTGCAACACTATGTGACAAAACTTCTCAGAAAATAACGCAGTTCAACCAAATATATGTAGGAGGCCAATATTTAGGCTCAATCATGTCATTTACATCAGTATATAAATATTATATTGAAGCCCATACATCATAGAACAGAAAGTATGAAACTTTACATGAAGAAATGCTCAAAATAAGATGTTGCAACAATATGATATGAATGTACAAGCTTGAAAGCGTTATTTTATTAGCTGAAAAGAGCTCTAAGTTATGATTTAGATCTAGAGCAGATCTGTGTACAAAAATATAGATCTATATCAGATCTGTACACTATAGAGTCTCCTCTTTAAAATCCCCTTGGGGTTTTAAGTAGAAAATGTAGTACATAGAGTAGATATGAGATCTAATGCGGCTGATTTGTAGAATGATTCAGAATTTTTGAAGAAAATACATCAGTATTAAGATCAGATATGAATGGAACATGGATTAGATCTGTAATCTGCGGATCACCACAGTGAAGGGCAGACTCCCAACACTAGAGATCTCTCATCCTTGAAGTGCCAAAAGACCCTATAACTTTATCCCTTAAAATAACGCAGTTCTAGAAGATGGACTACACTATAGGCTCTAGAGCATGAAGTGGCCTCAAGCCAAGATCTGAAAATGAGCTCTCCTCATCCAATACTCTCTTGCCAATGGGATTAATAAGATTCTTCCTGATTAATGATTAATACTGAAGAATTTCATCTGAACTAATAATGTAGTCAATTGTATATTGGTAGAAGTTTATTAGAACCAATCCTGGTTTGATTCTTAGCACATTTCAGATGGCTCTTTCTCCTACCACACACTCTTTGGATATTTAGCTGATCATGTGGTGGATTCTTGTTAATGTTGCATAAATATATAGATGGATAGATGATAGTTTAACCATATCTTTAAACTCTATTTTAGTTTATTGGTGTTTAATAGATTAGGTTAGTATTAATCTACCACTAGAGTGCATCTATATCCCTAATCAGTGTAGTGTGGAGAGGGTATTTCAACCATTGTAGGCACACGATCTCTGTATGGTAGGTAGAGGGATGTGGATTTGTGCACCCCGATACTTGAAACACCCTTTGTTCCCACATTATTTGTACAATCTAGCTGTACAACAGATATTTTGTCTTTGCACTAGTTTTTCCAATGCATAATAAGTGTAAGAATTGATTAATGATTATGGCCACTCCTTGTTGGAACATTTTTTCCTAGTGACCTTGATGTATCTGCAATGTATACAATAAGTGGAGACATGAATTTGAGACTTGATATGGAATATTATAAATGAGAATGGGACTAGTTCTAATTCTTTATTCTGTACATTATAACATGGATCCTTAGAGAAGATAAGTACTCAAGAAACATCCTATCAATAAAACAAAACAAATATCACAAAATCTATGCATAACACTTCATGAAGCCACAATATATCGATATCGATTCAATATTGACATTAATTGAATTCATGATTGCCTTGCAGTTTCTGGAAGTAGTTACAGTTATGGGATAACTCAGTCACTTTCCAGTGTTTGCAATAAAAAACCATTATTTCTTTCAATAATAGCCTAAGGGAAATTACTTTAAAAAATGTCTTAAATGCAATTTCTAGTTAAATTACATTAGAACAATGATGCTTGTATATATTGTTTTCATTCAACATAGAAGAGGACTTTTGTAGAAAACAATGATCATAATATCGATAATGTTGATCTATTCTATCATTGGAAAACTGTACTCTACCAAAATAAAAGCCTCAAACATCAACGGACCTTGGCTAAACATAGCCCCCTTTTTAGAATATGTTCTCCATTTTATTTAAGGTAATGGATGTTCTATACTAAGAGGATATGATGTAGGAATACATAATATTTCTCTTGAATTGCTACGGGGAGCCTGGTCATGCTTGTTTTTCTCATATTCCAGTTCAAAGAGCATTTCCACGATGGAAAAAGGCCTTGTTAGATTGGCCAGAACCCTGAAATAAGCTCGCCCAAGAATGTTGTAAGATCCATATAGCCTAAATAGATTCGTATCTCTTGTCTCATTCATAGAGACCAGTTGAGCCTACTAATTAGACTTATCGATTATGATTAAAGAATTTTATTCATTTATAAGTGTACATAAATGACCTAAACCTTTCTCGGTTGAGTGGAATCCATTCCAAGTTGTTTCAGTGATTTAAACTCATTATATAGAGGAGAGAGAAGAGCACTTTAACTTAAGAGTAGGAAATTAAGATTAAAATGTATACCGCCATTGTGTTTATAATTAAGGGGAGATCAACACATTTAGAGAAGAGGTAGGGCGTAGTTGGGAGATGGCATTGCGGCACACGAATGGGCAAGAGAAGCATGATTTCATGACATTCCTTTTTTGCAAGTCAAAGAGAAAAAAAATTAAGTTGAGACAAACTTCTGTTCTAATAATTTGAACTCAGTTCATCCCTTTTTGTAGCTTTTTTCAACAATAACCCTTCCTTCTTCTCCAAAATTCAGTATACAAGTTTAAATCTTTTGAAAATTTAACAATAAAAATCATAGAAATAATATCAGAAAAATACCTTTCAAACGTATCCATACCAACTCTCCATCTCAGATTTCTCGAAGGGTGAAATGTTATCTCCATATGTGTATGATACATGGATCCATGCCAAATTCTAATGGCAGGCAACTGTCGTGAAGCGTAGTTGCAGCAGTGTTGTCCTGTGAAGATAAGTGCAGTAATAATGGGAAGCTAAATGCCTCATGTCACCATTTTCCCCAGTGGAGGAATGGGCCATCTTATCCCACTCACCTAGTTCACCCAATGCCTCTCAGAACACCATGGATTCACTGTTACATTCATTACATGCAAATGGATGTCATCCGATCCTCGAATGCATAAATTACTCACAGGGTATGGATATCTGCTTCGTCCAACTCCCTCATGTGGAAATACAAGAAGATGAGGGACAACACATGAAGGTGGAAACCCTTGTATCAAAGCTCTTGGAGAACCCGAAAGGATTTGTAGAGAGTGCTCTCAGATCCCTGCAAATTGAAGACTCTGTCTCGCCCGTCTCTACTTTTATCACTGATTTTTTCTGTTCCACCATGTTAGATGTGACTGCCAAGCTCTGTATACCCACTTACATATTTTTCCCTTCTACTGCTTCTGCACTTTCTATCATGTTATGCCTTCCCAAACTGGTGTCTGAGATGTAGGTTAAAATTTAGAAAAACAATTAAGTGATGGAATTGTTTCCTAAAAATTCACAAGAGGGCCTGGTAACATTAACCCCTAAAATTTTATTGATGTATATTACATTTAAAGATGTGGATTTTAACATAGAGATACCAGGAGTTATGTTTATTCCTGCCAAGGATATGCCGACTTCTGTTCATGACAGATCTGGAGATGCCTTTCACTGGTTCATGAAGCATTCCTTGCACCTGCCAGAAGCCACAGGTATTTTTATAAACGCCTTTGAGGAGTTGGAAGGTGAACATATTAAAGCATTGAGGAATGGAAAGTTTAATCCCACTTATGCTAGTCAAATGCCCCAAATTTATCTAGTCGGGCAGCTAACACCCAGGTTTGATGGCTGGATCGGTCATGCATTAAGAATAATATTGTATGGAAAAAATTCCAAAGGCATGAAGAGGTTTTAGTAGAGCCCGAGAAGCAGATCGATGACCATATAAATAAATCTAGGTTGTAGCAAATAGAAGCAGATCGAGGTTATAGTAGATCAAAGAAGATCGAGGTTAGAGTATGAACATGCATATGCAGAAGCTATAACCACTAAAAACACAAATAAAATAGATGAAGCTTGTGCCCTGACTACTTAATAATACTTACTAATCAGACCACATTAGAACATCCTCCTTATGTATTCATTCCTCAATCCATCGATCCTTCCCTCATTCGTTGGTGAAGCCAGCGATCCCAACCATCCATCCCAGGAAGACTAGTTTATTTTTCTACTTGACTGGAGAGATTTTAACTGTGATGGAAATATCAATCAAGCCCCTTGGATGAAGGCAAGCAGGCAAAGGCTGAAGGACAATGACAAATTAATATAGTTTACTACAGCAAAATTTTGAGTTCTTGAACATGTTTTCTGCTCCAAATTGTAGCAAAAGCCCCCGAATTAGGGGAAGAATGTTTCAAATAAAGATAAAAAAAGAGTGAACCTAGATCTGATATAATAAGTTCTTGTTAAAAATCTAGTCGAGTGCATAGAAGAATTGAATGTCAAATAAGGGTATGGAATCTATGGCGAAATCATAAAAATTATGAACAGAGAAGGAGCACCAAACTATGTCCCAAACCTGGAAACAAGAATATCACTGGGAAAATAAATTTTAAAAGGTCGATTTAGATTTTAGAGTAGCCGCCAAATTAGATTTTAATAGGTATTCAAATAAATTTCTATGGTCAGTTAGGTTTTCTTAAAGTTTTATTTTATGTGAGTAAAAATAATGTTAATTTAATTAGGGTGTTAATCAAAATTATATTATACCTCTCTAATAATATAAATAAGAATGTTCATATAAGAAGGGAAAATGGACATGAGTTCGGAAATATCTATAAACCCTTAAGGTGGTGAAAAATATCTTTCAATCTATGAATAATGTTATCAATAAACTTAAGTAGGTATAGGTGCCTCTTATTTTTTAGGAAGTTCACTTAAAAAGCTTAAAAATACCCTATTAGAAGGCGTTCACATGTGTTGTTAAGAGAGACATGGGATAAATTTTGACTAAATGAAATAAGGGGTACAATTAGATCAATGTATAGCAACTACTAAAATCACCAAGAATATATGCAAACCATCAAAATGACACACCTCTCTGAGAAAAATTATGAAACACCGTGGAATAAATCAGATTCAAACTTATAGCCAAATAATCAAAAGTTAGAATAGAGTGTCTAAGTGAACACAATAAAAATAGTACACACTGGACATAATATCATATACACATGGACCATACATATCCAACTAAATGTGGTAGCTAAAGGAACTTATTCCTACATATAGTGTCATAGATGGAAAAGGAAAGGTGTCATCAAACCAATGATACATTCATGAATTACATATAGATCCATATACCTTAGATGAAAAATGATCAATGTGACAAGAATCATAGGGGTTGAGATGACAATCAAATTTTAAAATATCCTCTAAAATCCCATATAGAAAATGGGGTAACAGATCCTATGACATCCAACTTGTGATATATGGTGGGAAATCCTTAAAATATCTCTGAAGAAAGATGTCTCGTTGAGGTCTAGGTCAAGTAGAGGTTCGATGAATCACTAATTTGGTAGTTGAAGAAGTTTAAATCTTGGTTTGTTAATTTGGCCCTAAGTAGGCACTGCAACATGGAAGGAGGTGGCCCCCTTGGAAGAGTTCTAAAGGGGGAGGCCACATAAGGCCTTATATAAATATCTAAATCCAAGTACCTCCCTCATAAAAAGTTCTAGACATGTATTTAAAGGATGTAGATAATGACGCGTCCAAATGTTGATAAAGACAATAGAACATCCCTTGAATCTCATAATAAATGGGGGCATCTACAAATGAGGTGATGCTTTAACTATATCTCGTATATATGGAAACACTAGTAGATGTTATTAAGAAGAGGAAGGTCATTATGATTCGTTTCAACTTGATGCGAATGTAAACCCACTTTGAACACACCAAGGCGTATATGAAGGACAAAATATGATACTCTTGTGCATATGTGGTTAAACGAAAAGGCCCCCTTTCATTTGCATGAAGTGTTCTAGATAAAAATCCATGTTAGAGTCGAGGCCCTAAAATTATGAAGTCCAAGTACATTGAATGTATTGTCTATAAATAACCTCTCTAACATCCTGACACAAACATATAATGATGTCATTTACATTGGAGGTGTAAATCACTTGAATTGTGTTATAACTTTAATCGCTCCCCAACGAAACTGTGTCATGCTTCCTTGTGATGATGCTTCAACCCTATTGGATAACAACCTCACAATGTAAAAGGAATTTAAACATGATGTAACTTTAATAGTGCCCCACATTCACCCTTTGGCTCACTACCCATGGCTAATTTGAGCTTATTTCAAGCACTGATGTGGATAATATAATTTTATTTTCTCTCATGTATAGCCTTCTACATTGACACAATTGAGTTTGTTTAAAAAATAAAATATTTATATTGAGGGTTCACTCCTTGTGCATTAGGGCTAGAGAGGCCTTGTATTTATGAGTTATCTATTCATTTCCAACTCTGTATGTGAGAGATCACTACAAGCTCCATCTCAACATGAAGTGTAGATATTGTGAGAAATCCAGATTGAGGCTTTGCAAATTATCCAAATTTTATACGTTTGGTATACATGGTAATAGTGTCATTACCCACAAACACATATCCTCATCACCAATACCTAGTTCTCTAAAAATCAAATGTTTCCAATATGCTCAATTAGAGGTGAAGGTTTCTCCTAGGAGGTCAATGTGTTGGTTTGGGGTGTTATTTTCGGCCTTGGATGCTTAATGGTTAAGGGCTTCAAGGGCCAAGGGCTAAGGGCCAAGGGCTTTAGGGTCAGATGATTTAGTGGTTAAGGACTTAAGATTTAGGGGATTTAGGTGTTTAAGGGGTTAGAAGTTAAGGTGTTTAAGGGTGAAGGGTTAGGGGTTAAGGGTCATAGGTTAAGAGGATAAGGATTTATGGCTTACGAGGTTCATGGATTATAGGTTAGGGGTTAGTGTCTTAATATTTAATGAGTCAATGGGTTTATGGGTTGTGAGTGGAGGGGTTAAGGGATTATGGATTGGGAGTTAAGGGGATATGGAATTCAATGGTTTTGAGTTAAGGGCTTATGTTTTGTGATAATTGGACTCCCAATCCCCTTATCACCAGTATTGGGGGTTCCCCAATCTATTAATCTCACTACCTTCCCTCTAGATCCCCTAGCCCCTATGAAATTAGGTCCTAAGCCCCTTCTCATTCTATAATGCTAGGATTATAGATCATAGTAAACCATGATTTCACCTTCGACTTATACCCATCCATGCTACCCTTGTGTCCCCTTGCCCTATTCAATAGACCAAAAGATACCCCCATACAACCTTTTTTTTCTTGCCATTCCACTTTTCCTAATGTCATGAACCCCAAAATTTGGTATCAATTCCCCTACAACTACACCCTTGGTCCTCCTTGGCTAAGGGATTAAACACATTAGGGGTTATGGGTTGTGATAAGGGAGCCCCTAATCCCCTTATCACAACTAGAAATAGGCTCATTAACACCATTAATATCTACTAGAGGTGTTGCGATGAAAGCAATAATGAACACAAAAGTTGTGGTCAATAGGACAAGGATTATCAAGATGTTTAACCATCCAACGTAAACATGGTTTTCAATGCTAGTGATCTAGTCACATAAAATATCCCATAAATTTATACTTTGGGATACCCCTATGATTCAATAATTAATCCAAAGTGAGAGGATCCATTGCTAAGGTGACAATGGTAACAACCTTGAGTTGATGCAAAATGACACTTTTTGAGCCTTCCACAATTAGGGTGTCAATTTCATCATCAACAAGAGTCACAATTGACAAGTGGAAACATCTCAAATTTAGTGCAATTGGCCACAAATTTTTATTCATGTTTCCCCACTGAGTGTGCCTTTCACATTTCCCAAGGCTGAAATCACATACTTGGATGAATTTTGCTTCATGCATGAAGAGAAGCTCCCATCCTTTTGATTCAATGTCATATAATCCATATCAACTACTCATATAATCCATACACTTTAGTATATCAAAGAGCTATAAAGTGATTCTTATTTTCCTCTAAGACCCTACAAACCCTATATTCTCCTTTCAAACCTTAACCTCTATAACAAAAGAAAACAATGTTCCTACATAATTTACAACGTCATGAATTTGAGAATTCCACCAATTGAGTGACACTCCAAAAAAAAATTAGAAAAAAAAAAATCCTAACTCAAAAGACTCTATGTGTGGCATTGATCACCATGGTGTCACTCTCTAGTAAAATTGTTTTGGTGGACTAACCAATATAATTTATTTTGATCCCTCTCCACAGATTTCTCTCAAGGAATTGATTATGTTGGGCTATATCTTACACAATATTTCTAGTGGCCTTGTGGTTCCATGACACACCTACAACATGTCATCCATAAAAAGGACACAAATTAAATGTTTCAATCCCTCTCATAGTACATTAACACTCTCACCCAATCACTCAACACACCATAGACCAACATGCCTTCCCTCACTGTGCAAGTTGGCCTTTATTTTGAGAAGATTAGGAGTTGCTGGGTAAGCATGAAGAGGGTGTAATTTTATCAATATGAGTCTCTCATAAGGATAAGGACTTTAATGAGAAATAAAATCACAATATTGACCACTCACTTCTTACCATTCCCACACCATAAAAAAAACCCTAAAAATGTCATTCTTAAAATCTCTTATGTAGTTTCCTAATTCCATTCAAGTAGAATCTCGCAATTAGTTATGTCAGTAATGGTGTGATAATTTTTTTATTCTCTTAAATGAAATATTTTTAGACATGCACCACTTAAAACATAAACCATCGAGTCAAAATGAAAGGAAATGACTGAATAAGAGGGTGTGTTGGGGGGTGTCAGCGAGTGTTGGATGTGCCAAGGGGGGAGTGACAAGGCATGCTAGGGAATGTTAGGGCATGTCAAGAAGTGTTAGTGTATGCTAACATGTTATATATAGTTCCAAGTCATGCCAATGCATGATAGGCATTGTTAGCACTAAAAATGTTAATGGTGTAATCGCCATTGTGTCATTGTTTTCAAATTTTTTATTGTGTCCTAGTCCATGTCCAAAGTTTGAGTCATTTTCAATAAAAGTTAAAAAGAGTCCCAACATCAAGGTATTTTTAAGTAAATAGATGCCATAGTGTTTGAGTCCTAAAATAAGTTAAATCTCTATTTTGACTTATGTTAGTGTTGAAGGTTAGTCGATCATCTGGTCTGGAATAATAGCTACCTTTGTTGCAAATTGCATATTGTACATTGTTGTGTATAAGTTTTGGGGAAATCGGCTTGTGCCAAACTATATCTTGTGTGCATTTTGGTTCTTACAAACTCTTAGTTAACGCTCTACTATTTATATGAACTAGACATACATGTGAAATATTGCCTATGTAGGCTATATTGTTGCTTAGTTGTTTTATGGACCTAGCTAGATTTGATCCTTGTCTTGGTAAGTTCTTAAGTGGGGCAAGTTCAACTTGGACATTAGTGGCCTAAGATGAGGTATAGGTAGTTATTAGGTGAACAAGGCACAATATACTTGTAGTAGGTGCAATTGGTCAAGTTGTTGTGGCTAAAGTATGCCAATGGCACATGAACTACAGTTGCTAAGGACTTGATTCAGTTTGCAATTTGTGAAATAATGTAAGGCTAGTTGTGATGGCATGACTGGCAAGGCATGCTATGGAATGCTAACATGTGCCAGATAGTTCCAAGGAATGTCAAATATGCTAATATATGTCAAGTGCTAAGGCATGCCAAGATAGCCAATGGAGTGAAAATATGTGTCAGGGACTATCAAGGCAACAAAAAGGAGAAACAAGTTAAACTACAAGTAAATGAACACGTAAGAGGGTTAATAAGTCATAAATTTACCTTTTCTAGGAGGGGCATGCTAGGCACACCAACACTAGGTGGAAATAGGTTCCAAGTGCCAAGTGTTAGTGCATTGTAAGTGCCAAATCATCCTCTATTACTTCTCATCTACTTTCCAATAATTGATCTCAAATAAATTTAATATTAAACCATGTGAAAGCATACCAAGGAATCTTAATGAATGTTAGACATGCTAATACTTTCCAAGCGCCAACATGTGCTAAGTGAAAATGTGTTTTAGGGAGTGATACACATGTTATGAATTAGAAGGGTGTGTCGAAGAGTGATAAAGTGTGACAGAGTGTGCTAACACATGCTTAGGAGTGTTATGGAGTACTAGGGCAACACAAGGGAGCACTAGGTCAAAATGGATGGAAGTGAATGAATATGAGGGTGTGCCAGGGAGTGTCAATGAGTGTTATATAGCATGCCAAGGAGGGATTGACAAGGTATGTTAAGCACTAGTAAGGAATGCTAGGGAATATCAGGCATGTAAAGAAGTGCTAGAGTGTTCTAGAGAGTTCCATTGTGTGTTAACGTGTGCTAAATAGTGCCAAAAAATGCAAGATTCTAAGGCATGCTAGGATGTGTAGGGTGCCAGGGTATGCCAATATGTGTCAATGAGTATCAAGGAAAAAAAATTAACCAAGCTAAAATGCAAGTAAATTAACACATAAGAGGGTTAATAAGTTAGGAATTTATCTTTTTCAGAAGGGGCATGCTAGGCACACTAATAATAAGTTAAAATACATGCCAAGCTCCAATGTGTGCCAAGTGCTCATGTATGTTAATGCATGCCAAAGTGTTTGAAGGTATGGTAGGGACTAAAAGGCATTCCAACGCATGCTAGGAGAGTTTTATGCTATGATAGGGCATGCCAACATGTTCTTGGATGTCCTAGTCATGGCAATATGTTCTAGGTACAAAGATGTTCTCAGTCATGTGAGGTGCCAAGGAATGTTACTGTGTGCCAAAGCATGTTAAGATGTTCCAAGAGTGTTGAGGAGTGCTAGATATCTCTCATTAATATAATTGATAAAGCTTGAATATGTATTAAATAATATAATATCTACACACTAGTAGAAATTTATCTAAAGGGAATTTGTTGGAAAATAAACCTAATAGAGATTAATCATGTATTAAATCATAGAAACACTATATTCTAATTACTTGAGGGAAATGATACACACTAATTACTTCTTAACAAATTGAATCACTCTAACCACTTTATGGCCTGCACACATACTGAAAAATATTCCACAAAAATGGTCTTAAATCATTATCTTTTGACAAAAAATATAGTAACATGCACATAGTGCCATCAAAAACTCATTGGAATGATCATTGGAAATGAATTTTTTTTACTATCACCAAAATTAACCAAAAAGAGCATTAGTGAGGGTCAATAAAATATCATCACTAGAAGTGTCACCAAAGAGAGAATTAGTGATAGGCCTTTAACAAATGTCACCAAAAGTGTCACTGAAAATGGATTTGGTGACAAACCTTAAAGGACTGTCACTATATGCACTTACAAAAATGCTCTTTTAAGGACCGTAACCATATGTGACATTGGTGATGGACCTTAAAGGTCCCTCACAAGCATGACCCTCACCAATGTCATTTTTTCTTGTAGTGTCATGAGAAAGAGGACACATGGTAGGTTTTTGGTGGCAGAAGTAGGTGACATGTTAGAACCTACACTAAGTGATATGGTAGTAGACCCCATATCGAGACTTTGATCTTTTAGTTTGGAATTTGGAGTCTGGAAGGAATTCCATAGATTCTAAGATCTAGGAAGGGCATAAGCTAGTAGTTACAACTTTTAGTCATGAAAATATTGGCAAGAGGCATCGAAGGGCTTATCATCACAGAACTTTGGTTTCAGACTCTACACATTAGCATTGAAACTCACCCAAAATTTGATATTTGATATTATATTCCATGTGAAGAGTATGGTTATGGAATCATGTCATAAGGTGTTGACTGTTAAGCGTCAAGGGACTAGACCCATCGGATGATCAACCATCAAGCCACAACAACATGTAGAGAGAAATGGTGTACCTGATACCCAAGATCCAATAATATTTTTTAGGGCTATGGTTTTCATCCCAGGTCACATGGGACCAGTGCTAAGTTTTCAAGACAACTGCAACAAGTATTTCATGTACCAAAGTTATTAAAAGATTCAGGTAAAAATTGGTCGAATCACGAGAGATTTGTGTCTATAAAAGAAAGCCTATAATGATGTAAGGAGGTGTGTGTTCCCATGTATCATCACAAAGCAAGACTAAATTTGATACACAAAACAATGGAAGTTAGTTAGAAAAATGAAGAGGTTGTGTTGTTGAAAAGAAATACATCTAAGCACCAAATTAAATGAATGGGAGTGAGATAGAGGCTAAAGTAAAACCCTATAGTGAATAATAAGTAGTTAGGGCCCATCTATGAAAAATACACAAATTTTGATTGTTAGATACTAATGTGTGTATAGAAGAGATAAATTAGAGGACTATGAACAGAGCATGAGCTATGTGTGAGAATAGAGCCCAATATCAAAGAGGTTTGTATGCAAAATAGAGTGGATATATGAGAGATCAGATAAATATGTACAATATAGAGGTGAAAATTCAAATTAATTGAGTTATGAAGCTATTACGTACTACAAAAAAATCAAATTTGGAAAATCATTATATATCTAAGAGAAATGAGGTAGAAGTGTTTTGTGAAATGGAAAATAAAATGATCTGAGTATAAAATGATGTTGATATTATAATTTATACACAAGATTCCTTGGAATATGTTAAGAATATATGAATTTCATTATTAGATCTAGATCAGAGGTGAACATATTCTAATCATATCTTAATTCTAGGATTAAATATTGGAAGATAAGAAGAGATGCGCATAAGATACTAGAGCATATCTAAATTATTTGATTAGATATATGACAGAGGTGAATGAATGAAGTGAATAGACATAATATGACTGTAAATTGGTATATTGGATCTCTATAGATGTGGTTAAGTTCAGATCTGAATAGCCAATAAAGAATGGGGGTATCATTAGGGGAATTTTGAGGTCTAAAATGGGCCTCCTAAGGAAATAATAAAATAATAGCTAAACCAATAAAATAATATTTATGAATTTGCATTTTACTTTTTTCACTACAATCCATGTAACCATGGTTAAATTCAATTGAAAAGGTGTATCAAAATAAAATTAATAAAAAATTTGTATTGATGTGACTATAAATAAGAATTATTTTTTCAAGAAAATGTCATTATCATTGAACAACTAATACATTTTTCCTTTGTATTTAAATAACTCATAATAAATTATAAATACAAATTCATAAATTGTTACATGTATAATACACTATTAATTAAAATTTATATCATTTAAATAACATGTAAAATAAAAGAAAAAAATATAATAAATGTAGTATATTATTTTATGTATTTTTTTATGTTACATATTGAATTGATGTGATTTATAACATATGAAAAAATAATATATAATATAAAAAGGAATATAATATATATTCTATAACATTTAGATTGTTTTTTATAATATTATGTATAATAATATATAATATTAATATAATCATAATGAAATTAAATTAGTTGTATTTAAAATTAAAGAAAACAAAAGTATTAAAATAGATTTAATTTATATTTATAAGTATAATATAACATTTATATACATTGACCCCGGATGCGGGTGGTGCCTAGCCTTGCAAGACTACACGGGGTGGCCATGTGGATCACCACACAGCACGCCCATGTGCCCCAACCTTGGGATGCACAGTGCCTTCAATTCTCGCATGGGCTAGACTTTCAAGTGCCATGCGCCACCATATTTTTGATGTACTCAATGTGTTTGGTATTAATTCCTCCCAGCACCATGTTGTTCACTTCTCCCTACTTCTTCTTACTTTGGCCCTCCCCTGCTAAGGCGAGAAGCTTCTGGGCTCAGGCCTCTGCAGCGACCCCTCCGCAGTATCGTGCTATGTCCAAGCTTGTCGTGATGTTGTGACGACACCAGCAACGGTGTAGACGAGCTGGGAGCAAGGGCCTCCCTTCGCGTCCCATCTGCCCCATGTCATCCCCCAGGACTTAAATATTCCGGTCTCTTAGGAAATGGCAGACTTGTCACCCTCCGCCTTCACACCTGTAGAGCCATCTGACTCCTTCGTTCCTCCCGCGTAGCTCCTGGACCCCTCCGATCCCCCATCCTCCTCCTGTGATAAGAAGAGAGCCCATAAGTCCACCATCCCTGCGGAGCCCGCTTTCATCCCCCGTAAACTCAAAGCCCTCCCTGTGCAGCCGACCTCCAGCTCCAATTTCGATGACAACGACTTTGAGCCGGCCAAAGAGAAGCATCTACCAAGTCTGTGTCTCTTGGGATCCTCCAAGAGGAAAGAAGACCTCAATTCAACTGATGCCATGGATATTAAAGCATCTATGCAGGATAACGCCACTCAGGACACTCTGGCGGAGTGCCTCGGGCTTCCTGAATCCCCACGCGAGAAGCTTTAAGACTTTGACCCTGGGCTTGATTCACTGGAATACGGCTACATCTGTTGCATCCTCGAAGAGGAGCCTCCCTCCAGCGACAAGCATGAAGGTTATCCATAGCACTCTCTCTTCGAGTTTCTTAGTTTGCTGGTTCTGGTTGTTTCCTATGCTAGCTCTTTTGGTCTCTTTTTGCATTGTTTTAAAGGCTGATTTCCCGCTATGGGTAGCTCGTTCTATCTGGATAATTAAGGCTATTTTCCCCTCTAGGGGCAGTCTAGTTTTGGACAGCAGTATTTTGTCTATTCCCTCCGTCATGGATCTTTCCATTTCTGAGGATGAGCAATGTAACCTCTGGTTGATGAATTAATAGAATTAGTATTACTTAGAAAAAAAAAATGTTTATATACATTGAAAATTTAGGCCTTTTTTGCCCCAAACTATGTTGAACCTAATATACCTTTTTTTAACATACAAATCTATTATACATTTTTTCATCATACAAAACTAATATGCATTTTTTCTTTAATTCTAATATGTTTTTATTCTTATTAATATTATATATTATTGATAGATTTGATTTATTATAAAATTACAAGGTTACATTTTTATTTATCTTGATTTCATATGTATAATATATATGTATAGACATTAAATTATAATTAATTTAGAAATATAATATTAAATAAAATGAAATGAATATATAATTTATTAATAAATATATGAAAATATGAAAATATAATATTTATTGAAAAATGAAAGTTGCATATAATAAATTTTATGTAGAACGCAAGGGAGCTCGTGAACTATGGCCACCTAGGGTTTCTGACAAAACCTTACCATGGCTGAATCACTGGTGTGGCAGGCCCTGCTGCAACAACATAGTACCTCAAGATTTGGTTCAGAAGCTTTGACAGGGTACTCATCATGAACATTCAAATGGGGGAGGCTGATGGGCCTCCCCCCACAGGAAACAACGACAAAAATGAAAGGACTGCATCTGAAACAACAGAGCAAACAACGAATCAATCAGTACTGCAACAGGAAACAGAAGCTTCGAACAAGGGGAAGGAGAAGGAAGGCACGAAGAATGAATAACATGTGTAGACGACATCATCCACATGCAAGCCCATAGCCGCCGATCGACCCAAGATTGACCTGCTGAGTCATAAAATCAATGCCCAAATACAGTTTATGAAGGACCATGCACTCATAGGTAAATTCATTGGCTTCTGGAAAATAGAGAAAGCATTACAAGGATGGATTGCTTCCAAATGGAAACCAAAAGGACATGTTACCTTACAGCTAGGGCCGAAAGGCTTCTTCAATGCCATATTCAACTGCATTGAAGACAAGAATAGAGTCTTAGATGGCGGCCCCTACTTCTTCAATGTAGCGGGTCTGTATCTGAAAGACTGGGTTGAAAGATTCAACCCAAACAAAGAAGACTTCAGCTGGGTGCCAGTCTGGATCAGAATGTACTTTCTGCCTTTGGAATACTGGGATGAAGAATCGCTTAAAGACATCGGCAATGGCCTCAGAGAATTCATCAAGATTGCAGAGGAAACAAAGCTCAAAAGATATACCTCTTATGCTCGCATCTGTGTCTACATGCGGCTAGGCAAAGCTCTCACGGACTCGGTAAGTCTATTTCATGATGATTTTGAATGGATTCAGCCCATAGATTATGAGCATGTACCTTTCAGATGTAGAAAGTGCCATGCACATGGCCTTATTTTCCGTGACTGTCCCCTAAATGCCCCATCCAAAACCACAAACAACTCGGCGAAATCTAACTCAGAAGGATTCACCAAAGTTAACAATCGAAAGAAACATGCCAAAAATCCACCCTCGGCCCCAAAAAAACCCTTGCCAACTCCATCAGCACTGTCCACAAGTAATAGCTTTGATATTTTATCTCAACAGTCCATGCCTGAAGCAAAACCATCCAAACCTATTGAACAGTCCACCCAACCATCCACCTCCACTTATGGCACAGAACAGAGCACATATTTGCATGAACCACAAGTCGCGCCAAAGGCAGCAGACACTCCCACCATTCTCAACACGGAGAAAGGCTCAGTAATATGGCAAGAAAAAGAAATGGATATCGACAACTTCCTATTAGATCCCGCCAAGATCAATAGCGCAATGCTTGAAAGTAGCCAAAGGGTTTACATGGAGGAAGATCTAGAGAATTTTGACATAGGAGATCTTGACATTATCAGTCTTGAACAAGCTTGCCAGAAGAAAGAGTTTGACAAAATCCTGGAGAGGAAACTTGAGAACTTGGAAGTAGTTCTTTCAAGAGCACATCAGCAAAGAACCTTAGGCATTCATTTAGGTAGCAGCTGGGATGGGAAAAACCTCAATAAAGATACCAAGAAAAGGGGCAGAAAAATAGATCTACAAAGAACAATCATTGTAGGGGAAATCCTAGTGGATTCAGGAAGATATTCTAAGTTAACGAAGCACTACATTTTGATATCCACTAGTCAATCATGAATCTCATCTCATGGAATGTAAGAGGGCTCAATAGCCCCGGGAAATACAGAATGATAAAGAACATGATACAGCATGAAAAATCGAAAATTTTTCTCATACAAGAAACAAAATGCAACAGCACTACATTAGGCTCCATTATTTCTAGAGCGTGGCTAGGATGTTAACCAGTGGAAGTTGATGTGTCAGGAGCTTCGGGAGGACTTGCCATCACATGGATTCCGCAAGCCATCTATCTCACGGAATTTCATGCATCCCACTATCTCACACAGGCCACTTTTCACATCATAGGAACCAATATACATGGTCATATGACAAATGTATATTTTCCTCAAGACTCCTTGCAAAAGATTGCGCTTTTAAACACATTAGAAGCTCTCAATTCTGATCGAAATCACCCACTATGGATAACATGTGGGGATTTCAACATGATCACTAAATTGGAAGAGAAAAAAGGCGACATAGTCAAATTGGATAATGAAAGCAGTCATTTCAAAGACTACATACAAATCAACTGGTTGATATATTTACCATACAATAATGGCATTTATACCTGGAATAACAGAAGATCAGGATCACAGCAAATTTCATCTCAGTTGGATCGATTTCTCATTTTAGATAATTCCATTCACCTGGGCGGAGATATCACCGCCTCAATCTTACCACTATCAGGCTCAGATCATTGGCCAATCTCTCTACAATGGCAATGACCGGGTGATTCCACCAGAAGAACTTTCTGATTCGAAGCCTTTTGGCTTTCACATCTAGACTTCAAAAATATGGTAAAAATAGCTTGGGAAAGATTCATCCCTCCGGAAGGATCAATCATGTACCAATTCCAACAATGCCTAAAGCATCTGAAACAAATAATCAAGCATTGGAATCATTCCACCTTTGGAAATATTTTTCAAGCTAAAAAAACTCTTGAATAAAATATGAAGGAGCTACAACAATGAATTATTGAGGAAGGGAGAATGGATACACTAGCTAATCAGGAAAAATACCTGACTACTTAGCTAGAAGACAGGAGGAAGCAAGAGGAAGTGCTATGGAAGAAAAAATCAAGAATCCGATAATTGAAAGAGGGGGAGAGAAACACTAAATTATTTCACCAGACAACCATTTAGAGAAGAATGCACAACAACATAGCACAAATTCAGAACCAACAAGGTGAAATATTGGAGGAACATGAAGATATTGAAAGAGAAATCCTCAATCACTTTAAATATTTTCATTAAGAGCCTCCGGTGAATCAACAACTAGCCATCAATAGAATTCTTCAGCATGTGCCAAAAATAATCACTGAAGAGAAAAACCAACTACTTCTCAAACCGATCACTCTAATGGAAGTTGATACTGCAATGGCTCAATTAAAAGACAAGAAAGCCCCTAGACCCGATGGATTTACATCCAATTTTTTCCATCACTTCTAGGATCTATTCAAACTAGAAGTATGGAAAGTCGTGGAGGAGTCTAGAACTATGCACTGGCTGCTTCCTTCTCTGAATGCAACATTCATAGCCCTCATTCCCAAAGAAGATCAACCCAACACTCCAGATAAGTTTCTACCCATCGCCCTATGCAATGTAATCTACAAATTAATTTCGAAAGTCATTTCCAATAGACTCAAGCCACTGCTTCCCATGCTAATTTCGCAGGAAAAATCAGGATATATGGAGGGACGTCAAATCCTAGATGGAATAATTCTAACGCATGAGATCATTCACTCTCTGAAGCACAACAAACAAGCATGTATGCTTCCCAAAATGGACTTATCAAAATATTTTGACAAATTAAGTTGGACATATATAAAACAAATGCTCACAGCGTATGGTTTCAGCCCTACATGGGTCAGATGGGTGATGAATCTTATTTCCTCTACTTTCTTCTCCATCCTTGTTAATGGCATTCCTTCTTGCCCATTACCCCCCTCTAGAGGTATTAATCAAGGGGATCCCCTATCACCGTTCATCTTTGTTCTCATGGCGGAAGGCTTAGGACGTCTCTTAAAGCATGCTCTCCACTCTCAAAACCTCAGAGGCATCTCAGTGCACGGTTCCCCTGCCACCACTCATCAACAATTCGTGGATGATAATATGTTTTTTGGGCACCCCTCATTCCAAGAAGCATCTACTCTTAAATCCCTGTTAGATACCTTCTCTGAGGCATCCGGAACTACCATTAACACTGCCAAATCTCGGATCTTCTTTTTTCATACACTCACAGTATCCCAAATAAACATAGCTAGAATCCTAGGCTTCACTATAGCCAAACTACCCTCCAAATACTTGGGTGCACCTTTGATTGACTCAACCATCAAGCACACATTTTGGCAACTTCTCCTCGAAAAACTTGAAAGCCGCCTCTCTTCATGGACATATAGAACTCTTAATATGGCCAATCGGCTTGTGCTCATCAAAATGGTACTTCAATCTATGCCTCTATACCTTTTCTCGGTGCTTGCAATGCCAAAGTGGGTACTTAAGAAGATCAAGGACATACAACGCAATTTTCTATGGGGATCCTTAGGACAGAACCACAAATGGGCATTAGTCAAATGGACAACAGTCTGCACACCAAAAAAGCGAGGCCTTGGGCTACGGGATCCACAAAATAGTAATGCAGTGATGGGAAATAAAATATGGTGGAAATGGCTATCAACTCCACACACTCTTTGGGCCAAATTATGGATAGAAAAATATGCAAAATTGCAAAAAATCGACCACCGAAAGAATTGATCAGACTCACAAATAATAATGTTGGTTCTCTCATTTGGAATGCAGCAAGACAACACATGGATATGCTACAACAACACAGTTTTTGGGAGATTAGAGATGGTGGTACAACTAGGTTCTGGGTTGACTCATGGCAACAATGACCCAACCTCTTAGAAACCTTCCAACCCCAGAACCTTGGGGAATATGCTATTCATCATAATGAAACAGTTTCTCAATTCTGGACTCAGCATATCAATCATGGATACAGACAATGGACAAAGGCAGAACAGATTGCTACGCAGGAACAGGAGGACCTACAAAAAGAAATAGACATAGAGCTCAACAATCGGAAAATCAGATACTCAGATCAAAAGGACATTCTAAGATGGGGATACACCCCGCAAGGTATCTTCACAACCAAGGAGGCATATGGATTGATGATTAAAATGCAGGAACCTGTGGATCCTTTATGGGAACGGATGTGGATCCTTGGAATCTGGCCCAAATTTTCCACCTTCATTTGGTTTCTCAGCCATAGAAGAATCCTCACTTTGGATAATCTCATAAAATTAGGATTCCACGGACCCTCATGCTTCCCCAACTGTAATCAGCAAAATGAAACCATTCAGCACCTTATGGATTCATGCACCTCAGCCACTAAACTATGGGAAAAACTCAGCTTCAGGTGCCAAAGAACATGCAGAGTTTCAAGGGATATTATCAGCACCATACGCAACTGGCTCCCCACTCCATACAATAGTAAGATTTTGAATTCTCTTTGGAAAATCCTCCCGGGTCTACTTCTTTGGACAATATGGAAGGAAAGAAATAAACGAATTTTCAAAAATCAAAGTACTCCCCTAGATACCTTATGAAGTAATTTCTGCCAGAATATCCAAGAAACACTGACTCTTCAGACATAGCAGGCAGAATATTTCACCACTGAAGCACAGGAAAAGAATATTCTAGAAAATTGGCATATCCGTCTTCCCCCTGTTCAGGATTATCCCCACATCTCCCCCACCACGTCATGCTCTCTCACTCAGTGGAATCCCCCACCATCGGGTTTAACTAAATTAAACTTTTATGGAGCCTCAAAAGGCAATCCGGGCAAAGCTGGTTATGGAGGCATATTCAGAAATCATGAAGGCATTCCTCTTCTCATTTACTATGGATCCATTGGCTGGGATACGAATAATTCAGCAGAACTAGAAGGGTTGTGGCAAGGACTCAGCTTAGCATATCAATATAATTTCTACCCTATTATAATTGAAGGGGATTCCAAAATCCTCATCAACATGGCCAATCAAATATAAATGGGGACCCCAGCCTGCAAATTAGCAACTCGCTGGCAATTAGCGGCTTGCTTAGAAATCATTGAACAATGGTTAAGAGACAGGAGAGCTATCACCTTCACTCATGTCAGAAGGGATGGAAATAAGATTGTTGATCTATTGGCAGACAAAGGGGTAGACAAATATCAAGTGTTAGAAGCAGGATCTCTTACCATACTCAATGATAGTACTCAACTCCAGGAATGCACTTGACTGGTGCACAAAGAAGCAAAACCCCCGTATGCAGGTATTTTCCAAAGTTAAGAAGGTAGTGGAGGTTTGGGGTGGCAAGTGGCGCAGCCACTCTAATGCACGTAATATCACACTTATGAACTCTCATAAATGGTATTCAATGCAGCACTTGGTTCGATTCATCACCGCCATTCTGCATTATCATTCCATTATGGCTCCCTCCGAAGCCTTCAGACATGCATTCCCGAATTTTCTGGCTCCTCTGCCTCTGCAATGTCAATGCCCCCAGGTGGTTGCAAAGCCAAGTCTCCACACTGCAACTGGTAGGCACTACCCAATTCTCTGCTGCATAGATTTTGGGCCAGGAATTCACTATACACAGAGCATCTACTACAATTTATTCCTAAATTCTGCTTCTCCTGGTACTCGCGGTGACCAATTCCTCACCATTCCCATTACTCATAATCAGTCCCTCTCTCCCGGTGAAGCCATGCCCAAGGTGCGTCAACGGATGCGCTGCAGACAAGGTAGCAGTATAGGGAGAATGCCTCACTTCTCGCCCTCACATGATTCGAACTCTACTTCTCCGCCCTCATCTGAATACTTCTTGCCTCGCTACCGAGACACGCGTAGTGGTAGAGGATGCACTCACATTTCTAGCTTTCAGCCCTAGCACTCTAGTCCTATTGTTGCTACCTTCCCATCCAGCTCTCAGTCTTCCCATTACACAGCTCAATTTACCAACCAATGTACCATGGACAGACCCATTATCAAAGCCACTATAACCGTCATGTTCCAGAAGGAGAAGCAAGACATATCACAGGGCGAGCCTCCTGAAGAACCTCACACCAGCGTTACAGTGAAGCACAACCCAACTCAGGGCGAGCCTCCTGCTAGAAAACGCAAGCGGATTCATATTGACGAAGGCATCGCAGATGTAAGAAATGCAGAGAAGACACGGGACCATATGGATAAGGTTACTGGCGCTGAATGGGAGAAGGATGAAACAGGTGCAATGCAGGCCAAAAATGATGACTTCGACGCCTACAGTTGCCGAATTCTTGAAGAACGCCCAACTACACCAAATGATACCTAAACCTGCAAACCTCTTTAGGAATCAGGTTCACAGATCTCAATCATTTGGGTCCATTTCAGTTTTTTTGAAGAATTTGTATAGTTTTAAAATGGTTGTAAACAGAACAACAATTTATTTATCCTAGGCTGGTTTCCCCTGTGTGGGCGGCACATATTTTTTGGACTGGACTGGTTTCCCATTATAGAGTAGTCTTTAACATGTTTTGGAATCTATATGCCATGAACTTTGGCTGAGAACTATTGAGGCCAGTGCCTCATTGTACCATTTTGTTACAGTAATATATTTTAGACAAAAATAGAAAAAAAAAATATTTATTGAAAAATGTGTAAAGACTTGAAGATTATGTAAGGATATGCATTGTTTCTTTCAAAAAATATGAAATGACAATAATAATATTTTAATAAAAAGTATGAAATGACATTTATTATTAGTACTTTACTTTACAACTTTAAAAGCACTTAGAGCACTGCCAAGGTTAATCATGAGTTTTTATCCACTATTGAAAATGTAACAAGCAAGTTGCTTTAACTCAAGGAATGCCACCTCAAACATGGGGGATGATGTCATCCCCTAAAATGTGATTGGTTCTCATAAAGTGGATTTTGATTGTACATTTTCCTTAGGAGGCCCATTTTAGACCTCAAAATTCCCCTAATAAGAACATATCTAAGAAGGAGAAGATTGAATTTGGCTATTTTTTAAAGCTTGTAATATTGTACATATCTTTTTTTTTGCAAAGGTTTTCCCATATTAAAAAAATGAAAAGAGGGTATCCCTTAAAAGAAAAATCAAAGGACCAAAAGAATAAAAAAGAAAAAAGATAAAGTATGAACCCCACAAAAAGAGATAAGAATAGATCATGAAAGTGCTGCACATTTAAATGCCACTACATTTAGTTTAGTTTAGTTTAGTTTTGAAAATAATATTGTGTGCAGCTTGTCCAGAATGCCCCAATTCATGATGATCAAATAGTTTAATCTTGATTCATTCGTGTTTTCAATGTCATATCATGCTAGTTAGGGAATAAAGATCTTGCCAAACTGTTTAATCTTGGAAGATCGGTAGTTAGGCAGAGAATAAATGAGCTCATCAGTTTAATTTGAGCCTTTGGAAGTTATAAGGTTAGTGATTATATATTTTTATTTTGAAGGAAAAATAAAGGGTCAGCAAGCTTAAATGCACCAAATAAATGAAGAAAAATGTTAGAGTAAATAATGGGTACGCAGAAGCAATTTTCACCAGGCATGGAATGCATCAATTGGTCATTTCATATCACTAATATCCCCCAAAATACCCCTTTCCCCTCGTAAAAAAACCCTTTTCCCTAGCTAAAACCCCATTCATTTTACTAATATCCTTTCCCCTTTACTAATTCCCCTTTTCCATTAAAAACATGTAAAAAACCCATTTTTTACAATGTTTTTAAAATTAAAATATATTGCTCCTCCACATTTAAAAACCTTGCCTCAATATTATTTTAATCCCCTCCCCTCATAAAAGTATTTCTATTCCCACCTTATATTAATTCCTCGCTTATTTATATCTTCCCCCCACCATATTAACCCTGAGTCCCACTTTAATAAACTCTATTTGTTAAATCACCCGACCCCTTATTAAAACCTCTGCTTTAAAAACTTTCCCTCCGCTTCATTTCATTTAAACCCTCAGTTTCATTCAATCTTGACCCCACCTATCAAACCGACCCATAATCGATCCAACGCCCGACCACTGTCCGATATCTACCATCTGATCTAACGGCCCTGAATCCCTTTAGCACCCCCAATTTCCTGTTGTTTAGAACCATTGGGGGTTTGCAAAATGGGTGATTTTGCAACCCCTCCCATCTGCCACGCGTCATTCCCCCGCTTTATCTCACCCCTCAATCATAAATCACCAAACCATTTATTACCGTACGATAAAACCATAAACCACCTCCTCTCACATAATAAAACCATTGATTGTTTCCAATTGAAACCACATGCCCACTGTGCTTATGTGATAAACCTATTTACCATGCACTATACAATAAACCACCATTTCTTTCCTCCCTATGGACCTCTGTTTTATTAATAATTATTTTTTATTTTTGCAGGTGATCTGCATATCAGAAGATGGGATAAACAAATTTGCGATACTAGTTCCAAAAACTGTTTAATCCAAACTCTTTGGATTTCAATTTAAAAGTCTTATTCACCAGAGGATTATGAGCAGAAGAACAGATAAAAGCAGGAAAAGGTAGATAAAACAGTAAGGTAAAAGAAGAATTTACAGTGACAGCAAAGGCAGTGAAAAGGTATACAGATAAATACAGGTTAAAGTTAAAAGACAAATCAGAAAACAAATCAAAGATCAAGACAAAGCCAAATGTCAAGACCACTCAGAATTTGCCTCTTCACAACCATCTTGGCTACCTCCAGTTTAATTTCGATTTACTGAAAGCTACCAAAATTAATATTAAAGTCAGATATATTTTAGCATAAGTTCAGAAGTTATTATAAAAGTTAATTTTGCAGGGAGTTGGTCAAAAATATTTTCAATTTAGCTCAGGAGTTAATTTGAAAGTTATTTTTATAGTAGGTTTGTCAGAGATATTTTTGGCTTGGGCCTTGCATGGTCACAATTGTCAAAAAATCATTTATTCTGTAGTAAATGAAGTGTGTCACCCTAGATTAGGGCAACCAACTTAGTTGCAGTTAAATACTGCATGTATTTTCATTATCAAGGGTTGTAATTTGTTTATGCTCTGAGTTGCAAAGATTATTGTATTGGAGCACTGCAACTGTTTTGAGTTGGACATCAATAATACAAGAACTTTCACAAGATCCTTGAGCTATTTTAATGGTGATGGTATCCCTCTTATGTTAATGTTTCCCTTTGTTTTTCCACACTGTACATCAATTTCTCTCATAGCAAAACAAAAAATTTAGATCAAGATATGTTGCATGAGCACCTTAACACTGTCTATTACTGTTATCTTAATGTTTTCCTCTGAAAGTATAACTAAAGAATTCCTAAATGCTATTTAGTATTACTAGACTGTTGTCTTGAGGTTTTCTTTGTGAAGTATAGCTAAGGAATTCTTAAATTCTCTTTAGTTTTACCAAACTGTTATCTTAAGGATTTCTCTGAAGTTTAGTTAAAGAATTCTTAAATGCTCTTTAATTTTACTAAATTGTTATCTTGAATGTTTTTCTCTAAAGACTTGAATGTATAATTCAGAGATTGTCTGCTCCACATTTATTTTGAATTATAGTTAAAGGATTCTTAATTTCTCTTTAGCTTTACTAAAATCACAACTTTTTGTCATCTTATATTCATCTTGCCACAGAGATCCATTTGACATAGTTAGCTTGCCCTGTGAAAACCCTTGAAAAGTTGATGCACAACTCAACCCTTTTATGACTCCATAACCTAATGGATTAAGCTTCCCATACTATATCTATCCAACCAAACATGCAAACAATAAAACAAACAACCTCACTATTTATAACTAGCCTAAAATCATAAAATATAATCATAAAGCTAAATCAATTAATCATAAATACAGAGAGAGCCCTATATGAGCTTAGGAAGGCTAGGTCCTGGACTCCAAATTGGTTTGATGTTGTTCTCTGCTACTTGTTCTTTCCAATCTTACAAATTACAGGGAGCTAACACTACACACAAATACCTTTTCAATGGAACAAGAATCACCTTAATCAATGTTTGTATCCAAACATTATGCCACTCATAAATTGAAATTCCTAGTTTGGCCTGTTGAGAATTTGGAGGGGAAGTGATTAATTCAAATTATCTTCTTGATAATTACTTGTAAGATTACTTATTTTACTTATATCTTCTCTTATTAGCTTATTATATCTTTCATCTAGTTAATTACAAAAAACATAAGACACGCAGATTTGGGCTTTTAAATCCAGGGCCAAAACCTCTCCTTGTTGGAGAGGAAAACCTGCAAGGAATTATTCTTATAGACATTCAATTTACAAGTACCATGAAAATGACTCATACCCTTGACCTATGTATGCCTTCAATACATTGTCACTACTTCTTCCTTAACTCCTTGAGCTCATCCTTCTTTTATGCACCATCCTGCACTGTCCTGCACCTCACTACACCAAGCTAGAGAGATATTGGCACCTTGTTTTGAAATGGCTTGTGCACACCTTGCACATTCAATCTTGCTGGTTTAACTTCAGATTACAACCAGGTATTATTTTGATGATCTATCCTTTTCATACTATATTTATAAACTCTCCTTTCTGAGCATACTTGATGCACTTCATACTTTCAACATAGTTATGTCACCATAGGCATATCCTTACACTTGACACTGTCAACGCAATGTTTTTCACCACAAACTTTGTCCTCGCACTATGTTCGCACTAGTAAATGCAATGATTTCACCACAGTCTTTTCCTCACACTCTTTCACCACAGTTAATACATTGTTGTAACATGGTCCCTATCCTGCACTTGTACGCGGTCTCTTCTCTGATTTTCTATCTCCTTTTAATGCAATCATAACTCGCAATTGATACAGTTACATATCACCGAAGTTCTTCCTACACCCTTGTCCACAAATCTAATACTTAACCTCACATTTCCTGTTGATTTGTATTACCATAGAGAACTCAGAATTCTTCGCATTTTCTAATTCAGACTAATCCAAAGTTACTATGAATTAATAGCCATTATATATAAATTTGAAAATATGATAAAGAAAATATTTGATAGGTAGAGCAACTAAGTTCTTGTGGATCATGGGATTGGAGTCTACTTCAGGTTGGTTCCTATAAATATTTGGGGGTTGGTGCCTCGATAAAGTTGGTTTCTGAAAATAGTGGGAGTTGGTCTTTATAGCAAGTTTATTCTTGCAAAGAAAAAGGGGATTTGTACCTCTAGAAATTTTATTCCTACAAAAAATGGGAGTTGGGGGTTCAAGTGTGTTATTGAAAAATAAATAGGGGTTGGTTCCTCCTGTATGTTGGTGCCTATAAAATCTGATGTAAATTGAAGTTGGTGTTTGCATTTACAATATAATTAAAATAAGATTTATGATTCTCCAATATGGATTTCCACATAAAAGTCCTATATTCAAACTATATGTGATTGGTACACTACTTTATTTTTTAATTTTTTTGACTAACCAAATATTTGTTAAAATGTATAAAATACTAATTCACCCCTTCTCTCAATATTTTCTTGGTTTCCAAGAACCACCATGGTATGAGGGTATGCCACATCAACCCCTCATTACTCACACATGTGTGACTAGCCACATGTGTATTTTTTAGAAAATTATAAAAGATACACAACCTTATCATAATTGAGTGTTAAAGAATTAAAAACTATACTCCTAAATGGCTACTAGGCTACATTAAATACCAAGCCACTAGGAGGAGAAGGGGTTCAATCCTTATCATTGTATCTTGTTCCATAGTTGATAAAAACATATGAGAGAGGTATTATGTGACAATAACATAGGAGAAAGAATATTCTATAATATTTATTCAACCTACTATGTTAAAATATAACTCAAAAATGAGTTCCCATTCCTTTATATGTGCATTTTATAATGGAAGTATAAAAAATAGGGCATAGACCTCACCTTCTAGATGAGTTTTCTCTTGTATTGGGTTTGTTGGGATATATGTTTTGTTTACTTGTGTGGATGGTGTATAGTGGTACCTATTATTTAATTTTAATATTCATTTATTTCATTAAATTCAAGCAAAGCTAGTGATTAATTAATTTTGTATCTAAAGAAAAATTAATCTTCATGGTCTAAAATTTTAGAATATTATAAAATTTGTTGAGATGAAATATTCTAGTATAATATCCATGATTATTTATAGATCAACTATGGTAATTGGGCCTCTATGGCATGTGTCATTTCCACCATCTCTTTCTCATATGAATATTTACCAAAATTATGGTTGCATAAATCCTTACTAATGAATGACAAAGAGTCCCCTTATTGCATGAGCAATAGTCCAATATCTCTACCTAAAGCATCACATTCTAAGACAAAAATATTACTAAAAAATGACACCGCTAATATTATATTTGTGCACATAGTATCTTTTAAATTCAAGAAGGCCTCTTTTGTGGCATCATTCCAAACAAACACATTCATTTTTAGTGGTGAAGTTAAGGAAGCAACAATTTTTCCATATTTTTTCACAAACTTCTTATATTATATTATATGTCCTAAGAATCCACACAAGCTCTTTAGTGTTTTGGGATGAGATCAATTTTACATAGCCATTATTTTATTGGGATCAACATGTACTCCATCTTGGCTTATAATGTGACCTAAGAATTCAACCTTTGAATCCCCAAAATAATATTTATAGTGTTTTATTGATTCATATTACCTCATTATATTGTTTTTCATCCATATCAATGCTTTTAGAGTGGAAAAAGTGGAGGAATCAACTCACTGTACCATCTTTACTAATCGAACTAATGTGGAAAATTGGAGTTTGAAACCTTTGGGAAGAATTTTGAGGTATCAAATAGTGTTTTGGGGGCTAAAATGTATTGCTTTAGCATGATACTTTTTTTTCATATTCTACATGTTAGGGTTCTATAATAATAGGGATCATAATTTTGAATTTTGCTATTTTTTATAGCTTGTAATATTGTACATACCTTTTCTTTTCTGCAAAGGTTTTTCCATATTAAATAAATGAGAAGAGAGTATGTCATAAAAGAAAAATCAAAGGACCAAAAGAGAAAAAAACAAAGATAAAGTATGAACCCCACAAAAAGAGATAAGAATAGATCCTGAAGGTGCTTCACATTTAAATGCCACTACCGTTAGTTTAGTTTACTTTTGCAAATAATATTGTGTGCAACTTGTCCAGAATGCCACAATTCATGATGATCAAATAGTTTAATCTTGATTCGTGCATGTTTTCAATTTCATATCATGCTAGTTAGGGAATAAAGATCTTGCCAAACTGTTTAATATTGGCAGATCAGTAGTTAGGTAGATAATAAATGAGCTCATCAGTTTAATCTGAGCCTTTGGAAGTTATAATGTTAGCGATTAGATAGTTTTCTTTTGAAGGAAAAATAAAGGGTCAGCAAGCTTAAATGCACCAAATAAATGAAGAAAAATGTTATAGTAAATAATGGATAGGCAGAAGCAATTTTCACTAGGCATGGAAAGCATCAATTGGTCATTTCATATCACTAATATCCCCCAAAATACCCCTTTCCCCTCTTAAAAACACCCTTTTCCCTAGGTAAAACCCCATTCACATTACTAATATCCTTTCCCCTTTACTAACTCCCCTTTTCCATTAAAAACATGTAAAAAACCCATTTTTTACAATGTTTTTAAAATTAAAATATATTGGGCCTCCACATTTAAAAACCTTGCCCCGATATTATTTTAACCTCCTCCCCTCCTAAAAGTATTTATATTCCCACCTTATATTAATTCCCCGCTTATTTATATCTTTCCCCCACCATATTAACCTCAGGTCCCACTTTAATAAAATTTGTTTGTTAAATCACTCGACCCCTTATATATTAAAACCTCTACTTTTAAACTTTCCCTCTACTTCATTTCATTTAAACCCTTCATTTAATTCAATCCTAACCCCACCTATCAAACCGACACGCAATTTATCCAATGCCCGAGCACCATCCAATCTCCACCATATGATCTGACGGCCCCCAATCCTTTTCACACCCCCAACTGCCTGTTGTTTAGGACCATTGGGGGGTTGCAAAATGGGCAGTTTTGAAACCCCTCATATCTTCCACTTGTCATTTTCCTACTTTATCGCACCCCTCAATCATCAACTACCAAACCATTTATTACCGTGCGATAAAACCACAAACCACCTCCTTGCACATAATGAAACCATCTGATGTTTCCAATTGAAACCACCTACCCACCATGCCTATGTGATAAACCTATTTACCTTTCACTATATGATAAACCACCATTTCTCGCCTCCCTGTGGACCTCCGTTTTCTTAATAATTATTTTTTATTTTTGCAAGTGATCTACATATCAGAAGATGGGATAAACAATTTGCGATACTATTTCCAAAGATTGTTTAATCGAGACTCTCTGGATTTCAATTTAAAAGCCTTATTCACCAGAGGATTATGAGTAGAAGAACAGATAAAAGCAGGAAAAGGCAAATAAAACAGTAAGGTAAAAGAAGAATTTACAGTGACAGCAAAGGCATTGAAAAGGTATATAGATAAAGACAGGTTAAATTTAAAATACAAATCAGAAAACAAATCAACGAGAAATACAAAGCCAAATGTCAAGACCACTTAGAATTTTCCTCTTCACAACCATCTTGGCTACCTCCAGTTTAATTTTGATTTATTGAAAGCTACCAAAATTAATATTACAGTTAGAGATATTTTAGCATTAGTTCAAAAGTTATTATAAAAGTTAATTTTGCAAGGAGTTGGTCAAATATATTTTCAATTTAGCTCAGGGGTTAATTTGAAAGTTATTTTTACAGTAGGTTTGTCAGAGATATTTTGGCTTGGGCCTTGCATGGTCACAATTGTCAAAAAATCATTTAGTCTGTAGTAAATGCAGTCTCACCCTAGATTAGGGAAACCACCTCAGTTGCAGTTAAATACTGCATGTATTTTCATTATCAAGGGTTGGACTTTGTTTAGACTCTGAGTTGCAAAGATTATTGTATTGGAGCACTGCAACTGTTTTGAGCTAGACATCAATAATACAAGCACTTTCACAGTATCCTTGAGCTATGTTAATGGTTATTTATCCCTTTTATGTTAATGTTTTCCCTTTGTTTTTCCATACTGTACATCAATTTCTCTGATAGAAAAACAAAAATTTTAGATCAGGATATGCTACATGAGCACCTTAACTCTGTATGTTACTATTATCTTAATGTTTTCCTCTGAAAGTATAACTAAAGAATTCTTAAATGCTCTTTAGTATTACTGGAAAATTGTCTTGAGGTTTTCTTTGTGAAGTATAGCTAAGGAATTCTTAATTTCTCCTTAGTTTTACCAAACTATTATCTTGAGGCTTTCTCTAAATTTTAGTTAAAGAATTCCTAACTGCTCTTTAATTTCACTAAATTGTTATCTTGAGTGTTCTTCTATAAAGACCTGAATGGAAAATTCAAAGACTGTCTACTCTGCATATATTTTGAATTATATTTAAAGGATTCTTAATTTCTCTTTAGATTTACTAAACTCACAACTTTCTATCATCTTATATTCATCTTGCCACATAGATCCATTTGACATAGTTAGCTTTCCCTATGAAAAACCTTGAAAAGTTGATGCACAACTCAACCCTTTTATGACTCCATAACCCAATGGATTAAGCTTCCCACATTCTATCTATCGAACCAAACAAACAAACAATAAAAAAACAACCTCAATCTTTATAACTAGCCTAAAATCAGAAAATATAATCATAAAGTTAAATCAGTTAATCATAAATATAGAGAGATCCATCTTTGAGCCTAGGAAGGCTAGGTCCTAGACTCCAAAGTGGTTTGATGTTTTTCTCTGCTACTTTTTCTTGCCAATATTACAAATTACAGGGAGTTAAAACTGCACACAAATACCTTTTCAATGGCACAAGAATCACCTTAATTAAATTTTGTATACAAACGTTATGTCACTCATAAATTGAAATTCCTAGTTTGGCCTGTTGATAATTTGGAGGGGCAGTGATTAATTCAAATTATATTCTTGATAATTACTTGTGAGCTTACTTCTTTTTCTTATATCTTCTCTTATTAGCTTATTATATCTTTCATCTACTCACTTACCAAAAACACAAGACACACATATTTGGGCTTTTAAAGCCAGGGCAAAAACTTCTCCCTGTTGGAGAGGAAAACCTGCAATGAATTCTTTTTATACACGTTCACTTGACAAGTACCTTGACCATGACTCAGACACTTGGCCTATGTATGCCTTCAATACCTTGTCAATGCTTCTTCGTTAACGTCTTGAGCTCATTCTTCTTTTATGCACCATCCTGCACCGTCCTACACCTCACTACACCAAGCTAGAGAGATATTGGCACCTTGTTTTGAAATGGCTTGTGCACACCTTTCATATTCAATCTTGTTGGTTTACCTTTAGATTACAACCAGGTATTATTTTTATGATCTATCCTTTTCATACTATATTTATAAACTCTCCTTTCTGGGCATACTTGATGCACTTCATACTTTCAACATAGTTCTGTCACCATAGGCGTATCCTTGCACTTGGCACTGTCAACGAAATTTTGTTCACCACAAACTCTGTCCTCGCACTATGTTCACACTTAACACAGTCAATGTAATGATGTCACCACAATCGTTTCCTCACACTCTTTCACCACAGTTAACGCATTGTTGTAACGTGGTCCCTATTATGCACTTGTATGTAGTGTCTTCTTCACTTTTATATCTCCTTTTAATGCAATTGTAACTCGCAATTGATACACTCACATATCACTGAAGTTATTCCTGCAACCTTGTCCAAAAATATAATACTTAACCTCACATTTCCTATTGATATGTATTACCGTAGAGAACTCATAATTCTTCACATTTTCTAATTCAGACTAATCCAAATTTAATTGCTCCAAATGAACTGCAAACCCTTCTTATATATACAGGATAGATACTTCTTTTCAGCTGACGTGAGAGCCTTACTTTTAGCCAAATTTTGCAATAGTATTAAAGCTGACTTTTTCACTGTCTAGAGGGGTTACTTCAATGTTGATATTGAGCCATAACTTCAAGGCTTATATGAAAAGTTATTGAGGCTTATGTTTTGTCAAGGGTGTTATTATTTACCATACTTTTATAAGAGTCCACATATCTTCCCAGGAGATTTCCTAGTCACATGTTCTTGGCTTCCAGATGATAACAACCTCTTTACATGGTTGCACTCAGGAAAAAATTTAAGGATGGAAATTTATCTTAAAGATTAGAAACCTTGGAAAATGTTACTAATCCATAATATGCAAACTATAAAATTCTTGGTGATATTTTAGTAAATATATTCAAAATTATAGTAATTTTATCTAGTCTTTATAAAATTTTGGCAATTTTTAAGGTCAAATAATGTTTTCTTATAAAATTTGGGCGAACCATTTTTAGGAAAAAATGGGAATTGGCGAATATTTTTTTGGAAAAACCATGGAAAATTAGCCCATCTATGAATATTAGCCCCTAAAATTTTCCCTGGTTGCACTTCATGATAGATTCCATTATTTCTCCACACAACTTCATCCCTAGGAACTTCCAATATCATGTTACTTGTTTGTATAAAATCACTTCATAATCCATATGAGGACATATTTAATTTAATCTATTAGTGGCAACTTGTGCACCAGAATAGATCTTTCTTCCATAGATCATACTTCTAAAGATAGAAGTCCGTCACCTACAACCACATGACATGACTTCACAAAATCCAGTGTCAACATATAGCTATATGTACATCATCGTTTTCCTTTTGAGTCATCCTGCAAAAATTTTACTAGAATGAAGAACTTCATTCCCTTGGCGTACTTCATCAATATGTCATCATATCCTAATCCCATAATATTGTTTCCATATTGATTACTGAATGGTGACCCATGATCTTGATGACTGCCTTCCATCAATGTTGTTATTAGTGAGGTTTTTGGGAGCTACTTCTTCAAATGCTTCTTCCATGCTTCTATCATGATGCTATTAATATGCATTTCTTCCTATAATACAACCAACAGAAATCACTTAAAGAGGAAAATAATCTCAATTGTAATAGAGATCTTTCGCTTCTTCTTTCCTATATTTCTTTGCATCAAGTTCTTGCCTTTCATCTGTGACATGGGCTTCTTCCTTTTTCCTCTTTTCCTTCCCAAATATAGTATAATCCCTTTTATAGTGCCCAAGTTCATTACATCCAAAGAATTTTACTTTGTCCATATTTCTTCTTTTATTATGAGGACCAAATTTAACGAATCTTCCTTTCTTCTTGGAGATGTCTGCAAAGGCTTGATTCCCTTCACTTAATCATGTAACATCTTTGGATTTCACTATTGTTTCCTCTATTTTACATAGAGACCATCGATCGTGGAATGGTGTTTCTTCTTTCTTCTTATATAAGCTTGAAGTGAAGTTTCCCTATTATTCCAATAGAGCATTCAACACCACTGTAGTCATCTAATTGTCAAACATTGCTTCTCCCAATTCATACATTTGGTCTCTTATTTTATAAATCCACATAAAATATGAAGTGATTCCTTCCTCTCTTGACAATTTCATCTTGTATATTTCTTGTCTTAGACAGATTTATTCTCTTGCAGTACTCACAGAGAATAGTTCCACCGGTTTCTCATATATTTCTTTTGCAATTTCCAGTTTTGATACATTGGGCATGAGATATTCCTTAATGGATTCTATGAGAATCCTCTAGGCTCTGATTTCTCCTTTCATGTAATTGGCATGAGCTGGAGCATCTCTTTTTTTTTTCTTTTTCTTTTTCTTTTTTTCTGGGTTGAAATGGGGATCCTTTGATGTATCCCATAACTTCATCTTTGGTTATATTCAAATCTGTCCTCTTGTTCCATTAACTAAAGTTTGATGACCCAACCAATTTGTTGCCCTCTTTGAAATAAGTCATTTTGACATATTTAGATGAGTTAATAGATACTTACTTGAATAGGTTGACTTCCTCCTTGGAGAAGATTCCTTGATGATGATGAATATGAAGGTAGGAAATCAATCTTAGATTGAATTCTCCAATGTAGATATTGAATTCTTAATGATAGAGGATGTCTTCAGAATGATGATTTATTCAATGTAAATCTTTTATGGAAAATATTATCTTCTTGATGAGTGAATCATTGAGAATATTTCTTGAAAACTAAATTGATCTTTCAATTTAGACTTTTATCTTTCTTCTTTGAATGTCTCTTTTTCATGTATCCCTTGTCTTCAACACCTTAGCTCTAATACCATGTTGAGAATTTGGAGAGGCGATTATTAATTTAGATTATATTTTTGATAATTACTTGTGAGCTCACTTATTTTATTTATGTCTTATCTTCTTAGCTTATTATATCTTTCATCAAGTAAATTACCAAAAACACAAGAGACACATATTTAGGAATTTCAAGACAAGGCCAAAACCTCTCCCTCTTGGAGAGGAAAACCTACAAGGAATTCTTCTTATATAATTTCAATTGACAAGTACCATGCTCAGACCATTGACCTATATATTCCTTCAAGACCTTTTCACTACTTCTTCATTAACTCCTTGATATTATCCTTTTTTTCTGCACTATCCTACACCGTCGTACACATTACTACACCAAGCTAGAGATATATTGGCACCTTGTTATGAACTGGCCTATGCGCACCTTGTACATTAAATCTTGTTGGTTTATCTTTAGATAACAAACGAGTCTTATTTTAATGAGATGTCATTTTCATACTATATTGATAACCTCTCCTTTCTGAGCATACTTGATGCACTTCATACTTTCAACAGATTTCTGTCACCATAGGCTTATCCTTGCACTTGACACTTTCAATGCAAATTTTTTCACCACAGACTTTGTCATTGCGCTTTGTTCGCACTTAACATAGTCAACGTGATGTTTTCACCACAGGCTTTTCCTCGCACTCTTTCACCACAGTTAATGCACTACTATAACATGGTCTCTATTCCGCACTTGTATGCAGTCTCTTCTTTGCTTTTCTATCTCCTTTTAATGCACTCCTAAACTGCACTTGATACAGTCAGATATCACCGAAGTTCTTCCTGCACCCTTGTCCAAAAATCTCAGACTTAGCCTCGCATTTCCTGTTGATTTGTGTTACTGTATAGAACTCAGGTTTCTTCACATTTTCTAATTCATACTAATCTAAAGTTACTTTCTCCAAATGAACCATAGAACCTTATTATATATATAGGACATATACTTCTTTTGAGCCAACATGAGAGCCTTAATTTGAGCCAACTTGTGCAAGAGTATTGAAGCCAACTTGCTCACTGTCTGGAGTGGTTACTTCAATTCTCATATTGAACCATAACTTCAAGGCTTATGTGAGAAGGTATTGCGGCATATAAGTGAAACTTTGATTCTTCATAAATATGACTCTTTAATTAGTACATTTATGAGCAGAAGACAAAATTCCTAAAAGACATAAAGAAGAATTATTTTAACCTATAATAAGACCTTTCTCATGAAACCCATGGAGCAAGCATACAAAAAATATATTTATTATCTTTGTCTTCTTCATTACATAAATACATAATTACATAGTCAATATGAAGACCGAACCTAGTTACATTTTCCAACATGGCCACTACAATTGGAGAGGATGCCTTTTCATGCCTCATTATTCATGGAATATGGAATATCCACATGATCATAATGAAGAATAATCTATAAGGATTGATATTTTAACACTATTTAAAAATTTAAGAGTCAAATCCAACCACTAGTAGGCTATTGGGATATATTATAACCATGCCACTAGGAGAAAAATGGGTTCCATTCTTTTCGAGGGAATTTTGTTCCATATATGAGCATAGTAGCAAAAAGGGATAACGAGAGACCACACAGAGAATATTTTTACATTATAGTAGTTGACATGCCACAAGCCTTAATTATTTGTACTTGTATCCATTTTATATTGAGAGAAAGAGAAAAGAGAAACCTCACCTTCAAGTTGGGTTTTCTCCGGAAAGGGTTTCCCAAGTTATATCTTGTGTCAATTGTGTTTTATGAGTTTTTTTTAGTTCATTTTTATCTATTTTATGCATAATTATAATTTTCATGGATAGAAGATAAACAATAATTTATAAATCCATGATATAAAGAGAAATAAACCCTCAAAATGTAGAGCTCAGATTTTTAAATAAAATTTTATTAGATTTTTTGTAACGAATTATCCAGTGGAATATCCATGCCATTTTACATGTCATATTGGCATCATAGCAAGTTTATTTAGGTATATTGTGGATATTTGTAGGAAATCTAGATCAACTAAGCAAAAAGTCGTAAAACCTCAGCCATGGCTGACGAATTCATCTATAACCATTGTGATCCTGCATAGAAGAGGTTTTCATGGTTGGAAACAAAATTTATAGATATAAACCATAACCTGAATCTCCTTATGGGGTCCTGACCAATAACCTCAATATATTCAGAGAAGATGGGGTTTTTAACATAGATTTTCGATCAAAGGGGAGATCAATATATCAAGAAGGAACAAAGAATAAGTTAAAGAAAGGACTGGAATAAGATAAACCTAGTTCAAGTATCATGAACCATTCACAATCCATGTTCAAAATGGAAGAAAATTTTATATCAAGACATATCAATGTGGGATAAATGCTCTAAAGAGAAATCATTGGTTGCAACAATTAGAAGTTTATTTTAGTGTTCATCATATAGAGGAAGAACAAAATATTTCATTTTTGCAAATAAAATTAGAGGGTCGTTCCCCGACTTGGTGGTAAATCCACATTGATACATTGATCTTGGAGGGATATCCTATAGTGACCACGTGGGAGGACTTTAAAAATATCGTAAAGCCACAATTTTACCCTATCGTGTATGTAGAGGACCAGTGGATCTAGTGGCACTACTTTAGGCATAAGCAAGGGAAACATATACAAGAGTACACCATAGATTTAAAAATGATGGCCTTCACATGTTGGGTATCTCCCCAAATAACCTGTATGTAGTCCTCAAGTATATTAGGGGTCTACACTAGCATTTTATGAAGAAAGTGATGATGCTCAAGTCTATATCGTTGGATGAGGCTTGTGTACAAGCACAATACTTGGAGAAAATAGGTCGTAATAAAGGGTAATGAAGTGGACCAAAGTAGAAGGAGCACTAGGACGATTCTAACGAGGGAAATTATCCGTAAAATATCATGGATATTTCACTAGAAAATTTGTCACAACAAATCTAATAATATTATATTTAATATAAGAAATTATACTATATTACAACTTTCTTATATTTCTAGATCTATATATTTCACTGTAAATAGTGCATGCATTCAAATAAAAATTATGAAAAAAATAGAGAATGAAAAAATAAAATCTCACACACACATTAGACACAATATTTTCTCTAGGAAACCCTTTTGGGAGAACAAACTAGCTGGAAGGTGAGATTTCTCTGCTCTCTTTCTCTGGCTAGAAATATGGTTGCGAGTACAAAGAAGTATGACATGTGGCCCTGTTAGAGAAATTTTGAGGTAAAAAATGGGCCTCAAAACAAAAATGTACAACCAAAATCAACTTTATAACAAACAATAGGATTTGAGATGGTGATGTTAACCAAGGGGGATGTTTCACCATTTTTGGAGTAAAAAGGTAAAAAATATTTTATTTTTTTTAAAACTATTTTTTCAACCCATATTTTCAACTTATCTACCTAAGGTTTTACTCAAATTCCGAGCAGGAGCACTCATTGGATGCAAACATTAATTCCTCATCTAAGGAGTACCCATGTTTTATACTTTCAATGGACCATGCTACACAAAAAAATGAGAAATACATGAAAAAATGTGATTGCAATAAAGTTTTTCATGTATTTCTCATTTTTCTTATAGCAGGGTCCATCGAAAGTATGCAACATGGGTACTCCTTGGATGAGGAATTAAATTATGTAATATTCCCAAATTTTCACATCATATTTGGAATATTAGATTCCTTGATTTTCTTAATGAATTAAGTAAATAAAAGGGTGAAGGGACCCATAATCCTCAGTATGAATAAATATCCACTTTTGTGTGTGTGAATGTGGATTAATTAAGCCTAGATCTGCATAATAAGGTGGTTGAGCAACTACTAATGTGAATGAAATTGGAGAACCTGTCTCATTAATGAGATAGATTATGGAGGTTCACACAGTCAACTAAGATCTTGAATATGTCAAAAAAATATCATGGGACATCCATGATAAAGTGATGGATGATGTTATCCAAACAAATCACACTTGATGGAGAGGGTGTACATTGCACCTAGACATGGTTGATTTGGTCAAACAACACATTCAAACTGGGAGGATCTTGTCCACATGCATTGCGCATTCTAGATGAGGGCCAAGGCTTGGGAAGGCTCAAACATTATATAAAGAAGATGAAGAAAAGGATGGAGGTATGATGATTATTCTTGATGTAAAGATCTTTTCAGATATGGAATTGTCATGTGACATTCCATTGCTTTCTCGGGTTGTTTAGAAGAGATTGCAAGTGTTTTTTAGCATGGGGTGTTCTTGGTTAGGAATCCCACCTCTTTCTTAGAGAAGCTCTAGAAAGAGTATTGTACTTCATTCTACATCAGGCATTGGTGCCACATCTCTTTTCCTACTTTCAGCAGAACATCCATATTCAAAAATTGCAGATTTCTAAAGATCAGTTTGGAAGGAGGAAGTTGTCTTCAGTACTTCAGCTAGTGAACTTGTGAGGGTTTATTCCTATCACCTTGGGCTTATATATCAGCTTCTCAAAGCTTCATTTTATATTTGGCATTAGGCCAAAAGTTATTGACCTCCTAGCAGCAGTATTTCTTTCAGGAATTACACTGTCCATTTTGCAGATCCAAAAGGAGGAAGGAAGTTACTAGCATTTCAGCTAGTAATCCTATGAGGGATCATCCCCTCACATTTCCATCAGTCTTTCCATCAGCCTAGAGTTTATTGCAACATTTTTTAGCAGGCATAATACCTCTCTTTCCCTCACAACACAGTTTCTATTGGCAATTGTGTTGCAGCAGCTGTAATCATTATTGGAGGATTAAGAAGCCAAATCTAGAGCTTCTAGCTTGTAGATCTGAAGTAGGGATCAATCCTTCAAGCTTAGATCTGATTTTACAACATATTTCAGCCATCTATTGGATAGATCTAGCTTCAGATATGTATTTCCCAGCAAATCAAGGATCAAATCCTAGGGAGGTGATTTTCCAAAGTTGTAGATCTAGAAAATCCTTTCTGTGTTATCTTGGGAATCCATCACATTGACCAGATCTTGAAGCTTGGCATCATATGAGCTCCAGATTTGAGTATATATACATTTTTCTTTTCAGCCTACAACTATATGTTCATATTCTATTGAAGGGATAACACAGTATTTGCTTCAGTTCCTTTCCAGTTACGTTGTACCTATTGTAGCATGTTTTCTGGGTGATTCTAGACCAAGTTTTGGGCTAGATCTACTCATATTTTGTACATTGTGTAACTGATTCTTCTCCACTATAATAAGATGGCTCAACTTCTCTATAAATTGTGATGTTGTCTTAATATTAATTATTTACTTAGTTGCAGTTCTTATATTGTGTTTTAATATTACTGCATTTTCCCCTTTTGGGATATTACAATGGTATCGGAGCATGATCTTTGGCTCAGCTTGTGGACACTTCATCTTTTGCATCTAAAGAAGAAGTAGATATATGAGATATATCATGGAGGAAGAAAATTCCGCCACTCATTTCTATCGATCTATGCAAGATATCTCCAAGGAGGTCTATCAAATGAAAGAGGAAAGGAAGAAAGAAGATCCAAGGAGAAGATGTGATGAGGAAGGTCCAAGCACTTCGTATTAGCAAAGAAGAAAACCGGAGAATCCTAGATATCCTCATAGATCCACTATGCCCAATTTCTTTGAAGAAGGTGAAAGGTGTAGAAATGAAGGAAGGAATGAGCCTGAGACCCATGAGACTCTCAGACTATATCTTGAAGAGTACAAAGCACAGTCTATAGCATTCAAGGAGAAGCTAACTCTCCAACAATTCTTCAAAATCAAAGAAGAAAGTGGATCCTATAATAGAAATAGAAGGAAGAGGCATAATAGATTCTATGTTCCTACATTTTATGGATCCTCCCTAAGAAATTTTAAGGCTTGGAGAAGAGAGTTAGATGCATTTTTCAGACTACATCCTGTAGCTGAAGAAGAGGCTATTCAAATTGCAGCACTTCATCTTTTACGTGAAGCCAATGATTTTTGGTTTGGTCACATGGAGCATGCAAAGGTGACTAAATATTCAGTCTTCTTTCACAAGTTGAAGAAGGAATTTGATGGGAGAAAACCAAAGATGTGTCACAAAGTGACATTTCCTAAGGAGGAGGACGTCAATCTTGTCACTCTGGACAAGAAGTCACTACATTCACCACCAGCTGTAGAAGTACTTGCATTCGAAGAAGAGACACTTGCAACTTTGCAAAATAGTCTTGAGCTCTTGACACATCGATTCCCATGCATGATTCATGAGATGCATGATAAGGAGGAGAAAGATTCTAGCACTGGTACATTTGGAGAAGAGCAGCCATCACTCTTACTAGCAGTTGGAGGCACTATTGTTCCAGTTAGAGGAACTCTTTTGTTCTATCAAGAGGCTCCCACATATCATTTGATCCAAGGTATGCATACACATCCATCACCTATTGTTTCAGTAGATCTTATTGAAACTTATGGGGACATGCCATCAGGGTCAATGCATGACCAAGGGTTAGATTCAAATGCTAATTTGAAGTAGCATACTATCACAACACAGAGGACCTTTGATCTATTCAAGGAGGATATGAAAATCTATCCCAATTTGTCATGGATGGACTACATTCAACCTCTTGAGTTGAAGTGTAGAGTTTCAGAAGAAGGGATGAGCATGGTCCTATGTACAATAACTGGTTATGAGATTAGTATTGTGCCTTGCTTTGAGACAACACATACATTACCCTAAAGATCTACAATGATGTCACTTAGTAGCTGTGAAGATGAGGGGGCCCCATTACTCTTGGAGCATTCTGAAGGTATATTCACTCATGAATCAATGGAGGACAAGATGATGAATGGTAGACATCTAGATATGAGAAACCTTTTCTCCTTTCTTGATGACACTTTCTCGATGAGCATCTCACAACTCAAAGAGAGACTTCTAAATACATCATATCCATAACCTCATTAGTTTTGGAAGGCCATGGATGAGAAGAAGGTCTCATTAAGAGATCTCATTGGAGGTGCACTTCAACATTTCATGAAGTGTAAAGTTCTTCATCAGTTTGAGGAATATGCTATTCTACAAAGGGAGGATACCATGATTATGTAGCACATCACTCATCTTCCATATTAAGGTGAGTGGGTGAGGATGATAAGCAAGGGGTTGCATGACCACTTACAGATGTATGACATGGGCCAACAAGCTTGGTTACGTTGGTTGCCCTTGGGAGATTCTTGTCACTACCCAAAGGCTCCTATTTCTTTGATCCATGCCTTGAGGAACACTTATAAGATGAAGAAGGAGGAGTGGCTGCGCTGGTTGCTCTTGGGTGAGTATGGTTACCATCCAATAGTTCATATTTTTCTGATTCATGCCTTGTGTATCATTGACAGAATGCAACAGAAGAAGGCATGTTCAATTTTGTTTCACTTGAGAGAGATTGGCCACCACATGACATCTCATATGTCTATGTGTGTTGTATTGGGTAAATCTTGGCATGATGTTCTCATGTTGTGCATTGATGATGTTTATTTGTATTGGAATGATGTGACATTCCATATGTCCATTAGTACGTTTTTGCTTCATGATGCACATGAGGAGGAGAGAAAGAAGTAAGATCTCTTATTTCTTTGGTTGCTTTTGGGGGAGTTTGGCTTGTCCATCTTACATGGAGGAGATGGAGGATGGCAGCAAAGGGCCTTACTCCGATGGTTACTATTAGGAGAATATGGTTTGACATCTTTGTCTACCCATATAACTCTTTCCCTTATTCTTTTGCATAATGTTGGAATTATGCTTTGATCCAACAAGGCCAACATGGCTAAGGAAGAGAGCATCTCAATGCTCAATCAAATTCATAAAACATGGGATGAAGAGATGTATTGTGAGATGGAGCTTTTCCTTTGTGGAAATAGCTACTTTATTCTATGTATCTCATGTATTAATGATGAAGTTGGAACTCATGTGGTTGTCACTTGGTACTTCATGATGGAAGGAGGACATCTAACCATACAATTAGAGGTCATTCTATATATTTTTGAGAGACAACTTTGGAACCAAACATACATAACACTTTGCAGCAAATGGACGAAGAATTCCTTATGTGGATTCCATTTGGAGGGGAATCGATGGCTTTGCATCTACTTTTGGAGTTTCTTGAGGACAAGCAACATTTTTCCGGGGGGGACTGTAATATTCCCAAATTTTCACATCATATTTGGAATATTAGAGTCCTTGATTTTCTTAATGAATTAAGTAAATAAAAGGGTGGAGGGACCCATAATCCTTAGTATGAATAAATATCTACTTTTTTGTGTGTGAATGTGGATTAATTAAGCCTAGATCTGCATAATAATGTGGTTGAGCAACTACTAATGTGAATGAAATTGGAGAACCTGTCTCATTAATGAGATAGATCATGGAGGTTGACACAGTCAACTAAGATCTTGAAGATGTCAAAAAAAATATCATGGGACATCCATGATAAAGTGATGGAGTATGTTGTGCAAACAAAGCACACTTGATGGAGAGGGTGTACATTGAACCTAGACATGATGGTTGATTTGGTCAAACAACACAGTCAAACTGGGAGGATCTTGTCCACATGCAATGCGTAGTCTAGATGAGGGCTAAGGCTTGTGAAGGCTCAAAAATTATATAAATAATATGAAGACAAGGATGGAGGTATGATGATTATTCTTCATGTAAGGATATTTTCATATTTGGAATTGTCATGTGACATTCCATTGCCTTCTCAGGCTATTTAGCAGAGATTGCAAATGTTGTTTAGTGTTATGAATATAATTCATAATATATATGATTAATATAGTTATTAATAGTTAAATAGGGATTATGTAAGTAGTCATTAAGTTAGTCAAAGGGCATGTCTAAAAGACATGCCCATCCATGAAAGGCCACCTGCATAGGTATATAAGCAGGGCCTCATTGTAACATGTATCATCATCTCATATACATTTTATATATAATATATTATTATTACAATACATCTTGTGTATTTTACAAGTAAATTCAACAAGCCTACAACTTTGTTGCTCCATTTGGTATCAGAGAAACGATCTTCTTACCTGGAAGGAAGCACCTATGCTAGTGTTGGCTACCTTCAGCTGTTACATGTGGTGCCTCAAAATCGTTGCCTCTCAATGTCTTCATCAATAAAAATGGACGATTTCAACAAAAATTTGATCTATCTGGAAAATAAGATCAATAATTCCGATAAATTCACTAAACGATTAGTCAATCTTGAGGATAAGGTTATAGGAAATTTTGACTACATCAAACAACTTCAAGACACAAATCGGACAGACAGACTCATGTTGAAAATCCGTAGCAAGTCTAGAGACAATCATAAAAAGGCAATGTAGAAGATGAACGCCATTTTGGACAAGATAAATCTAATGCAAAACCAATAGTCCCGAATATTGAACATAGTCAACAGAACAATTCAACTAATTCAGAAAATTCAAAGGATAATCATGAAAAATCACTGCATTATGAAGAAGATCACGTTATAGAAAATTCCAACTTATGAGAATGAAGGTGATCTAAAAAAGAAAGATGAGCCTGCTAGTCAAGAAAATGTTGAAGAAACAGAAAAAGATGAAGATGATGTGGATGAGGATTATGAATATCATGATGATTCAGATAAAGATAATCTGGAAAAAGGATATCTTGAGAAATAAAAAGATAAAAAATATTATAACAATAAGGGAGATGCAGAAGAAGACATTTATTCTAACGAAGACAGAGTTGTAAAGGCAGAGAGTGATTCTGGAAGAAATGAATCCATAAATGATGAAGAAAGTTCCGCAAATGAATATTATGCTGAAATTGAATCTGCATTTGCAAGAGCTGACAAAGATGATGAAGAAAATATAGATACTAATAACAGCAATGGTACACTGCCAGGATTCCCACAAACTGATTTACCGGAAGATAGAGGAGATCCAAATGACCCTAGGGTGAGATTGAAGCGAGATTGCGTTGGACTGCTATCAGAATTCAAACTTTTAGAGCCCCCACACCACGTGATTGTTCTTGCAAACACACATATTTACTAGGATCCTGATTGGGCAGATGTAAAGCTTGCACAAGAAAAGTATCTTCTATTACGAGTTACTCAATTTAAGGATGTAGTCTCAGAAATATTTAGTTGTAAACCTATAGTCACTATTGCAGGTGACTTCAATTCTCAACCTGGAGATGAGGTGTACCGATATCTGACATCAGGGATTTCCGAGTCGAGTCAAGGATATTCTTCCATTGGAAACGAGATAGAAGTATCTAAACGGAGCCCAATAGCATTACACGGTCTTTATTCATTCATTGGAGGGGAGCCTCCACTCACAAATTACACGCCTAGATTCACCAGAACACTCGATTATATTTTTTTCTCGAATCCTGAGCACATGTAGCCTGCCAGATTTCTCAAACTGCCATCTGCGGAATCCCCTGACATACAGGGTGGACTGCCTAATGAAAATCATCCCAATTATAGAGCTATGAACATGGAGGCTGTGAGATTGGATGCACATTATGGCTCCCATGTTTCTGGTGTACTGGCAGATGAGCATGGAAGGGTTCAGGCTTTATGGGCCAGATTCTATGTTGATTTAAAAGGGAATGTCAATGATTTAGTTAGAGGAATTCCTATTTATTCCATTAGTGAAGTGTTAAGCAATATTATAAATGAAACCCAAGGTCCTCGGATGCTTATAAATGGATTAAAGCAACCCATGCCTCTTGTCCGCTATTTAGGGGTTGAACTTTATTCACTTCTATTTTCGATGGTCCGTGGCTTTGGATTAACAGAGTGGGCTATAAAATTAGTAAGAAGGGATCCTGTAAGACAAAAAGTGTTAACAATATACTCTTTTTTTGCTAGATCACAAGCCCAAGGTAAATCTCCGCAAGGGTACATGCTATTAGCGATAAATGGGGAACCGATTACCAGTTACTGTGATATTGAGAATTCTTGCCAATGTTTGGATGGGTGCCAGAAAGGAAATTTGAGACTAAAATTTTTATGCCATGGTGAAGAATTGGAGCTTCTTGTGGGCGTTGATGTAAGAGACGAGTTTGGAACCATGCACCTCGTCAGTTGGTGTGGATGTGTTGTGTAGAAGCCACACCTGGCTGTTGTTGCCTCAGGGATTTTATGAGAAGGGCAAGGTGTATATGTTGCAAGTCGGTTTTTTGGCAGCTCTATTCACAGATATGGACTTTGTTCATGTGATTCCACTATTGAAATTAATGGAGAACCAACCCCTCATCTAAAAACATTTATATATGTAACAAAAAAATTGGTGGTAGCGTTGGCAATCCAAATATAGTGGTCAAATTAAAATGGCGGACAATTACATTCATTTAGATCGATAAGTTGTAACGTTTCATTCGATGGCGTGTTAGGTTTCGATGGATATACGTTTTTCATTACCTATATAATCTATAATTATACAATATATATTATATAATTTTATAATTATACAATATATATTTATAATTAAATAAATAAATAAATATTTATAATTATAATTAAAAAATTAAAAAAAACCCTAGTTTCAAAGACAATAGTACAAGAGAATTCTACAACATAAGGTACTCTACATGATCAGGTACTAGTTCTCAATGACATGCCAAGCAAATAATCCGAAGTGACGAAAATTGTTGAAAAATTAAGCTTCGAGGAAAAATCTTTTTGAGAGGAAGGCAATGTTATGAATATAATTCATAACAGATATGATTAATATAGCTATGAATAGTTAAATAGGGATTATGTAAGTAGTAATTAAGTTAGTCAAAGGGCATGTCTAAAAGACATGCCCATCCATGAAAGGCCACCTACATAGGTATATAAGCAGGGCCTCATTGTAACATTTATCATCATCTCTTATACATTTTATATATAATATATTATTATTACAATGCCTCTTGTGTATTTTACAATTAAAGTCAACAAGCCTACAGCTTTGTTGCTCCATTTAGCACAGGGTGTTCCTGGTTGGGAATCCCACCTCTTTCTTAGAGCAGCTCTAGAAAGAGAATTGTACTTCATTCTACATCAGGCATTGGTGCCACATCTCTTTTCCTACTTTCTGCAGAACATCCATATTCAGAAATTGCAGATTTCCGAAGATCAGTTTGGAAGGAGGAACTTGTTTTCAGTACTTTAGCTTGAGAACTCGTGAGGGTTTATTCATATCACCTTGGTCTTACAGATTAGCTTCCCAGAGCTTCATTTCAGATTTTTCATCGGGCCAAAAGTTATTGACCTCCTAGCAACAGTATTTTCTTCAGGAATTACGCTGTCCATTTTGGAGATCCAAAAGGAGGAAGGAATTTACTAGCATTTTAGCTAGTAATCCTGGGAGGGATCATCCCCTCACATTTGCATCAGTATTTCCATCAGCCTGGATTTTAATGCATCATTTTTCAGTAGGAAGAAGACCTCTCTTTCCCTCATATCACAGTTTCTACTGGAATTTTTGTTGCAGCAGCTGTAATCACTATTGGAGGATTGAGAAGCCAGATCTAGAGCTTCTAGCTTGTAGATCTGAAGAAGGGATCAGCCCTTCAAGATTATATCTGATCTTGCAACATATTTCAGCCATCTATTGGACAGATCTAGCTTTATATATGTATTTCCCAGCAGATCAAGGATCAAATTCTAGGAAGGTGATTTTCCAAAGTTGTATATCTGGAAAATCCTTTCTGGGTTATCTTGGGAATCCATCACATTGGATAGATCTTGAACCTTGGCATCATCTGAGCTCCAGATTTGAGTAGATCTTCATTTTCCTTTTTATCCTGAAACTATGTGTTCATATTATGCTGAAGGGACAACACAGTATTTGCTTCAGTGCCTTTCCAATTACGTTATACCTATTGTAGCATGTTTCCTGGGTGATTCTAGACCAACTTTTTGGCTAGATCTACTCATATTTTTCACATTGTGTGACTGATTCTACTCCACTATAATAATATGGCTCAGCTTCTCTATAAATTTTGATGTTGTATTAATATTAATTTTTTACTTAGTTGCAGTTCTTATATTGTGTTTCAGTATTACTGCATTTTCCCCTTTTGGGATATTACAAATTATGTATCCAATGAGTGCTCCCACTCGAAATTTGAGTAAAGTTGTAGGGAGATAAGTCTAAAATATGAGTTGTAAAGGAAGATTTTTCCTTTTTCTCTATAAAATTTGATGATGTAATCTAATCTTATTTTATTATTTCCACAATTATTTTATAATATTCCTTCGAAGGCCCATTTTAGACCTCAAAATTTCTCTAACCATGGGCTGCTAGAGTTCACATATCCTCTCTATGTTCTCTAAATCCTATCCCTCTTGGCTATATTTGCTCAGTTATGGAACAAATTTACTTGAAATAATGCAATCCCTTTGCCTCTTAGTGGCTCGGTTATGACACAACCCAATATACTACTAGTGGTTAGGTTTGACTACCTCAACTATTAACTTGAGTTAAAATATGGACTCTTCTATATTATTTTACATAATAATCATGTGGCTAGCCCATTTCCCATGAATAATGGGGGTTGACGTGGTATCGTCTTGAATTATGGTGGTGAAAACATGAAGGTCAACTTTTGAGTGGCATAAATTCCACATACTGACTCAAATTAACATTCTTCTTGCTTCATCAGAAAGGTATCTATGTGTATATTAAAATGTAAAGGATTTACACTAAAGCAGAAAATTTTTACCCCTAAAAAACATCATTTGATGTCTCAAAATGCTCCCAGAAGGTTTCATACCCTATTTTTCAAACTAGGTCCTATTGCTAAAAATCATCCTATGAGTTGATTCCTCCATGTTTTCCACTCTGAATTCATCGATATGGATGATAAAAAATATAATGATCCAATATAGATCAAACCTCCCCATTTTTGGAGGATTTTGGTCCCAGAAATATTCTACTAAATGGGGTGAGGAAATTTTTCCTAAACCTTCTCTCTGGTGTACCATTTAGCTTTACCTGGAAGTTATCCTTTCAACCCAATCTGCCAAATTTCATATTTACCCTATCTTGCAGTTCTGGACATCTACTGAAAAAATATATTTTTTCAACTATACTAGAGCATCCGGTGCCAAATCATACACAAAATGTAGGACCTATTCAACTTCCCGATATAGCATGGAAGGCTCATAGAGTTTCATATTCTCTACATTCACAACTGAGTAAATGCGCATATATGGTGGTAAACTCAGTTGATAAGCATTATCACCCACATTTTCCAATATCTCAAAGGGAAAATACCTTATAGCCTTGATTTTCTTACCCTGCCCCTCTAGCCTCTCATTCAACTGCATCCATACTTTGTCTCACACCTTGAATTATTTCTCTGTTCTATGTTGATCATGCCAGGCCTTCTATTTCTCTTGTGAATTTTGCAACTGTAGATGGATCTTATTGATATTTTATACAAAATTTTCAACCCTCAAGGCATCTCTTGTAATATATTCCCTCACTCCTCCTTATTTCCCATATGAAATTTCCAAAGGTGACAATGAAAAATATCCAAAATAGTTTTCAAAAAGGAACTTTCATGTAGAAGTATGGACTCCTCTATTGTAGGAATGTTATATATATATACCATATTTTTTATCCCATGTCTTCAGATGCTTCTGGTTGTATCCCCTTAGAATTTGCATCAAATTCTTTTTAACTATTTTTTTTTGTCCATCTGTCTGTGGATGGAATGTTATAAATTTCTTAAAATTTGTGTCCATATTATTCCACAATGTAGTCCATAATGCACTAAGAAACCTTGTATCCTTATCTGAAACAATGCTTGTCGATATCCCAAAGTGCACCCACACCTATCCAAAGAATAATTTCACTGCTTCTTTCCTAATGATGGTCTTTTTGCAGGGAATCTGAGCACGCAACTTGTTGAACACGTCAACTACCACAAACAAGTAGTCATGTCCCTTTTGGTTGTTGGTAAACCTCCCACAAATTCCATGGAAATACTTTCCCAAGGATGAGTGGGTACAGGTAAGGGATGATATAGACCTTATTTCTTGTTGTTAGGCTTGCTGGTACAAAAAAAAATGCATCCTATTATGAACCTAGCTACCTTATCTTCCATCTTGGGCCAATACACATACTTCTACAAGTTTTCCACATTATTCCCTACACCAAATTTCCCTATAACCTTGGAGGCGTGAGTGATGATCCCATCAATAGGCATATTTTTAGGCCCATTGTGCTATCTTCCAGCCATTAAATTCTCTTTTTCTCAAATTAATGTACATTTCTTAGTCATGATGTTCTTAGTAGGAAGACTAAATGGTGATTTCCATATTTCATGGCCTAATGTGGTTAATATGTAGGAAAAAGAAGCATTTTTGGAGACATTTACTATGAAAAGGCGCATTAAAGGCATCTAGAGAGAATATAGGAGGCTTGTACACTACATTAACTCTCCATATCAACTTGAGTCCCAAGATTCCTCACCAACATCTTGAAGTCCATAGGAATTCGATGAACCCAATTTCATGCAAGTACCTAAGGGGACTAGATCCACTAATTTTGAAGTTTTTGAGGGAATCTGCCCTCCTTTCAAGGGATTTTCCCTTAGTCATCTTTTGTATAAGTAAACGAGCCCAAGATCTCACTAGGATTCAAAATTTGGAGATCTAGTCAGGGCTATTGAGAGAAAAGTTCTCAAGATTTTTATTTTCATTTTGATATGATGTATGTGAACTCTATTTTATGTTAATGAAAGGTTTATTGATTTTCTATAACTGAGTTAACTTTGGAGGGCCAAGACCCTTGTGTTATAGGTCAATTTGGGCATCATTCCCAATGACCAAGTTAACTGGGCATCATCTCCAGGACCAATGTATAGGGTCTATCATTCCCTATCATTTCAGTTGCTACATTCCCTAAGACAAAGAACAAGACAAATTGATCAAATACTTTCATCTACAAAGGTTTCCAAAGTTTGAAGTTTATAATATATCATATGAGAGCTCGCCAATGCTTCCTCTAAAGGGACTAAGTGCGTTGCATATGTAGATAGCCCTATGCAAGGCTGCTCTGCAAAGCACTTCCTAACATTCAAATGTGCGTTGGTCACATTGGGAGTGAAATTCTCATTGTTCCGAAATATCCACTTGGCCAGTGCCTTATAGAAGATTTCACATTTGTCAAAATTCAAATCCATGTGTCCATTTGACATCTACAAGATTGGGAACATGTCTTGCCTATTATTGGAAAGTCGATTGTGAAACTACCTTCATCTCATCTATAAGCTGAGCACAGATCTTAGTGTTTGAGAAGGAAGAATTTGTGTAGAGAAATGTTGGTGGAATTTCAATTGAGGAGATTGATTTGAGTGACATATTGTTGGAGATATTTGCATTGTGATGAGGCTGGGATGCTGCTGGAGATGGTGACACTAAATCAATCATTGAGTTGTAACCTCCCCTTCTATCATCAATAAATATTACTACTTATTTTTCCCTACATGCATTTGTATAAGCTTTGATTTTCAATATCATGATTTCTTAGTTAATGTATATGGTTTATGCTTTATTGATTTATCTAAATAACTTGAATAGACATATGTATTATTGCTATCTATTGTTTTTTAGTGTTCATTCTTGAAGGAAATATTTTGCACAACCGGCTGGAATTTGAAGCTATAGCAAAAGCAACAAAAGGAGACTTTGGAAGTGCTTGGATCCCAAGTAGGTTCCTTATTTCATTTTGTATGTCTATTTACTGTTAGGAAAGATAGTCATAAAGTCTTTGACCTGAGGTTCTAGATTAGCACCTGTCTAGGGAAGAATGATTTATCCATAATTCATAATTCTGCATAAAAAATTGGCGACTCCACTGGGGATATTACTCTTTATCCTAGGTGTTTTAGCCTCTGATTTTCTCCGTTTATTCACCCAGTAGTTGTTACTCACAAATATTAGGCTTTTTAAGATCCAAAATTGCAAAATAAGTGTGTTAAAAAACTGTGTTTTTCTTTATACAATGCGCCCAACGCACTCTTGGACAGGACACAGTGCTTTGCATAGCACTGTCTCCCATTCAGGCCTGTGTTGCAAAGCACTATCTCTCTTTGGAGACTGCATTGCCACATGAAACCATCCAAATTCCCTTGAATTTTCCTTTGCAGTTTGTTTCAGTTTGTTTGATGTTGTGTTTTGAAAAGCCTGAACCTCATATTGACTAATGAATTCATCTATCTCTTCCTCCTTTGAAAGAATAATTTGTTCAATGTTTGTTTAAAGCATTTTTCCTTATCATTGAAAAATTGATTTCAAAGTATTTTTATTGTCGCATTAGATCCATTTTCTTTTGAAAAATGAAATTATCATAAATTCTTCATTTCCTGATAGGAGAAATTGTTGTTTAATTCCTCATTTTTCCTTCAAAAGAGAAATTGTTGTTTGTATTCCTCATTTCTCAAAAGTAAAAGGCATTTTTTTATTTATTTAGTGCACTTAGTTTCCTTTCGGCATTCATAATGTTAAAGGAACTGAAAAGAAAAAGATGCATTTGCATGTAGTGGATTGTGTGTTTTGCAAAAGGAACAATTAGGAAAGTTGCATTTAGTTTGTGCTCTTTGATTCGTTTTCTCACAAATTTATTTCTCTTTCCCTCTAGTAGCTAGGATTTTCATTGAAAAACTAAAAGTGAAATATTTCTTATCATTCTTAGTTTTCATTCTAGGAATTTCCATACATCATCGGAGTGAACCTTTGAAAGGAAAATTGTTAAAAAATATCAACATAAAATGTATCTCAATTTACCTAACAAAGCATTGGAACCTTAACGATAACATTTAGAAGGTATAGGCTAGAGAAGTGTTCTGGCATCGTAAAACAGAGAAGTTGTCATTAAATTGTCTACGATACATTCTGAGTGTGATAGATCACTCCACGTACGTAAGTATATCGTAGCTCGTTCATGTACTATTAGGTATATCAGGCGGTGTTACAGTACGATAAGTATAAAAGGGTGCTCTCACTGTGCGGTTTTGCATCAGACAACGCTAATACAGACTTGGGCCTCCATGTACCTTCGAGTATATTTTGGAGGAAAACATTAGGTTTCTATCCATCCATAGTGAACCAAGTCGGTCGCCTTGTAAATTGTGATACACCGAACACAGCATTCGAGGAGATTGTCTGCCCGTACTTCTTGGTTCGCCAGGAGGTATTCTACAGTTCACAGTTTCTTCATAAACCTTTTACCTAGCATTACACTTTTATTTTGTTTATTTGTTTTTGGTTAAAATAAATCAGCCATCGTGGAAGAACAAAATCCTTTCTCCTGTCATTCACATAGACAAGCATTGAAACCACCTTTACCACCAGAAGTTACTCTTGGTCGGCGAAGGTGACATCACTCTATTGAAACCAGTACTATCAGTACCTCTGGTGAAGCATCATATTCCCATATACCAGAGTTGGCACAAGTTATTTCTACGAATCCCAGTTTGTCTACTGTTGTCAAGATAGAGTCCTCACAGCTACCCGTGGTCACGATCCATCCAATATGTGGGACCATATCTCCTGAACCTGATGTTGTTCAACTAGAAGTTGATCTAGATCCCATTGTGCTTTAGGGGCAGCTATTATTGGTCAAACTGGACATCATCCCCAAGACCAATAAAATATGGCCTATCATCCCCTTATATTTCAGTTGCTATATTCCCTAAGTGGAAAATATCTTGATCCAAAGTCGAAAAACCAAAATTTGTTCCTGTATTGGTCACTCCAAAATCTATTGTAACCATTAAGTCTCCCATATCACGCATTCAACCACCTAAAATATAATTTTGGCCTAACGATGAAGTTCTTCCACCTGGTTTGATTTCGATTGAAGAAATACCACAAGACAAGACACCTTTAACTCCAACTCATTTTTGGTAGAAGCTTTACCCATACGAGTATTTTCCTCAACCACCTTCCTCTGCTTTTGTTGATCATGTTTCACTTCGAGTTCCTGTAGATTCTATAGGGTATAAATTGGGTCATTTGACCATGGCTAAGATAACATCCCATAATGAACCATCTATTTCATCTATTAAAACATCTAATGTTGCTTCATCTTCAATGTTTTGTCCATTGACTTCACCCATGTCATCATCTGGAATCATATCTAGTTCCTCCCTTATGATTACTGAACAACTTTATCCTTTATTCACATCTTCAGTGCAATATCAAGTTGGTCCCATCAATTATTCTCCTTGGTGTCTGGTGATTTCACATAAATTACCCTCAGAAATTCCAAAATTCAATGAAAAACCTGGATAAGACCCGTCAACGCATGTTATAACTTATCATTTATGGTGCTCATCAAACTCCTTAAATAATAACTCCATTAGACTACGTCTTTTCCAGCGCACACTCACTAGTCCAACTTCACAATGAGGATGGCTCTTTTACTGTTTCAACCTCATTAAAAAATGAAACGAATTATGAGGATGGTTCTTTTTACTGTGTCAACCTTGTTAAAAAATGAAACAGGTGTTGAGGATAGTTCTTTTCCTGTGTCAACCTCGATAAATGAAACAGGATCCCATGAGGATGGTTCTTTTTATTGTGTCAACCTCGTTAAAAAATGAAAGAAGTGCCTATGAGGATATTTCTTTTACTGTGTCAACCTCGTTAAAAAATGAAACAGTTCAAGAGAATAGTTCTTTTCCTGTGTCAAGCTCATTAAAAAATGAAACAATCCTCCCCTATAATGAACCTTCATTCCATCCAGCTATCAGTAACTATTATTCTACTTAGGTGAATGAAATGAAGCTTGGGGGGCACCTACTCTTGCAGGGGGCATTCAAAAAATTCTTACCTATCGCACCCAATTAGCAGCTGAAGTTTGGGGCAAAAAACAGGTTCAGAGCTCCAAAATGCAAATGGTAACTATTGAATGTTAAAATGAATAGTAAAACTCTTTTTATTTAAGTCATTTAATTGTTTGCAATGAATATTTATTTCTATGACTATGGTTTTATTATATTTTTATCATGAAACAGGTATTTTTAATCCATTTGATGTTTTTCTGAATAGGTTTTACAACTGATGAACAGATTAGTCGTGCAAATTTATTTCAAGAATGATTTGACCACAAAGCATACTTTTTCTCCTTATTTTTCAAGCTTTGTTAAAAACAAAAAAGGATTTGAAGCGCACTTTTATCTCTTTTTCAAGCTTCGATAACAGCAAAAAAGGAACCCCTGGAGTCTTCTTTCATCTCTTTTCAGATTCCGATAACGTGAAAATATTGGCGAGCACTTGTCTTTTTGAGCTAGTAAAATTAAATGAATTGATATCTACTCAGTATAAGTTTAACCCTTTTCTGGACTGAGATAGATTATTTACGAAAAAGGAATACCTTGGTTAAACATGACCAAAGAGGTTCTCTCAAATATTATTTTACACTTTTTCGGATCTGAGCAACAAATTTACAAAAAAGTACTTATGGAGTTTTCTTTCGTCCTTGTTTCAAACTCTATAAATATGAAAAAGGATCGGGCTATCACTGTCGTTAAGCTCATTAAAACATAAAATAGGGACGATCTTGTCGATCATGGCAAGAATCAAGTTTCATTCATCGCTAGACTCGTTAAATTATTAAATAGCGATACTTTATTCGCCTGAAGGGTTGAATTATAGATCAAGAAAATATTATCCTCCTCAAGATTGTTAAAAAATAGAGGTACTGGTCGACAAATGACTGGGGGAAATTTGGGAAAAGTGAGTAGAATTATTTATGGTAGCAGGTCGCCCTTGAACATGACACTTCCTTCACTCCATGTCCGTGACTGTTTAGGTTGGGTAATCATCTTGACAGTTCATTCATGCCTATGGTTCATCATAACTTCACTTTGGTTTTGGGTCAATGCTACCAACTCATCTCAGTGTCGCCGATATGTTCAAGAGAAGTCATTTAGTGAATAACTCATCCTTTTGCAATACTCATAAACCTTCATTCTCATGACCGTCATCCCTGAAAATTGCTATATCAAGTCATACCCTTGTCTCCGAAATTAGTAACTCCCATTTCGAAATAAGGTGACTTCCTATCGACAACAAATCATTATCCAGTAAGTTCACTTAGAAACATCCGATTCCAGTACCATGAGGCTTGTTACAACATCGACAAGATCCTCGCTTTTGAACTTTTGACTGAAATATTTTGTTTGGCGTTCGACATCAAATCATATATTCACACCTTAAGAAATGTACTGCAGTACCTTGAGGGCCATTGACATCAATGGTGGTTCTCTCGTGTTTGTTAACAACTCACATTATTGGCTAGTAATCAAACAATGTCTTTCCATGTTCGGTGACAAATCATATATTCGCATGGCTAGACTTGTACCCGAATGATCAAGTGAATGAGATAAGAAGACCCCAGATCTTGTTTTAGCCATCCGGGTTGTGATTTCAGGATTGTTGTACACATCATCAGTATGGTGACCTTACATACATATCATCATCCTAACATGGGCCTATATCTGTAGGCATGTCTGTATTGGGCAACATTCCAATATAGACGACTTTCTGAATTATGTACATGTTATTAGATTGTTTATGTGATGAACATGGGAATGCCTACCCTCAGCAATTATGATCAATAGGATATATCATGATGTAATGTATTGTGATATTGATGCAGGTTGCCACTATGCTTCATCTCGATCCCATCATGGTGTAAAGAATATTAATCAAAATACTATTGTTATTATTTGTGACTTCATGCTTTAGGGGGAAATTGTTATAGATCAATTCGAGCATCATTCCCAATGACGTGGTTAACTAGGCATCATCTCCAGGACCAATGTATAGGGTCTATCATTCCCTATCATTTTAGTTTCTACATGCCCTAAGACAAAGAACGAGACAAATTGATCAAATACTTTCATCTGCAAATGTTTCCAAGGTTTGAAGTTTATAATATATCATATGAGAGCTCACTAACGCTGCCTCTAAAGGGACTAAGTGTGTTGCATATGTAGGTTTCCTATGCAAGGTTGATCTTCAAAGCACTTCCCGACATTCAAAGGTGCGTTGGTCACATTGGGAGCGAAATTCTTATTGTTCCAGAATCTCCACTTGGCCAGTGCCTTCTAGAAGAGTTCACATGTGTGTCAAACTTCGAATCCATGTGTCCATTTGACATCTAAAATATTGGGAACATGTCTTTCCTATTATTGGAAATTCATTGATTTTGAAACTACCTTCAGCTCCTCTATAAATTGAGCACAGATCTTAATGTTTAAGAAGGAATAATTTGTGTAGAGAAATGCTGGTGGAATTTCAATTGAGGAGATTGATTTGAGTGACATATTGTTGGAGATATTTGCATTTTGATGAGGTTGGGATGTTGCTGGAGATGGTGACACTAAATCAATCACTGGGTTGTAACCTGCCCTTCTATCATCAATAAATATTACTTCTTATTTTTCCCTATATGCACCTGTATAAGCTTTGACTTTCAATATCATGATTTCTTAGTTAATGTATATGGTTTATGCTTTATTGATTTAGCTAAATAACTTGAATAGACATCTGTATTATTTCTATCTCTTGTTTTTTAGTGTTCATTCTTATAGGAAATATTTTTCATAGCCGGTTGGAATTTGAAGCTCCAGCAAAAGCGACAAAAGGAGACTTTGGAAGTGCTTGGATCCCAAGTAGGTTCCTTATTTCATTCTATGTGTCTATTTACAGTTAGGAAAGAAAGTCGTAAATTCTTTGACCTGTTGTTCTATATTAGCACTTGTCTAGGGAAGAATGATTTATCCGTAATTCATAATTTCGCATAACACCTTGGGTTAGGTCCCAATCCAGAGGCTCTAGTCTCCCTCATGTATTTTATTTTATCACTTGGATAATAGTATTTTTTTTTTTTTTTTTTAGCACAAGTTAAATTACAAAATTTATGGTCACAGGCCTGAGTACCACCTCTCCTTTTGGAAGTGTGGTTGCAGAACCTATAATAACAAGCCAACAATACATGTTTTCTTTACTTTGAAATTTGCTAGTATTTTGTTCATGGTTTCTTGTACAATTTGTTTCTGCATTCTAGAGGATGAAACCATGTCCATACATAAGGATTAGATGTATGGTGTAGCTTAGAATATTTCTTATAAAAATCAACTCATCCTTTCCTTCTTGAATTTTTTTTGCTGCAACTTGACTACTAGGTTCATGTTTTTTCCAAGAAAAAACATGGGTTGATTGTTGGGTTGTGGAAACTATCAGTTATCTATAGTTACTGGTACATTTAATCCTACATCTTCTTTGTCATTCCCCTTATCCCCCTATATCCCTCATACTGTTCCTAAACTCTTACACCAAAATCATATATTTCAAGGTCATTGGTCGACACTGTGGGCGTGCACTTTTGTGAAACATGGACTTATGAGGAGTTCTAATCTTGGAAAAAGACTCCACATATCCTACAAACACCTTCATCCACCTTTTCCCACTTCTATCACACCTTTCCTTCCCTCAGAATACTCTCATATATGTTCTTGTAGTAAAACAAGGCAATCCTTGTAATATTCCAAAATTAGCATGCAACTAATTGGAATATTGATTTTTGTTGTTTACACTTAGGAGATGAATAAATGGGTAAGGAGGCCCATGCATTTTAGAAATAGGAATAAAATCCCTCATAATGTGAAAAGGGATCATCATAGGAGCTGGATTTCACACCTTCATATGTGAAAAGGGACATTTTCATGTGGACAAGGTCAAGTTTGACCAAGTCAACAATGCTGGAAAGGAAGGTGGAGATCATCTATGGAAACAGTGCAAAGATAGTGGGAGGAAGATTCCTTGGTGGAGGAAACCCTAATGAGTGGGACCCAAGATTGGAGGGCTTCCATTTGTATAAAAGGAGGGCAAGGAAGCCATAGAAAAATAGGTTATTGATTATTGATTTTATGGTCTGTATGACTATTGGGCATTCTTCAACTGTTTAGTTGAGATTGTTGTGCTGCTTAGCACCAGGTGTTCTTGAGAGGGAATCCCATCTCCTTTCTTGAGAGGCCTCTTGAGGGAGCTTGCACTTCATTTCTCCACATTCAGGCTTCAGACCAAACCACCTCCTTCAGCTACAACATTATTTCTGTAGAATTATAATGTTGTGTTGCGGGGTGTTTGTAATATTCCCAAAATTTAGACCTCATCTAAATGGAATATTATAGTTGATTTTATCTTTAGATAAATGAATAAATGGGTAGGGAGGCCCATTGACGGGGAGAATAACATTCCTCATGTGAAAAGAGGAAGAATAAGTAGCTAAAAGGAGAAAATTTAGGTGTGAACAAGGAAGATATCATGTTGATTCAGTCATCTTTGACCAAGTCAACACATGTTGTCTAGATACATTGCATCTCCTTGATGAACATCACAGATTTGGTGGAGGAAAACTTGCATGAGCTTGGAGACAAATGTGGATGGGACACCATGAGAAGAGGTTCACTTGCTATATATGAAGAGGATGGAAGCCTTTTCCATTCATGTTATGTGATATTATTATTTGGTCTTTTTAGAATTTTGGCTTCATCTTGCTATTTAGCAGGGTTGCAGTGCTATTGAGCACAGGGTGTTCTCGAGCGGGAATCTCACCTCTTCCCTTGAGAGGCCTCTTGGGAGAGTATTGTATTGATTTGTTCCACATCCAGGCTTGAGGCCAAGCAGAAATCTTCAGTCAAATTTTTATTTATGTAGCAGTGTAATTTTGTGTTGCAGGGTGTTGCAGTGGAAGATTGATCATTCCACTCCCGCGTCTGTTTCTCATTAGAGGGTGCCTTCCTTCTCTTGAGAGATTAGCTAGGAAATTTCTGAGCACATTTCATATCTTGGCAGTAGGCCAAAGTATTCATCATATCCTACAACATAGTCCCTTGTAGGAACTACGTCATTTTGCATAGATTTGCTGCAGCAGGGTTAAGACCCTTGTTTCTGAGCTAGTTTCCTAGGGAAAGGGCCAACCCTTCTCCCAGAAAGCTAGAAAAAGGGATTCTCATCCATATTTTGTATTATTCAGTAATATTTCTCTAATTTTGTATTAATACTACATTTTTCTAAGTTGAATATTCATATCTACTCTTTTTGTACTTGTACTTTCATGAAACCCTTGTCGGGTTACCTTTATAATGCAATAAGGAGGCCAGATCTTCATTTTCTTGGCATATTGTTCCATAAAACTCCAGATCCATGTTATTTTATCATTATACTATAGAAACCCTCATAAAATAACATTGTACATGCTTCATTATTTTCTGCATAACTTAATTCATGGGATTTGGCTATTTTTAAGCTGATATGAGGTCGGGAGGTCTGTTTAACATATCAAAAGGGATTTCTTTCTAATCCCCTTTTGTATGTGAGGTAATAATACCATATGATAAGGGAAACAAGCGTTATTTCACCTATTTAAAACGTATTTCTTCATAAATAACGTTTTCAGGGTCAAATTGCTGCATTTTCCCCACTTGGGAAGGTGTAGAAGTTCTTTTTTTGTTGTTGTTTCACTCATTTGATGGCCATGTGTTTTTAACACATAATATGATTTTATTTATCACTAAACATCCATTATTATGTTCATATATTTCTGAAGCTCCAACTTTAGAATATCTTAAGATATTCTTATTGTTGTAGAAATTCCCTATTTTGGGATATTACGGTGTTGCAGTGAAGGGTTAACAACACCACTTCCGAAGCTTATTTGCAGAGGATGAAGCTTCCTTTCCTTTGGGAGATCAGTGAGGAAGATCTTGAGCATATTTCACATCTTGGAACTTAGCCAAATTACCTCCCATATTCTACAGCGCAATCCCTTGCAGGAACTACGTCATTTCTTGCAGTGTTGTAGTGAGAGGGATAAAACCCTTGTTTTTGAGCTAGTTTCTTAGGGAAAGGGCCAACCCTTCTCCAGGAAAGCTAGTAAGAAGGATCCTAATCTATTTCTTATATTCTTTAGCTATATATATGCAGAGCTTCAGCTAGACTCTGTTATTTCAGATCTAGATCTGTAGATCCACTCTTTGTACTCATGCCTTCAAGGAACCCTTTCCGGATTATCTTCATAATGTGCAAAAGGGGCTAGATCCCCATTTTTCTCATTTCTTGAATAATATGACTCCATATCTATTATTTAATATCATATTGTTGTAGAAACCCTCACTAAATCACACAGACACTTGCTTCAGAAATTCTGCATGGTACAAGTCATGGGATTTGGGTGTTTTTAAGCCATATTGAGACCGGGAGATCTGTTTAACTTAGCAAAAGGGATTTTTTTTCTGATCCCCTTCTGAATGAGTGCGCTATAGTACATAAGCTAAGGGATATCAATGTTATTTCCTCCTATTATAGCATAATTTCCTGGGAATAGCTTTTTTATGGTCCATATTGCAGCATTTCCCAAACTTTGGAATAATATAGTGGATTATAATTTGTTGTTGTAACATTAATTTTATGGCTATGTGTTGATCTCACATTTTATGAGTTTAATTGTCACTACTCTTTCATTATTGTGTTCAAATATTGTGGAATCCCCATTTTGGGATATTATTGTCGTATCATAGCATAATCTGGGCTTAGCCTCTGGAATCTCAGCCAGTATGCAATAAGTAGAAGAAGGAAGAAATCGAAATGATGAATAAAATGAGCTTTGTCTCATCATTTTTCAGATCCATGAAGAACCTCTCTAAGGAGGATAAGTAATTGAAAGAGGAAAGTTGCAGTGAGACCTCTAGAAGGTTTCAAGAGGAGGAAGGGCCATGCACTTCCCATGATCAGAGAAGAAAAATAGTGCTACAAAGTGCTCCAAAGCATTTCAATATGCCCCTTTATTTTGAATAAGACAAGAAGCAAGGGAATAAAGGACGTTTGGATCACAAAATTCTAAGTGATTACCTTGTTGAGTACAAATCTCAACCTAGAGCCTTCAAGGGGACTTTAGCTTTCCCACAGTTCATTCATTTGAAGGAAGAAAGGAGACCTCATGGAAAGGGGGGAATCAAGGGCAATAGGTTTCTATTGTCTACCTTTGATGGGTCATCTACAACAAAATATTGGGCAAGAAAACTTTATGCATTCTTACTACTACATCCAATGGTAGAGAGAGAGGCTGTAGAAATTGCAGCGCTGCACCTTGAGGGTGAAGCCAACATTTGTTGGTTCAGCCATTTGATTCATGCAAGAGTGAATACTTTTTATAAGTTTACTCAAAGGTTTATTAGAGAATTTGGCAAAGAGAAACTAGAGGAGGAGAAGCCCTCGCCACCATTGGAGGAGACTTGTACCAACATTGTCACAACCACGGAGGAGCAACCATCTACATTAGTAGTTGGAGGCACCATCACATTAGAGGAAGGAAATTTGGCAGCCATACAAGATGATCCCGAGTTTCACCAAGGTATGATTAAGTTTCCATTTTCCCTTGTTTCAGAAAATCTTATGGAGATTTGTATACCATTGAATGTCCCATGGACAAAATACAATGCTGATTTAGAGCAACACACTCTCACTACACTAGGGAGCCTTGATGAACTCAAGGAAAGGTTAAACACTCATCATACTTACTCATTGTTGAGTTGTACACAACTCTTAGGGTTGGAGTATAGATCTTTGAAGGGTGGAATGAGAATTTTCCCCTACAATGCAATGCAGTACCGTGTACTTAGTAGTGAGCATGAACTGGAAACAATGGATATGGCATCAGCGAGATCAATAATGCTATCCTTGAGTAGCAATGATGAGTTGGGAGCCCAGCCATTAGTGGGGCATTCCAATGATTACTCCACATGTGTAGTAGAGGATAGACAAATGGTTGATGGGATATATCTTGTCTCCCATTACTATGATAGTATTCTTCATCCAAAGGATGTAAGTGATGGGCAGGAGGATAGACACTCACCATTGGTTGGATGGGTGATGTTGGAGAGAAAGAGGTGGGAAAGCCCCTTGCAAATCTATGACACAAGGCAGCAAGAGGCAAGGCTGCGTTTGCTACTCTTGAAATAGTTTGGCCATCATATGACATGTCCTTTTTCTAAGGGTGTGTGGGTGGAAGAAACTTGGCAGAACACTTGCATCATATGGCAGCGAGTATTTCAGGTGCATTATGTTGATATGATATCCTTCATGTCGATCAAAATATTTTCACCTCATGATTTGTATGATGGAAGTGTGAGGGGGCAGCAAGAATTATTTTTGTGGCTTCTCTTGGGAGAGTATGGCAGAATTTTTTCCATACTCATCATGATATTTCTAGAGGAAGGGATGGCACATTCAAGGTGCAAAGAGGCTACCCTTTAGCATTGAAGGATAAGGATGGGCTTCCACATAGGAAGAATATTTCCCCACATAGCAGCATGATGGTGGATGACCTTGGCATGTGGAATGTCAAGGAAGGGAGTCATGGAGTGACAAGAGCCTTATCACTAAGGCCAACAACATTGTCACTTGGGAGTATGTTTCTATTGATGGAGTGTTCCAAGGGGAGTATGCACCCTTTCATGTTGCATATTTTTATGAGAATATTCTCATGGGAGGACTCATCCATGGACCTCACTTTTAGATTACTCATTATGCATGGTAATAAATGCATTACTGTACTTATTGTTCATTTCATTAGTGTTTCGGGGAAAAACACCCTAGAGGTTTGTTGGGTCAAAACCTCCACAGATCAGGGCATTCTATTCAGAAGGACTGACACACAACCACACTTGAATGCTAAAAACTAGATAACAATGATAGTAGAACTCACCCGTAGTCCTACGTTCGATGTAGATCCCGCGGGGTCCAAACCCCCAACAACCCTTCTTCCTCCTTCAACCTGGAAAACAAGAAAGAACGTGCACGGAAACCTAGTTGTACAACATATACTTCTCCTAAATGTTAGTGCAATCCATGTGAAACATTATATAAACCATAATAAATGCTTAAATGATAATCTTTTCACACATATAAGTAAACATTAACACATAAGTTCAGGAACAAGATGGTTCTTCATTATTACGAACAGCATGTACAGTAGTAAAAGTGGAGAGATCACTTGAATCCTTCCACGATCTTCGAACAGACCGTCGTCCGGATTCGTCCCACCCTTGCCTCGCTAAGATAATTTCAGGACTTGTGCACTCGAGATGGCATATAAATGGATGAACATCTCCAGGAAACAAGGGTTTCCTGTATTAATCTGGGAAGGTGCAGGAGGCACGGGAATTCAGACTTGAATTGGGATTCCAACAGAGTATAATGTCTATAAAATTTCTCTCTCCCTTAGGCCATGCACATGAGGGGCTTTTATACTCCCTCAAAGTAGTTTCAATCAGTTGGAAACAGATGGCCACGTACTGGGGTGGTTGAACTACTGGAGTAACCATCAACCCAACCAGAAAATAGGGAATTTTTATATATTTTTTAATGATTTTAATGGCATACGCGGAAAAGTACATGTGGACTCGCGTATACACGCGGAAAAGTCTGGGCATACCCGTGTATGGAAATTTTAACACTGTTTTTTAATGAATTTTGTTCAAGTCTATGGGGATGGGTGCCCAAAGCCACAAAGACAATCATGAATCACCTGAGGGTGAAAAATGATGCTATAACAGATGCCCCCTAATATATGAGGTCAGAGGGGTACCTGATGGCCGAAATGTATTATGCACATAGAAAGAACTTCGCAAGGACAAGAGAGGACTTCACCAGATTTTAGCCTGGCAAAAACCAATGAAATAAAACAGAGAGTCAACTCATGCTGAGGCGGGCATACCCATGCTCAGTCAAAAATACATCATATCAAAAGTACTAAATAGATCCAACATGTATACAAGTATAGCTGAACTAAAAGTACACAATGAATCATCTAAGCATGGCCTGGAAGTACAAGTCAGAATCAATGTCTAAGTATCACATATAGAAAGCTGATCAATGATGTTGAAATTGGATGTCTGATCATATAAGTAACTGAATCTCCAAGTACCAAATCATAAGATGTGGAATAAACGGTACAATCACGCAACTCGGGAGCCAACATATAGGATGCTGCTGTACTAACACTGCAACATATAAGGGTGAACGGCATCACTGGCAGAAACTGGATGGACTGTCAAAAGTGAACCGAGAAATGCTGATGCAACCCGAGGTCTTCACCGATCACTATGGCACAATTCTACACAATGGGAATAAATGAGCTGAAGTCGACCATGTGAGAAATCGTTGGATTACCAGTCAATAATGTATACCGTTAACCAATGCAAGACAACCCACCAATAATGAAAATGAGTGTCAAGGTGCCCCAGTACAGTCTAACAAGTGCGAATGAATGAGTTGAAGTCGAACACTTGAAAGAATCTACCAATCAGGAGGCAATGATGAATCCCCACTGCCGATAGCGAAGAGTCTGCCACTGATGACTGCAAACCCTAAGGTACTGTCAAAAAGACTCTAGACCTTATTCCCAGAGCAATGAGTCGGAGTCGATGGGAAAATATTTGCTGGAAGGAAGGCATTAAGGCATCCCACATCATTCCAGCGCGAGTGTAACCCGCAGGCCAAGATTTGGAAGGAATCGGATGAAGTAGAGTGACGGAACCAAACCAAAGTACGTTTTCGACATGCACAAGATGAAGCTAGCGCACGGAAGAAACCCTCTGAATCAACCAATAATGAAAGCTAACACAGAGGCGAGATATCCACCAATAGGGTCAAATGGAAATCAAGGTACTGCAAGAATCCCAAGTGTGATAATGTATGCTGACGTCGAACACAGGGGAAACCACTCAGTCGAAGACCCATAATGATGATCAAATGCTGAGCACAAGGTCACCTATCAATGATGGAAATAGGGCCAGGGTGCAGCTCTAGGTTTGCTCTCAGAGCAATGTGCCGTAGTCGATAAGAGACAAACCTGCCAGCAAGAAATCAATGGAGACCCTCTCAAACCAGCATGAGCAGAGGACCAAAACATCTGATGTGATAGAACAAGATACTGACAAGACCGGGAAGCCCGACTGAATAATGAGTCAAGAGACACCGTAGAATGGCCGACTCTGGTTAGACTTCCCTTGAACAAAAGCATGACTCGTGATGACCATGGCAGTAAAAAGTGACACTGTATAAGTCTGTTATGTAGGAGGCAGAACAAACTCTCCATATGATTGGAAGAGATAACCAACCGAGGGAGGATAGACAAGTGAATACAAGGTAAAGGCTGAACCTAGGTCAAAACTAAAACCATCCCAAACGGAGGAAAGATATATAAGTGTATATGCTTTGTTCAAGGGCGACAAATTGACACTATACTGCCATCAAATTATGAAGTTACATCCCATTCCCGCTCTTTTTGTTATATTTGATTTTTTTTTGTCTTTTTCATATAATAATCTTGAAAAAGAATAAAATAATGCTATGGTACAATGGATAGAACGAGTATCAAGAAACAGATGCACTAGTTCCTGGGATTGGAACGATCCTATGCTCAATGCAATGTGGCAGAAATTGGTAAGCAATACTCAGAGGAATGTTCCATCCATGGGTAAAAGGGTGTCAAGTCACGATAGCCAAGTGCATGCAATGGTTAACTTTTACAGATAGACAAGGTTTTAATTTGGCTGAAACATTGAGTCAAAATGAAGCCGGCTAAAGGCCAGGATAAACAAGTAGCCAATATGCAATGCAGTAATACAACTCAACAACACCAGGGAGCCTCTAGGGTAATAGCCAGAAAAATGATAGTGAGGAAGAAGAAGAATGAAGCTTCAACATATAATTCATGGCGGGACTAAAGAGGTATCCCAAGCCTACATAAAACGCAGCATGGGCCACAAGTGATAGCGAGTAAATAACTAGGAAGCCCATGTAAAGGAAGGCTCTACCACCAAGTCATGATTAAATAATCGGCGAGTGAAATGGGTGTAATACTCATGACCTGATGGGATCGACCCTATGGAAAGTGATCAGAATGGAGGCTAGTATGCAAAATGCAACGGAAAGTGGATTCCCTAACCTATATGCTAGTGAAGATTATATACCTGCCATGATGGGTCAGCAGTCATGGATCAAAAACCGGGAAAAATCTCAAATTCGTCAAAATGTACCTGAAAATATACCAATCTGGGCACTTCCAAGCATCCGGGTTATGCAACTTAAGATAGATTGAAAAAATAAGCATAACAAATTTTTGCGAAAATTTTCAACTTTTTGGGCATAAATAGACAAATTACCTCATATTCGGTTCATTGTTACATTGTTGATTTGGGAAAAAGTGCTCTGGAGAAAAAGGCCTCTTTCGTCAAAACAGGAGCAACCAACCATCAAACTTCACTGAATTTGTCAGGTAAGCTCATAAACCATCCTTTTTATTCATTTTGTCCGTTCATAATTTAAAAATTAGGAATTTTCACCGTGGAATCATTTGCTAAAAATCACGGGTTTGCGCATACACGGGTTGATAATGACCAAGTCGCGTATATACGCGACTGTGCACAAAGAAAGTCACGTATGCGCAACCCGAAATGAAAAAATGCATAGCTAATGAATGAATTATTGAAATTTTGTAGGATGACCTTATCATGGAGAGAGTGTGAACACAGTGCTATAGACAATGAAGTCATGCAAGACCAAGTATCACTGAATATTATTCGGAATTTTAGATTGCTCAAGTTTTTCAAAATGCCAAATATGAAGAGTAATGTTCGGTTGCTCAAAATGCTTGTGAACTATTGGGAACCGGAAGAAGACTGCTTCATCATAGATTAGATGCCCATACTCATCAAGGTGGAAGATATATATTTTATTACTGGACTCTCCCAGAGGGGGGAGACAGTAGACTTGCATGGTAAGCCTTTGGGAGGGCTAACCGTGGAAGATTACGTCCAGATCTACTGCGTAGAGGGTTCCAAGAAAGTTGGAACTCAAATTGCAATCAAATATTTAAGAGACTTGCACATAAAAATCCTCCTTTTTACCATTGGGAGAGTAGCAGGATCAGCTTCTCTACACCAGGCATCCAGGACGCAAATGAGTATAGCAGTGGAATGCTTAACTCATGTATATGATTGGTGCACAGCTCTACTGATGAACATGAAGCAACAATTGACTTCTATCCGAAAAAAAAAGACAAAAAATTTTGGATATGGTAAAATTTTGATGACATTCTTCTTCGAGAAGATTCCAGCGCCGAGACCCAAAGTGATCTCTACCATCAGCAACCCGAGAGACCTAAGAATTGCCCGCCGGGCAGACATGATGAAGAGATTGGGGGGAAGTGAAGTTCCTCGGACCACTTGGGATGATGAGTTCTTCCAATGGTGGAGAGAACAAATCATCGTTGTGGATGACTATCCCTATGACGGGATGGACTTTTGTGGCGATCCGGATCTTTTCCTTCCACCAGGCGCGGCATGGGGCACAGTCGATAAGTTTGCAATTTTTTTACTTATATAATTTTTTTTGGATTTTTCAATATGTATGAAAAAATGAAAAACAAAGATGTTTTTGATTGGATTCAAAATGTCTTACAATTTTAAAATGATCATGAAACAGATATTGGACCAGTTCAACCTGAGGGATACCCACGACATAAGCGTCGCAGAGGCAAGGCGGATACAGTAGACTCAGACAGAACCCTCCATGCCGTACAGAGGAACTTGGAGGGTTAACCTGCCAAGTGCCTATGGCTGCAGTGGAAGATCTGCCTGAGGCCATCCAAAGGTAGGTAGTAGGAGTACCTCGCGACTGGGTACGGTTATTCCGCCGAGTTGCTACTGCGATCGTGTTCTATAGGAACACGACCTCTGGGCAGGGACCTCAGGAGTAGATAGATATGATGTATCAGATGACTGTATATTTTTTGAGACTGAACATGATCGGGCATAAGCCCAATTTTTTGTATGACTTATGGATCCAAATTTTGTATATTTTTTTGAACACTCTAATGATATATATACAGCGATGTTTGATGTGATGTGACAAATGTATCAAAATGTATGATGTTTTTGATGATTAAATTTTATTGTATGGAATGATTAATGTGCCAATCAATTGCTTGATTAGCTAATGAGTCTGCCATCCAATTGTCAGCTCGAGGAATATGAATGAAAGTTAAAAATTGAAATGAACTTTGTAAAAAACGTACCCTCCAGAACAACCGGAGTAAAAATGGATCTCGAACCCGATAAGTATTGTTCAACTACGACACCACCAGCTGAGAGTCTAAGAAAACTACCAACGAATCAACACCCAAATATATTGCCTCCGAGAGTAGATAAACAACTGCAGTGTATTCTGCTATGTTATTGGAAGCAGGACCAATGAAGACCCCTCTTGATACTAACAGCTGACCGGCTGGATAATGAAGCACCCAAGCCGCGGAAGCTAAGTTCCGGGTGTGTCTACTAGCACCATCGGCAAAACCAAAATGAATCATGACATCCGACGCAACCTACCAAAGCAGATCAAAAACATCACCAACCCATCAAAGATCGAAAAACAACCAAATATGTACAAAGAAAAACTACTATATACAAAAGCAACATGCCAGGCCGAAGCCTAGGCATAATACTTTTTCAAATAGAGCCCATTTCTGGGATCCAGCAACTCGTTCCCTTCAAAATAAACCAAGTTATATGCTCCTTTCTTAAGGACTTTTTTAACGATAAAGGGGCCATACCACATAGACTTAAACTTTCCTGCCCCGAGGGCATCTTTTTCTTGGGCATAGACCAAAACAAGGTCACCTTCCGAAAAAACCCTAGGCTTGACCGCCTTATCGTACTGAACTTTAACTCGGTTTTTATGCGCTTCATTCATCGTGGCGGCATCCCGACGCTGCTCATCGAGATGTTCCAGATGAAGGAGACATTCTTCAAGACTAGAAGTGTCAGGAAGAAGTTCAACAGCTAAATTAAGAGAAGGAATCTCACATTCAATGGGAAATACGGATTCCAACCCATGCACTAGCTGAAACGGAGAAAAGCCAGTTGCAGTTTTCACTGACGTCCTGTATGCCCAAAGTGCAGGATATAGCATAATATTCCAGTTAGATCTAGCTTTATCAATTTTCCTTTGAAGAATTGTCTTCAAGGATTTATTCACGGCTTCCACTTGCCCATTGGCTTGAGGATAATATGGAGATGAATGCTCCTGCCGGAAACCTAATTTTAGAGCCAGCTCATCCATCATGCTATTCTGAAAATGACTACCATGATCAGTGACAATCTCTCTAGGAATACCGAAATGAGCAATAACCTGGTTGAAAAGAAAAAGAGCTGCAGTCCCACCATCATTCCCAAAAGTAGGCATAGCCTCGACCCACTTCGTAAAGTAGTCTACTGCTACAATAATGTACTTGTGACCTTTAGCTGAAGGCAGGTTACAAGTAGTATAATCAATACCCCACTTTGTAAAGGGACCGATAGTAATGACTGGAAAAATCGGAGCTGGGTGAGCGCGCATTTTTCGAGTATAAACTTGACACGGATGACACTTTTTGACCGACTCCATACAATCCTTGAAAATCGAAGGCCAAAAGTACCCAGCACGCAAGATCTTTTGGGTTGTAGCAAGCCCAGATAAATGACCACCACAAGCTCCACTATGGCAATCATTCAGCACAACCTCAGCTTCTTCGAGAGTTAAGCAACGTCTCAGGATTGAATCAACCCCTCGATGGTATAAAGCATCACCAATAATCAAGTAGTTCTTAGCCAAGTGACGCAACTTACGGCGCTCATCTTTCGAAAAAGTAGAGGGAAACTTCGCAGTCTGAAGATACACAATTATATCTCCATACCAAGGATCCTGTGGGGAGATAAGAAACAAATGTTCATCCGGGAAGGATTCATCATAAATAATATCTTCTCCATAGGGAAACTCGGAGATCAATTCCGTGAAAACTAATGATTTCTTGGACTTGGCAGACATAAACTCAAGATCAAAATCCTGCAAAATCACAATCCATCTATTGTATTTGCCCCCAATCACTCGCCTACTAAGGACAAACTGAAATGGATTGGCTGCTGCCAAAACATAAGTTTTTCGAAGAATAATGTAATGCCGGAGTCGCTGCACAGCATGAACTGCTGCTAAAGCTAACTTTTCTATCGGAGTGTACCGGAGTTCAGGTCCTACCAATCCTCGACTAAGATAGTATATAACATGCTCTGCAAGAGCATCATCTTCCTGAACCAGAACCATACCAATAGTAGATTCTGCTGCTGCAAGATACAAAAGGAAATCCCTACTATAATCAGGTGGACTCAATAAAGGAGTAGAGGTCAATGCTTTTTTCAAAGCATCGAATGAGCGTTGAGCAAAGTCATCCTAAAGAAATGGAACTCCCTTCTTCAACAATCTCATAAATCCCTTGGTAACTTCAACATAATTTACGATAAATCTCCGAAGAAAATTAGACTTTCCTTGTAGAATTTTAAGTTGACGAATTGAGGACGGGGGAGGAAACCGAAGTATAGCCTCAACCTTGAAGGGATCTACCCTAATCCCTTCCCTAGACACAATGAATCCCAATAACCGACCGGATGTAACCGCGAAAATGCGCTTGTTTGGATTCAACCTAATCTTATAGAAACGACATCGTTCAAATATCTGATGGAGGTGAGCAGGATGATCCATCCTCTTTCGAGAATGAGCAGCTAAATCATCCAAATAGGCCTTGATAATATTTTTGATGTCGTGGAAGGCATATGACATGGCCCGCTGAAACGTAGCCCCAGCATTTTTAAGACCAAAAGGCATCTTCTTGTATGCAAAAGTACCCCAGGGACAAATAAAGGCAGTCTTATGCTGATCTTCAGGACGGATAGTAATCTGATTATATTTGGAGAAACCGTCCATGAAGGAGAAAATCTCATTACTGGCACACTCGTCAATGATCTGATATATAAATGGTGTGGGGTAATTATCTTTAGGACATGCTTTATTTAGGTATCTGAAATCAATGCAAACTCGAATTGTTCCTTGTTTTTTATCTACGGGAACAAGGTTTGAAACCCATTCAGTCAAAGGAACAGGGAAAATAAATCCCGCCTTAAGCAGCTTCTCCACCTCAGCTTTGATAGCTGCTGCCTTCCTAGGATTGACCGGACGAAGTTTTTGCCTCACAGGCTTAGCGTTTTCATAAGTCTTGATCTCATGCTGGACAATAGATGGATCTATACCAGGCATTTCCTCATAAGACCAAGCGAATACATCCCTATACTCTTTAAAGAGCTCGGTGTAAATCTGAATCTCTTCAGGGGAACATTCAGCTCCGATGAAGACATTCTCAATAATATTGGGATCCCTGGAAATGTTCACCAGGATAGTTGGAGAAATCATAGCCATGTTCCCTTCAGCATAAACCTGTGTCGGTGCTAAAGGGTTTAGGACTGGGCGAACAGGACCAGGAGACGGAGGACTCGGAAAACTTGATTCAACTTCGCTTAAACCAGGTAAAAACTAAGACCGATGATGCAAATCATCCCACGGTCTATCTATACTAGTCATAGCTTCCAGGATTTCCTCTTCAGATGGAAGAGTGGTATCAAGGAAATCCTGGGCAGAAGAAGAATTAAGCGTCCAAGCCGGAGCCACATCTCCATCCAACTCATCCAGAGAAAGAGAAGCTAGAATGGACTCTACAGAGTCAACAATAGACTGATAAGCAATCTCAGCTACAGACATTGGAAATTCCATTCCACCCACTTGACCTTCCGCTAACGTGGTGGTAGGGGAAGGTAATGTCCAAGGGTCCAAAAAATAATGAGTTCTAAAGAACTCTCTTCGAAGAGGAGCCTTGGAGGATGAAATTGCATTTATATGAATCATAGGAGGAGGAATATCGAAAGTACCCATCAAAGAAGAATACATTCCTACCCATAAATTCTCAACAGGCGGTTTGGTATTATCCAATTTTGGAATAGTTGAGTCAGTAGACACATTCGGGTCTACAGGAGGACAATCTAGTTGGTCCACTGTAACAATCCTCCCTTCATGGGGGAAACAAATAATTCTAAATAATGAGGATGCAATAGCATCCATCTCATAAATCCATTTTCTCCCCAACAGAAGGTTGTAGTCCAAGCTTGCATCTACTATCTCAACCTCTATATTTATAGTTTTGCCCCCAACACAGATGGGCAAAGCTGGGACAATACCATGGGGCTTGTGAGAATGACCGTCAAACGCAGTCAGAAGAGTAGCAGAAGGAGCAGCTGCGGGAGATCCAATTCCCTTCCAGCATGCGAGAGACATCACACATGTGGAATCACCCTCATCAACGACCGTCCGAAAAATATTGCATTTTCGATACGATGATTTGATATGGAAAGCCATATGATGGGGGAGTCTCTTCTTAAAATTAGTCATATCGAAGGTAATCATAAGAGAATTCTTTGGATCTACAGCCCCAAGAGCAGTGAGAAAAACACTGCACTGAGCCGGACAAGACTGGAGCACCTCTAAAGCCGACATGGCACAAGGACTCTGCGCTAGATCTTCCACAATAGAGTAGTTATGGGCAGCCCTAGCATTTGGATTAATCGTTGAACGCTTGGTAGATGCTTTGGGCATTCGAGGTATAGGCTCAACAGTAGGCCTCGTAATATGAAGCGGCTCAGTAGCATCAGGAGCATCCTTAGCTTTCGAAGACTCTTCTCTGCCATAATCATGGGATCTCGTAGCAATATCCGTGTGAGCACTCATCATGAATATGTTTGATGGAATTTCCCCTTCCTCGGTGCCCCCAGAGGAAGCCCCAATACTTTGATTCGCGCCAACAACTAGTTGTTTCCCTTGGGGAAAAGGGTTTGTTAACACAGCCTGGGAACTGGAAGAACCCTGCTGAGCTAACAAGCGCTGTGCATCTTGAATTTTGGGGCAAAGGTGTGTAAGATGGTCTCCAACACATAGCTTGCATGGAAACTTCACTTACTTTTTATCCTTTTGACCCTCACCAACATGCTCGTTGGTTTTATTTGCATTACCCTTCCCATTCTTGCCCTTTTTCTTATTATTTTGTCCCTTCTTCTTCCCTTCGGATTGTTGATTTCCTTTGGGATCGGAAGTTTGGACAACATTTATCAACAAAGATTGGGAAAGCGATGACTCAGCAGGCACAGCCTGACCAGAAGGAGCAGATTGCAAAGACAACTGCTGCAATTGAGTAAGCAGGCTAACTGCACCACTATTGATCGACCCAATAAGTCCATCACCATGAGGACCAGGCTTAGTTTTGGATAAATCTAATTTGGAGCGAGGATCATTGGGCAAATATTTATGAAGGACCCCAGACGGAGAATATATCAACTCAAGCTGTTGGGCCCTAAAAATGGCCTGTTCCTCAGAAAATACCCCAGACAGGGATACATCTTTAGAAATGCCTGACTGCAGAGATTTCAGAAACAATTCCAAAAGGAATTCTCCTGGAATATGAGCTTTAATAAGCCTCTTCCTTCTCTGCCATTCCTAAATATGGTCAGAAATGTGGGTTGCGTCGTCCTGTTTAAAATTAGCTAGGAGTTCAGTCCCGGCATCATAACAGACTGGCAACTGGAAATGATTTAGAAATGTAACAGCCAGATCTCCAAATGTAGCAAAACTGCCCCCAGTTAGCTCAATATACCATTTGGCAGCGTTTCCAGTTAGGGTGCGTTGAAACAATCTCAACCTAATCGAATCATCAATCAGGGAGTTAGAAGAACACCATAAATGGAATGTGGTGATGTGATCAGCCGGATCCTCTCCATTCTTGCCTTCAAACTTTGGAATGTCTGAAGGGATTTTGGTGGGAACCGGAGGCCACCCCGGACTGTACCATATCAGATCATTCGTCAATTTCGATAGATCTGGCAAGTTTAACGTTGCCAGAACAGGTAAACGAGGCGGAGCCTGAGGATTCCATCCTTGATGGGATGAATTCCCAACATTATGAAAAGAATACCCTGGATTTGATAAGGCACCAGGTTGCCAAAAATAACTCGTAGAAAAAGGAGAAGAACCTCCTCCCAACGCAGAGTTACCAAAGACCGGACCAGTTCCCCCCACTAAAGTATGAAATGAAGAGGAAAGCCCCTGATAGGGATTCCAGGCATTAGAAAGAGGGGAAAAGGTCTGATAAGCACTCGATGAAGAGAAAGAAGCATTCCCTTGGTGACCAGCGTAAAACTGATTCCCTGCCCCTGCTGTAGTGAATACAGGGTTCCAACCTGTAAAAGTAGTCGAATTCTGACCTCCAGACCAAGGGTTGAAACTCTGGGTCTGAGAAGTAAACGGAAAGGACCCTAAAGAAGGATTCGAACTAGGAATGTGCCCAACTCCAAAGGGGAGCCCTTGAAAAGAAGCTGATCCACTAGCCATGGAAGACATGGGTGTAGATGCAGCTGCAGCAGCGAAAAAGGAAAAAGAAGGAATCCCACTAGTGGGCATTCCAAAACAAAAGGGACCAGATTGAGAAGCATGTGCTTCGGTGAAACCAGAGCCAAACACAGCAGTACTAGAATAAATTGAAGATATAGCAATAGTGCCTCCTCCTTCAACAGAAGCAGGAGTCTGAATGCCTGCAGCACTCACAGCAGAAGTCGCGTTCCCAGTCGTGGCCATTGAAAGGTATGAATAATACGGAGGATCTTCCGGTCTCTCTGACTCAGGTCCGATGTATTCAACAACGAATGGATAATCAGGAGGAAGAGGAGATGGAAGTGACACAGAGGGTTCAGGTACTTCCTCTATTTGAACTTCTTCTTCCTGCGGAAATAAAACTCGCGAGGTGAGCGGAGCGCTCCTCTCGAAACCAATTCAAAAACCTTCAGAACCTTGTGGAGGATCTCTCTCCAATACGTCAGACACCACAGGGTGATACTCACCTGCTAAACTACTCCTACGCCTTCTTGAAGAAGGCTCTGGACTCTCGGGAGATAACCCCCGGATTCTCCTCGATCAACGAGGTGCTTGATCAGCCACTTTAACAAATTTTAATTAGACTCAAAAAAGTATAAAGCTAGGCAAGCTAGGAGCAAAGAGCACTCACTAAAAAGAAATTCCTGAGATACAATCAAGCAAACAACCTTCAGGTATTTCCACTCCGGGTGATTAGGACCGGACACCAAAATACCAGAAAGCGAAATATAGGACCTCCCGAAAGTAGTCTGGGACAATTACGGCCCAGGCCTATTAGCGAAGGTAATAGAAAAAGTTACTCCGACCTCCTAACAATAGCCTTTTCCGGCACAAGTACCCAAGCTTCGCAAGGGAACCCCCCAGAAGTACTACTGGAAGTGATACGACGTCTGCCTCAGGTACCACGGGTATTCCCCCCCGCAGTCACCTATGTGGAACTTAGGAGTGGAAACTATGGGCACCAATCCGTGTCAGAAGCCGAGCGGAACCGTCTTGAGGTTAGATCTAGCAAATCAGAGAGGGGGTATCTCTCTTCTCAGCCTTCACTTCCCCTCGTGCTTGACGCTCTGGAGGAGAGCTTTCCCGGTCCACCTAACGTAGTTGGATTTTTCTCAATTAATCAACTTCTATGTTTTGTTTGAGCGGCCTTGGAGAGTTAACTCTCCACTCACCTAATCCAAGGCCCTACAACCTATCTATTTGGTGTATGACACTTAATAAAAACTTGCTAGTTGCTTTTAAATTATAGCGCTTTATTTTAATCGGTTGTTATGTTAAGTCAAAGGGATACAGAAATGAAACTTGTGGTGTTTTGACGCAGAAAATAAATTAATAAAAACCAAACTACATGCAAATTCAGTAATTGCCTTTTGATGAAAATAAATTTCTACAAAGGTTCTACAAGACTAAATTTTTTTCTTTTCAGATAACAAACTTCACACTCACAAAAACTATGAAAATGACTAAATGTTTAAGTGCACCTTATGCAAATCACTAAGAGCATGCAAATTCTAAGATGCAAAATCTACTAAAGCAGAGAGAAATTTCCCAAAGATCCTTCAGTTTTATCTCTTTTTGGTTGTCCAAAAAGCTAGTTCCCAAAATCAGAAACTCTTAGTATAAAGACACCAAAAACGCTTGAAACAAGAGGAAGAAACCAATGACAATTCCTTTCCGAAATCAAGTCAAAAACCAAAGGGACAAAATCTCAACAAATCTTCAAAAGATATAACGAAACGAAAACAAAAATGAAAAACAAAAGCAAATGCCAAAACAAAATGTTTTTTGAGCTTTTGAATTTTATAAAAAGGAAGAGCTCGAAGAGACCAAGAAGACTATCAAATCCCAAGCCAAACAACTCTGAATCTCAAGAAAAACTTCAAAAATGCTCCAAATCTTACAAGGCTACTTAGTAGCAAGATTTATATGAGCAAAAGAATATAAGAAACTCAGTAACTCAGCCTAGAAGAATAGTACAACCTTGCAGCAAACAAAAACTTCAAAGAACCAAGAAAGACTCTTCAAAAATTGCAACAAGACCTAGTCAACTGAACTCAAGAAAACCAACCAAGAAATGGGCAAAAATCGAAGTGCAAAGCAAGACACAAAGGTAGGAAAGAGTAAATGAGCAGAATCTCTCTGTTCTAATGAAGCGGAACAGCCAAGAATCCCTAGGAAGAGATCTTGGTACTTGAACCAAAAATGCAAGCACAAGAAACAAACTTTGCCAAATAAGCTAGTTTTCAACCAAACAAGAGAGAGAAAATACCCAAGACCACTTTCAACACAATCCAGAGGATATAAAGACACTGCAGGAATAGGCCTCCACAGGCAGACAAGACTAAAAAGTCAAGAAACCTAAAATTTCAAAATTGACCCAGAAATACGCAACTTGACAGTTTTGAAACAAGCGTGTATACGCGACTGTGTTAAAGGAAACCCGCGTATACGTGACTCCCTTTAACAAAAACTACATGTATACACATCTGTGTGCAGACAAACCCGTGTATGAAAAGGTAAATAATAAAAAATAAAAAAGGTCAAGCCTGGATAAGGAACCAGGTCTTCAGTCTGACTGAGAAAGAGTTAACTGGACTGGAAATAAAAGTTAAAACTGTTGGAAACCTTTCAAACAGCTGAAACCACCCAACAGGGGAATCACAAGAATGTGGTCCCCAGCGGAGTCGCCAGTTCTGTTTCGGGGAAAAACACCCTAGAGGTTTGTTGGGTCAAAACCTCCACAGATCAGGGCATGCTATTCAGAAGGACTCACACACAACCACACTTGAATGCTAAAAACTAGATAACAACGATAGTAGAACTCACCCGTAGTCCTACGTTCGATGTAGATCCCGCGGGGTCCAAACCCCCAACAACCCTTCTTCCTCCTTCAACCTGGAAAACAAGAAAGAACGTGCACGGAAACCTAGTTGTACAACATATACTTCTCCTAAACGTTAGTGCAATCCATGTGAAACATTATATAAACCATAATAAATGCTTAAATGATAATATTTTCACACATATAAATAAACATTAACACACGAGTTCAGGAACAAGATGGTTCTTCATTATCACGAACAGCATGTACAGTAGTAAAAGTGGAGAGATCACCTGAATCCTTCCACGATCTTCGAGCAGACCGTCGTCCGGATTCGTCCCGCCCTTGCCTCGCTAAGATTCTTCCAAGACTTGTGCACTCGAGATGGCATATAAATGGATGAACATCTCCAGGAAACAAGGGTTTCCTAATATAAATATGGGAAAGTGCAGGAGGCATGGGGAATCAGACTTGAACTGGGATTCCAACAGAGTATAATGTCTATAAAATTTCTCCCTCTCTTAGGCCATGCACATGAGGGGTTTTTATACTTCCTCAAAGTAGTTTCAATCAGTTGGAAACAGTTGGCCACGTACTGGGGTGGTTGAACTACTGGAGTAACCATCAACCCAGCCCAAAAATAGGGGATTTTTATATATTTTTTAATGATTTTAATGGCATACGCGGAAAAGTCTGGGCATACCCACGTATGGGAATTTTAACACTGTTTTTTAATGAATTTTGTTCAATTCTGTGGGAATGGGTGCCTAAAGCCATAAAGACAATCATGAATCACCTGAGGGTGAAAAATGATGCTATAAAAATTAGGTATTTGCATTATCTCACCATCTATGTACAACGCATTGCTCCACAAGGGGGCAAGATTATTTTTGGGTTTCATGATCATTATAGGACCAACACTTATGATGATAACCCTTCTCTATATGACTTTGGGCAAGTGTGTTGTCATTTTTATTATACTCAGGTGATATATAATGTTGCTTACTACCACATAGTAGATGAGAAAACATGCACATCTAGTAACTTGTTGGAGGACAACTTGCCACATGATGATCTAACACAGCAGTTAGAAAGACTGCGCTGTATCCACTGGAGGGACCATTGGTATCATCCAAAATTACACATAACCTTCAGAATTTTTCTGATTTGTATGCCATACGGTGATGATGTGCCATTCATTTGGTATGGGATGGTTTGGGCTAGCATGATTCATGACATGGGAGAGATGATCTTTGGATCTCTAGTCTTCATCTTGCCACTTGAGGGCAACATTATTACAGCCCAAGATCAATAGATACTCTAAACTTATCATAAGCGGAGAGGAGGACAGAGTGGGGTAGGCTATTTTTTCTACCATGATCAGATATTCAGCCAACCTACATTGCAGGAGCCAAAGGTGGAGGATGATTTGCATGAGTTACCATTTTGGAGGGTGGCTCATTGTGTATGAATGATAGCTTGGGGATGGAGGATCCACATGGGAATGATGATTCCCCAATACATTTCAGATCCCATGGCTCAAGGGGACCTCTGGAAAACACCTTATTGCCTCCTTGAGTACTCTACTTCTTGATGATGATAGCTATTTAGCTAGCTTGCATGATTGGGAGGGGCAATATGGAGACTTATTTATGAAACAACATCTCATTATTTGGAGGATTTTATCATATGAGGATGCTACATTAGGAGGAGGGGATACTTGTCAATTCTGTCCTTGCAGTTGCGTGAGGACAAGAAACATTTGGGAGGGCAAGACTGTAATATTCCAAAATTAGCATGCAGCTAATTGGAATATTAATTTTTGTTGTTTACACTTAGGAGATGAATAAATGGGTAAGGAGGCCCATGCATTTAAGAAATAGGAATAAAATCCCTCATAATTTGAAAAGGGATCATCATAGGAGCTGGATTTCACACCCTCATGTGTGAAAAGGGATATTTTCATGTGGACAAGGTCAAGTTTGACCAAGTCAATAGCGCTGGAAAGGAAGGTGGAGATCATCTATGGAGACAGTGCAGAGATAGTGGGAGGAAGATTCTTTGGTGGAGGAAACCCTAATGAGTGGGACCCAAGGTTGGAGGGATTCCATTTGTATAAAAGGAGGGCAAGGTAGCCATAGAAAAACATGTTATTAATTATTGATTTTATGGTCTGTATGATTATTGTGCATTCTTCAGCTGTTTAGTTGAGATTGTTGTGCTGCTTAGCACCGGGTGGTCCCGAGCGGGAATCCCATATCCTTTCTTGAGAGGCCTCTTGAGGGAGTGTGCACTTCATTTCTCCACATTCAAGCTTTAGGCCAAGCCACCTCCTTCAACTGCAATGTTATTTCTGTAGAAGTATAACGTTGTGTTACAAGGTGTTGTAATGAAGGGTTCAAAACACCACTTCTGGAGCTTATTTTTCAGAGGAGGAAGCTTCCTTTCCTTTGGGAGATTAGTGAGGAATATCTTGAGTAGATTTCACAGCTTGGCACTTGGAAAAAGTACCTCCCATCTTCTACAGCACAGTCCCTTGCAGAAACTGCGTCATTTCTTGCAGTGTTGCAGTGAAAGGGTTAAAACCCTTGTTTTTGAGCTAGTTTCTTAGGGAAAGGGCCAACCCTTCTCCCAGAAAGCTAGTAAGAAATATCCTCATATATTTATTGTATTATTCAGCTATATATATGCAAATATTTAGCTATACTATGTTAATTTAGATCTAGATCTGTAGATCCACTCTTTGTACTCATGCTTTCAAGGAACCTTACCAGGTTATCTTCATAATGCGCAAAAGGGGCTAGATACCCATTTTTCTCAGTGCTTGAATAATATAACTCTAGATATGTTGTTTAATATCATATTTTTGTAGAAACCCTCACTAAATCACACATTCACTTGCTTCAAAAATTCTGCATGGTACAAGTCATGGGATTTGGGTGTTTTTAAGCCATATTGAGACCGGGAGATCTGTTTAACTTAGTAAAAAGGATTTTTTTTTTATCCCATTCTGAGTGAGAGGGCTATAATACATAAGCTAAGGGATATCAGTGCTATTTCCTCCTTTTATAGCACAATTTTCTGAGAATAACGTTTTTATGGTCCATATTGCAGCATTTCCCAAACTTTGGAATAATATAGTGGAACATAATTTGCTGTTGTAACATTAATTTGATGGCTATGTGTTCCTCTCACATTTTATTAGTTGAATTTTCACTGCTCTTTCATTATTGTCTTCAAATATTGCTGCATCCCCATTTTGGGATATTACAATCCTGTAGTAGTCCTAAGTATCCTCTAGCTCTAAGTTTGTATGAACCTCAAGATGATAATTTAAGGTTGGTAGCCCTATAAGTCTCAACATTCTTGGTGAGATATTGGGGATCATCACTCTTTTTAGCATTTTTGTCAGGGAGGCGTCCTAGTATGCAACAAATCCAACTTACCCAAAAAAAATCTAATTTTTAAAATTTTGGTCATGTTTTCCAACATGTTCGTCATGAAAAATTCTATATTTACAGTGTAACTATGTGTTGCATTCATTTTATTTTTCAAGTTTTGTATTACAATATCTTATTTGCATTCCACATGAATTTACCACACTGGTTATCTAGTAGCCACAACTGTTGATCTTTTATTTGATCCTATTAGTTTTACTAACATACATAATAACTATTATGACTTTTCATTATAACCGATAAGGCACAAATTTTCCTAGTTGAAACCTTAGGATTATATATCCTTTAGAACCTCTAAGTTATAATTAAAATTCTTTTCCCGCTATCTTCTATGTTTATTAAATTTATAGTTGATTATTTATAACTTTATAACATGTCTTATGATATACTTAGCTTAATTGAAGTATAGATATTAACCCCTATCATATCTATATTCATCTAAACTAAAACTTATATTCCTAAACAATAATAACATTTATTAATGGAAGTGTTATAACACACATATATGCATTGCGTTTTTATCCTAAGTCACCATACCCATTTCCCATATTTATATATATACCATACTTTTGTAATGTTGTATTCATATATATATATATATATATATATATATATATATATATATATATATATATATATATATATATATATATATATATATATATATATGTATTACCCCATATATATATTATATTCATTACACATATCCAAATCTATATAAAACTCAACCCATGCACAGATCCACATATATATAACATAATAAAATGGTATATATATATGAGAAAAATTTTAACATATGCAACATGAATGGCTGACAACTATGTTTTGTATTAACCTTTCCATATCAAATGTTTGCATTAACATAGTATTAGGTTGTCATTCAATTGGGTTTGGATTATATGTGTGCATTGAACTCAAAACAAGGGACAAAAACTATTTGCATTTATGTCTAATCTTTTCGAATTTCCAACTTGTTTAATGCTCGTCCTCTTGACACCTGAATGTCACATGGGCACATTTATGAGGTGAGTCCTGTAGGGTTGATATTCTACATTTCCAATGATTGATATTAATTCGTATTCCATCCCAATCAGATTGACTATAGCTAAGGTTAGTTCCTCCATTAGTTGTTTGTTTCCCCAGTTTTGAATTTGGGCGAAAATTTGCCGAGAGATCTCTTCTCTGGTTTTTATCAATTCTTTGTTACTAACAATGGAAAATGTCTCGGTTACAAATCGTATTAATCTCTCCAATATTACTAGGGCAATTACCAAATCTACGGCTCATAACTCCTTAGCTAATTTGCCTCATTTTTCCGTTGAATTTCGATTTCATTGTTTTAAGATTAGGTGTGAAATGTACTGGTTACCACTATAATGTTTCAAAATTGGGTTTATTTATTCTATATTTTATATATGACAGTTTATCTATCTCTTTCTAGTTTTTAGTAATGAGTTTCCTCCTTGTTGCGGGTTTGGAACTCTTTACACTTGTCTCAACTTATCCTCTTGTTCTCTGGAGTTATTTACAACCAACCAGAGGAATTTTACTACCTCATTACATTATTTACCCAAAGAATAATTGTGTGTCCTATAATATAATATAGGGTTCAATCTTCTATGATTGAAACTCTTGGTTCTCTGTATGATTCGTCCTGCTAATGCACATAAATTATTTTTTGATTTTTTTTTACGGTGAAAAATATTTATCAATACAATCATTTTTTTTATCAATCTCATTAAATTGTTTGAAAATAGCTTATCTCCAATCTATTTAATTCGACTTATGAGAAATCATTTTTCTATTTCTAGACTGTGTCACAGTGTTTACTATGAATTTCGAATTAGGAATTTTCCAATTTTTATCATTTCCATAGTCTGTTTATTATTGATTTTCTAAAGGGAAAAATTGTTTTCAATTACCATTAACCAGTATACGAAAATATTCCCAAAATTTCGATTTATCCAAATTCCAAATTTACCATTGACTGTAAATCGATTTTTCTTACAACATGTAAGGTTTTACAGTGTATCAATTTCCTTGAATTGTATATTTTCTTCATTATAATAATTATAGGAAGATACTTTTGGAATTTTTATGGTTTATTCCATATTAACAGTGTCTCATCACTATAATGTAAAGGAATTCTCTATTATAGTTTGTTGCTTATGTATATATGTTCAAATTCTCTTTACGTTGATAGAGAGGGTTTTATGACCCGAGCATAACTATGTTTCAAATTCCACCCAAGTTTACTCTCCTTCGTATTGGTAAGATATACTTAATTTCATAGTATTGCCTCTGTCTATTCATTTCAAATTCGTTTATTTCAAATTTTTGGTTTTACATGGCTTTGACAGAGGTATGACAACTATATTTACAATTTTAATTGGAACTCCATTTCATGTAATTTTCCAATTTTACCATGGCTATAGAAAGGCTCTGTAATTGCCTTAGTGTTAATACTTGTATAATACAACTCTATATAAATATACATAGTATAATTTTTATTTTCGTATATACAATTCAATTGATATAATCGGATTGGAATTCTTACAAAAGGATATTGTTCTGAATTTAATTTAATTTTGTTTAATTCTCAGACTATAAATTCCTTTTATAGTCTAATCTTGGAAAACCCCTTTTTTCCATATTTGCATAGTTTCCACAACTATGTCAAGATCCATTGTACAAGGATAAACCCATCCTCATAGATAATTAATTACTTATAGCTACTTTATAATTAATTGCAGTATTCAAATTCGTTCAGTCTCTTTTAAATTCTTGTACTTTAACATTTTATTATTGTCATGTACAAGAGGATTTTCCACTTTGATGATCCTTAGACATGTATAGTTTCTAATATTATTACTTATACAAACTCTCTATCTTTTGTGAATTCTTTTCATTTTGGTTGATATTATTCTAACACAGCTGCATATGTTTCATTACAGGTATGTTATATCTCATTCAATTCCATTATCTTCCTTTACAAACCCATGTAATAAAATATGACGACACATTTCATCTTCTTCCAGGTCGGTCATCCAATATAGAGGGTTCAGTAAACTCTCTAGCATTTTTTACAAATTCCAACTCAATACTGTGTAGTTGAATTTTCATGGATTACTCAGTGCAATTTGTAATTGAACTATTTTAATTATTATCTTTAACTAGATAGTAAGGTGTTTTTATCCTCATCTCCATAAGAGGATGTTCATATATGTAAGGACTGTTATATGAAATTTAAACATATTTCTTTTCAGTACATATATGTTCCTATATGCCTGAATATGCATATAATAGAAAATATTTATTATATAAAAACATGCTATACTTCTTGTTAAATTTAAATCTGAAGTATCTTCTCCTTATTCAGATTTTTAGTTTCACTCTTCTATTTAAAGTTTACATTTGAATTGTATATGCATCATTCAGATATATGTTTATATGAATACTAGATTTCTAAACTATATTTTGTTTAGATATTTATATATTTTCAATAATTTAATGGTATAATTATGGCTGAATTATATGGTTTTCTCTTTATCTGTACTGAAATTTATCAAACGTACCTAACATCAGATTTAGACCCTTACCCAGGGTTTATAGATTCTATATGTTGGTCATAACATTCAATTTAGTCTATATAACCATACAAAAGATTAACTATACTCAACTATGGTTAATCTCCGTTAATACATATGACACTTGATTTATTTCTGAACTCAACATAGACTATTACACATAATTTATAATTTAAAGTAAAAAAAAATCAACCAAAATTTATAAAATATAACCATGTCTAACTATATCATAATTATATAAAATATAGCAGTAATATAAACATAAAAATTTATAGAATGTGCATACCAATCTCGTAAATACTATTTGCTTCCCAACCTTGAGCTTAATCCACAGCTCCCCCCAAACAAAGACTAATTCTTCCTTAGTGTAGACAACCTCTTGTCTAACTAGGAATAGCTTATTTAAGCTTGATTTCCGTCAACATGTGTTCCATAACTATGTCCAGTTAATTTTTGATGTTGTTTTCCCTTAGCCTAGGCTTTATTTTTGTTTTTGCCACAAAATCTTCTTTAAAACTAGCTTGTTCCTCTTTCTAGTTTTATTCTCACCTCATCTCAGTAACTTTCTAGTTTACTGAGGAATTTGTTAGATTATTATCTCCCATCTAATATTTTTATTTTATTTTTCTCTCTGATTATTTTTGGAGAATTTTGGGGAAGTCATAGGATTTTATTCCATCCTCATGGATTTGAAATCTTGGTCTCCAATTTACTCTAGTCTTTGCACAATAATAAAATTTCTCAATTAATTATTTTAAAAATAATATGTCCACATATAGTTTTCCTTTAGGTCCATTTAACCTTTAGGATTATTAACTGTCTATATAAAATCAAAAAATTAGGAATATTACATATTCCTCCTCTAAAACAAAACACGGTCCTTGATGTTGCAAGTATTTATGTTTATTTCTCAAACAGTGATAGATATTTCTCTTTCATATCATCTTCTCACTCCCAAGTAGCTTCCTTGGGTGTAAAGTGCCTCCACTGCGTTCACACGAGCTATTGTTTTATTCTGGAGCTCTATTTCTTCCTACTCCAGTATACGAAGTAACTATGGAAGAAATTCCCCTTCTATTTCCACCTGTATCACAGTCCAATCAATTACATGAGTAGGGTCATGTACATATTTTTTCAATAAGGAAACATGAAAAACATTCTAAACCTTAACATGAATAGAAAGAGCCAATCTGTAAGCTACTTTCCCCACTCTCTCCAAAACTTCAAATGGTCCACAATAGTGTGGTGCTAATTTACCACAACTACCAACATATAATGTACTTTTGTGAGGCTTAATCCTCAAATAAACATGGTCTCCCACTTTCAATTATCTGTGAATTATTTTCTTGTCTGCATAACTGTTTTGACGATTCTGAGCTGCTTTAATATTTTCTTGAATCTTCTACACAGTTTGTTCCATTTCCTGTAGTGCATTTGGTCCAAGAATTAACTTGTCTTTTGGTTGACTCCAACAGAGTAGAGTGTGGTATTTTCTGACATACAAAGCTTCAAAAGGAGGACTCATCTTAATAGAAGCTTGATAACTATTATTATAAGAAAAATTTGCCAAATGAGGAAAATCTTCCCACTTTGTGGGTCTATCCATTACGTACATGCGTAGCATGTATTCCAAAATATGATTGGTTCTTTTAGTATGTACATCTATTTAAGGATGGAAAGAGGTACTAAATTTTAGCTTGGTATCCATTCCTCCAAACCAAGTTTTCCAAAATGCTGATGTGAATTTGGCATCTCTATCAGATATAATCATTTTTGGAATTCCATGTAGTTTAACAATTTATTTCATAAACACATTGGCCACTTGAGTTGTGCCAAAAGTAGATTGCACTAATAAAAATTGTGTTGCTTTAGTTAGAGTGTCTACTACCACCATTATATAGTCATATTGATACTTATTTCTTGGCAATATAGTAATGAAGTCTATTGAAACCACTTTCCACTTACATTCTAGAATAGGGAGAGGATTCAATATTCCTGCACGATGTTGATGTTATACTTTTACCAGTTGACATTCCAAACACCTGGCCAAATAATCAACTACATATTTTTTCATGTCTGGCCAAAACATGTTCTTCCTCAATGTTGAAATCAGTTTTTGATAACCTGGATGACTTGCATAAGGTCCCTTATGGTATTCATATAAAATTTCTTGTTTTAAAGATGTTGCATTAGGAATATACAGTCTTTGTTTATAATAAATCAGTCCTTGTTGTTTTATGGTATATCCTACAGCTTCAGTTTGTTGTAATTTATTTTGAAATTTTACATATTGTTGATCTTGCAACAACACTCCATGAATCTGTGCTTCTACATCAAACTTCACACTACTCCCTGCATATGTTAATATCTGATGAGGATTCTGACTCAAAGCATCAACAATTTTTTTTTCCTTTCCTTTAATGTGTTTTATTTCCATATCAAACTCACTAAGGAAAGCTAACCATCATGCGTGTTTGGCATTTAAATCTGGTTGGATAAAGAAGTATTTCAAACTTATGTGATCTGTCATTAATATGAATTTCTTTCCCAACAAATCATTTCTCCACATATTTAAGGCATGTATAAGAACAACTACTTCTGAATCATATACATCATAATTATGTTCATGCTTCTTCAGTTTTTGTGATTCATAGGTTATTATTGAATTATCTTGCAGTAACACTCCTCCTAGCCCTTCTATACAAGCATCCATACATACTACAAATTTCTTGTTTCGATCAGCAATTTTCAATATAGGTGCAATGGTTAATTTTAGTTTTAATTTCTCGAAACTAATTTGACACTTTTATGTCCACTCAAAATATACTCCTTTTTTTCTGCAATGAAGTGATACGATAGGCTAATCCAGAAAACACTTCCAGAAATCTACGGTAGTATCAAAAAATACCCATGAATGATCGTATTGCTGGTACATCTATGGGTATAGGCCAATTCATGATTGCTTGTACCTTTTCCGGATCTACTGCTAATCCATCCTTAGAAATCACATGGCCCAAAAATTGAATTTTCTTTTTGTAAATTTCACATTTGCTGAGTTTTTCATATATCTGATGTTCTCTAAGGGTTTGCAATACTATTCTTAGATGTTCTTGGTGTTCTTCTTCATTTTTGGAGTATACCAAAATGTCATCTATGAACACTAATACAAACTTGTCTAGATATTTATGCATAACAATATTCATTGAACACATGAATGTAGCAGGGGCATTTGTAAGTCTAAAGGGTAAGACTATAAATTCATAGTGTCCATATCTAGTTCTGAATGTTTTTTTGTTGATGTCTTCATCCTTAATCCCGAGTTGGTGATATCCTGTTCTCAAATCAATTTTAGAGAATATGGTGGCTCCTCTTACTTGATTAAATAGATCGTCTATCCTTGGAAAAGGGTATATGTTATTGATAATTAACTTATTTAGATGTATGTAATTTCTACAAATTCTTAAGGTTTCATCTTTCTTTTTGAAAAAAAATACAGGTGCTCCGTAAGTAGACACACTTGGTCTTATTTACCCCATGTCTAACAATTCTTGCAATTGCAGTTTCAATTCTAGTAGTTCATGAATACTTATTCTATAGGGTGCCCTGGAAAATGGGTAGCTCCTAGTACTAGTTCAATTGAAAAATCAATGTCCCTTTTAGGGGGTAAATGGGGGTTTCTTCTGGGAAGACATCCCTGAAATCTCTTATCACTAGTAAGTTTTCTACAACCCTTTTCTCTATTTGATGTCCCAATTCATCCACTTGTACAACATACACTTGAGAGAATTTGTTGTTGTTCTTTTTAATTTTAATGCAGAAATATATTTGACAAATAATGGTTTTGGTTTTCCTTTAACTATTACTAATTTTCCTACCTCATCTATGCAATGCACTGTTTTCTCTAAGAAATTTACTATTTATTTATGTTTTTCCAACCAATCCATTCCTACTAACAAATCATCAGATCCTAGAGGAATAATTTTTAAATGGAGTTCATTTTTATATCCATTTAAATTTACAGCAGTTTTGGGAAGTTTATATGTCACTTTTCTCTTTGTTCCTGTAGTTAACTACACTAACCATGCTTGCTGAAATTTTTCTGATTTTAGCTTACATTTTTCCACTACCTAGGGCTGATATAACTTAGATTTGCTCTTGGATCTATTAAAACAGAAACAAGTTGGTTAGAAATCATACATTTAATTTCTATTATGGTTGATTGGTGTTAATCTTGTCGATCTTCTAATGCGGCACTGATTCTTAGAATGTTGTGGGCAATGTCATTTATTGTAGTTTCATCTCATACTGCTTGAATTTTTTGGACTGTTCTTGGGTTGTGTGGGCATTCACATAACATGTGAGGTTCTCCACAACCCCGACACTTTAATGGTTCTTTCACTTTTACCATCCCTTCTCTTTTGTTGTTTATTTCCATTTGTTGGGAAATAGTGTGGGATTATGTTTTTTGGTTTTCCCCACTCTTGTTAAACTTATTTTTTGGTGGTTTTTCCCAAAAAATTTCAGATAGGATGGTTTTGATCTTTTTATGCTTGACTCCCCTTTCCCTTTCTCTTTATTTCACCAATTTTTTAACTGATATTTTTTTCCTTTAAAGTTTTAGTAGCATAATATTTCTTTTCGAGAAGCTTCATCCATTTTTTTTGGATTATCAAATTAAATTCTTTCTTTATAGATGGTAGGTAGGAAACTTAAAAATCGTTGTACCTTGGCCTTTTCTTCCCTGATGTGGGAATGAGGTCCCTTAGCTACGTTTTTGATATATTTTTGTAGTAATTAGTCTAGCGCGGGGACTTTAGGGTGGGTCAAAGCCCCCAATGTATTGTAATAGCTCAAAGGGTAGACCTAGAGTCCGCAAACCATAGTTTTTGGACCACAGGATAGCGCAGGCTATGATGATATAAATAGATAGATAGTTTGAGTCTAAGGCTAAGAAAGAGGAAAGATTGATGCTAAGAACGAAATATTGAGATATTTTTTGGGCAGTATTGGGTAAGGACTCCTGCTAGCTGTGTGTGTGGAGATCCTCAGTGCTACTGTGTGCGGACCCCGCTGGCTATGTGCACAGGTTTTTACTTGGGTTTGTAACTAGTTTTTGATGATTAATGAATGCGAAATCAGTTGAAGTATCTCTGTGTTACTTGTACTAGTTGAATTTACTAATGAAGTATATATGTATTATCTAAATTAGCTATGATTTTGTTATTCTGTGATGATAATTACTGATGCGCACATGGATGCGAAGGTGTTGCTAAGGTTTGGTTAATAATAATATCTTGTTTATGTTACATGTTGTCTATGAGGTTATAAGCTTCGCTGTTATACTGTTAAGGGCTCGGTAATAAGATTGCTTCTTTGATAGATCTCAACTGGACTGCCTTTATTACCCACTTTCTCCCAGGGTGCGAAAACCTGGTTCCAACACCCACCCATACTACTTCGGGTGAGACCTTGGCCTGCAAAAGTAGGTCATTGCGGAAAGGGCTAGTAGTAGAGGGTTTTTTTGGCAAACCTTAAATATGAACCTGGGTCAAGACCCCTTAAGCCAACAAAATGGTTTCGTTGCTAGGACCGGGAGCATTTTGAGAGAGAGATCGGGCAATGCCATGAGGCCGTTGGAGACCTGAGAAATTCAAGCTTGAAGATTGGTTCGAAAAACCGATTCAGGAATTCTCTAGATAAAAGAGAATCACAGCACAAAAATAATGGCTGAAACGTGGAAGAAAAAATATATTTTCAGAGAAGTATATGAAATATTCTTTGTAAATTTTGCACACGAACTACAGGAGTGGATAGTGAGGCTGGTAGAATTCCATATGTGTTGGAAAGATGATCAGGTTACACAGTGGACTCCGAAATTGATTCAGCAGTTGGAGAAGGCTGATAACATAATCACTTGGACTATAGATCATTGGGTGGATAGTGTGCTAGGGGGATTTGTAAAAAAATTCGTAGTTGATCAATTCATATCCTATTTAGAAGCTGAGTGGGGGTTCTTCAAAGGATTCCAAGGTAAGTTATTGCGAACATTACCAGTACTAATGAAAATATTACTGTGCAAAAAATGAATTTTGTGAAGCCACACCGAATGAATGACCTCTGATCAGGGTGAGAGTACAACATGAAGTGGTAAGTAATACTGATTCAACAGAGAAGGGGATAGATCCATCTACAGCCCCTTAAGGGAGCCATCTATGCATGCAGAAACTAGCCCTCTGGCTACACCATCATCGAATCCGCGTAAGGGCAAGAGCTCCCCTTCCCCTCCACCACTACTGGAAGAAGATATGGCCAGACACATGAAGCTGCCCACCTTCAAGAGTGTGGGAGATGAAGACATGGGAATTTTTTGTTCGTAGCGGAATCAGTATGGACTGCGCAAAATGTTTTTAGTGATGTTGTAAAAAGGGCGCAGCTGTCCCTTACCTTTGAAGGAAGGGCCTTGGACTGGTTCATGGGGTATGTAGGCCAACATGCGGATCCATCAATATAAGAAATTAAGGATGCTTTAAAACAATAGTTTCAGAAGCCTAAGTCCTAAGCTCAACTGGTGGTTGACATGAAAGACTTTAAACAGGGACCCACTAGGTCGATATGGGAGGTTGATCAGTGGCTAAAGAAGGTGATCAAAGATGGGGAATTTAAGTATGAGAATAGAAAGCACAAGGAATGGTTCATTTCCATGCTACTACCTCACCTGCTTGGGCCTATGGGTCAGCAAGCAATTGATACACAAGGGAAAGCCTTGGAGATTTCCATGAAGCTAGAAGTTGCGCCAAGAGACGATGCCTAGTTTGGGGTACAACAGATCTAGAGACAACTGGAAGAAATGCAACTTGAAATCCAGAATTTTTGAAAGGAGCGAGGAAAAGAAGCTAGTCCAGACGTATGGTGCATAAGATGCAGGGTGTCAGGCCACACCAAGGATGAGTGCCCTCTACTGGTAGACTACATGCAAGATGGGGGGCCCAATCCATTGTGCCCTAAAGAGGCTGTGGGACCAAGCGCCTCCACATTATGGTGCACTGACTGCCACGTAGCTGGACTACATGATACCAACCACTGCCCCCATATTGGTGCCTATGTTCTAGAGTTGAAGCAACAATGGTGTCAATTCTGGTCATCAGTGGGACATGACGAACAAAACTGCCAAACATATGACTTACTGATAGATCGAGGAAACCTGTGCAGGGTACAGGCTGACCCTTCATCACTAGTATCCCACTCAGGACAAGGAGGCTCCCCTGCTAGAGGCCGAGGAAGAGGCGGAAGCGCAGGTCGAGGAAGAGGGCAATTGATCTATTATAATTGTGGAGAAGTAGGGCACTTCGCGAGGGACTTTTCGAACCTTGCACGACAATATTGTAGATATTGTAAACAATTGGATCATGTGATCGAATATTGTCTGGTAATAATAACAAAGATGCAGGAAAAATAGTAGACACCAACGCAGAATGTACAAAGGGATAAGGCAGAACCATGAGATGAGGGACCCAATATTAATGTCATTACGTGCAGCGGCATGGCTACTGGAGGAGCTGAGGAAAGCACCATGCTGAACCCCTTATCCGAAAATTCGCTATCAAAAAGGAAATCTTGGACCTATAGAAGGAGAAAGAAACCTTCTAGAAGCTCACAAAGACTTTATAAAAACTGAGGCATCTACTTCCAAGGCTCCAAAAAACCTAAAAGCGGATGAAGAAGTTAAACCATTCCTACAAGCATGTATGAAGTTGCTACATAATCAGAAGGTAGTAGAAAATCTTCAAGCACTGATCGACAACTATGTAGAAAAAACCGATCCTCCAACAGAAGTTAAATATGTTCACAAACTTTACAAGCATCGGAAACGCACTAGTTGGGAAATGCAGCTAACTGTGCAGATTAGCGATTATGAAATGGATCAGGTCATCCTGGATTTGGGATCCAATATGAATGTCCTACCCAAGCAGACGTGGCAGAGGATGGGAGAACCTAAGCTGGAATGGTCTACTATACAGTTGTGCATGGCTAACCAACAGAAGATCATACCATTGGGGAGACTATCAAAGATTATGGCAGATATTGTAGGAGTTAAGGTATACATGGATTTTGAGGTAATTCAAATTGTAGAAGATGCGGACCCTTATCCTATGATCTTAGGACTAGACTGGGCTATAGACATGGGAGGAATTATCAACTTAAAGAAAAGGAGCATGGTTTTTGAGAATGAGGGTACGAGAGTAATAGTCCCTCTAGACCCAACAAAGGGGGAACGGTATACAGAACCCGTACGCGAAGAAGATGACGTGGGCCATATCTATAAACTAACCACCCAGGATGAGGATTGGATTAACCCTACAGCTGATGGTGTGCTTTTTTGGGAGAAAGATAGTGAATTCCTCTCTGACTCCGATGGGGAGGTTGAAAATTGGCAAAACCAGTTGCATGACGTATCTGTGCTACGTTGTCTTAGGATCACAAAGAGCTTCTAATGTATCTCCTCAGAGGTAATAGAGTTGCCTTAATTGATGATTCTGGTAGTATTATGGATTTTCTTAGAGAATTTGAGGCCGAAGTCCCAAGTTAACGAAGAATGTGGGTGCTTAACCTAGCCATGTGTGTGACCCCTACACGGTGGTGGGAAACTCATAAGGGGACTTTTTAGGACTGGGAGGAATGTCACGAGAAGATGATCCTATGATTTGAACCCCCTATTCACCTGTGCATGAAGGGTTTCCTTGGCCAAGGGGGTCCATGCAAGCACTTTTCCACTTGGATGGAGGAGTGGTGTGAAAGGACCAGGGTCAAATGGGTCCACCTATTCATTCTTGCCTTGGGACCAATCCCCACAGCATGGTATTTGGATGCAAAGCTACATTAGTGCACCCGCCACTAGGAGACCATGAGGGAAATTTTTTTGGGGACGTTCAGGTTGATAGGTGAAACTAAGGAATTGGACAAAGCCCTGTAAGACATATATGCCCTAGTATTTGATGAATCACACCCTTGTGTGGAGTATGGGGAACCAGCTTGGGATAGGAAGATGCAGGATATTTCTAAATGTCGCAAAATGGAAATGGAGGAATGTGATGAAGACACGTGAAATATCACTATCCTAGAATCAAAGGATGAACAAGCAGTTGTTGGACCCCCACTGCAAGTCGTCGATGTGACCGAGCCTCTTAAGCTAAAGGAAGTCAACATTGGAACATAAGAACAACCTAAGCTAGCTAGAATTGGGGACTAATGGGATGACAATACCATTGGGAAAGTTACGGAACTTCTCACAAAGTACTAGGACATGTTTCCTACAAAATTCTCAGAACTCAAAGGTATTATAGGGGACCTAGGGGTCATGCACATCACTTTAAAACCAGAGGCACACCCTGTCAAGAAATGACCATACCGGTTGAACCCCAAGTATAAGCAAAAATGTCAAAGAAGAAATCAAAAAATGCTAGCTGCAGGTATCATCAAACCAGTAGAACAGTCAGATTGGGTAAGCCCTATGGTGATCCAAGAGAAAATTACTAAGGGAGAAATAACAATTTGCGTCGACCTACGTAATCTGAATGATTCTTGCGTACATGATACCTTCCCTATGCCATTATCTAATGAAATATTCGATAGTGTGGGAGGGCAGGAAGCATACTCGTTCACTGATGGGTTTTCGGGCTACCATCAGATCATAATCGCACTTGAAGATCACAAAAAAACTACATTCGCCACCGAATGGGGATCCTTCCAGTACACCATCATGCCGTTTGGGATGAAAAATGCTCTTGCCATCTTTTCACGGGCAATGATCACAGTATTCGAGGAGTTCATTCACAAGTTCTTGGAGGTATACTTTGACAATTGGAAAATATTTGGATTGGTAAAGAAGCACGTCTCGAACCTGCGCATGATGTTGGACACCTGTAGAAAGCACCAGATCTCCCTAAATATTAAGAAGTGCATATTATGTGTGCCTTTTAGGATTTTGTTAGGTCACATAGTCTGTCGGTAGGGACTAATGGTTGACCCCGAAAAATTTGCAGTTATCATCAATTTAGCAGTCCCCACAGCTGAGAAATAGTTGTGTTCCATCCTCGGGCACATAGGCTATTATTGAAAGCTTATTCAAGGGTGCGCACTGATCACAACACCCATGGAAAATTTGTTAAATAAGGACATATATTTTTTTTTGGATGCAGAGCGTCAGAAGAGTTTTGAGTTACTCATGGAAAAAATGGTCTCTGCACCTATTCTCATATTTCTGGATTGGAGAAAGGTTTTCCATGTCCACATAGACGCTTTGGGGATCGCCTTAGGAGTTTTCCTTACGTAGCCTGGGGAGGGGAACATTCACCACCCGATTGCATTTTCTAGTAGAAAAATCTCTAGCATGGAGCGTAACTACTCCACTACGAAACACGAAGGGCTGGAAACGGTGTATGCCTTGAATAAATACTGGCATTATCTGCTGGGAGGGCACTTCAAGATGTTCACGGATCAATCATATTTGAAGTACCTTGTCAATAAGCCTGTGTTGGGGGGGGGGGGAGATTTGTCGATGGTTGCTGCTATTTCAAGAATATGACTTTGAGATAATTGTGAAGCCAGGAAAATTGAATGCTAGACCAAACCATTTGTCCCAAATTGAGAGTGGTGAAGAATGAACCAACCTAGAGGAATGATTTCTCAATGCACAACTATTTTCTATTAAGGTGGTTTATGAGAACTTTGCCGATATAATTCAATTCTGAACTATGGGGATGGCACCTGCAAAATATTTGGTACAACAAAAGAAATAACTGGTAACCCACGCAGCTGACTTTACCATCATTGTGGGCCTCTTGTATAAGCTGCGAGCTAATGAGGTCCTGCGGAGATACGTACTGGAGCATGAAAGACAAGCCATTCTAGCAGAATCCCATGGAGATGTAGCAGGAGGTCACTATGTAGGAAAGGTGACAGCGTAGAAGATCTTGTGAGCTTGTCTGTGGTGGCCCACACTGCATAGCGATTCCCACAACTGTTGTAGAGCCTGCGACACCTGCCAAAGGATAGGAAGACCATCGCGCAGGGATGAAATGCCCTTATAACCACAGGTGGCCCTGTAGACATTCAATAAATGGGTGATAGACTTCATTGGGCCCATCAACCCACCAGGTAAGAATACAGGTGCTCGCTACATCCTCACTTCGACTGATTATGTAACCAAATGGGAGGAAGCGCAAGCTGTGAAGGATTGTACTGCAGATACCGTTGCACACTTCATTTTTTAGAATATTCTAACCAGGTTTGGCTGTCTGAAGATATTGATGAGCGATAGAGGTACGCATTTCATTAATGACACAATACAAGATTTGACTAAGGAGTTTCGAATCCACAATGCAAAAAGTACCCCATATCACCCGCAGGAAAATGGAATAGTAGAATCTTTTAATAAAATTCTGGAATATGCGCTTACCAAGGTCTATAATGTCGATCAAAGTGATTGGGATGTGTGCATCCCATCAGTCCTTTGGGCCTATCGGACCACGTGCAAGAAATTGATTGGTAAAACACCATTTCAAATGGTTTATGGAAAGCAGGCCATTATGCCCATGGAATATATTGTTCCTAGCTTGCGCATCACGGCCTTTACGAACATGGAAGAGCTCGACGTCATGGATGAACACTTAGTGCAACTAGCCACCTTGGAAGAAGATCGATTCATTGCTAAATTTCATTATCAAGTTCAGAAGGCCCAGGAAAAAGCCTGGCACGATAGGCATATCCGAAAAAAGTCATTTATAGAAGACAAGCTAGTATTATTATATCACAGCCAGTTTGTGCACCACCCTATGAAATTTTTCCAACATTGGTTGGGAACTTATATCATAAAAGAAATTACGAATGGCGGTGTAGTGAGATTGGCTACGCTGCACGAGGACCCCCTACCAGGATATGTTAATGGCAGCCACCTCAAACCATACCAGACCAACCCGATGTAGACCAAATGACTATATGGCTGGAGTAGATGTATTGGGATGGATCCGCATAGGAGAGGGCCACGCTAGCAGGGCCGTTATACGCGCAGGAGTCGACTGTAGGTCAGGGAGCCATGGGAGGTGCGTTGGGTGCACAGGGGTAATACTCAACTGTGAAAACTAGCCGTTGGAATATTACCGTTGGGTAAAAGGCCAACTTTACCATTGAAAAGAGTAGGCAGTAGGAAATTAATGCAATGATTCTCGAGGATTTTTACCATTTCCTTGATGGTAAGTTTTAGCTAAGTTTCACCCGACTATTGTTCACTATCCAAATCTATAAATGGGAGATGGCAGCTTAGAATTAGGTTCTGGATGTCCTGAAAATATTCTGCTTTGAAAATTTTGGTAACTATTGTGCTCTGTTCATGTCTGGGCATGCTACCCCCTCTGCTAGTAGCAACCCCATGTTCGTCTTCTGAGAAAGAATGACTACGACCAATCACGTTGAATCATCGTAGACCATGGCCTCTACTAAGAGAGCATCTGATCAAGTATTGGAGGTCACCCCTAGGATCGAAGAGGTCATGTCCACACTAACCAATGGGAAGCAGGTGGAGAAAAAGAAGAGAAAGGGGGAAGGCCAGGAGAAAGAGTAGGGGAGGACTATGAAGTGGGCTGGGGGGAAGCCACGCACCTCCCCTCGGAGCGTGCAATCCCCCTGAACGATGCTTAAGGAACACTCACCTAACCCAGCAAAGCGACCTCTATCTGCACAAGAAGAAGCTAGGCTCACTACCCCACTAACTTGGCTACTGACCTATGTTAAGCCTAAGAGACCATATGTGCACATGCCCAAGAATCTCAAGGGTGTGTGCTCATTTCTAAAAATTCCGTTGACTTCGAGTGAAGTCCCCATAATTGGAGAAGCATTTGGCAAACTCCTCTCAATTAAGTTCGATGATCATGACCTTGCTAACCTGGAGCCCTTCCCAAAATTGGTGCCTAAGATATATCTTGAAAGGGTACTAGAGGATGATGTACTACGGGTAGTACCAATGCTGTGGACGTGCAGGTTAGCTAGCTCTGAGTTACTAAACTTGTTACAGATACCTTACTTTGGCCGATAGAGTATAACTGACCAATTTGTGCGACAGCTGCTAGCCCTGATCCATGACAACGTATTATGGATCTAGGACCGCATTCCCATTGATGCCGCCCTAATTCACCACATTACTAGTCTCCCTATGGAGGGGCCAAATCCCATGGAGCGTGTCGGAAATAATAATGAGAAACAGAACGTCGATAAAATGCGGGAAGACTACCATGTCGAGCAAAACACCAGAGGGTTCCTGATCAACACCATTTCTGACCCTACATTGCGCATGGGTACCCTGATGCTGGCTTGTAAAATGATACGCAAGTGCTAAGCCACAACTATCCCCACTTATGTAATTTAGCTTGCTGGATGCTACGAAAAGGGGGTCTTCTTTAACTGGTCGCAGTTCCTCTGCAACAAGGTTTTGGAAAACGTGCGCGAGGCCCAGGATCATGGGAATTCGTTCTGTTACTCTTGGCTACTGCTCCTAATTGCATTGGTCGCATGGGAAGCCCTTGAAGGCTCGGTCCTCCTGGAGCTCGAACCAAACATGTGTGAAGGGGGATACACAAACTGGTGGGATTCCAAGGATGCGCAACGTATTAAGGAAAAAAAAATATTTTGAGTACTATTTCAGAGCGTGCTCACAGCAGTAATTCACTCCCATCCATGTTTGTCACCAAAGGTCTACAAAAATTATAAGCACATCGCAGCATTCTAGGTTATGATGCACAATTTGTAGATTCGGGGCCGTAAGGATCCATCTTGGATGTCATTGCCTTACATGGTCGTTGATGAGGAAATTAATTGGCTCATTTCCACTTGGCTACCACACTAGAAATTGGGATTCAAATTGGAAACAATTGACACTATTTGTACAAGCGTAGTTCCGAAGACCACCACCCTGCTTGATACCACCAAGAACTCAGAAGATCGTGGCCCGAAAGGCTCCAACGGGACGGAGGTTCCCCCAGATTCAGCACAGGGTGGGTAATAGGAGTCACAGTAGGACATGGAGGTTGAGGGTCTAGATGTGCAGGACGCTGGTTCCCTGCATGGCACGAAGCAAACTATTGAACCTCTCAAGGGCTGGTGAACGAAGCGTCAAGCTACGAGACCCGGAAGGGAGCTTGAGATTACTTTTACCGAGGAAGATTCAGAACAAATTACAGATGCGCTCACCCTCGCTTCAGAATATAGGTGGCTTGCTCTGGAAGAGCAACATAAGGCTACAGTCATCACGTTACAGTCTGAGCTCCAAGCTCTTCAGCTCAAAGCCAATACCCTGCAGATGAGTGTGGTTCAAGCGAGGCTACCTCTAGCGACCAACACTTAGTTGATCTCCATGGCTCAAAGCCGCCTCTGCCCCTTTCCAGGCACAACAATCACTCTAAGTCCACCAGATTTATGTGTGCAAGTCCAAGCCTACGTAGAAGTACATTTGGACTTGGCCCGACTTCTACACGAGTCGCTGCAAGTTCTCCACACTTCTGTCTTTGAGGAAATCCAGCACAAAGACTGGCGGGTACAACAGCAGCTCAGTATAGCTGAGCCAACCATTGTATAAAAAACTACTAAGGTGTCCTAGGCACAGGCCACATGTATCCTTACTGCTGCGCAGAAAACTGAGTTAGAGTGCCTATTCAGCAGACTCTATGAAAATGTGACGGAAGACATTCCAACCTCTGCCATCCCCAAAGCTAAGATAGAGCGACTCATCGCAGCCCTGAAAGCTTCTCGGATCGAGATCTAGAACATTAAGACCGAGAAGGAGTAGCAGATTGCTGCGTTGCAAGCTAAGATGTAGCCGAAAACCACTCCCGAGGTACACGTCCAGAGAGCTACACTGGTCACAAAAGCTACAAGCACCATTACAACTCAAATTTCTTAGGGCACAAAATTTCTTGAGACAGCTATGCAACTGTGGTCTATGGTGTAGCATGACCCTCTCCTGCATGAATTTACCTAAGAACTACACCAAAAGGAAGAATAATTTGAGCAAATGGAGGCTACAATGACTACTCTAATCCCATTTCAATGCCTGGCACATCTGCAAGCCATCCATGCACTTAGAGATGACCTGGAAGGGCTTCACCACAAGAATAAGGTTCTGAGTGACCACCTCGAGCCATGGGCCGATGAAGCCCTCAAGATATCTTAGGACTTGAAAATTGTGGTCAAACAGCTAAATTAGACCCTGGAGAGTGTCACCGCTGCCACTAAAGGCCCAAATTCGTAGAATTTGGTGGAAATTCCATAGAACACTGCCGCACGGAGCGAAGGAGTGTCACCCCCTCTAGTCGATGCAATCAAGCAGCTCCAAGAAAATATGAAAACCCCACAATCGCTGTGACTCGGGACGAGTCACAAGATTGTGTTGGGGGCTTATTCGAATGGGGTCCCCTAGCTACGTTTTCGATATATTTTTGTAGTAATTAGTCTAGTGTAGGGGCCTTGGGGTGGGTCAAAGCCCCCATTGTATTGTAATGGGTCAAAGGGTAGACCTAGAGTCCACAAACCACGGTTTACGGACCACAAGATAACACAGGCTATGATCATATAAATAGATAGATAGTTTGATTTTAAGGCTAAGAAAGAAGAAATATTTATGCTAAGAACAAACTATTGAGATTTGTTTTAGGTGGTATTGGGTAAGGACTCCTGCTGGCTGTGTACGTGGAGATCCTCAGTCCTACTATGTGCGGACCCCGTTGGATGTGTGTGCGGGTTGTGACTTGGGTTTGTAACTGGTTTTTGATGATTAATGAATGTGAAATCTGTTGAAGTATCTCTATGTTACATGTACCATTTGCGTTTACTAATGAAGTGTGTATGTATTATCTGAATTAGTTGCGATTGTGCCTATGTTAACTGAATTAGCTGTGATTGTGTTATTATGTGATGATAATTATTGATGTGCATGTGGATGTGAAGGTGTTGCTAATGTATTCTTATTAATAGTAGCTTGTTTATGTTACATGATGTCTATGAGGTTATAATATTCGCTGCTATACTGTTAAGGGCTCGGTAATAAGATTTCTTCCCTACGAACCTAATAGATCTCAACTGGATTGCCTTCATTACCCACTTTCTCCCAGGGTGCGGAAACCTGGTTCCAACACCCACCCATACTACTTCAGGTGAGACCTTGGCCTGTGAAAGTAGCTCATTGCCAAAAGGGCCAGTAGTATAGGGGTTTGTTGGGAAACCTTAAATCTGAACCTGGGTCAGGACCCCTTAAGCCAACACCTGATATAAGGCACATAGTGAAGAAAATTTGTAACTTTTGTAACAAATTCATCAATTGTGAGTTTTCCTAATCTTAGCCCATGAAATTCCTTCTCTTTATCATCATAATACCTCTCATTCAGATATCTAGATTTGAACTTAGCTTGAAATTATTCCCATGTAAAAAAAATTTCATCCAGCACATGTACAATTTTTTTCTCTTCCCACCAAAGCGTGGCTTTACTCTGCAGTTGGTAAATTTCCAACCTAGCTTTCAAATTACTTCCGTATGGAAGTATTTGACCATGTTCAGGAGTCAAGCTTCTACATCCTCCTCCTTTTCACCATCAAAGGTTGGAGGTTTGATTTTGCGGAATTCCCCTGACAACTCCTTTTTCTTTATGGATTTAGATCGAGATTCTTCCCCACTCTTAGACCCTTCTGATTTGGGTTCAAATTCTTTTCTATTTTTTGCATTATCTTCACTTTCATGACTAAACCATGAGGTTAATTCCCTGATCAACCTCTCTTGCTCATTACTGACCTGCAACAATCTTTCATTTCTAGTCCTTAGCAAAATCATTTCATGTTGCATATTCCTTATCATGTCCAGCAATTGAGCATTTGGATCTGGTGGGTCTCCCGCACCCCCTAGTTATATGTACAACTCTTCTTCATTATTCATGACATCAATTGTAACTGTTTATGCACTTCAATCATTGTACCCAAAATTAAATTAGTATAGAAAAAATTTTATTTACTTGTTTATAACTGGAAAAAAAAAAAAATTATCTTGTGTTGGACACATAGGCCAAGCGTTTTCAACATAGGATGTGATACCATTTGTAACAAGTCCAGCTTACCCAAACAAAAATCTAATTATAGTAATTCTGGTCACATTTTCCAACATGTTCGTCATGACAACTTCTATATTTACAGTGTAACTGTGTGCTGCATTCATTTTAATTTTCAAGTTCTATATTACAATATCTTATTTTCGCTCCACATGCATTTACCACTTTGGTTTATTAATAACCACAACTATTGATCTTTTAATTGATCTAGTTAGTTTGACTAACATACATAATAACTCTTATGACTTCTCATTATAACTGATAAGGCACAACTTTTCCTTGTTTAAACCTTAGGATAATATATCCTTTAGTACCTCTAAGTTATAATTAAATTTATTTTTCCACTATCTCCTATATTTATTAAATTTATAGCTGATTATATATAACTTTATAACATGTCATGTGATATACTTATCTTAATTTAAGTATAGATACTAACCCCTATCATATCTATACTCATCTAAACTCCAATTTATATTCCTAAACAATAATAGCATTTACATTAATTTAATGGAAATGTTATAACACACATGCATTGCATTTTTATCCTAATTCACCATACCCATTTCCCATATTTATATATATACCATAATTCTGTAATGTTGTATTCGAATATATATATATGTGTGTGTGTGTTTGTGTGTCTTACCCCATATATATATCATATTCATTACACATATCCACATCTATATAAAACTCACCCCATGCACAGATCCACATATATATTAACATAATAGAATGGTATATATGGGACAAACATTTTAACGTATGCAACATATATGGTTGACAACTATGTTTTGTATTAACCTTTCCATATCAAACATTTTCATTAACATAGTATTAGGCTATCATTCAATTGGGTTTGGATTATGTGTGTGCATTGAATTCGAAAGAAGGGACGATAGCTATATGCATTCACGTCTAATATTTTTGAATTTCCAACTGGTTTAATGCTCATCCTCTCGGCACTTGAATGTCACATGGGCACATTTATGAGGTGATACACCTATAGGTTTGATCTGCTACACATCCAACAATTGAGATTAATTCGTATTCCCTACCAATCGAATTGATTATGTCTAGCGTTCTTTCTTCCATTGGTTGTTTGTTTCCCAGTTTTTCATTTGGGAATAAATTTTCCAAGAGACCTCTTCTCTGGTTGTTATCAATTATCTATTACTAACAATGGATAATGTCTCAGTTACAAATCGTATTAATCTCTCCAAGATTACAAGGGCCACTACCAAATCTACGGCTCATAACTACTTAGGTAATTTTCCTCGTTTCTCCATTGAATTTTGATTTCATTATTTTAAGATTCAGTGTGAAATGTATTGGTTACTACTGTAATGTTTTGAAATTGGGTTTAGTTATTCTGTATTTTATATATTACGGTTTATCCATCTCTTTCTATTTTTTAGTAATGAGTTTCCTCCTCGTTGCATTTTTTGCACTCTTTACACTTGTCTCAACTTGTCCTCTTCTTATCTGGAGTTCTTTACGGCCAACCAGAGGTATTTTACTACCTCATTACACTATTTACCCAGAGATTAACTATGTTTTCTATAATATAATATAGGGTTCAATCTTCTGAGAGTGAAACTCTCAGTTCTCTGTGTCATTCTTCTTGCTAATTCACATAAATTCTTTTCTGAGTTTTTTCGATGGTGAAAGGATTTATCAATGCAATTAGTTGTTTTATCAATTTCTCAGTCAATTTTTTTAAAAGAGATTTTCTCCAATCAATTCAATTCGACTTATGAGAAATCGTTGTTCTATTTGTAAATTTTATCACAATGTTTACTGTGAATTTCGAATTAGGAATTTTCCAATTTGTATCATTTCCACAGTCTATTTATTAATGGTTTCCTGCAAGGAAAAATCAGTTTCCATTACCATTAACTAGTATATGAAATTGTTCCCCAAATTTCGATTTATCCAAATTCCAATTTTATCATTGACTATAAATCTATTTTTCTTACAGTGCATAAGGTTTTACAGTGTATCAATTTCTTTGAATTGTATATTTTCTTCATTATAATAACTATATGAATATAGGTTTGCAATTTTTATGGTTTATTCCATATTAACAATGTCTTGTCACTGTAACGTAATGTACTTATCTATTATAGTTTTTTGTTTATGTATATATTTTTGAATTATCTTTATGTTGACAGAGAGGATTGTATGACCCATTCATAACTATGTTTCATTCTCCACCAAAGTTTTCTCTCCTTCATATTGGTAAGATATACTTAATTTTGTAGTATCGCCTCTATCTATCATTTATTTCAAATTTTTGGTTTTACATGGCTTTGAGAGAGGTATGAAAAATATCTTTATAATTTTAATTGGAACTCCAGTTCATGTAATTTTCCAATTTTATCATGGTTATAGCAAGGCTCTGTAATTGTCTTAGTGTGTAATATCCCCAAATTGGGATTGCTAGCAAGGCATGCCTGAAAAATGCATTTTTCAGGAATATATGCTACAGAAAAAAATATTATCCCTTGTATCTCTTAGATCTGATAATCTAAGATCCAAACCCAAGAGGAAATCAGAAACCAAGCAAACTAGGTGAGAGAAACAAGCCTCTCACACCTAGAATGGTCGGAAAATGCCCAATAATGGGACTGAAACAATATGTAAACACAATGATGAAGCTGTAGCAAGCTATTAATTCATGGAATGTGTCATGAAACACATTATCATCAGTTGGTGTCTCAGCAGCAACTTATGCATCATTTTCTGACCCAAAAGTTGGGGAAAAGCAATATTTTAAGCCCCAAAAATGTTATTCCTAGCTATTTGCATAATAACAGAGGAAAATAATGGTGTGATCCCTTATCATATGTCATATGGTACTCACATACCAAATTTGAGAAAAACAATATCACTCTAGTTAAGTTAAACAGATCTCCCGGTTCCGAAATGGCTTAAAAAGGCCCAATTACCATGACTTAGCTCAACATAAAGCTACTGAAGCATATACAATGTGATTTTCTAGGGGTTTTAGATATAATATGATGCAATAATATATCTTGAGTTATTATATCAAAACATGGATGAAAATGGAGATCTAGCTCCTTTTATACATCATAGAGATAACTCGGCAAGGGTTTCATGAGAGCACAAGTACATAATAGCAGATCTGCAGATCTAGATCTAGAAAATGAAATTAAACTGTAGCTTTGAATAAAAATACCTGAAATATAAAATAAATAGGAGAATTATTTACAAATCTTTCCCGAAGAAGGGTTGGCCTTTCCTCCAAGGAATAAGTTCACAAGCAAGGGTTCAAACCCTGCTACTGCAACACTGTGAAAAATAACACAGATCCTGCCAAGGACTGCACAGTAAATTATGGGGAATGCTTTGGCCTCATGCCAAGATGTACAAAATGCTCAGAAACCTTCTTAATAGATCTTGCAAAGAAAGGGAAGCTCCCTCCTCAGAAAGATAAGCTGAGAAAGTGGTGTTGGGGACTTTCCACTGCAACACCCTGAAACACAGCACTATACTTTGCAGAAATAACGCTGTGGCTGAAGGAGGATGCTTGGCCTCAAGCCTGAGTGTGGAAAAATAAAGTACAATACTCTTCCAAGAGTCTTCTCAAGGAAGGAGAAGGATCCCTAAACAAGAGATCCTTGTGCTAAACAACATTGCAGCTCTGCTAAACAGCAATAGGATGCCAAATAGTCTAAGCAGACCAAACTAAATAATATCCAAGCTAACCCCAAATGGATTCCATTCTCTTCCTTATAAACTTTGTGAGCCTCCTCACCTTGGGTCCCATCCATTAGGGTTTCCAACTTCACATGAGCAATCTCCTTCCAAAATTATGTTGCACCTTCATCAACGCCACTCCTTTATACTGCATTGTTTGATTTGGTCAAGGTTGACCTCTTCAATCTGCCTCATCCCTTTTCACACTCAAGTGCCTTCAATCTAGCTCACAAATGTCTATCTATGCTAATCCTTGTTCACACTGAACTGGTTATATTGATGATCTCCTCTTCTTCATGCATGCATGTTGACTTAGTCAAACTTGACTTTGTCCTCATCCATTTTCCCCTGTTCACACACACAAGTGTAAAATCCAGCTACTGTGATGATCCCCTTCCACATTATAATGGATTTTATTCATGTTTTTACTATGCATGGGCCTCCTTACCCATTTATCCAAATACTAAGTGCAAAAATCAAAAATTAATATTCCCCTTAGCTGCTTGCTAAAGTAGGAATATTACATAGTGTTAATACTTGTATAATAAAACTCCATATAAATATACAGAGTATAATTTTCGTTTTTGAATATACAATTCATTTGATATACACAGATTGGAATTCTTATAAAAGGATATTGTTCTGAATTGAATTTAATTTTGTTTAATTCTCAGACTATAAATTCCTTTTATACTATAATCCTGGAAAACCCCTTTTTTCCAGATTTGCATAGTTTCCTCAACTATGTCAAGATCCACTATACAAGGCTACAACCATCCTCATAGGTAATTAATTACTTATCTCTGATTTATAATTAGGTACAATATTCAAATTCATTCAGACTCGTTTAAATTCATGTACTTAATATTTTATTTCTGTCATGTACAGGAGGAGTTTCCGCTTTGATGCTCCTTAGACAGGTATAGTTTTTAATATTATTACTTATACAAACTCTCCATCTTTTGCAAATTATTTTCATTCTGGTTGATATTATTCTAACATAGTTGTATATGTTTCATTACAAGTATGTTATATCTCATTCAATTCCACTATTATTCTTTACAATCCAATGTCAAAAGATCTGATGACATGTTTTGTCTTATTCCAGGTCGGTCATCCAATATAGAGGGTTCAACAACCTCTCTGTCCCTTTTTATAAATTCCAACTCAATATTGTGTAGTTGAATTTTCATCGATGACTCACTTCAATTTTTAATTGAACTATTGTAATTATTATCTTTAATTGAATAGTAAGGTGTTTTTATCCTCATCTCCATAAGAGGATGTTCATATATGTAAGGATTGTTATATGAAATTTAAACATATTTATTTTCAGTACATATCTGTTCCTATGTACCTTAATATGCATAGAATAGAAAATATTTATAATATGACAACATTCTATACTTCTAGTTGAATTTAAATATGAAGTATTTGCTCGTTATTTATATTTATGGTTTCACTCTTCTATTTAAAGTTTACATCTAAATTTTCTATGCAACATTCATATATATGTTTATATGAATACTATATTTCTAAACTCTATTTTGATTATATCTTCATATCATTTCAATAATTTAATGTTATGGTTATGGATGAATTATATGGTTTTCTCTGTATTTGTACTAAAATTTATCATATGTACCTAATAGCATATTTATACCCTTACCCAGGGTTTAGAGATTCTGTATGTTGGTCATAACATTCAATTTAGTCTATGTTACCATACAGAATATTAACTATACTCAGCTATGGTTAATCTCAGTTAAATACATATGACACTTAATTTATTTATGAACTCAGCACAAACTATTACACATAATTTATAATTTAAAAGTACAAAACTTTCAGCAAAAATTTATAAAATATAACCATGTATAACTATATTATAATTATATAAAATATAACAATAATATAAACATAAAACTTCACAGAATGTGCATACCAATCTGGTAAAGATTTTTCCTCCCAAACTTGAGCTTAATCCACAGCTCCCCCCGAGCAGAGACCAATTCTTCCTCAGTGTAGACAACCTCCTGTCTAACTAGGAATAGCTTATTTAAGCTTGCTTTCCCTCAACAAGTTTCCATAACTGCATCCAGTTAATTTGGGATGTTTTTTTCCCTTAGCCTAGGCTTTAATTTTGTTTTTTCCATAAAAGCTTCTTTAAAACTAGATTTTTCCTCTTTCTAGTTTTATTCTCACCTCATCTCAGTAACTTTCCACTTTACTAAGGAATTTATTAGATTATTATCTCCCATCAAATATTTTTATTTTATTTTATTTCTCTCGAATGATTTTTGGAGAATTTTGGGAAAGTCTTAAGATTTTATTCCATCCTCATGGATTTGAAATCATGGTCTCCAATTTACTCTAGTCTTTGCACAATAATAAAATTTCTCAATTAATTATTTCAAAACTAATATGTCCACACATATTTTTCCTTTAGTTCCATTTAACCTTTAGGATTATTAACTGTCTATATAAAAGCAACAAAATAGGGATATAACATATTCCCCTTATAAAACAAAACATCGTCCTCGATGTTGCAAGTATTTATGTTTATTTAAAGAACAGTGATGGATATTTCTCTTTTATCTCATATTCTCACTCCCAAGTAGCTTCCTCAGGTGTAAAGTGCCTCAACTGCACTTTCACAAGAGCTATTGTTCTATTCCGGAGCTTGATTTATTCCTACTCCAATATATCAAGTGGCTCTGGAAAAAATTATCTTTCTATTCCCACCTATATCACAGTCCAATCAATTACATGAGTAGGGTCATGTACATACTTTTTCAATAAGGAAACATGAAAAACATTAGGAACCTTAACATGACTAGGTAGAGACAATCTGTAAGCTTTTGGCCCCACTCTCTCCAAAACTTCAAATGGTCCACAGTAGAGTGGTTCTAATTTAGCACATCTACTAGCATATAATATACTTTTGCGAGGCTTAATCCTCAAATAAACATGGTATCCCACTTTGAATTTTTTGTGAATTATTTTCTTGTATGCATAATTCTTTTGACGATCTTGAGCTTCTTTAATATTAAGCTGAATCTTCTTCATAGTTTTTTCCATTTCCTATAGTGTATCTGGTCCAAGAATTAACTTGTCTTCTGGTTGACTCCATCTGAGTGGAGTGTTGCATTTTCTGCCATACAAAGCTTCAAAAGTAGGACTCATATTAATATAAGCTTGATAACTATTATTATAAGAGAACTCTTCCAAATGCATAAAATATTCCCACTTTCTGGGTCCGTCCATTACATACATGTGCAACATGTCTTCCAAATTATGATTGGTTCTTTCAGTCTATCCATCTATTTCAGGATGGTAAGTGGTACTAAATTTCAGCTTGGTACCCATTCCTCCAAACTGATTTTTCCAAAATGTTGATCTGAATTTGGAATCTATATAAGATATAATCATTTTTCGAATTCCATGTAGTTTAACAATTTATTTCATAAACACATTGGTCACTTGAGTTGTGCCAAAAGTATATTGCACTGATAAAAAGTGTGATGCTTTAGTTAGAGTGTCTACTACCACCATTATAGAGTCATATTGATACTTATTTCGTGGCTATCTGGTAATGAAGTCTATTGAAACCGCTTCCCACTTCCATTCTGGAATAGGGAGAGAATTCAGTAGTCCTGCAGGATGCTGATGTTCTACTTTTACCTGTTAACATTCCAAGCACCTGGCCAAATAACCAACTACATATTTTTTCATTTCTGGCCATAACATGTTGTTCCTTAATGCTAAAATTAGTTTTTTATAACCAGGATGACCTACATAATGTCTCTTATGGTATTCATCTAAAATTTCATGTTTTAAAGGTGTTACATTAGGAATATACAATCTTTATTTATAATAAACCAGTCCTTGCTGGTTTATGGTATATCTTGCAACTTCAGTTTGTTGTAATTTCTCTTGTAATCTTACATATTGTTGACCTTGCATCAACCCTCCATGAATTTTTTCTTCTACATCAAACTTCAAACTACTCCCTGCATATGTCAATATTTGATGAGGATTCCAATTCAAAGCATCATCAATTTTGTTTTCCTTTCCTTTAATGTGTTTGATTTCCATATCAAACTCACTAAGGAAATCTAACCATCGTGATTTTCTGGAATACAAATATGGTTGGGTAAAGAAGTATTTAAAACTTATGTGATCTATGATTAATATGAATTTCTTTCCCAACAAATAATGTCTCCACATCTTTAAGGCATGTATAACAACAGCTAGTTCTAAATCATATACAACATAATTTTTTTCATGCTTCTTTAGTTGTCATGATTCATAAGCTATTACTGAATTATCTTGCAATAACACTCCTCCTAGTCCTTATATACAAGCATCTGTACATACTACAAATTCCTTGTTTGGATTAACAATTTTCAGTATAATTGTAGTGGTTAATTTCAGTTTTCATTGCTCGAAACTACTTTGACACTTTGTTGTCCACTCAAAATTTGCTCCTTTTTTCTGCAATGAAGTGATAGGATAGGCTAATGTAGAAAACCCTTCCACAAATCTACGGTAGTATCCAGAAATACCCATGACTGATCGTATTGTTGGTACATCTGTGGGTATAAGCCAATTCATGATTTCTTGTACCTTTTCTGAATCTACCTCTAATCCATCCTTCGAAATCACATGGCCCGAATATTGAATGTTTTTTTTTGTAAAATTCACATTTTCTAAGTGTTTGCAGTACTATTCTTAGATGTTCTTGGTGTTATTCTTCATTTTTGGAGTATACCAAAAATTCATCTATGAACACTAATACAAACTTGTCTAGATATATATGCAGAACACTATTCATTAAACACATGAATGTAGCAAGGGAATTTGTAAGTCCAAAGGGTAAGACTACAAATTCATAGTGTCCATATCTAGTTCTAAATGTCGTTTTGTTGATGTCTTCATCCTTAATCATGAGTTGGTGATATACCATTCTCAAATAAATTTTAGAGAATATAGTGGCTCCTCTTACTTGATCAAATAGATCGTCTATCCTTGGAATAGGGTATCTGTTCTTGATATTTAACTTATTCAGTTGTCTGTAATCTATACACATTCTTAAGGTTCCATCTTGCTTTTTTACAAATAGTACAGGTGCTCCCCAAGGAGACACACTTGGTCTTATGTACCCCCTGTCTAACAATTCTTGCAATTGCAATTTAAATTCTAGTAGTTCCAGAATACTCATTCTATAGGGTGCCTTGGAAACTTGGGTAGCTCTTGGTACTAGTTTAATTGAAAAATCAATGTCCCTTTTAGGGGGTAAATGGGGGATTTCTTCTGGGAATACATATTCCCTGAACTTTCTAATCACTTGTAATTTTTCTACATCCTCTTTTTCTGTTTGCTTTCCCAATTCTTCTACTTGTATATCATACACTTGACATCCTTTTCTTGCTATTATTTTTAATTGTAATACAGAAATCTGTCTGACAGATATTGGTTTTGGTTTTCTTTTGGCTATTACCAATTATCCTACCTCATCTGTGCAATGTACTATTTTTTCTAAGCAGTTTACTATTGCTTTCTATTTTTCCAACCGATCCATTTGTAATAACAAATCATAGGATCCTAGAGGAATAATGTTTAAATGGATTTCAATTTGATATCCATTTCAATTTACAACATTTTTGGGAAGTTTATGTGTCACTTTTCTCTTTGTTCTTGTAGCTAACTTCACTAACCATGCTCATTGAAAATTTTCTGATTTTAGCTTACATTTTTACAGTATATGAGGGTTGATATAACTTAGATTTGTTCATGGATCTATTAAAACATAAACAGGTTGGTCAGCAAGCATACCTTCAATTTCTATCATGGTTGATTGGTGTTCAGCCTATCAATCTTCTAATGCAACACTGATTCTTGGAATTTTGTGAGAAATTTCATTTACTGTAGTTGCCTCTCGTACTGCTTGAATGTTCTAGATTATTCTTGTGTTGTATGGTCAGTTACGTAACATGTGAGGTTCTCCACAGCCCCGACACTTTAATAGTTCTTTCACTTTTACCATCCCTTCCCTTTTTCTGTTTATTTCCATTTGTTTGGAACCAGTGTGGGATTGTGTTGTTTGGTTTTCCCCACTTTTGTTAAACTTATTTTTCTGGTGGTTTTTTGAAAATGTTTTCAGATAGGTTGGTTTTGGTCTTTTACGCTTGACTCCCCTTTCCCTTTCTCTTTATTTTTCTAGTTTTTCAACTAGTCATTTTTGCCTTTAAACTGTTGGTATCATAATGTTTCTTTTCGAACAGCTTCATCCATTATTTTTGGATTATCAAATTCAATTATTTCTTTGTAAATTGTAGGTAGAAAATTTGAAAATTGTTTTACTTTGGCCTTTTTTTCCCTAATATAAGGCACATAGAGAAGAAAATTTGTAAATTTTGTAACAAATTCATCAATTGTGAGTTTTCCTAATCTCAGCTCATGAAATTCCTTCGCTTTATCATCATAATATCTCTCATTCAGATATCTAGATTTGAACTTAGCTTGAAATTCTTCCCATGTAACAATTTTTTCATCCAGCACATGTGCAATTTTTGTCTCTTCCCACCAAATCATGGCTTTACCCTGCAGTTGTTAAATTTCCAATATGGATTTAAAATTACTTCGGTATTCATATACCTAGAATTATTTGACCATGTTCAGGATCCAAGCTTCTGCATCCTCCTCCTTTTCAGCATCAAAGGTTGGAGGTTTGATTTTGTGGAATTCCCCTTGCAACTCTTTTTTATTTATGGATTTAGATCTAGATTCTTCCCCACCTCAGACCCTTCTGAGTTGGGTTTGGCTTCTGTCCTCTTTTTTGCATGGTCTTCACTTTCATGACTAGACCATGAATTTAATTTCCTCATCAACCTCTCTTTCTCATTACTAGCCTACAACAATCATCCGTCACTAGTCCTTAGCTGAATAATTTCATGTTTCATATTCCTTATCATGTCTAGCAATTGATCATTTGGATCTAGAGGGTCTATTATACTCCCAATTCTATGTACAACTCTTATTTTTATTCATAACAGCAGATGTAACTATTTCTGAACTTCAATCAATGTACACAGAATTAAATTAGTATATAAAAAATAAACTATTTACTTGAGAGTGCAAGCTTCTGTGATCATTGGTTGATATTTCGTTTTTGAAGCATTGTAGAGATGCTTGTGTCATTCCCTCTTTTGCTAGGATTAAACATCATCTTAATTCCTACAAAAATCTTCTCGTTTTTTAGAAAGCTAGTTTGGCGCTTATTCGTTCTGAGATCCAGGGTGTGAGAAGAGATCTGAATTTTCTTTCCAGAAAACTTCTTTCTCTGCACCTAGAATTGTCTTTGGTTATTGCAGGTTCGCTTTGGTTGGAGATTGATGCAGCTTATGCATTAAAAATGGAGCATCTGGGGGAAGCTGCTAAAAAGAAGCATTTAAAGAAATTTGAAAATTCTCGTCGTGTGTTTTTGGAAGGCGGTTATGCTTCAGGTTCTAGGAGTAGAGTTAACCAAAGGCAAATCTCTACGTTAAAGGGCTTGATTGGTTCACAAAGTAAAGCGAATTATTTTTTGGAGTATGGAGGGATTACTTCCCATCCCTGTTCTGGTGTTGCAATGCGTGGTGAGAGATTTGCGTTGTCAAATAATGAGGTTGTGAATCCTGGGGATCGCTCAACCCTCACTCTCGACGCTGTTGATAACCATTTTATAATTAATAGCAGTCAAAATTTTGTGCAGGATTCGACCCATAGGATTGATTGCAGCATTGATTCCTCAAGCCTTGAACTCGTCTAGTTAGCGGAATTGTCGAATGTGACCTGCATCTCCTCTGTTGTTGAAAACGCTATTGCTAGCCCGTTGCACTCTGAAGAATCATTGGGTTCAAATGATTGCAGTAATGCATCAATGGGTGACTCGGCAGTGGGTGCTTTAAACCCATCTTTCTCAGCGACAGATCTGGTAAATGAAATCTCTATTAGCGCTATTGATTTTCATATGGATTCATCGTTATCACAGAAGGACGCAGGTTTAAACGTTATTGACGCAGGTATAAACATTATTGACGCAGGTATAAACGTAAATGACACAAGTATTAATGTAATTAACGGTGGTAATGATAACTCTTTTAATAGTTTTAAAATTTATAATAATATTAACAGCATTAGTAATGATAATTTTAATAATAATATTAATTTTGATAGCAAGGATTTTACATTTGATAATTATATTAATAATAATAATTATAAAAATCATTGTAATAATAATAAATTTATTAATATTAAATATAATAATATTATTAATAATAATATTCGTAATGTTAATAATACTTATAGTAATAATATTAACTTTAGTGATTTTAATAATAATTATGGTTATAATAATAATATTAGCCGTCGCAATAATAGCATTAAAAATAATAGTAATAACATTAGTAGTGTTAATAATAATAATAATAATAATAAAAGGGTTATTAATCTCTCTAGGTTCTCTTTTGATTCTTCTGTTTTCTCTTTATTAAGCAAGGGTTTGAATTTTTCTCTAGCTCCTAGGAAGATTTCGAGTGATGATATTATTTGTAGTATTGAATACGGTATTAAAAATTTATCTGAAAGTGTGCAAGATGTCATTAGGGAAGATTGTGTCGTGGCTCTTAGGAAAGTTAAACCTCTGAGAAGCAATATTAGCAAATCGGAATTTTTGGCTCTTAAGACCCTTAATTAAAACCCTGATATTGTTGTCCTCAAGGCTGATAAGGGTGGTGCTATCGTAATCCTAAATAAGGAATATTTTAGAGAAAATATGCTTGACCATCTTTGTAATAGTGGGTGTTCTAAGAAGCTCTCTAAGAACCCTATTAATAAAGTCTCAAAGATGGTGGCCAGTGCTATTAAGTCTAGTTGCTTGGTAGGTTCTATGAGCTTGAAGCTCATTGAAAGCAATCCTGTCACCCCTAGAATTTATGGGCTCCCTAAGATTCATAAGGATGGTTTTCCTCTTAGATCCATTGTTAATAATATCGGGGGGCCCACCTATCTCCTAGTTAAGTTTCTGGCCCCCAAGCTAAAGCCTCTTATAGGTCATACAGATTCTTTCGTGAAAGATTCTGCTTCTTTCGTTGATGAATTAAAAGGCTGGGTTTGCGAACCTAATGACTCTATGGTTAGTTTTGATGTTGTTTCTCTCTATATGAACATTCCCATCATGGAAGCAGTAGAGGTTATCAAGCGTATCACTGATCCTAATACTACTAATTTGGTGGAAATTTGCCTCACTTCTACCTTTTTTAGTTTTGAAGGAGAATTTTATGAGCAAACATGTGGCGTTGCCATGGGTTCCCCACTCTCGCCGGTGGTAGCAAACCTTTTTATGGAAGATTTTGAATCTAGAGCTTTGGCGACTACTCCTTTAAAACCCAAGGTATGGAAGCAGTTTGTTGATGACACTTTCATCAATTGGTCTCATGGTCGTCCTGAATTAGAGGCTTTCCATCGGCATTTGAATAGTCAATCTGACTCTATCAAGTTCACGATGGAAACAAAAACTGATGGGAACCTTCCTTTCCTGGATGTTCTCATCTCTAGAAACAATAATGGCTCATTCTCGCACCGTGTTTTTTGAAAAAAGACGCACATGGAACAATATCTTCATTCTGGTTCTGATCATTTTCTTGCTCAGAAACTTGGAGTTTTGAATACTTTAGCTACAAGAGCTCTTAGAATTTCGGATAATGATCATTTAGATGAATAGAAAGCCCATCTCCTTAAAGTCTTTGAAGAAAACGGTTATAGTAGAAGTCAGGGTTTGAAGGCTTTCATGAATGCGAGCAAAGGTCCTAGAATGAATAAGATTAATGTTGACGTTGTTGGCAAAGTTCATTTACCTTTTATTCAAGGTATTACTGACAAGATTGCTCGAATTTTAAGGAAGCATAAGATCTCTTCTTATTTTAAACCTTTAAACACCATTCGGGGCTCCCTTAAATAAGTTAAAGACCAGTTGGACCCAAAAAACGTGAAAGGTGTTTATTTGATCCCTTTCTCTTGCGGGACTCCCTACATTGGTGAAACTGGTCGGTCAATTAATAAAAGGTTCCAGGAGCATGCGGCAGATATTAAGCATGGTAGAACCAAGTCCTCTGCATTCGCCGAGCATGCTGAAAAGACGAAGCATCACATTTGTATGGAGGATGCTATAATCCTTGCTAGAGTTGAACATTTCCATCACCGGAAATTTAGGGAGGCGATTGAGATTGAGAAGAGGTCCCGCACATTGAACAGAGATGATGGATGGAAAGTTAGCAGTTGTTGGATTCCTTCTCTTCACTCCCTGTAGAAGTCCTTTTATTATTTTTATGTTTTTTGGTATTATTATTATTATTATTATTATTATTAAAAAAAAATTCATGTATTTATTTTATTATTTATTTTATTTTTTGAATTTATTTTATTAATAAATTATTTAGTTTTAGTTTTTGACTTTGAATTGAATTCTTTGGTTTTTTATTTTACCTTTTATTGGGTCTGTTAATTTTAGTTTTATTTGTATTGTTGTGATTTAGTCTTTTTATTTTATTTTTATTATTATTTTGTTTTATTTTTCTATTTTATTTATATTTTGGTGTATGTATGTTAATTGATTTATTAAAATAAAATACAAATAATCTATTTTTATTTTATTTTATGTTATTTTAATTTTCAAAAAAATGTTTTTATTCATTCATGTATTTATTTAATTATTTATTTTATTTTATTCATTTATAAATTATTTAATTTTAGTTTTTGACTTTGACTTGAATTCTGTGGTTTTTATTTTACCTTTTAGTGGGTCTTCTAATTTTTAGTTTTATTTTTATTGTTATGATTTAATCTTTCTTCTCCTTTTTGCTTGTTTCTAATTTTATTTTTTCATATATTTATTTATTTATTTTATTTATTGATTTTATTCTATTATTTTATTTATTTTTAATTTATTTATAATTTATGACTTTGACTTGAATATATTTTTACTGTTGATGGTTTTATTTTTTACCGTTTTTTAATTTTAAGGATGGTTAGTTATATTTTTATTATTTTATAATTTTCGACCGTTTTTAACTCTTTGGGGTTTTGACCGTTGCTTCTCACTTCATGGTTTAAATTTGCAAGCTAGATCAGCCAATCTTCATTATCCTGATGATGAACTACAGTTGGTAGTTAAAAACACGTTAGTTCCAAAATATATTATGTGATTTCCCGAAAGATTTATAATTAAAACTATTTACTTGTTTATCACAGTAGAATTTTTTTTCCTATGTTGGAGGCCTAGTGTTTTCAACATGGGCTTTGATACCATTTGTAACAACTCCAACTTACCCAAAAAAAAAAAAAAAAATCTAATTATAGTAATTTTGGTCACGTTATCTAACATGTTTGTCATGACAACTTCTATATTTACAGTGTAATTGTGTGCTGCATTCATTTTATAAAGGGCTAACCGGATTATCCACTGTACTAAGGAACACGTGTCGATGTTTCAAATCCCAACGGGGATCCATCATCAGGACTTTTAGAATGAAGAAATTAAGAGAAGGGTTTCAGACCATTAATAGAGATAAATTTCCTGTAAAGAGCCGACCACAATTTTTGTATTTTGTATTTTTATTATTTTTAATAATTTTAAATATTATATTTCTAATTTAATAAATTTTATTATGTTTAAAAATCAATGTTATATATAAAATAAAGAATATAGGATTTATTTTTATTATGCATATTTTTATTAACTATTTAGTTAGTATAATTATGCCTATTAATTTTTTTTAATTAATTAGTTTTTAATGCCTATTTAAGATACTAATTTACCAATAGATTAGTTCATTAATTTTTATAACAAAAAAGATTTAAGGTTCATTTTCATTTCTATTAAGAATATTTTATTAAGTTTAATTCATTATTTTTATAATAATAATGATTTAAGATTTTTTTCTTTTTTTCTTTTTTTCTTTTTTTTATTATTATGCTTATTTAATTTACTAATTAGTTAGTTCAATTTTTATTATGCCTATTATTTATTATATTATATAGTAACTAAATTAGTTAATTTAGTTTTTAAAAAATATATTTAATTTTATAATTTAATTCGGGACTTATACTAGGTTTAAATAAAATATCAAATATATAAATAAATGAAATAAATATTTAGTTTTATTTTAATTTTTGAGTTTTTATTAATTATGTTTATTATAATTCACTAATTAGTCTTTAATGTTAGGAAAATTTTATAGGAATATAGTAGAAGTTTACTACTAATTATTGATTAGTAATTAACTATTGGTTAATTTAATTTTAAAAAGATATATCTAATTTATTATAATATAATTAAGGTTTTCTCCGGATGTGGATGTTTGCCTGGGGTGATGGGATGTCAGTCCCTACGTTACTCTCGAAGGAGCTCGCGTGGGGTGGCCATATGGCCCCCTGCACATTCATTTACAATGCCATTACTCCGCCAGCTCGCAAGGCATTTACTCCTCCTGCTTGGATGTTACTTCAACCCGCTCTGCTCGTTCGACCTGGAATGGCGTTTGTCTTCGGCTGTTCAGCTTGCTACTCTAACAATTATGGTTCCCCGCCTCCTCTGAGTGGTGCACGCCCTCCTGGTTGTGCTGAGCCTAGCGCTCGCACACAAACAAGACACCGCTACACGCTCCTTGGATGCTTGGAAACGCTGCTGGGACACCATTTCTCTCAGAGTGTTTTCTGTTATGTCAATTCCTTTCATTGTGCTCATTCTGCCGATAATTGTAGGTTTCCTTCGCTATTTGTCTCCTCTAACTGTCACAGGAACTCCCAGCCTGCCTATGCTTCTATGTCGTGCCTCCGCCACATAATGAGATGCTGACGTGGCTCTAGTTGGGGCCATGCTGCCCATTCTCGGCCCTCAACAAGTTCGAATTCGGAGTCCTCCTCAGAAGAAGCGACGTGGGGTCATCTCCCAAAGACGCGCAGCATTAGGGGTCGTATCCGCCACATAGAAAGTGTCCATTTCGCCCAGCCAGCTCCACCTCACTCTGTCAACCCTCCCAGATCTGCAATTCCCCCTACCTCCCGTGAGTCTGCTAGTTTTCCCCTATGTCAAACTTCTCAGAGAGCTGATTTCCGCTTTGAATGTTCCCTAGATAGGCCCATTATCACTGCTTTTTTCACTGTGACTCTTAGAGAAGAGTCTCCTCGCCATGACCCCTCCCTTGTGGCCTTCCCCCTTCCCACTCCAGTCAAGAAAGATGCCATGAGCTCAGAGACACCTATAGGTATCGTTCAATCTACCCAGGACAAAGAGCACAAGTTGGAAGAGGCTGCTGACAAGGAAGGTGTTCCCAAAGAAGACATGGAAGACAACAGGGATGAATATTGGTGCAGAATTGTGGAGGAACCACCGTCCCCTACTCATGATGAGTGATTCTCTCGGCCTTCAGCTTTCATTGGTACTTCTGTTCAATCATTTTGGGAATTTTTTGTTTACATGTTTCAAGGCTCAGCTAAAAAAGATGAATGTCATCTTTAGCTTATACTTTTCTGTTAGGATATATTGTATGGACAGTGGGCCGGTTTCCCTTCTAAGGGTGGCCAAACTGTTTCTTAAAGGATTGGTTTCCCTCTCAAGGCAGTCCAGACTCATTTTGTTTATCATGACTATCAAGCCCAGTGTTCAGGCTTTCATAGATGACGCTAAGGCAGTTTTGTACCAGTAATTTATTTAAATAGAATTAGTATTATTTAGAAAAAAAAAAATATATATATATATATATATAATTAAGGTTTTAATAAAATATAAATATATAATTATATATATATATATATATATATATATATATATATATATATATATATATATATATATATATATATCTTTAATTTATTATAATTTAATTTAATATAAATATATATAAACAAAGGAAGTAATTATTTAGATTTTTTTTTATTTTAAGAATATTAATTAATTATGCTTATTTTTAATTAGCTAATTAATCTATTTATGCTAGGGAAAAAAAAAATTAGGGAGAAAATTCTTAGAAATTACTAATAATTATTGATTAATTAATTGATTTTTATTTTAAACAAAATAAAAATCAATTAATAGGGATAATTATTAGAATTTTAATTTTAACCAAATTAGAATTCAGAAGAGGAGGAACACACCTGAGATTATATACCTAAAAAACTATACCTCGGCAGATGGTGTCTTGGAGGAATAGATTTGTTGAAGAAGAGGTCTCCAAGTGTCACTAATTTCAACTCTCCCATCCCTATTAAGATTATCTGGATTCTTTATAATCTCAAGGGCCTTTCTTATTTTTCTTCTTTGATAGTGCTCTTCTCTCACAATGATCCTTGCATCTTCAAGACGTACTTGATGTTTGGTTTTTGAAGAGTGTTCTGCAAGGGCCGAGGTGCGCGATCGTTCATACCTGATATCAGCTCCATGCTCTTTAAGTCTTTTCTAAAGTGAACGCCCAGTCTTACCAATATAACTTTTCCCGCATGAACAGTCAATCTTGTACACTCCTTTAATTTGTTCAGGGTTTATGTCATCTTTAACTGATCGCATCTTTTGCCTAATAGTCCCTTATGCTAAAAATTCAGTGAAAATATCGTTCTTTCTCAGAACCTTGGTGATTTTATCAGTAACCCCCTTAATGTATGGAAGAAAAACTCTACCCATGTTTTCTTAAGGTTCATGGTGATTTCAAGGTAAGATCGAACCCTCAGCTCTTTTCAGGGATTTTTTGATATATCTCTCTTTATAACCTAAATCCTTGAATACAGATGACAGGTGACTGATTTCTTCACTCAGGTGTTCAGCATCATAAATCCTCATGGCTCTGACGGCAAGGGTATTAAGGACACCAAACTTTTGATTTGGATGATGGTAGGAATCAACATGGAGATAGCTACGCATGGGCTTCAACATTGTGTGCTCCAAGAGTTCCATCATCATTCTAGTGATAAGAACGGCCCAAAGAATGTCATATTTTCCAACCTTCTTAATCTCTGTGGAAACGGATTTGAGGTGATTAAATCCCCGCAGATTCTTTATGTCTTTATCATGGGTCCACTTTATGTTATAAAATGCCTATTAAATGCTCTTACCAATCAATTTGTTCAAGGGGATAAGAGGGTATGTTACTTCAAAATTTTCCATGTATAGTTGGCACAATAGGGAATAAGGAGATCCCATTGTGACACTGATACTTCAGTTTCATAGAATTCCTTGAAGTCAGTTGTTGAGCGCAGCAAATCCGCAAGTTTAGTCGTTCCAGATCGCTGATATCTTAATGACTTGATTTCATCTCAAGGAATTGATACCACATCAAAATAACCAAGATGTCGTTTTTCGAATCTCCGAACCTAATGAGTTTGACAAATGTTGAGTCCTTTGCGAGAGTCGATTTCAACAAGAGAGCCTGATCTTAGCAACATATTTCACCAGATCATAGGTGGGGGACCCTATGGTATTAACGATAGGTCTAAGGGGGATTCCTTCTTTATGAATTTTGGGTAATCCATAAATTCTCGGTATGACCTCACAAGACGGGGTCAATTTCTTTTTTAGTTTGTCATCCAACCCTGAATTTTTGATTTCTTTCTTGACCTCTCTTAATACCTTGGGCATGGGGTTGGAGTTAAGCTTCTTGTAGCTGCTACAATATAGATGTTCATTCATTTTCCTAATATAATCATCCTTATCTAGAACAACAACAACACCTCCCTTGTTGGCTTTCAGTACCACAATGTTATCATTATTGCGAAGAGCCTTGAGAGCAAAAACTCTTCCTTACTTAGGTTGCTCTTGGGAGTTCTGGCTTTTTTCAAAATAAGGAAGATTTTTTTGCTCTCAAGGCTCTTAGCAATAATTATAACATTGTGGTACTGAAAGCCAACAAGGGAGGTGATGTTTTTGTTTTAGATAAGGATGATTATATTAGGAAAATGAATGAAAATCTAGATTGTAGCAGCTACAAGAAGCTTAACTCCAACCCTATGCCCAAGGTATTAAGAGAGGTCAAGAAAGAAATCAAAAATTCAGGGTTGGATGACAAGCTAAAAAATAAATTGACCCCGTCTTGTGAGGTCATGCCAAGAATTTATGGATTACCCAAAATTCATAAAGAAGGAATCTCCCTTAGACTGATTGTTAATACCATAGGGTACCCCACCTATGAGCTGGTGAAATATGTTGCTAAGATCCTGAAACCTCTTGTTGGAAATACTTACTCTTTCATAAAGGACTCAAGCGATTTTTTCAAGTTCATTAAGGATCAGAAGGTTAAATAAAACGACATCTTGGTTATTTTTGATGTGGTATCACTTTTCATGAAGATTCCTTTAGATGAGGCAATCCAAGTCATTAAAGATGTCACTGATCCTGGAACAACCAAGCTTGCAGAGATTTGCCTACGCTCCACTTTCTACAGCTTCTAAGGGGAATTCTATGAACAAGTGTCAGGTGTCGCAATGGGATCTCTGCTATCCCTTATTGTTGCCAACTTATACATGGAACATTTTAAGAAAAAGGCTCTTGCCTCTTATCACTTAAAACCTGATTGGTGGAAAGATTTGTAGATGACACCAACATAAAGTGGACCCATGGTAAAGTGAATCTTGAAGGATTTTTTAATCACCTAAACTCCATTTCCACAGAGATTAAGTTCACAATGGAGGTTGAATAAAATAGGAGCATTTATTTTTTTGACGTTCTTGTCACTAGGAATGATGATGGAACTCTTGGGCACCAGGTGTTTAGAAATAAAACCCATACTGATAGCTATCTCCATGCTGAGTCCTACCATCATCCAGCTCAAAATTTTGGTGTCCTTAATACCCCTGCCATTAGAGCCATGAGGATTTCTGATACTGAACACCTGAACGAAGAAATCAGTCACCTGTCATCTGTATTTATTGAGTTTGGTTATAAAGAGAGGGATATCAAAAAAGCCCTGAAAATATCTGAGGGCTCAATCTTACTCGAAATCGCCATGAACCTCAAGAAAACATGGGTAAAGTTTATCTACCATACATTAAGGGGGTTACTAATAAAATCACCAAGGTTTTGAGAAAGAATGATATTTTCGCTCAATTTTCAGCATCAGGGACTATTAGGCAAAATATGTGATCAGTTAAAGACGGCATAAACCCTGAACAACTTAAAGGAGTGTACAAGATTGACTGTTCATGCGGGAAAAGTTATATTGGTGAGACTAGGCGTTCACTTCAGAAAAGACTTAAAGAGCATGGAACTAATATCAGATATGAACAATCGCGCACCTCAGCCCTTGCAGAACACTCCTCAAAAACCAAACATCAAGTACTTCTTGAAGATGCAAGGACAATTGCGAGAGAAGAGCACTATCAAAGAAGAAAAATAAGAGAGGCCCTTGAGATTATAAAGCATCCAGATAATCTTAATATGGATGGGGGAGTTGAAATTAGTGACACTTGGAGACCTCTTCTTCGACAAATTTTTTCTTCCAAGACACCGTCCGCCGAGGTATAGTTTTCAGGTATATAATCTCAAGGATGTTCCTCCTCTTCTGAATTCTAATTTGATTAAAATTAAAATTCTAATAATTATCCCTATTAATTTATCTTTGTTTTGTTTAAAATAAAAATCAATTAATTAATAAATAATTATTAATAATTTCCAAGAATTTTCTCCCAAAAAAAAAATTTCCCTATCATAAATAGATTAATTAGTTAATTAAAAATAAGCATATTTAATTAATATTCTTAAAATAAAAATAAATCTAAATAATTACTTCCTTTCAATTATAAATCTTCTCGGAAATCACATAAGTAATTTTTGGAACCGACGTGTTTCAAACTCCAACTAAAGTTCATGATCAGGATAATGAAGATTAGCTGATCTGACATACACATTTATACCAGGAAGAGAGAAGCAACGGTCAAAACCCAAAGAGTTTAAAAATGGTCAAAAATAAGAAAAATCATAAAATAATCCAAAAAATATAACTAACCCATCCTAAAAACTAAAAAGGGTCAAAAATAATAAAAATAAAAATGGTCAAAAATAAAACTAAAAATAAAAATATAAAAGTCATAATCACCACTTCATATAAAATCAACCCTAAAAACTCCCCCAACAAGATAAAAAGGTTATTAAGAGAAAAAGTCAAAGTCATAAACTCTAAATAAATTAAAAATAAATACAATAATAAAATAAATACAATAAATTAATAAATAAATTGAGGAATAAAATTAGACACAAGAAATTAAAATACAATAAAAAATAAAATAAAACAAAAATAAATGTAAAAATAAAAATAAATTATTTGTATTTTATATTAATTAATAAATAAATAAATTCACATACATAAACCAATAAATAAAATAATAACAATAAAAATACCAAATCATAAAATAAAAATAATAAAAACCAAAGAATAAAATGACCCAGTAAAAAGTAAAACGAAAACCAAAGAATCAAGTCAAAGTCATAAAAAATAATTAATTTATAAATAAATAAAAATATAAACATAAATAAAATAGTAAAATAAAATCAATAAATAAAATAAATTAATAAATAAATACATGAAAAAACTTTTCAAAATAAATAAATAAATAAAAATAAAAATAAAATTATATATATATATATATATATATAGATATAAAAATTTTAATTAAGTTTTAATAAATAAATAAATAATCAAATACTAAAATAAAATAATAGAATAACAACCAAAGAATACAAGGAAACTTACAGGGAGTGAAGAGATGGAATCCAACAAATGCTAACTTTTCAAGCCAATCCCCGCCCAACGTGGACTCCCCTAAATTTCCTAAGGATGTAAAATGGTCAATTCCTAGCAAATTTAGTGTCCTCCATAAGGATGTTTTGCTTTTTTCGGCATGCTCACAACGTAGGAATTGGTTCTACCACGTTTGGTCCGCAAAGATGTTTGGAGCCTCTTATTAATCGATCGACCAGTTTCACCAATGTAGGGAGTCTCGCAAGAGCACGGAATCAAATAAACACCTTTCACGTTTTTAGGGTCCAATTGGTCCTTAACTGATTTAAGGGAGCCCTGAATGGTGTTTAAAGGTTTAAAAGACGAAGAGATCTTATGCTTCCTTAAAATCCAAGCGATCTTGTCAGTAGTACCTTGAATAAAAGGTAAATAAAATTTACCAACAACATCACCACTAATGTTATTCCGTCTAGGACTTTTGCTCACATTCATGAAAGCCTTCAAACCCTGACTTCTACTATAACCGTTTTCTTCGAAGACTTTAAGGAGATGGGCTTTCTCTTCATCTAAATGATCAATATCAAAAATTCTAAGAGCTCTTGTAGCTAAAGTATTCAAAACTCCAAATTTCTGAGCGGGAAAAATTTCTGATTCTCATCATTTTCCCGCTTAGAAATTTGGAGTTTTGAATACTTTAGCTACAAGAGCTCTTAGAATTTCTGATATTGATCATTTAGATGAAGAGAAAGCCCATCTCCTTAAAGTATTCAGAGAAAATGGTTATAGTAGAAGTCAGGGTTTGAAGGCTTTCATGAATGCGAGCAAAAGTCCTAGACGGAATAACATTAGTGGTGATGTTGTTGGTAAAGTTTATTTACCTTTTATTCAAGGTACTACTGACAAGATCGCTCAGATTTTAAGAAAGCATAAGATCTCTTCGTCTTTTAAACCTTTAAACACCATTCGGGGCTCCCTTAAATCGGTTAAGGACCAATTGGACCCTAAAAACGTGAAAGGTGTTTATTTGATTCCGTGCTCTTGCGGGACTCCCTACATTGGTGAAACTGGTCGATCGATTAATAAGAGGTTCCAGGAGCATGCTGCGGATATTAGGCATGGTAGAACCAAGTCCTTTGCGTTAGCTGAGCATGCAGAAAAGACAAAGCATCAGATCTGTATGGAGGACACTAGAATCCTTGCTAGGGTTGACCATTTACATCACCGGAAATTTAGGGAGGCGATTAAGATTGAGAAGAGGTCCCGCATGTTGAACAGGGATGACGAATGGAAAGTTAGCAGTTGTTGGATTCCATCGCTTCACTCCTTGTAAGTTTCCTTGTATTCTTTGGTTTTTATTCTATTATTTTATTTTAGTATTTGATTATTTATTTATTAAAATTTAATTAAAAATTATATATATATATATATGTATATATATATATAATTTTATTTTTATTTATTTTTTTATTTTTTTATTTTTTTAAGTTTTTTCATGTATTTATTTATTAATTTATTTTATTTATTGATTTTATTTTACTATTTTATTTATGTTTATATTTTTATTTATTTATAAATTAATAGTTTTTTATGACTTTGACTTGATTTCTTTAGTTTTCATTTTACTTTTTACTGGGTCGTTATATTCTTTGGTTTTTATTATTTTTATTTTATGATTTGGTCTTTTTATTGTTATTATTTTATTTATTGGTTTATGTATGTGAATCTATTTATTTATTAATTAATATAAAATACAAATAATTTATTTTTATTTTCGTTTTATTTTATTTTTTATTGTATTTTAATTTCTTGTGTCTAATTTTATTCCTCTGTTTATTTATTAATTTATTGTATTTATTTTATTATTCTATTTATTTTTAATTTATTTAGAGTTTATGACTTTGACTTGAATTTTTCTCTTAATAACCTTTTTATCTTGTTGGGGGAGTTTTTAGGGTTGATTTTATATGAAGTGGTGATTATGACTTTTATATTTTTATTTTTAGTTTTATTTTTTACCATTTTTAATTTTATTATTTTTGACCGTTTTTAGTTTTTAGGATGGGTTAGTTATATTTTTTGGATTATTTTATGATTTTTCTTATTTTTGACCGTTTTTAAACTCTTTGGGTTTTGACCGTTGCTTCTCTCTTCTTGTTATAAATGTGTATGTCAGATCAGCTAATTTTCATTATCCTAATGATGAACTTCAGTTGGAGTTCGAAACGCGTCGGTTCCAAAAATTACTTATGTGATTTCCCAGAAAATTTATAATTGAAATGTTATGGATCTTGCACTCTCAATTACTTCCTTTATTTATATATATTTATATTAAATTAAATATATAATAAATTAAAAAGATATATATATATATATATATATATATATAATATATTAAATATATTTTTTCAAATTAAATTATATATTTATATTCTATTAAAACCTTAATTATATTATAATAAATTAAATGTATCTTTTTAAAATTAAATTAACCAATAGTTAATTACTAATCAATAATTATTAGTAAAATTCTATTATATTCCTATAAAAAATTTTCCTAACATTACATATTAATTAGTGAATTATAATAAACATAATTAATAAAAATTCAAAAATTAAAATAAAACTAAATATTTATTTATTTTATTTATATATTTTATATTTTATTTAAACCTAGCATAAATCCCGAATTAAATTATAAAATTAAATATATTTTTCAAAAACTAAATTAGCCAATTTAGTTACTATATAATATAATAAATAATAGGCATAATAAAAATTGAACTAACTAATTAGTAAATTAAATAAGCATAATAATAATAAAAATAATAAAAATAAAAATAAAAAATAATCTAAAATCTTTATTATTATAAAAATAATTAATTAAACTTAATAAACTATTATTAATAGAAATAAAAATGAACCTTAAATCTTTATTGTTATAAAAATTAATGAACTAATCTATTCGTAAATTAGTATTTTAAATGGGCATAAAAACTAATTAATTAAAAAAAAATTAATAGGCATAATTATACTAACTAAATAGTTAATAAAAATAGGCATAATCAAAATAAATCCTATATTCTCTATTTTATATATAACTTTGATTTTTAACCATAACAAAATTTATTAAATTAGAAATATAATTATTAAAATTATTAAAAATAATAAAAATACAAAATACAAAAACCGTGGTCGGCTCTTTACAGGAAATTTATCTCTATTAATGGTCTGAAACCCTTCTCTTAATTTCTTCATTCTAAAAGTCCTAATGATGGATCCCCATTGGGATTCGAAATGTCAACACATGTTCCTTAGTACTGTGGATAATCCAGTTAGCCCTTTAAAAAATGATCACCATGGGAGTTTAAAAACCAAAATTGCATTCATTTTAATTTTCAAGTTTTGTATTACAATCTCTTATTTGTGTTCCACATGCATTTATCACTTTGGTTTATTAATAGGAACAACTATTTATCTTTTATTTGATCCAGTTAGTTTGACTAACATACATAATAACTCTTATGAATTTTCATTATAATCGATAAGGCACAACTTTTCCTAATTGAAACCTTAGGATGATATATCCTTTAGTGCTAGCATGTCTTATGATATACTTAGCATAATTGAAGTATAGATACTAACCCCTATCATATCTATATTCATCTAAACTCTGACTTATATTCCTAAACAATAAAAACATTTACATTAATTTAATGGAAATGTTATAACACATATATGCATTGCATTTTTATCCTAAGTCACCATACCCATTTCCCATATTTATATATATACCATACTTCTGTAATATTGTATTCGAATATATATAAATATATGTCTTACCCCATATATATATTATATTCATTACACATATCCACATCTATATAAAACTCACCCCATGCACACATCCACATATATATTAACATAATAGAATGGTATATATATGACAAACTTTTTAACGTATGCAACATATATGGTTGAAAACTATGTTTCGTATTAACCTTTCTATATCAAATGTTTTCATTAACATAGTATTAGATTTTCATTCAATTGGATTTGGATTATATGTGTGCATTGAAATTGAAATAAGGGATGACGACTATATGAATTTACATCTGATCTTTTTGAATTTCCAACTTGTTTAATGCTAGTCCTCTCGGCACCTGACTGTCAAATGGGCACATTTACGAGGTGTCACACCTGTAGGGTTGATCTACTACATTTAAAATGGTTGAGATTAATTTGTATTCCCTCCCAATCGAATTGACTATGGCTAGGGTTTGTTTCTCCAATGGTTGTTTGTTTCCCCAGTTTTGCATTTGGGCGAAAATTTACCGAGAAACCTCTTCTCTGGTTTTTATCAATTATCTAGTACTAACAATGGAGAACGTCTCGGCTATGAATCATATTAATCTCTCCAATATTACTAGGGGCACTACCAAATCTATGGATCGTAACTCCTTAGGTAAGTTTCCTCGTTTCTCTGTTTAATTTAGATTTCATTGTTTTAAGATTCCGTGTGAAATATATTGGTTACCACTGTAGTGTTTCGAAATTGGATTTACCTAATTTATATTTTATATAAGACGATTTATCCATCTCTTTCTAGTTTTTAGTAATGAGTTTCCTCCTCGTTGCAAGTTTTTCACTCTTTACACTTGTCTCGACTTATCCTCTTCTTCTCCAAAGTTATTTACGGCCAACAAGAGGTATTTTACTACCTCATTATGCTATTTACCTAGATATTAACTATGTGTCCTATAATACAATATAGGGTTCAATCTTTTGAGAGTGAAACTCTCAGTTCTCTACGTCATTCTTCCTATTAATGCACATAAATTCGTTTATGAGTTTTTTTGATGGTGAAAGGATTTATCAATACAATTAGTTGTTCTATCAATTTCTTGGTCAATTTTTTGAAAAGATCTTTTCTCCAATCGATAATTCGACTTATGATAAATCGTTGTTCTATTTTTAAATTTTATCAGTGTTTACTATGAATTTTGAATTAGGAATTTTCTAATTTGTATCATTTCCATAGTCTGTTTATTAACGGTTTTCTAAAGGGAAAAATCGTTTTCCATTACCATTAACTGGTATACCAAATTGTTCCCCAAATCTATTTATCCAAATTCCAAGCTTACCATTGACTATCAATTGATTTTTCCTACAACGTCTAAGGTTTTACATTGTATCAATTTCCTTGAATTGTATATTTTCTTCATTATAATAATTATAGGAAGATACGTTTGGAATTTTTATGGTTTATTCCATATTAACAATGTCTCATCACTGTAACATAATGTACTTCTCTATTATAGTTTTTTGTTTATATATATATGTTCAAATTCTATTTACGTTGACAGAGAGGGTTTTATGACCCAAGCATAACTGTGTTTCATTCTCCGCCCAAGTTTTCTCTCCTTCGTATTGGTAAGATATACTTAATTTCCTAGTATTGCCTCTCTCTATTCATTTCAAATTCATTTATTTCAAATTTTTGGTTTATAATGGCTTTGACAGAGGTATGACAACTATCTTTACAATTTTAATTGGAACACTAGTTCATGTAATTTTCCAATTTTACCATGGCTATAGCAAGGCCCTGTAATTGTCTTAGTGTTAATACTTATATAATACAACTCTATATAAATATACAGAGTATAATTTTCGTTTGCGTATATAAAATTCAATTTATATACTTAGATTGAAATTCTTATAAAAGGATATTTTTCTGAATTGAATTTAAGTTTGTTTAATTCTCAAACTATAAATTCGTTTTATACTCTAATCCTAGAAAAACCCTTTTTTCCATATTTGCATAGTTTCCTCAACTATGTCAATATCCACTGTACAAGGCTATAGCCATCCTCATAAGTAATTAATTACTTATCTCTGTTTTATAATTAATTACAGTATTCAAATTCATTCAGTCTCTATTAAATTCCTGAACTTAACATTTTATTTCTACCATGTACAGGAGGACTTTCCACTTTGATGCTCCTTGGACAGGTATATTTTTTAATATTATTACCTATACAAACTCTCTAACTTTTGCGAATTATTTTCATTCTGGTTTATATTATTCTAACACAGTTTTATATGTTTCATTACACGTATGTTATATCTCATTCAATTCCAATATCGTTCTTTGCAATCCCATGTCAGAAGATCTGACGACGTGCTTCATCTTCTTCCAAGTCATTGATCCAATATAGAGGGTATTGCAACCTCTCTACCCATTTTAACAAGTTCCAACTCAATATTGTGTAGTTGAATTTTCATGGATGACTCAGTTCAATTTGTAATTGAAATATTGTAATTATTATCTTTAACTGGGTATTAAGGTGTTTTTATCCTCATCTCCATAAGAGGATGTTCATATATGCAAGGACTGCTATATGAAATTTAAATATATTTCTTTTTAGTAAATATATGTTCTTATATGCCTGAATATGCATAGAATAGAAGATATTTATTATATGACCACATGCTATACTTCTAGTTAAGTTTAAAAATGAAGTATCTGCTCGTTATTCATATTTGTAGTTTCACTCTTCTATTTAAAGTTTACATCTGAATTGTATATGCATCATTCAGATATATGTTTATATTAATACTAGATTTATAAACTATATTTTTTTTAGATCTTCATATATTTTCAATAATTTGATGTTATGATTATGGCTGAATTATATGGTTTTCTCTGTATCTGTAGTGAAATTTATCAGATGTGTCTAATAGCATATTTAGACCCTTACCCATGTTTTAGAGATTATGTATGTTGTTCATAACATTCAATTTATTCTATGTAACCATACAGAAGATTAACTATACTCAGCGATGTTTAATCTCTATTAAATACATATGAAACTTAATTTATTTCTGAACTCAGCATAGGCTATTACACATTATTTATAATTTAAGAGTACAAAACATTCAGCCACAATTTATAAAATAAAACCATGTATAACTATATCAAAAATATATAAAATATTACTGTAATATAAACATAAAACTTCACAGAATGTGCATACCAATCTGGTAAATACTATTTGCCTCCCAACCTTGAGCTTAATCCATAGCTCCCCCCCGATCAGAGACCAATTCTTCCTCAGTGTAGACAACCTCTTGTCTAACTATGAATAGCTTATTTTAGCTTGCTTTCTGTTAGCATGTTTCCATAATTGCGTCCATTTAATTTGGGATGTTTTTTTCCCTTAGCCTAGGCTTTACTTTTGTTTTTTCCACAAAAGCTTCTTTAAAACTAGATTTTTCCTCTTTCTACTTTTATTCTCACCGCATCTCAATAATTCTCCACTTTACTGAGGAATTTATTATATTCTTATCTCTCATCTAATATTTTTATTTTATTTTTGGAGAATTTTGGGAAAGTCTTAGGATTTTATTCCATCCTCATGGATTTGAAATCCTGGTCTCCAATTTACTCTAGTATTTTCACAATAATAAAATTTCTAAATTAATTATTTCAAAAATAATATGTCCACATATAGTTTTCCTTTAGGTCCACTTAACCTTTAGGATTATTAATTGTCTATATAAAAGCAACAAAATAGGGATATTACATAGTAAGTGTTGTGTCTACTTCCATGGCCTGACCTCTAAGGACCCTGACACCTTCATGTTTAAGTTTTTTGTTTTCCATAGGACTTATGACTATACCTCTGATGAACAAAAGTTGAATTTTTTTCCATCCACACTCAAAGATATAGCCTTGTACTTACTTAGAGGCATCATCACCAACTAGGTCCTTGAATACAGATGACAGGTGACTGATTTCTTCACTCAGGTGTTCAGCATCATAAATCCTCATGGCTCTGACGGCAAGGGTATTAAGGACACCAAAATTTTGAGTTGGATGATGGTAGGAATCAACATGGAGATAGCTATCAGTATGGGTTTTCTTTCTAAACACCTTGTGCCCAAGAGTTCCATCATCATTCCTAGTGACAAGAACGTCCAAAAAATAAATTCTTATATTTTCTTCAACCTCCTTTGTGAACTTAATCTCTGTGGAAATGGATTTAAGGTGATTAAAAAATCCTGCAAGATTCTCTTTACCATGGGTCCACTTTATGTTGGTGTCATCTACAAATCTTTTCCACCAATCAATTTTCAAGGGATAAGAGGCAAGGGCCTTTTTCTCAAAATGTTCCATGTATAAGTTGGCAACAATAGGGAATAGCGGAGATCCCATTGTGACACCTGATACTTGTTCATAGAATTCCCCTTGGAAGCTGAAGAAAGTGGAGCGCAAGCAAATCTCTATAAGCTTGGCTGTTCCAGGATCAGTGACATCTTTAATGACTTGGATTGCCTCATCTAAAGGAATCTTCATGAAAATTGATACCACATCAAAACTAACCAAGATGTCGTTTTCTTCAACCTTCTGATCCTTAATGAGCTTGACAAAATCGGTTGAGTCCTTTATGAAAGAGTCAGTATTTCCAACAAGAGGTTTCAGGATCTTAGCAACATATTTCACCAGATCATAGGTGGGGGACCCTATGGTATTAACGATAGGTCTAAGGGGGATTCCTTCTTTATGAATTTTGGGTAATCCATAAATTCTCGGTATGACCTCACAAGACGGGGTCAATTTCTTTTTTAGTTTGTCATCCAACCCTGAATTTTTGATTTCTTTCTTGACCTCTCTTAATACCTTGGGCATGGGGTTGGAGTTAAGCTTCTTGTAGCTGCTACAATATAGATGTTCATTCATTTTCCTAATATAATCATCCTTATCTAGAACAACAACAACACCTCCCTTGTTGGCTTTCAGTACCACAATGTTATCATTATTGCGAAGAGCCTTGAGAGCAAAAACTCTTCCTTACTTAGGTTGCTCTTGGGAGTTCTGGCTTTTTTCAAAATAAGGAAGATTTTTTTGCTCTCAAGGCTCTTATCAATAATGATAACATTGTGGTACTGAAAGCCAACAAGGGAGGTGATGTTGTTGTTTTAGATAAGGATGATTATATTAGGAAAATGAATGAAAATCTAGATTGTAGAAATTACAAGAAGCTTAACTCCAACCCTATGTCCACTCTAAACAACACACCCCAAAAGGAGTTGAACTTCTAGGAGAATTGAATAACTTGTGTGTTAAAATAACCCTTATCCATTCTGTCAAATATTTACCCATTCACAATTAGCTTATCAAGGAATATTGTTTTAAAAGGCCCGGGAGAATAATAATATATACCACCACTATCGATGTTGTTAAGAATCTCTCTGATCTAATGTTTGGGAGAAAAATCTCCCCAAAGTACTTAGATCCCAGTATCTCGATAATGGATGTGCACATTGATAGAATTATGGTCCCTAATACATTGATTGAACTTATGGTTGCAATAAATGTGATGACCAAGGAAACCATGCTCAAGATCAACATCCAAGGGGCCTTGACGAAGACCACTATAGTACCACATATTGCAAATAGATCAACAGTAGCTCCTGAAGGATTTATTAAGGTTTTGATGGTCTCCATTGACTCCTAGGGCTACCCCACCCATTTCCTTGTCTTCCATCCCAAAACCAAGTTTAATGGTTACCCTCTTGTCCTAGGAAGGCCTTGGTTGGCCACTATTGATGCCTACATTAGTTGTACAGCTAGGAACATGACCATCAAGAATGGAAATATATCAAAAAAAACTTGTGTTATACCCTCTTTCTCAACCTTATATTGAGCAAGAATTTCACTTTTGGTTTGAGGATGAGGAAGAGGAATATTTTTATCAAGTATCCCTCTACCCAGTCTGTACACTAGACATTATTTCAAGAGGGAGGAAGCTTGATTAAGATGACCTTATTGACCTTATCTTATAAAAACAACCTCCGACTTCCATGTCAATTGATGAAAGAATATGAGAGTAACCCATGGAATAATATTTGCTCTGTTGACCCTAATATAGCTCATGCCAAGGTTGTAGAGATTGTCCCATTCAGAACTCTAAAGATCAACCCCTTTTTTGGCTAAGAAGGAATAGAAATTATGTAATGGGTTGAGGTAACACCTGGATACTTTTCTTGGTACTGTAAGGAAATGAAAGGTATGCATCCCTAATTTTTTACTCATCATATCTAAATCGAAGAGGAGAAAAATACTATATGCCTACCCCAGAGAAGGATGAATCCAACTCTTAAGGAAAATGTGAAAGAGGAATTACAAAAGCTACTAGATGCAGAGCTCATATACCCCATTTCAGATAGTCAGTGGGTGTCCCCCCTTGTCATAGTCCCCAAGAAAAATGGGAAGTAGAGAATATTTTTTTATTACCGAGCAGCGAGAAATTAACAAGGCTAAAAAGAAGGACCACTTCCCTTTACCTTTCATTGACCAAGTCTTGGATGGCCTTGTAGGGAAGAGATTATTTTCCTTCCTAGATGGGTTTAATGGGTAAAAAAAAAAATATATCAGCCCTGAGGACCAAGACAAGGCCACATTCACATGTCCTTGGGTTATCTTTTCATATAGGGTCCTTCCATTCGGTTGTTTGCAATGCCCCTGCTACCTTCCAGAAGGAAATTCAGAGTATCCTTGTTGGCCTTGTTCATGAAATTTTTGAGATATACATGGATGACTTCACTCCTTATGGTTTTGACTTCCAGGAAGATCTTTCTAATTTGTGTAAAGTCTTAAATAAATGCATTGAGATGAATCTTTCAATAAGTTTTAAGAATTTGTGATTTTTTTTATGAATCTAGGAACCGTATGAGGCCATTCTATATCTAAGGAAGGGATACAGGTGGACCCAAAGAATTTTTTCATCATTAAAAGGGTCCCTATCCCTCAAAAAAAAATATTTGTTATAATCTTCCTTGGATTGGTTGGGTACTATAGAAGATTTATTAAGGACTTCAGTAAATTGGTTGTGTTGGCCCTCAATTTTGATCATTTTTCACCATGCATATTCCACTTTTCTATCATCCCTTACCACCATATCATGATCATATTTTTCATATTTTTTCCTCTTTTTTCATCTTAAGGTAAAATAATTATGTCTTTTAATTTTTGGAATTTTTAGCAAAAATTGGATTGGGTATTAAAAATTATTTTTGACTAAAACATAAATTCTCGTAATGGCTCCATTGAAGTTGTATGTGCTAGACACATGGGCACAAACTGAAAATAGATGCAAGAAGTATGGGAACCAAGGATGGACAAAATCCTATTGGCACATTCCAAATGAGTCATAACATGCCTGGTCAAAGCTAGACAAACTTGACCAGTCACCTAGAAAATCCCCTAATTTAAGGGGCAGTTTTGTGACTTTGTGGAATATTCCCATATTTTGTGCAACAAAAGGGATGTTTTAGACCCTATTAGTTGGATTATTACTCTCACTGGTTTTTACATCTATTTTATTTGAATTTTTTATACCTTTAGCCTATTTAAGCACAACTATTCAACAACTATGGACATCTATTATGATTATTGAGACTTCTCTCTTTCTGAATATAATTTGAAGAACTTGCCTTATATTTCTTTCTTTTATTGATGTTGGATGTGATTTCTAATCTACTATAACTGATATTATTCAATTTTACAAATCAAAGGTGGAGGGCCCCCATTCTGAGCTAAGTACACTGCAGTGTAATTTTGTGTATAATTGTGAATAATTAGATCATTGTTTCCTTTACAACTTATTGTGAATACGTTTCTGAGTAGATTCATTGTATGCCATAATCATTTTTGTTTTTGAAAGTATTTCCTTTTATTAATTGGTTGAATTAGGGAAGATCAACCAAGGCATCTAAGTTAGATCCTCTACCTTATGAATTAAGAATTGAACTGGAAATTGTGTTCGTGCATTTGATCTTCACTGATTTCTTAATTTAATTGTGTTATGATTTATGGTGGTAGTTATATTTTTGGAATAGGGATAATGAGGAAGGACAACCAAGGCATCTAAGTTAGATCCTCTTCTTTGTTGTCTATTCTCCACAAATACTCATTTCACTCTTGCTTCTAGATCAAAATTTCAATGTTTTCTTTTCAGTAATTTATATTTGTAATATGCATTTCCATTATTTTCATCAAAACAAATACTTCCTACACTATATTAATATAAGATCCATATACCTTGGTGTGCTTATAAGTTTACCAATCCGAATTGATAATTAAAACATATGCTCTAATTCAACTCCAAAAATTAGACTAGCATTTTTGGCACCGTTGCCAGGGAAGCACACTTAGATATAGCTAATCAAGAATCTTCTTTAGAAAACATATAGAAAATAACAAAAACAACAAAAAAACATTAAAAAAAAAATTCATTATGATCATTCACATTTAGACATAGTAATTAGAAAGGTAGATCCCCCCCAAAAACAACCCCAACCATTAAAAAAATAAATAAATAACAAAAAAAACTCATTAACTACAAAATCCATTTGCAAACCAAGATCTAAAAAAGACGATGTTAAAGAATTCATTTAGAGAAGGAGGGTATGCCACCAAAAGGATCTTCTTAAATCCTTGTCCAGAATTTAGAATTGTCACTAGGGATGGATCTTCATTTCTATTGGTGTCCCATGATTTGGCAGATTGGTATACCAAATGACAAGGCAACATGGAACCAGTATTTGGAGCCCTAGGACCTAGCCTTCCTAGACTCAGAGAGGGATCTCTTTATTTTTTTGCAAAGGATATGAACTTTTTTGCTTCTAAGCGTTGGTTTTAGGCTAGTTATTGAGTATGAGGTTTTGTTGTTTTCTTTGGTTAGGTATAATGATCAAGAAGCATAGGTAGAATGAGGAAATCTCTAAGTCATTGGGAAATGGAGTCAAAAGGAGGTCATGGTAAGTTCATCAATGAATCAGGGAGTATCATAACGCAAATCTAACTTGGCCAGTGGATCTTCAAGTTTTAAGGGGTTTATGAGATGGACATCAATTGTAAGAATGAAAAGTAGGGTAAAGGGAAATTAAGAATCCTTTATCGTACATACTTCTCAACAAAGGGACTTAAATATCACAAAATCATGAAGAGGCAGTAAATAGATAGGGAAAACCATAAATTCTACAATCCCCACTTCAGCAAGTAATAATTCAAGACAAACTTTTACAATGAAATATAGAAGGTGAGAAACTCATTTAACTTCTAATGGTTTCACCTTCAAGGATAGAAAACACTTAAGACACACATATAACTGTAATCAGAGAAGATGGAACTCCTAAACATCCTTGATTGTAGTTATGAAGATCTCTAAAACAATTAGTTAAGAAAGTACAAAGCGTATGATCGAAACAAAACCTCTTTGGCAGGCTTTAAAGAATGGTACTTTAGAGAGAGACTTCAAAAAACAGTGTTTAAGTGGCAGCAAGTAAGCAGGGAAAACCATAAATCATGCTTGAAACCAACTGTATTCAACTATTTATGAAATACATAGGCTTAGGGGGTCCAAAGAGAAATTAAGAATTCTCTGAAATGTCCTAGCAGAAGAAAACATTAAGGCAGTGAAGAATAAACAGAACTAAGGTGCTTTCAAAAGACATTTCTTAGCCTAAAACTTTTATTCTACTACAACACAGAAAGGTGGAAACATAATGAAAAAATTAAATAACAATAATAGATTAGAAGCACTTCACCAACAACCAAGCTCAGGGATCCAGTGATCTAGCCTCCTCCATCAATAAACCAATCAAGACATCCACAAGTTCCACGACTTCAATTTCTTTTCAACTTCCAAGATACTATGTATTACTTCAAAGAGTCATCAAAATTCCAACAAGATAATGAGTTCAGATGCAATATTTATACTGCAAATGAGGAGGTGAAGCCTAAGATAGGGTTCTGAGTATCATTTATTACAAATTAAGTGCATTCCTAACCTTGAAGACCATGCAAGGCTCATGGCAGGAATATCTGCATCTACTTATGTGTTTTAATAACTTCTATCTTAACTTCTAAGGAAAAATAGGTGAATGTGTTGACTTTAAGGCTTATTCATAATTTTTACAATAATTGTTTGACAGATAAAATATCTCTAACTCAGCTCAATAAATGCCTAATGCTTTCTTGAAGGAAACAAAGCACTTAGGTGGCTAAAAATATGTTTGAGAGGAATAACTGTTGCAGACTAAGTCATTTCAAATTTATCTTAGGTTAATCTATCCTTCGTTTTATCTTTAATCTCTGTCTTAAGCCTTAAACTCTGTTTTTATGCTTTGTTGTCTGCTCTTTATCACTTTTTCTTCAATTTGTTTTGATAAATGTTTTGTTCCTTTAATATTCTAATTATTTATTTTGATCCTTTGCCATTATCCTTCTATCTTTATTTAATCTTTTGTTTTAATTGACTAATCCTTTTGTTTTTCCATTAATTAGGATTGGCCTTTTAACTCTTCTGCTTTCTTCTTTTGTTGTTTCTTGATTGTTTATCTCTTCTGTGTGCAGTCGGAGGCCGCTCTTTGCAGCTGGAGGGTTTATGATCTGTCAATGAGCATGCTTCATCATTGATCAAACCCTGAAAGGGCCTCTCGTCTCCCTAATTTTAGATTTAAGACCCCTGGATCATCACCCAAGGCTTCATCCATCATTATGGACTATGGAAGGGCAATTTGGACCTTTTCGGCCATTAAAACCTGCACAAATACAAACCATTAGTTTAAAACCATGTGGGGTGGGATTGATTGCTTTTTTTAGGGGTTTTGAGTGGTCGGATGGTGCTTACGGAGGGAGAAATGGAGCAGGGGGGAATGTTTCGTATGCGAAACCAGGCAGATTTTTGAAATTTGGTGCGTAGAGGAAAAGTGGTTTTCAAAAACCAAAAAATGGTTTATCACACGGGTAAAGGGCGGTTTGTGGTTTTGGTCCAAATGAACATGATACCATAGAGTGTATGCCGCGTGGCAAGGCGAAAACTGCCCATTTCACACAGTTGCGAGGATTTAAACCCATTGCAATTTTTTACACAATATGCATTTTGGGCCATTAGATCTCGAATGATGAGATCTATGGTGTGGAATGATCAGAGGAGCAGCGAGCATATTTGGGAGGTGGGAGCTTGGGGACAGGTGGCACAAAATGGTTGGTCAGCAGGGCTGAGTGGGGAGCAGGGCCCGCAATTTAATTTTTCCAAAGGTTTTTGGGGCTTTTTCATAAGGCTTGCGGGGTGTATAAGTAGAAGGGGCGGAAGTAGGGTTAATACAGGCAAGAGCTAAGAATAAGTTGAGGGCAAGGTTATATGGGGTCGAAGGGGGCTAGGGCTTAAGCAAAGAGGGGCTTAAGGCCTGATTTTTACAAAGAGCGGGTTTTACACATAAAACAAAGTTTTATGTATAATTTTAAAGATCCAATAGGATAAAATTTTGTTTTAAACAACATAAAAAAGAGGGTTTTTATATTGTTTAATATTTTTTTTAAAGGAAAAATGATGAAATGAATGGGACTGATGAAGGTTTTAAGGAAGGGAAGTATTGGGCTTTTCAAAGGAAGAGGGTTATAAATGAGGGTGAGGGTGATGAAATGAGGCAAATAGTCCAAATGAGAAAAATCCCTTTTGCAGTAGTGGGGGCAGAATTTTTAGGAGGCAGAGAGGAAAATATAGTGAAAAATAGTTAAACTTAGGATGATGAAGGCAGTGATATTTCTAGAACTCACAATATTTCTTCAAATGTTGTTTCTAGAAATCTAGGATCTGAATTTAGTCATCTTTTTATATTAGAACAAATTACTGATGACTAACAATTTCAAAACATAGAAGAGGAACAAAGAATCCATGAAGAGGATCCACAACAAGAGAACCTAGAAGCTACTTCTAGTTATCTTTGTAAGGAGATCAATGAGTTATGGATCACATGCGATGAAGTTCAAACAATAGAGCTATAAATTGAAGAATATCTAGCATATATATCACAAGATCCCTTGTGCGTTCATGATTTTGAAAAAGTTCCACAAGACGAGCTTTGTGCTATGACAGTTTAGGAGAATCAAAGACTTAAATATCACACTCAAAATTGGTTTCAACTAGTGATTAGGCCACAACACCACTCCATTTTTCAATATTCCTTAGCATCAAATCTTTATGATCAACTAACTTTTCATGTCCAAGCATTCATTAAGTTATATTTTTCAAACTTGGATATGAGTCTACTTATGATCTTGTTATGCAAATGGATGCATTAGAAATTATTTTATACTTTAGAGAATAACTTATTTTTCTACAATAGAGTAGGATAGAATAGAATAAGTAAATAAATAGGTATAATGGGTTCACAATAATACTTTTGGTTCAAACTCTCGTGAATAATTCTTCAAATCATTGTTCAAATACTCATTTGGAAGGATTTCATTGCAAAATTCAATAATAAAAATACTATTTTGGGGAACCATATAGAATCATTTTACAAACATGTTTTTAAAACAAATAATATCTTGAAATATAGTTCTTAAACCCATTTTAATTTTTCAATTTGGATGACAAATCAAAAAGATATGATCAAAATAAACACTAGATCTCAAGAGAAATTTTGAGGACAGAGTTAGTACAACATTGATTCGATTTGTCTAATGAAAAAAAAATTACATGATAAATATATTTAATATATCCCTTCGAATATAGTTTCCAAATCAATTTGAATCACCTCAATCCGACTTCATATGAAAATTTTATGCTCAAAATACTAACTTCTTGTCAAAACATCTGCATGGTGACAATTTTAGGTCTTAACTAATCATTGGCATATCTCACATAACAAAACATATTCTTTTCAAAACCTATTTATATGGGAGATATATATTCAGCTATAGTTCAAGACATAATTTTAATCATCCCATTTGGAGGTCAAATGAAAACTCTATGCCACATTTAGTGATTACATGTCTTAAAATCAGCATAGTGAAACTTTACCTCCTAGATCTATCCATCAATAATTTGGGGATATCAACCCTAAGGATTTTAAGAACTTATTTTTACTCAATATACAAAAATGAATCTAATTTAATATAAAAGTTGACTCACATCGATCTGAACTTTAACGAAAACATTACTCTCCAAATAGTGATTGTTGGTCTAGTAAAAATTTCACAAGAAGCTCTATGAAACATGGTACTTCTCATCATTTTTACCATATCATTTTAAACCATTTTGAAAATTTGTTTGTATTGGAATTATTCATATCAAGTCACTTCAGATTGGATTTGGAATCACTCTAATCATACATAAAATTAATATTTTGTTAACAACATACCACTAGGAGGTCTAGGTTGGCCACCATTCCTCAAGGGGTAAACAACTGCATTTTCTTTGTTTTAGGGCTCCTTAGCTTCCCAAGGTTGAGAAAGGAGACCAAATAGGTAACCACAGACCAATATTTAGATTTGGTATCTAGCCCTACCAAATCAGATAGGGCTATATCTCGATATTAAAGCTCACAGTCGATGGAAATGACTGGAGAGTAAGGATTTTAGGCTAGGTATAAGCTAAATAGGGTTTTGTTAGGGTTTGTTGGATAAAGAAGCACCAAGTTTAGAAGCTAGGCAAGGTATCCCAAAATATCAGCTGCAAACATAGTATAAGGCAAGGTAGGTGTGATCAGTGACATAATCAGTTTGTCATTGTAGTGTGGTGAGGAGGAAAGCATATAAGAAGATAAGTGAGCTTAACGAATTCATGTATTCAGAGCATGAAACAATTTGATGACATGGTCCAATAGATGACCAAGATATTCCTTATCTCTCATAGCTTCCTTCAATCTGACATGTTTTCCTTTTAAGATCAGAGCTCTGCAACAGCCTTATCATGCCAATTTTATAAAGGAAAAAAAATCTCAATTTCCACTTTGATAATCATCGAAGTCAAGCATGTGGGGCTTTACAGAGTCCAAAATATAAACCCATCCTTCATGGATCACCTATGATCAAAACATGATTGATGTTTGGTGAAGTATGAATTCATCGTGTGGATCAAAGGCCTTTAATTGGAGAAAAATTTGACAAGAAATAATGGATAATGAGCTATCAGTTTCTCATCATGGATTTTGTTTCTTTTATCAGCCAATGTACTGATAGTGGATACAAAATAGGATTTTAATTTGTGTCGTTGTTGTCATGCTTACTTTCCTTTTCATTGCAACAAAAAATCACAAATTTAACATTGTGCTACATAAGCATTCCATCACACTGCCTTAATTGACGGATCTGAGAATTTCAACTAGATGTGAATAGCCTCTGCATCAATACCAAGTCGAGTAAAATCAAAACTTCCAAGAAAAATTCAAATTTAATTTTAATGCATCTTGCAAAGTGACTCCAAGCCCATATTCCACTACACGTCTCAGAAATTCAACATACTTTAGAGAGGGTTTCAAAATTACCATAGATCTTCCAGAAATAGGCTGCAGAGCTATATGAAGCTATATTGGCAAGATCCTCATCTATTGTAACGAGAAACAAGACCTTACTAAGATATCATGATCAAGCTTTAGATTATACCCCAAAAATTCTTCAATGGTACTGGGATTAGGTCTACACATCCAAATCTAAGGAATCCAAGAGCTCAACGCTCTTTTGTTGATCCACCAATGTTCAAAAAACCCCAATGCAGATTACATTATGGCTCATTCCAAGCAGAACACCTCAAAAGGAAAACCATCAACACAACACTGGTATAACTACACAATAAAAAATTTAATTTTTTATTTACAAAATCTATGCATACATATAATTAGAAACATTTTTTCTATTCTATCCCCTATCTATGGCTTGATTCATTATGTGGTTGGCCACTTCCTTCATTCTGGCCACACTTGGCTTCTCTGATTATTATTTTTTAACATTCTCTCGTTGATCTAACCTCTTTACCTCTTAATGCTCACAATATTTATACAAATGGATTTTTTAACCAATTTTAGTTCAAATCCTAAGAATCCTCTAAATCCACAAAATCATCAACTAAATCCTAAGTCTAGGATTCACAATCCCTATGAGATCTCAACTAGCCTAAATCTCTCATGTTCTCCTAAATTCGAGAAAATTTACAATAAAATATATGAATTAAACCTATCATGTGTCTCTCACATAAATCCACCCAAGAATTAGGAAAATACAATTAATCAAGCCTTAGGAAAAAAACTTCCTAGGCAACACAAGAACCCCTAGGTCTATCATATATACAATGATTTTTTGAGCAAGATGCTCCTACATCAGACTCCCAATGTAGAAAAAAATCCATAGACTCCTTTCTATGAGATTTGTAACTTTTCTGTCGTAATGTGACAGTTACAAGTCTTAATGAATTGCTACCTCCAGGATTCCAAACTCTGTTTTTTTTTTGGTCCTTCAGTCGTTCTTCTTCATGCTATTGTGTTTTTGTTCCTATCATATTTCTTTCTCCTGGTCTCCAAATTTTGAATAAGGTTCGAACTGGCTCTTCATCAGCAGCCACTTTCTTCACTTTCTATATGATAATAGTATAATTGACTTATGCATGAGGTACAAACTCTTCTCCATAGGTTACTTCCAAACCCAAAATTTCTATATCCCAAACCAGTGTGGATCCAACCTTTGTAGCAGGAATCTCAACAATCTATTTTACTCGTGGTTTGATGAAAAACTCCAAAAATTCCCCATCTACTGCAGATAATTTTGTGTCATTTTCATTGTTCAAACCACCATACTATATTGGCACATACTCCATTGAAATGTACTTGAATAGGGTCTCTCTCACGCTATAAAATCCTTTTCCAACACCCTCAAAAAGAGCTTCAAAATAGGCATTCATGATTTCCTATGGAGAACCATTTGAAGATTGTATGTAGTATTGTAATTGTTTTTTAGAATCTCCAGTCTTCAAATGCTCCTTGAAAGCAAGGACAAGATCATCATGAATGTTGAATCTGTTCCATTTGTTCATAACAGTCTTCTCTTCAAAATCTTGTTTCACAAGCTTCTCAAAGACCTCATCACCATTTTCAGCTTGAGATTTCTTATCAATCTCAACCTTTTCATTCTTGACAGGTTTCTCATCTATTGATGAAAAGGACTAATCATCACCAACAAAATGATATAATACATTAGTCTGTACTTCTAACCCCTCTTCATGTTGTAAATCATTATCTGAGAGTGTTGTCAATGAATTGTCACTTTAGCTATAATTTGAGGATCATGTACCAATATGCTAAGAGGATACTTCTCTAGGACATTTTAGTTGTTCATGGTCCTGAATAACACCTGCATCTACACCTGGTGCCAATTGAGATGTCACACTCAGAACATTCTTTGAATTATTAAAATCACCATTAGGAACTTTATCTGTAGAAGAATTAGTATCATTTGATAATAAATGGCTAGTAGGCTTGGTTTGAATAGACTCATAGTAACATTTAATGGAATTATCATATTCCATATATTCACTAGATTCCTAACATGTCCATGGTATAGGAACAACTGTATTTGGAACCCATTCATATTTTCATACTTGAATCCAATGAATATATATATATATATATATATATATATCCATAGTTTAGAAGGACCAAGTTTTCACAGATAGCTGCCCCAATTCGACTTGTTATGAATTCTGCAATTGTTGAAAAGTTAATATTATGATCTCCTATTGATTGTTAAAATTCCCACACAATGCTTGGTGTTGATTTAAAACCAAACCATATATGATTATATGGAGGTGGCTTAACACTTATTTTCAATGTCACTTTTAGAGACAATACTTGTGTTGAAAAAGCCAGAGGTACATGTGAAACTTGCCCAAAATATGAGACAACATTCCTTTCAAGCTTGGCAAATTAGATCGCCATCTAGGAGTGTTTGAAATCTTTGTGCCATTTGAAACTTCCACGAAATTTCCCTTCGATCATTTTTCTCTACAACATCTCTAACCATCCCCAATTTCTCTCCAAGGCCTTCAAAGTCCTTGTTCAAAAGTCTCGATGTCACTTCCTCTCTCTTTGTCTTCACATCAGCTGTAGATGGTTTTCTTGCACCTGTAACAAAATCTTTACGCAAATTATCAGAATTTAAAATATAAGTATTTCTCATCTTATTTGATGTTTCAGACATCAAATTTCTTCCAACATCTTTGCCATTCTCTCCAAATCTTATTATTATTTTTGGTTCACACATGTCTGGTTCATACATGTGACCATCCTTTGCCTCTGTTTCCTTCTCTAATTGAGCTAAAAATTCAACTTCATGGAATGAAGAACAATCATCCCAATTTCCTTTAGGTCCACAAAGAACTTCTTCTTGATCATAATTTCTTTCTAGATCTTGGCTATGGTCATTAGCTGTCATATTTTTCTTCTCCTTTATAACAACAAACTCCTCATTTGGTGCTGTACCTGCATACATAAACTAACTATCAGTTTTTAAATTACAAGACCTTTCAGCCTCATTTGATGCTTCAAGCACCAATCTTCCATTATGGACTTTCTGGGTTTCAAAAAATCCTCTTTGTTGTGACTCAATTCCTTTGAGTCTCTCCTTCTCCAACAAAGAAATATGTATTTGTTCAAGTTATCTGAACTTGTTTCTCAACTTGGCATTCCATTTCTTTTTCAATAGGTTCCATTTGACCCGTTTCCTCATTCTCCATCCATGTCTTCGATCTTCATTCCCTCTCTCTTGTAGCCATTCTATTAGTATATCCAACTGTGATCTCATCACTACAAGACTTATCTCATGCTCTTCATTACTCATTTGACATTTATCTGAACCTTTTCTATGATCCTCCATGATCATTTTTCTCATGATCTCATCCATGCTCATCTTGTTGATCTGCAATTCTCACCTGCTACTAAATACTCTATCAAGATTTTGCTCTAAGCTTTATATCTTCTTGAATATTCTCTCTTGTTCCACTCTCTTGAACCTCCTAGAGATTCTTTTCTCTTTTGCATTCAGTCACCTATTTCTTTTCTTCCAACCTATAGATGGATAGGTTCATCATCATCATTAAAACTTCATTGTTATGGCTACAAACATTAAACCATGCTCATGTTGTTACTTGTAATCATTAATTCATCAATAATAATACCATACCTCATTGTCCAATCTCTGTTGCATATGATGTTGTTGCAATTTCCTCTTCTGCTGATTCTACTTTTACTATTGTAGTCATCAATACTTTTATACCTCAAAACAATCTTCTTCTCCTCTGTGAACTTCATTTATTCACTTTTGGACTGAATTTAATCCCCTTTTCAGCAAGCCTTCATACTTGCCTTCCAACAACGCAAGCTCTCTATTTGTGCTTGACCTCTTGATATCTTTTTGGTTCTCTATCTTAGAACCACCTTTTGAGAAACTCCTTTGCTCCTCTTACTTCTGCAACTAAAATCCACTTTTTTTTCTTCAAGAATGAAGCTGGTTCTTCTTCTTACAACTCCTTTTGTTGTTCTTTTGTTATCAACCTTTAGTCTGCTACCTGTAACCTGCAAACACTTATTTTAAAACCAGAGTTATCACAAAGATATACCTTCAATATATTTTCATGATCTTGTCGCTTTCTTCTTCAACATTTGAATGGGTAACCTTATTGCACAAAGAACACGCTGAATTTGCCAATTCTACACCTTGTCTTATGTGTATCTCCAATGCTACTCTTCAATATTTGGTCTCTCCACGGGTTTAACTGCTGATTTCCAAATCTCCCCCCATGTGAGTCCAAAAGAGACATGTTTTCTTAACCTTTTTGCATTTAATTAATAACTTCACTTACAACGTGACTACACTAAAGAAATTTCTCTATTTCCCCCTGGTTCTTATCAAAAAATATGGACTTCTACTCAGACACATCAAAACATTTTTACAACACTTAAAGATTTAAGCCTATTCCAGCATTCTTTTCACACGCGTAACACTATTCTAGTTTCCCCACAGAGATTTTACTGCTCTGATACCAAATGATGACATGCTCTAATAGATGACTAAGATATTCCGTATATGTTGCAGCTTCCTTCAATCTGACATGATTTCCTATCAAGATCGGATCCTTGCAACAACGTTATCATGCCAATTTTATAAAGGAAAAAAACTCCCCATTTCCACTTTGATAGTCATCGGAGTCAAGCCTATGGCGCTTTACATAGTCCAAAATATAAACCCCTCCTTCACAAAGCGCTTATGATCAAAACATGATTAATGTTTGGTGAAGTATCAATTCATCATGTGGGTCAAAGACCTTTAATTGGAGACAAATTCGACAAGAAACAATGGATGATGAGCTATCACTTTCTCATCATGGATTTCGTTGCTTTTATCCGCCAATGTAATGATAGCAGATACAAAAGAGGAGTTGAATCTGTGTCATTGTTATCGTTCTTACTTTCGTTTTCATTGCAACAAAAAATCACAAATTTAACATTGTGCTACATAAGCATTCCATCACACTGCCTTAATGGATGGATCTGAGAATTTCAACTAAATGTGAATAGGCACTGCATCAATACCATGTCGAGTAAAATCAAAACTTCCAAGATAACTTCAAATTTGATTTTAATGCATCTTTCAAAGCGACTCCAGGCCCATAATTCTCCCACATGTCTCAGAAATTCAACGTACTTTAGAGAGGGTTTCAAAATTACCATAGATCTTCCGTAAATAGGCCACAAAGCTATATGAAGCCAGATCAATAAGATCCTCATCTATTGTAATGAGAAACAATACCTTGTTAAGATATGATCAAGCTTCAGATTATACCCCAAAAATTCTTCATTGGTCCTTGGATTAGTTCTACACATCCAAATCTAATAAATCCAAGAGCTCAATGCTCTTCTATTCATCCACGAGTGTTCAAATAACAACAACGTAGATTACATTCTAGCTCATTACAAGTAAAACACCCCAAAAGGCAGACCATCGACACAACACAGATATAATTACACAATAAAAAATTTATTTTTTTATTTACAAAATCTATGCATACATATAATTATAAACATTCTTTCTGGTCTATCCCCTATCTATGGCCCAATTCATCACGTGGTTGGACACTTCCTTCATTCTGGCCACACTGGGCTTCTCTAATTCTTTTTTTTTAACTTTCTCTCCTTGATCTAACCTCTTTACCTCGTAATGCTCAAAATATTTATACAAATGAATTTTTTAACCAATTTTAGTTCAAATCCTCAATATTCTCAACCAAATCTTAAGAATCCTCTAAATCCACAAAATCATCAACTAAATCCTAAGTCTAGGATTCACAATCCCTATGAGATATCAACTAGCCTAAATCTCTCATGTTCGCCTACATTCAAGAACATTTACAATAAAATATATGAATTAATCCTATCCTATTTCTCACATAAATCTACCCAAGAATTAGGAAAATACAATTAATCAAGCCTTAGGAAACCAACTTCCTAGGCAGCACAGGAACCCCTAGGTCTATCATATATACAATGACTTTATGAGAAGGATGCTCCTGCATCACAATTAGATTCTTATCTTAAACAAAAATAGAGAATAAAATAATGATTTATGTTTCAAACCTTAAAAGATAAAGCATATCAAGAAAGTAGATAGCTGCTTGAACAACTTGATCATTAGATGCATAAGAAAAATGGATAAAAACATGATCACTAACCACATTACAAGAATCCCATAAAAATAGTTGCAATTGCCACCAGTGATCAAATTCACTCTTTCCATGTGATTGATAAGGTCTTAGGGTAAGAATTTTTATATTTTCAAATAAAATTTGACATCTCTTTGTTTTCATATGGTCATTGGTTATTGTCTAGATCATTACTACTCCCTCCACTTGTTCAAGGTCACCATCATCCATCATGGTCATGTCATTTTTTCCTTGTCCTAGGTCATCAAAATATTCAGTGGGTCATCATCCAAGTTATGGTATAGGATTCACATTTGATGGTCATCATCATATCAATCATCAAAAGTAAACAAGGGAGTCATGTCATCAATTTTGGTCATCATCATGGGAGTTAGCAATTAGGGAACAAAAAGAATCAAGGGTTTTTGCGCTTTTGTTTTGGAGGCATAAGGAGGAAATAAAAGGTTCAAAACTTCATCTCAGTGCTTCAAACATATTTAATCAAGTAAGTGGAGTATTCACAAACCCTTACTTCATTCAATTTCCTCACAAAATTGATTAAAATCATTACCTAGGGTTTATGTTGCGCTTTTGTTGCATTTTTGAAATTTCATTGTCTTTCGCTTATTTTCAAGATAAATTTATTAGTTTCTAAGCCTACGCATCCCAAATATCCCTCGTTAGACATTTCTCATCATTCCCCACACTTAAATTCAGTCATTTTATCATTTTCTCTCACTATCCTAACTAGTTGTTGCACTTCTAGACTAGGACTGTGTTTTCCTTTTTTTACCCCATTTAACTCACTCAAATTGAATAATTCCACTTTAAATGTCTTCCTAAAACACTTCCCTACTCCCCATAAATTTTTCATATTTTTTCTTGCCCCCTCTCCCCTTCATTCCATACCATCAACTTGTTGCGTTTTCACCCTTATTTTGCATCTCAAGTCCCCTTACCTATTCTTGTGTGAAACTAGGGTTTCCTAAAAGAAGTAAAGTCAAACATGGTAGAGACCAATGAAAAAATGAAATTCAAAGGAGAATAGATCTCAAGATATGAGCCCATTCATATCCAAGAGGTCAATTCGTCATAAAATCATTTGAGCAAGCAGGCTGCCTAGGGTTTTGTCAAAATGTGAAAGAGGTGGGCTACCATCATGATTTAACAGGATCACATACACCTATTTTTTCATGCATCACTAGTGGTATGAAAGAAAATTATAAATCAAATAAAAAGCAGGAATTTTTTTTAAATTTTTAGTTTTGTGATAATTTGTTAGGGTTTACATTGCACACATGAGAAATTTTACTTCAAAATTAGTTTCTAAAGTGATGAAGATGAATTTGAAAAAATTCAAAGAGGCTTTTGTCAACCATATACTAAAGAACAAAAACCTCATTCATTTTATTCACACGTGTGATTATGTGAGAGACATGCAGCAAAGTTTGAAGCCTATTTTTCAAAATATCAAATTCTCCAATTTAATTGCTTGTTTTAGACATTCTTTTGTGGCATGGATTCAAAGAATATGGGAATGAATTTCAAAAACATGAGTGAGGTTTTGTTAAGTCCCTATATTAATAGTATAGCCCCTTATTATGTTAGTGTAGACCCCCTTATTGTTATTATTGTACCCTTGTAACCCCCATTTTGTTATTATTGTGCCCTTAAATTATTATTGTTAGGTCGGCTAGGATTACATTGTGGCCCACTAGGATTACATTATGGCCCCATGGACTCCTATATATAGAAAGGAGGTTTTGTAAATTGTATCATCCAAGAATTGTTCATTTATGTAATGTATTGGAGGTTTCCCCCCCGAAGTGGCTCATTTCTAAGGCGTTTATATCTCTTTTCTTCTATTTTTGGAGCTGGTTACACAACATTTGGTATCAGAGCTTTGGATTCTAGGGTTTCGCTGCTCCAAACAGGTCATCGTGGAATTTTCGCTATAAATTTTTTTTCTATGAAGTTTCAGAAGCTGTACTTTTAGGTACGAAGCCGAAACTGGAGTGAATCTTGTCTAAAAAAATTCTAAGATCTTGGTTCGCAATATTTTCGTGAGATATCATCTGTGGAAGTCGTGTATTTTTTCAGTCAAGCTCCTAAACAGTCATCGGGCATTTCTTCGCTATAAATTTTTTCACAAAGTTTTAATCTGAAATTCATATGGTGCGAAGCTGAAATCCTAAGGAAATTTGTGAAAAAATTTCAGAGCTTGGTTCGCAATATTTTTGGAGATATGATCTGTGGAAGGTAGTGCTTTTTCAGGCTCCTGAATTTCATCTCAAAGAGGTGATCGTGGGAAAACTTCAATAACTCTCTCTCGGGGCATTGGATTGAAGTGTCAGAAAGTACAGGCACACAGACCGAAGTCAGATATCAATTTCGCAGACAAAGGACAAACAAAGCAGACACATGGCAAGTCGTACAAGTTCGTCGGCATCGTAACCGCCTAGAATTAGTCATTAGAGATTGACACAACTTATCTAGAGAATCCAAACTGTGTAAGACCCGTGGTACGGAATAAAATTTAGAGGGCTACGTTGGTACTGAAATTTAGATATTGAAGTGCTTCAATCACAGAGATAATCCAATTTCAATATCGAGCTCCTCAAAAGCAAGAAAAAGGTGTGTATTGTTTTTTCCGAATTGCGTAAGTCTTGTTTGAAGAATCAAGTTGAATTGATTCCAAGGGAATATTGAAGAATTTTTGTTAGTAATGGGTTCTATTATGCCTCCAAAAAATAATTCCATACCCATTAAGCCCTCAAAAAGCTATACTATGACGCATGAGGAGGAAGAATTGCAATATGAGATATCAAAATTACGGTACCAAGTGCAACAAATTTCGATCTTACGAAGAGAAACTGAAGATGAAATAGATGGTTTAAAAGCAGAAATGGAGGCTAAGTTGGATGGCTTGAAGGATCAAATAATAGCTAATATGGATGATAAATTAGTGGAAGATCACAGCGAGCATCAACAACAAGTTCTCCAACTCTCAAAGGATAACCCAACTTTGGTGCAGAATCTAATGAAACAACAGGAAGATCAACATCACATCGAAAGAAGTTATGAAGCAGTCATAGAAACAAGAAATCGACAATTACGATCAATTTCAGCGTATCTCAGCAAGTGGAAGAACTTTCCCGTAAAATATTTCACATGGGAGGATGAGAATTTTATACAGAAGCATCAAGAAATAATCAAGCGTTGAGGACAACACTTGTTTGAAGGAGAGGGGCATGTTAAGTCCCTATATTAATAGTGTAGCCCCTTATTATTGTTAGTGTAGACCCCTTATTGTTATTATTGTACCCTTGTAACCCCCATTTTGTTATTATTGTGCCCTTAAATTATTATTGTTAGGTCGGCTAGGATTACATTGTGGCCCACTAGGATTACATTATGGCCCCATGGACTCCTATATATAGAAAGGAGGTTTTGTAAATTGTATCATCCAAGAATTTTTCATTTATGTAATGTATTGGAGGTTTCCCCTTCGAAGTGGCTTATTTATAAGGCGTTCATATCTCTTTTCTTCTATTTTTGGAGCTGGTTACACAACAGGTTTTTCTTCATGACAACGTTATATAAGAAAATCACTTTTAAATTTGTGAAAAAAAATATGGTTAAAGATATATCAGTCCATCTTTGACCCCTATTGTTATAAAAAACACAAAAAATTGACTACCCTGAAACACAACAAGTAGTTGCTGCACTTTTTCCCAGGAGCTATAAATGCATAATTTGAAGAATGTGGAGATAGGTTATGGCAAAAGGATGTCAGAAAAATACATGGGGACACTTGGAGATTCATAAATTTCCAGTAAATGGTCCAAAAGTGCCAAATTTTCACCTTTCTGCCACTTTTTCAGGGCACTTGCTATGTTTTCTTACAGTTTTCTTCAAGCCAATTTTTGATGGGTTTCAAGAAGATTTTTTCAGTTCTTGGTAAATCCATTTTGTATTAGAAATATTCAATTTTCCAACCATACCTTTTTCATAAAAAAACTCATCTGGTAAGGCCTTCAAATCATCCTCCAAAGTTTTGCTACGCTTTTGCTAATGCTGCCGAGTTTATGAGAAATTTTGTTGTGTTTATGGGTTTGAAGGTTTTTCTTGACACATGGAGGTCAAAGCTCAACTTCGTTGATGTAACAATTGGCTCATGATTTATTTGATGATTAATAGGCTTATTAATGGTCAGCTTTGTAAAGAATCTTATTATTAATGCCTTGAGAGAAAAGCTCAACTAGTTAGCTAAAAAGGGGGAAAGTTGTTTCTAACTTCCCTAGGATTAGTAAATGAGTCATTAAGTTCATTAATTAGTTGCTATGGATTAGGATTCGACTCCTAGAGGTGGAATCTTGTTTTATTTTCTATATGTACTCAAAATCAAGTCATTGAGAGGGTTGGATATTTGAAGTTCGCACTCTTTTGGAACTAGTGTACTTGATTATTTGCAGAAGTAATTTACAGGAAATTGCAGCTATGTTTTATGGAATTTTTATGAAGTGGTGTTGAGGCCCTGAAAATCTGTGCAAAAACATCAAGGAAACCACCTATTTGGGGAATTAAAAATTGTCCCTTATTTGTTTGGAATGGTGGCTCCGACTTGATTTATGGGACCAGTTTCCTAGTGGAATATAATTGAATGAATGGATGGATTTGTAACTATTTGTAACTTGGTATATGGAAGTATTAGAAAGCTTGCAATAAATAATATATCTATCTACTGTGTACCTCGAGAGTGAAATATATTCTCTTTGCGATCTATAAAAATTATATTTCACTAGATGCAAATGAAGATAATACAAACACTTAGAGATATGAAAAATATTTCAAATAATTGATTTAATTAAATACTTAATTAAATCAATTGGATAAATCTTATATTGTAACTTCTAAATTCCTGTATCACATATGTATCAAAATATAACATTATAACATGTTTATAAGTGAGTTAATGCCAAACTGTATTCAAATAGATACATGAAACAAAAAATCATAATATAAATAACCAATTCTTGTTTGAAACATAAATATAACACATAGGATAAAAGTACCATGTATATGTTCACTCTGCTCATTTGAGATAAAGTACTTGGTTCATCCATTTCTATTCAGAAAGCTTCAAGAGTACAAAAGTAAAACATTCGTAAAGTCTTCCTTTCAAAATTTTAGAACCCCTTCTTCAAAGACATGAAGGGGATTAAATATAAAAATAAAAGTCTTAAAATAGTTATTACAATAAAAAGTTGAGGATATTTTAAAACAACCCTCCTTAAACTAGGTGGAAATTAAACAGAAACAAAAATTAAAGGGGTGACTTGCTTGATGATTGTCCTGGTGTCTCCTTAGCCTTTTTTTCCCTCAGCTAAAGTATGTTAAGCATAGGATTAACCTCTAGAGGGTGGACTGGCATAATGCGCAGTAGTCCAATGAAAATAACATCATAAAGTGGAGGAAGCATGTAGGAGGATGTATCTATAAGACATCGCAGCATTATCCACTGGTTGTGAGGCTTCACTAAGTATCTCCAATACTCATCCCAATCCATCTTTTCCAGCTTCCTGATGTGTTCTAGTTTTACCTTTGAAACTTCTTTCCATTGACTTCGCAACTCTTTCACTATAGGCAATACATCGGAAGGACAATGTCAATAAGGTTTGCAACGATGAGACTTTGACTAAAAATTACCACAATGTTAGTAGCCACATCCTTTTCTCTACAAATGGTTCTTTCTGCATGTTTCAACTGTATGTCCTAGTCTGTAAAAAATATTTCTTTCTTTGTGTCTTCAATCCTAGGCAGGTTGGCCTTTCGGCCATTAGCAAAATCCTGCCATGTGACAAACTGGGAAACCTTATCATCTATCTCATCAAAAATAATCCCCATGTTTGAAATTTGATTCATTAGTGAATTTCTTTGTTCACACATATCAAGAATATTTCATAATTTCTGAAGAAAAAAAAAACTACTTTTGGTTGTGCAAATAAAGTATTTAGTTCCAAGGCCTCTTTTCTGAATTCATCAATCTTAGGATTATCCTTCAATTTCTCTACATAAAGTTGAAATTGATGTATTTAAGCATCCTTTGAACTAATTTCATTCTCGTTTTGAATCCTCAGTTGGTCCATGCTCTCTTGGAGATGCATGACCTACATCTGTAGTCGTTGATAGATATTTTTTTTCTCTGCCTGTAGCTCAAGTTATAGTTGGATGATTCTCCCATCCTTTTCCTTCATCAATTGTTGGAATTTAGAAGCTCTGTCAAGATTTTCAGAGGCATAAGCTATTATGAACTAACTTAGGCATGTTAGATCCTATGAAGGATCTACCTGTGAGTATTTCCAAACAACGTCCATTGAGATATCTTCTTGGACAAAGGGTTGAGATTGCTATGATCTCCTTCTTTTCTTCTGTATACTCATAACTTCTTCGTGTTTTTTACTGTAGAAAATGTCCAAAGGATGGATTTCCTCAATGTTAAGCACAATTCAGTAGCACGAAAGGTCGAGATGAATTCCACTCTCTCTATGCTTACTAACTTTTCAAAGGGCTCAGCAGTGAACGAGTCCTGACTTTTCGTTTGAGGTGTATGCACAATCTGTTGCTGATCAGTAATTATGGCTCCTTGGTCTTGCTAGAGTTTCAAGTTAAACTCCTTCCAAACTTCACTAAGATTACTTGGAAAATCTAAATCCATAGTTTGAACCTCAACAGATTTTTCTTGGTCATTTTTACTAAGGACTTCAGTATCTTCAGTTGCTAGTTCATTCTCTTTTTCCTTCTGAGCTAGGGGTTGAGATACTTCCAACATTTTTAATGGAATTTCTTCCAATCTCTTGTTTCTGTATTGTTTGAACTTTGATAATTGTTGTGGGTGGAGGCGTAGGGCTTCCAACTTTTGAAATATAGAGTAATTATCAACTTACTCAAAAAGGTCATCAAACCCATCTACTTCATGAAAAAAAGGCCTAATTTTAACTTGAGTAGTAAAATTATTGGAAACTTTAATTGGGTCATATTGTCTGTTTGAAATTGTAAAAAATTTCAAACATTCAATTTTCCTGATCTATAAAACTACATTCTTGTAATTTTCCAGACCATAAACACCACTATTAATTGGAAACGAAGGCCATGATGCTTTCTTGGCCTCCTTTAGAAACCTAGTTAGTCCATTGCCAACAGTTTGGTATGCTACTTCTCTTGCGAAAAGCTTATCAGGAACATGTTGGAAAAATGTTTCCTATGTCCTAATATATTGTAATGTTGTCCTTGATGGCAAGTCTCTGGAAAAGTATGGAGTACATGTCTTCCTGGAGAGGCTCTACAGTCTATCATAAGAATTGTGTAATGACTAGCAGAAGATTGGATAATTTTGATATTGCAGGATCTATACGCGGGTTTGTAAAGGCCAAGTCATGTATACACGTGGCTAAGTATGTTCCACATCGCGAATTCCTTTTGCGCTCCAAAATTTTTGATACCAAGGGGCATTACCATGGTATTAGCCCATAGTATTGAGCAATTTATTGTCTATTTGATTCCGTCCAAGAATACCATCAGCAATTGTGTGGTTTTGACTCATGGTATTGGTAAAGGCTACATCTATATAAGGAGGAGAAGATCATAGTGCAAGGTGTGCATGAGCAAGGGTTGTAACTGAATAATTTTCTATAAGGTATATCTGCATGGGATGAACTCTGTTTTAATTGATAGATTTGAATCTATGTTGCATCCATGGATACAATGAATGTTTAGGATCTCTAGATCTGAAATGACTATGCTCTTGTGTGACCCATTGAATAGATGATTATATCTATGACCTGGCACAAGTTTGCTAAATTCAAGTGAAAAAATCTGGGTAAGTTATATGGATCTGGTTCATTTTGCAAAGTTTATATTTACATATCTATACGCTAGTGCGTATATACGCGATTTTGCTTCAGAAAAGGCACGTATGGTAGTTAGGGTTTCTTGAAGCTTATTGCAGAGGTTTTTCTATTATTCCTGCTATTTGTCTGATGTCTGTCAATGAATTCTTCTTGTAGATCTGGGTTGTTTGAATACTGTATATGCTACTAAGTTGATTATGTACAAATCTAATCAATGGGAGAATAAACATGGTTGATGGTGACTAACTGATGAAGGGTTCTGCATTTCTAAAGATATCTGACTGAAAGCCTCAGATATGGATCTAAGACTGATTACATTCTGAAAAACAGTATTCATGGAGCTATACGCAGGTTGGTGTGAAGGAAAGCACGTATACACGCGGGTTCAGTAAAGTGAAGTAGCATATGCATTATAAGTTGATGAATGTTCAGGATTGAGTTTGTTTTTGCATATTTATTCCGAAGTCTGGGTTATTTCTGAGTTCTGCTTATAGTGGTCTCATTCTTCTGATTTAAGTACTGGGTAAAGTTTATGGTTGTCAATGTTTATGAAGATTTGTGTTCATGTTGTTTGATCCAGTATGAAAATTGATGAAACATGGTCTGCAGTGGTTCTAAGGGTTGAAGTCTTTAGTATGGAAGTAGAAGCTTTCTTCCAGTAGAAGTTGGTGTTCTGATCAGGGGGTTGAAGCTCCCTTCTAGTAGTGGCTGGTAAATGAGATTAGGGGGTTGTTTCTCCCTTCCAGTAGCAGCTGGAAAATGAGAGAAGGTCGTATCCTTCTATAGGTATATGCTAGTGTACTGATATGAGTCTGCATCAGTACAATATTGTAAATAGTTTTCCATATAATAAAAATTGAAGACATAGATGAAAGCAACGGTGGTTTTCTCCCGAATTGGGTTTCACCTTAAATATTGGTATTCATGTGTGTTTCTCTCATGTGATGATTTATATTGCTATAACTACACATATTTACTAATTATCTAATAGATGCATGACTAGTAAACTAAGTTAAAGATTTTTCCTGAAAATTTTCTCTAATCTGCAAAATTATATCAGTATACACTAGTTTCTTTTATTATATGCACATGTATACGTGATTTGGGTTCATCAAAGCCACGTATGGAATTCTGTGAAGAAAAAGTTAAAATATTTTCAGTAAGCTCTAAATACTGATTCATCCCCTCTCTCAGTGTTTTTCCCAACAATTGGTATCATAGCAGGTTCTTCTGAAGAAGCTTAATCGCTAGAAGAAAGATTAGCTAAGATGAGCAATCAAGATGGGACAACATCTATTAGGCCTCCTCTCTTCAACGAAAACAATTTAATCTTCTAGAAGACAAGGACAAGATCTTATCTTCAGTATCTTGGAGCAGATGTATAGGCTATAGTTGAAGGAGTTTAACAATATCTAGCATCGGTTCCAACAGATGCAGCAGAAAGAAAGAAATATGAAACCAATGCAAAGGCGGACAATGCATTATTGGGAAGTCTGACTAAATCATAATTTTTCAAAGTCATGCAGTTGAATACAACAAAGGATATATGGGAAAAAATCATTCTAAGCTATGAAGGTGATACTAAGGTAAAAAGTGCTAAACTCCAAACTCTTAGAATTCAATATGGAAATCTCAGGATGCATAATGAGGAAAGCATTGCTAGTTTCTTTTTACGTCTATATGATATTGTAAATCATATGAGAAATCTGGGTGAAACAATAACTGACACTACTCTAGTAGAAAAGGTTTTAATATCTCTAACTCCCAAATTTGAATCAAAAGTGTATTCTATTGAATAGAAGCAGGATCTACAAGCTCTTACTATTGTTCAACTTCATGTTATTTTGACTACTTGTGAAATGATAAAAGGAGGTCCATCTGAAGTCAAAGAAGTTGTCTTTAGAGCTGCTGCAAAAGGAAAAGAAGTAGAAGAACAAGAAGGACCAGGGTATGTTTAAGAAGAAGATGAGATAAATTTTGTAAAGAAGCTACAACTTGGCACTGGAAGATTCAGAGGTAAGCTTCCTTTTAAATTTTTTGCTTGTGGAAGAGTTGGTCATTATGCTGTTAAGTGTCCTCATAAAGAAAAACATGAAAAAGGAAAGGAAGTGGCAAAAGTAAATAATAATCGGTTTATCAATAGAAAAAGTTATTATACTCATGAAGATAGTGATGGGCTATAAAATAGTGAAGAAGGAGAATTTGATCAAGATGTTATACTACTCATGGCTTTTGAAAAAGATTCTAGTGACGCTAAAGATACCTTTATGGATGCACTAGAAGAAAATGATTTTCTTGAAGAAATTAATCATCTCAAAATATGTTTGGAAGAAAACAAAATTTCCATAAATACTCTAAAGAATCAGCTTATAGAAAAGGAGAAGCACAATGAGAAATTAGAATGTGAAATAGTAAGTCTAAGAAAGGAAATTGACAAAGAGAAAACTTTAAATCTTAGATTTTCTAAAGGAACTAAAACCTTAGATGAAATTATCAAGGTTCAACATTCTCCTTTTGTAAAGAAAGATCTTGGATATATAGGAGAATCCTCTCAGTCTTCAGCACTAAGCTATCTAAATGCAGCTAAAGCTAGCCTACAACATTATGTCACTCAACAAGAGAACAAAGAAACTTCACAGGTAAAGCATCACCACTTCAATACAAAGAATAATAGTAGAAATATCAATCGGAGAAATACCAATCTACAGGTAAACACAAATAAAAGGTTTCATGATCGCAGAAACTTCTTCTTTATTGGGCAATGTTTCTCATGTCATAATTTTGGTCATAAATTTGTTCAATGTGTTGCATACAAAACCATCATGACCAAAGAAGCAAGAAAGCAAAGAAATGAGACTAGAATAAAGAAGAATAAGAAGAATACTCATAACAAATTTTCTCCTCTTCAAAATTAAATTGAATGTGCTTACTGCAATAACTTTGGTCATGGAGAATCTGAATGCAGGAGCAAACTTCAGCCAAAAGAGCATATATCTTCAATTTCCAAGGTATGGAGAAAGAATGACTTACAGGTTGAGAACTGTGGCATAGCCTTATTTGCATAAGGGGAAGAAAATCAATGGTACATTGATAGCGGATGCTCAAAACACATGACAGGTGATAGAAATAAACTTCTTGCATACAATGCTCTAGAAAGAGAAAAGAATGTTACCTTTGGAAATGATACTCCTGCTGTCATTAAAGGAAAAGGTTATGTTTTTCTAAAAGAAAATGTAAAAGCTAACAATGTTATGTATGTGGATGGATTAAAACATAACCTGTTAAGTGTGAGTCAAATGTGTGATCAAGGAAATGAAGTTGTCTTTAGTTCAAAAGAATGTGTGGTACATGAACTTGACATAGGAAAAACAGTAATAAAAAAAACTAGAACACCAAGCAATCTGTATGTATTGAAAGGTTTCAAAGAACAATGTTACTTGGGTAAATCCTCAGAAAATTGGTTATGGCACAAAATATTGGGGCATTTGAGCTTCTCTCAAATCAGAAAATCTAACAGACTCAAAGTTGTTCGTGATCTTCCCAACATCACTCTGCCTGAAAGTACCATATGCAAATCTTGCCATTTCGGTAAGCAAACCAGAGTGAAATTTAATGCCAAAGAAGCATCAGCAAGTAAGCCTCTTGAGCTCAAACAAACTGATTTATGTGGACCTATGAGGAAAAAGTCACCCTGTGGAGAATAATACTATATTCTATTTATTGATGACTTCTCTAGAATGTGTTGGATTAGGTTAATAAAACATAAATATGAAGCATTTGAAAAATTTCAGATCTTCAAAGCCCTGGTTGAAAATGAGTTAGATCTAAAAATCAAATGTCTTAGATCTGACCGAGGAGGGGAATATATATCAGATGAATTCTTTGATTTCTGTGAACAATACGACATAAAAAGATAGTTTTCTGTAGCTATAACCCCACAAAAAAATGGCATGGCAGAAAGAATGAATAGAAAAGTTCAACAGATGGCTCATGTTATGCTTGATGATTCCGGAACACCTGATACCTTTTTGGGAGAAGCAACACATACCACAGTAAATATTCTTAACAAGGCTCATGTCTGTGTGAACAATGATAAAACTCCTTATGAGCTCTGGTATGGTAATCTTCCAACTATAAAGCATTTTAGAGTTTTTGGAAGAAAATTTTTTATGAAGGACAACGATGAAAAACTTGGTAAATTTGAACCAAGAGCATATGAAGGAATATTTCTTGGCTACTCTTCAAGAAGTAAAGCATATAAGTGTTACAATAAAAGACATAGGAAGATTTTTGAATGTATTGATGTTGTAATTGATGAGTCTCTCTCAGCTACAACAACTGAAGATGATGATGATGTATATTTTCCCTCATCAAATAGCAACAATATAGAAGGTGAACCCAATGAAGCAGCAGAAGAAGATCTATCTTAAAAAGCTCCATCCAGGTATGTACAAAAGAATCATCCAGAATCTCAAATTTTGGGAGAAAAGGGATCAAGTATCCAAACAAGAAGAACTCTTGTAGGATCCCCTAGCTATCTGGCATCCACTATTGAACCACAGACTGTAAACAAAGCTAGCGAAGATGAATGTTGGATTCAAGCCATGAATGAAGAACTTGATCAGATTGAAAATAATCACACTTGGGAATTAGTTCCAAGATCTCAAGATAAAAATGTTATTGGAACAAAATGGATATTCAAAAACAAGTTAAATGAAAATGGAGATTTTATTAGAAACAAAGCTAGACTTTTTTGTAAAGGGTATGCTCAACAAGAAGGTATAGAATTTGAAGAAACATTTACTCTTGTAGCTAGACTCGAAGCCATAAGAATGTTTATTTCCTTTTCAAGCTTTCAACAATTCAAAATTTATCAAATGGATGTTAAATCTGCCTTCCTCAATGGTGATATAGAAGAAGAAGTTTATATAGAACAACCAGAAGGATTAATTTTGGGAAATGATGAAAAAATTGTTTGCAAACTTAAAAAGGCTTTATATTGTCTCAAAAAAGCTCCAAGGGCATGGTACTATCGTCTTGACAAATATCTTCATCAACAAGGTTTTTCAAAGGGATCTGCTAATAGCAACTTATAGACAAAAATTGAAAAAGATAAACTATTGATTGTAGTTGTATATGTTGATGACATCATTTTTGGGTGTAATGAAGAGTCCATGAGTCAAAAATTTGCTTCTTTTATGCAACAAGAATTTGAAATGTCTTTACTTGGGGAACTAACATTTTTTCTTGGCTTACAAGTGCAACAAGCAACAGATGGCATATTTTTATCACAAGAAAAATATCTTAAGAAAATTCTGAAGAAGTATGGGATGGAAAACTGCAAACCTGTGAGTACACCAATGGTAACTGGATGTAACCTTAGTTCTTATGACGATTCTCCCATGGTGAATCAACCAAAATATAGATCCATGATTGGAAGTCTGCTTCATCTAACCGGGACAAGACCATACATTATGCATGCAGTTGGGATTGTTGGACGATTCCAAGCTAATCCAAGAGAGTCTCATCTTCAAGATGTAAACATAATATTCAAATATCTACAAGGGACTCAAGACTATGGTCTATGGTATCCAAAGAATGTTGATCTCACTCTTCATGCTTACACAGATGCATATTGGGCTGGAAATGTTGATGATCGAAAAAGCACTAGTGGTGGTGCATTCTATATGGGGCCCCGATTGGTATCTTGGTTCAGCAAGAAACAAAGTTCTATTGCCTTATCTACAGCAGAAGTAGAATATGTGGTTGTCGCATCATGTTGCACACAACTACTTTGGATGATGCAGAATTTGCAAGACATTCAAATCAAATGTCCACCTCCCATATCCATTTTATGTGATAATACAAGTGCCATTAGTATCTTAAAGAATCCTGTTATGAATTCCAAGACCAAGCACATTCCTATCAAGTATCACTTCCTACGTGAACAAGTACTTGAAAAAAAGGTTAAATTGGAGTATGTTCCCTCCAAAGAACAAGTTGCTGATATATTTACTAAACCTCTCCCCAGGGAAGCATTTGAATATCTCAGACAAAAGCTAGGAGTTGTCTCTACCTCTCTGATAAAATCTGCTTAATTTCATAAGATTAAATTCGATATGCAGGTTTCATAAAAGAGAATCGCGTATATACATGAGTTTTGGTGCATAAAACTACGTATGGACTTTACTGATAGAATTTCTCTGGATCAGCGTTTGAGAACAGTTGTGGTGTTGTTGGGTAATCTCTGTTGTTGTTTCAGTATTCATCTTTTTGTATCATTCTATGATATTTTTCTCCTTGATGAAGATGCTTTGATGATTTGGTTGTTGAATATGTTCAGGATTGACAAGCTAAGGGGGAGCACTTGTCTTGTGGAAAAGGATGCATTGTTGGCATTCTGATTGGTTTTCGTGTTATGATCTCATGTTTGAGATTCTTTGGTTTTGTTCATAAATATTCATATATGTAATTTGAAGAAAAGGTCATGTTGATACCTATGATGTAAAAATTTTATATTCAGTCATGTAAGGACTTTTTCAAATTTGTAAACCCACTTGGTTGGGAATTTGAGCCAAATTTGTAATTCCACTTGGTTGGATCTTTAATGTAAGTATGAGTCCTTGGTGTTAGAGGTTATTGAGTCATTGAAAATAGTTCTGAAGATTCAGCATGAACTCAGGGAGGGCATGGTCAAATCAGTGCACATCAGAACTATAAAGAAAGAAAAACTTTGTTTTGGTATTTGATCTGCCCTTTGCCCTTGATGTCAAAGGGGGAGAGTATTTTGGTGTTTGAATAAAGGTTATGCTTAATGTATCTATCTGATTGTGACGATCAAATACCATCATGGTTGCCATCAAGTCCAAAGGGGGAGATTGTTGTCAAAAAATTTCCTATGTCCTAATATATTGTAATGTTGTCCTTGATGGAAAATTTGAAGCAAAGGATGAAATACATGTCTTCCTGGAGAGTCTCTGCAGTCTATCAGAAGAATTGTGTAATGAACAACAGAAGATTAGATAATTTTTATATTTTGGGATCTATACACGGGTTTGTAAAGTCCAAGTCACGTATACACATGGATAAGTATGTTCCAAGTCGTGTATGCCTTTTGCGCTCCAAAATGGTTGATACCAAGGGGTATTACCTTGGTGTTAGCCCACAGTATTGAGCGTTGTATTGTCTATTTGATTCTGTCCAGGAATACCATCATAAGTTGTGTGGTTTTGACTCATGGTAGTGGTAAAGGCTACATCTATATAAGGAGAAGAAGATCATAGTGCAAGGTGTGCATGAGCAAGGGTTGTAACTAAATAATTTTCTCTAAGGTATATTTCCATGGGATGAACTTTGTTTTAATTGATAGATCTGAATCTATGATGCACCCATGGATACAAAGATGATTTAGGATCTCTATATCTGAAATGACTATTCTCTTGTGTGATCCATTGAAGAGATTATTAGATCTATGACCTGGAGCAAGTTTTCTAAAGTCAAGTGAAGAAATTTGGGTAATTTCTATGGATCTGGTTTATTTAGCAAAGTTTATATTTACAGATATATACGCTAGCATGTATATACATGGGTTTTCTTTAGAAAAGGCACGTATGGCAGTTAGGGTTTTCTGAAGCTTATTGCAGAGGTTTTTATGTTATTCCTGCTATTTTTCTGTTGTCTATCAATGAACTCTTCTTGTAGATCTGGGTTGTTTGAATACTATATATGCTACTAAGTTGATCATGTACAAATCTAATCAATGGGAGAATAAACATGGTTGATGGTGACTAACTAATGAAGGGTTCTACATTTCTAAAGATATCTTACTGAAAGCCTTAGATTTGGATCTGAGACTGATTACATTCTAAAAGACAATATTCATAGAGCTATACGCAGGTTGGTGTGAAGGAAAGTGTGTATACACGTGGGTTTAGTAAAGAGAAGTAGCGTATGCATTTTAATTTGATGAATGTTCAGGGTTGAGTGTGTTTTTGCATATTTATTCTGAAGTCTGGGTTATTTCTGAGTTCTAGTTACAGTGGTCTCACTGTTCTGATTGAAGTATTGGGTAAATTTTATGTTTGTCAATGTTTATGAAGATTTTTGTTGATGTTGTTTGATCCAGTATGAAAATTGATGAAATGTGGTCTGTAGTAGTTATGAGGGTTGAAGCCTTTAGTATGGAAGTAGAAGCTTTCTGCCAGTAGAAGTTGGTTTTTTGATCAGGGGGTTGAAGCTCCCTTCCAGTAGTGGCTGGTAAACGAGATTAGGGGGTTGTTGCTCCCTTCCAGTAACAGTTGGAAAATGAGAGAAGGTTGTAACCTTCTGCAGGTAGATTCCTGCATACTGATATGAGTCTGCATCAGTACAATATTGTAAAAAAAATTCCATATAATAAATATTGAAGACAGAGACGACAGCAGTGGTGGTTTTCTCCCAAATTGGGTTTCCACCTTAAATATTGGTGTTCATGTGTGTTTCTCTTGTGTGATGATTTATACTGCTGTTACTGCATATATTTATTGATTATCTAACATATGCATGACTGGTAAACTGAGTTAAAGATTGTTCTTGAAAATTTTCTCTAATCTGCAAAATTATATCAGTATACACTAGTTTCTTTTATTATATGTGTGTGTATACACGAGTTGGGTTCATCAAAGCCACATATGGAATTTTATGAAGAAAAAGTTAAAATCTTTTCAGTAAGCTAGAAATACTGATTCACCCCCCTCTCAGTATTTTTCCCAACAGAAAATACAAGGGTAAGATGTGCGGTCAAGCTAAGCTCTTGAATAATCTCACATAAGTGAATAGATCTTCTCTAAAATATTTTCCTATGGAGGAAAAAAAAAATCTTGGGACTATTTTGAAATTCTGGGGGCTTTCTCATTAAAAACAACTTGAAATAGAGGGAAAATGACTCCATTGAAAAATTTGTAAAAATTATTCTCAAATTTGGATTCCTGTGAAATATATGAATAGGTACAAGATCCTGGGTAGTCCATTTCCATCCCATGGCTATAAAATCCGATGTGAAACACACAGCTTCCATGATATATGCACTCATATAAAACAGTGAGAAGTTTGGAGGAAATAGAGAAATTTTTCATATATTCCAAAATTTGGGTAGCAATATTATTAGCCAAAATGTTTCCCCAATCCATAACATAATAATATGCAATCTCTTCCATGAGAGGAACCCATTCTACTAAAAATATGGTAGTGTCAGGCTGACCAAAAAGCCCAAACATCATGGCAGCTACATAACAGTAAGGACTTGCACGAGACTCAGTAGAATACATACCATTTTCATCGTTCTTGTGATTATTGGGGTTGCTTCGCCATTTCTTGATTGTATTTGATTTGATCTCTTTTTCACTGGCGCACTGTGCGATAAATTATTTTTCATAGACCTTTTCAGGGTTTGGGATGTGGTACATCAGCTTCATGTCTTCGGCTTTGAAGGAACCAATCATCGTTCCTCCACCAATCAGAAATTTCGAGTCCCCGATATTGAGGTTATCAATGATCCATCTTACCATATCATTGTATGGTAATATTTTAGGTCGTGAAGAAATTCGATGTAGGAAAGAATTAGCCACTTCTTCAGTAGTATCTTCCGAAGAATCAGAGGCATCAACAATAGCTTTCCTTTGAACTTTGTGAGGTTTCTCATCATTGAATAGCTTGTACATGGATTCCCATGAGGAGGATCTGCTTTCCAGTCTACATGTAGTGTCTGTAAACAGAGGAAGCATCTATTTTCTCTCGATTACAAGAAGTGCAAGGCTTATAGGGGCCATCTGTTTCTTAGCTTTCTTAAGAGCTTTATACATCTCCAAATAATTCTTCTTATTTGGGCTCGCCTGCGAATAAATGATAAATGACAAGCGGAAAGAGAGAAATTTGAATTTAAAAATGCATAAGTACCATAGTAATAAAAATGATGAAACGAATGAAACTTGGCACACTGCTAAGATATGAATTCAATGTTTCTTACAGTCAAATCATTATGGAGGTATGGGCAACAAAACCATTAAGTTATGGCATTAATAGTTAATATGGGTTGATGTGCCGATATAATCATTCCCACATTAAAAACCAGATCTGTTTCATCCCAGTATCGTTCATCTGTAAATATTCATTTAATACCAATCGACTTAGTTTTTCTGATTGTGATATCGCAATCGCAATATGGGTGAAAATTGATGGAGTGAAAAGTGTTTGAGTTGCGAAAGTGAGATGTGTGATAAACTATATCGCATTGGTGAATATGGCAGGGGAAGAATGATTATGTTTGCCGAAATGCGATGTGATGGAGTAGCATTAGGAAATCATGGAGGATTACAATTAGTGAAACACGATATGCGATTTGTGATGACCTACATGGCGGAAGTGGGTCCCGCAGGCTTTCCCTTATAGAATTCACTTAAAAAATGTCTTTTCCCTTTGTAAAAGTTTTTTTTCTTATATCGCATCACAATATGTTTTAAGTGACTATTTAGGAGTCATATGTGATTTATTACGGTATTGTGATTGCAATAATGCGATCTTTCTCTGCGTAAGTGCTTTTAAGGCCAAAATTCAAGGTTTTATCCCTTTTTTATTCCTATTTCTATCTAATGAGTCACTCTAAGGGTCTTATTTGTTAAACTCTAAAAAAAAATAAAAAAGGTTCCCCATTATTTTCTAAGGTAACAAATGTTAAAATAATGAGGTTTTTTGAATAGCACAACAATTGGTGATTCACTAGAAGAATCAATTATCTCTGAAAAAAAATATCTTAGTACTTTTAAATAAGTAAAAAAAAATTAAGGAAACACAAATTTCTTTCAAAATATTTAAATGAATAAAATTACTCTGACTATAAAAAAAACTCATCTTTACTGTTAAACTTTCATAAACCTTTCATAAATAAATATCTTATTTCCTCTATATAAATCATTATATATTTTAAAAGATAAATTCAGTGTCTCTTTGTAACTAAGCCTTTTGATTTGCTCCTTTTGTCATAGGTAGAGCCATCGCTATTAATAGGCATTTATAGCCTCAGAAATGCTACCTTTTAACCATCAATGATTCAATATCCCATTCCTTTATTATTACAATTCATTGAGGTAGATCCTTAATCATATAACTTATTTTTTATTCTTCTTAAAAATTCATTGTCCTAGCTTAATGACCAGAAAGTGACAATGACATCCACTGGTTATAATTGAGCTAAAAAAGTTGGCTCATGATGATACCCCTTGTCTTATGATTTTAATAATAATGAGCCGTTAACCTGGTTTGGTATACAATAGTGGTAATGTTAGTTTATTATTTACCTATGATCATGGTAAGCAGGCTCATGATGAGACCTCTTATCCTTTTGAGTTTTTTTTATATTTTTGAATTACACTCAAAAAAAGTACTTTCAATGGAAGGGGAGAATCATTGACTCCTTAAGGGTTTTGGGTGACAATTTAGAGTTAAAGATTCTCATTAACAATAAGTTTTTACTTTGTAAGAATGAACCTTTTTATGATTGGTGATAAAGTAAAAATACTTTACAAACTTCAGGTTTATAAAATTACAATTTTGATGGAAAAAATTTTCAAATTTGTACAATATTCATTAAATTTTCAAGTTTTGTAGTTATTTCCTCAAAAATTTATATTCTTCAAAAATAAAAATATAAAATAATTTAGAGTTGTTGCAAAAAACCAAAAGTATGTAATCAAACATTATTTTTCTAGAAATGTAAAATTATAATATATTTTTAGAGGAAATTTTTCTTCTAAGAAAAGAATTTTTTCAAAATCATCCCATTGACAGGGAGAAAATATTTTCTCCCTTGTAGATCTTGTAACATGAAGGGTGATGGGCCAATTTGTTTTATGATTTGAACTGGTCCAAGCCACATTCTTTTGAATTTGGTATGCTTACCTTTTTCCCCATGTGCCTTGTCCCACTTAAGTACGAGGTCTCCAACTTGGAATGTTTCTGGGGACACAAAATTTGCATCAAAAGAATTTTTTCACTATCTGTTGGTGTCGAGCATGAGTTAATTTGGATTTTCATCTTTCCTCTTCCATTTTAAGAATTTGATACATTCTTAATTGTAGGGAATAATAAGATACTTCATCAATAAATTTAACTAGGGCTAATGAAGGAAGAGCTAAATTTGATGGAATCATAGTTTCTTTCCCATTAACTAGATTGAATGGAGAAGTTCCTATAGAGGCCTTCTGAGTAATCCTATCTACCCATAGTGCAAATTTTAAATACTTATGCCAATTTTTATGGCTCTTATCAATGGTCCTTTTTATGATTCTTATGAGAATTTTATTTGTTGATTCTGCCAAACCATTCCCTTGGGGATAGTAATTAGTAGAGTATTTGATTTTAAAACCTCTTTTGAGAGAAAATTCAGCCATACTATTTCACAAAAAATAAGATGCATTATCAAACATAAGTGCATTGGGGAAGCCAAACCTAGTAATAATGAATTGATTAATAAATTCCATAATGGCTTCATAGTTAGCTAACTTTAGTGGAACAACTTCCACCCACTTAGTAAAATAATATGTTGTAGTGAGAATGTAGTTATATTGTTTGGATGAGTTAGGAAGAATCTCACCTATGATATCCAATCCCCATTGCTCAAAATGTTGTTCAATTTTGACTTCCTGCAAGGGTAAGGCTTGTTTTCTTTGTCTTCCTGCAGCAATTTGGCAAGTTTTTCATTTTCTCACATATGCATGAGAATCTTTAAACAAAGTGGGCCAATAATATCTTTCATGAAGGATCTTATGTATGGTGGTATATCCACCGAAATTTCCACCTCCAGGTCCATCATGGAGTTCTTGCAAAATCCTTTGTGCTTTAGATTTCTCGAGGCATCTTAGTAATATGGAATCGTAGTTTTTTCTAAACAAAACATTATTTATGATCTAATATTGACTATATTTTAATCTTAAAGATATTTTTCTTTTGTAATTGAGTTCTGTAGGATAATATCCATTTTTCAAATAAAATATTAGATCAGAATACTATGATTCATATTCTTTCATGCTTACCTCAGTATTGAGGCCCCGAAAATCAGTGCAACAACATTGGGGAAAACCATCCGGTCGGAGACTTAAAAACTGTCACTTTTCTATTTGGAATGGTGGCTATGACTAGAATTATGGGACCAATTTACCAATTTAATATAGTTGGAGTGGATGTATGATTTTATATCCAAGAGGAACTTGATAGATGGAAAAACAAGCAAGCTTGCAATAAATAGTAAATCTATCTATCTATAGATATATAACTAGATATATCTCTATCTATCCTAGGATGAAACATTTTCTTTGTGCGATCTATAAAATAATATTTTAGTGGACGCAAATAAATATCATACATTCACTTAGAGATATGAAAAAAATTTAATATAATTGATTTAATTAAGAAGTTAATTAAATCAATTTAATGAAGCTTATATCGTAACTTTTACAAAATTCGTGTATTTCACATATACATAAATGATAAAATCATAACACGCTCAAAGGTGAATTGATGTAATATTGTGTTCAAACAAATATATAAAACAACACATCATAATATCAATGAACTATTTCTCATTTGAAACTCAAATTAAACATATAAGATAAAAGTACCATATATATTTACTCAGCTCATTTGAGAAATAAGTCAAAAAACTTTAAGAGTACAGAAGTACAACATCAGTAAAGTATTCTTTTAAAAACTTTAGGACCCCTTATTAAAATACATGAATGGGTTTAAATATAAAACTAATAAGTCTTAAAATAGTCATTACAATAAAAACTGAGGAGGTTTCAAACTACTCTTCTTAAAGTAAGTAAAATTAAAATAGAAATATAAATTAAAGGGGTGATTTGTTGGAGGACTCTCCTACTATCCCTTCTTCCATTTTCTCCTTGAGTTGAAGAATATTAAGCATACGATTAACCTCACGAGGTTGGATTGGCCTAGTGCGTAGGTTTCCAGTAAAAACAACATCAGATAATGGAGGTAGCATGTATGAGGACGTATTTGTAAGATAGTGAAGAATGAGCTATTGGATGTGAGGCTTCACTAGATATCTCTGGTATCTTTCCCAATATAGCTTTTAAATCCTTATAATATGCTCCTATTTTACTTTGACACTTCTTGCCATTATCTTATGAAATATTTTACCAAAGGTAATGCACGAGGAGGACATCTGTCTATGAGATTTGCTGAGATAATGTTATGGCTGAAAATTTCCACAATGTTTTTGGCAATGTCTTTGGCTCTGCAAATTTCCCTTTCTACATTATTTAATTGTATATCCCAATATGTGAACAATATCTCTTTCTTTGATTCGTCAATTCTGGGCAGGTTGGCCTTTTGGCCATCAGAAAAATATTTTCAAATAACAAATTGGGATACCTTCTCATCTACTTCATCGAAACTAATCCCCATATCAGCAATTTGATTCACAAGTGAATCGCTTTGCTCACATAATTCAAGGATGCTTGTTAATTTCTAACAAAATATAACCTATTGTTGTGCCAATAAGGTGTTTAATTCTAAAGCTTCTTTCCTAAACTCATCAATCTTTGGGATATCTTTCATGTGCTCAATGGAGAGATGTAATTGATGAATTTGAGAATCTTTAGAATTAATTTCACTTTGATGTTGAATTTTCAGTTGGTGTAGGCTCTCTTGAAGCTATGTGATTTTTATCTGTAGTTGTTGACTAACACTTTTCTTTTCTGCTTTTAACTCTATTTCAAGTTGAATTATCTTTCCATCTTTTTGTTTCATCGGTTGATGAATCTCTGATGCCTTGTTAATAGTTTCAGAGGAATAAGCTCATGCAAGCTATGATAAGCGAGTTATATCTTGTAAGGATCTGACTCGATGTATTTCCAAACAATGTCCATTGACATATATTCTTGAGTAAGGGTTTGGGAATGCTCTATTCTTCTCCTTTTATTTTACCTGCTAAAAACTGCCTTGTGCTTAGGATTATAAAAAATGTCCAGGGGAGGAATTTCTTGAATATTTAAAACAATCTCAGATGTTGGGAAGGCCAAGATGTATTCCGTTCTCTTTGTACTTACTACTTTGTCAAAGGGTCCGGTAGTAAATGAGTCCTGACTTGTAGAAGGTGGGGTTTGTATAGTTTTATGTTGGTCAATAATCATAGCTCTTTGTTCTTCTTGGAGTTTGAGGTCAAACGCTTTCCAAAAATCTTTGAGATTGTTGGGGAATTCCAGATCTATTGTTTGAATTTCAATTGATTCTCCAGATCTGTTGTATTAAGGACTTCATTATCCTTAATAGTTGATTCACTTTCTTTCTGTGCCATGGTTTGAGAAACATCCAAAATATTGAATGGAATTGTTTTTAGTATCTTATTTCTGTATTGTTGAAACATTAGTAGTTGTTGTGGGTGAAGGCATAAAGTTGCCAACTTTTTAACTACAACATAGTTATCGACAGACTTAAATAAGTCATCAAAATCATCATATTCGTGCACAAATTGTGTGATTTTCACCTGTGTAGTGAAATTATTGTCTACTTTTAGTGCATCATACTACTTGTTTGGAATTGTAAATAATTTCGAACACTCAATTTGGTAAATTTCCACTATAGCGTTTTTTTAGTTGTCCAGTTCATACACACCACAATTAATTGGAAAGGAAGGCCATAATGCCTTCTTGGCTTCTTTCAAAAATCTGGTTAGACCATTTCCAACAGTTTGGTATGCAATTTATCTCGCGAGAATTTTATCGAGAACATAAAAGGGTAATACATGTGGACGAGATAGGCACCCAAATACTTGTACATAGGTGAATGACTCCTCACCAAACCACTTTCTTATAGAATAAAAGTCAGCTTCGGCCTCTTTCAAAATTTTGGGGGCTTTCTCATTGAAAACAACTTCAAAAAGGGGGAGAATAACTCCATGAAAGATTTTGTAAAAATGACTTTCATACTTGGATTCCCACATAATACTATGAAATACATGAATGGGAACAGGATCTTGGGTAGTCCATTTCTAGCCCATGGCTGAAAAATCTGATGTGAAACCTATAACATACATAATATATCCACTCGTATAAAATGGACGAAATAATTTAGAAGAGATATAATGGTTCTTTCTATATTCTAAAATTTGGGTGGTAATATTATTTAACAGAATATTTCCCCAGTCCATAACATAAGCATCTGTTGTTGCTTCCATAAGGGGAACCCATTCTACTCAAAATATAGTTGTGTCCGACTGGCCAAAAAGTCTAGGAATCATAGCAAAGATATAGCAATAGGTACTTTCAATATATTCAGTAGAATACATACCCTTTTCATTGTTATTGTGCTTGTTAGGATTGCTCTTCCATTGCTTTATTGGCGTCGATTTGAGTACATTTTCCTTAGCAAGATTTGCAAGGAATTCCTTATCATAAATCTTATCAGGGTCTGGAATATGGTACATTTTCTTCAGGACTTCCACTTTAAAGGAACTAATCATTGTTCCTCTACTGGTAAGGAAATTCCTATCCCCGATGTTAAGATTGTAGCTAATCCACCTTACCATATCATTATATGGTAAAATCCTGGGCCGTGTTGCAATTCGGTGCAGAAAATAATTAGATACATCTCCAATTGTAGCTTCAGAGGAGTTTGGGGCATCATTTTTTTCCTTTCTCTAGATTTTGTAGGGTTTCTCATCTTCAAATAGATTATACATAGATTCCCACATAGAGGATCCACTTTCAGGTCCACAAGTCGTGTCTGTAAATAGGGAAAACATTTATGTTCTCTCAGAGGTGGTAAGCGTAGGGTTAATAAGAGCCATATGCTTCTTTACTTTCTTCAAAACCTTAGACATTTCCAGAGAATTTTTCTTACTCAAACTTGCATGTAAATAATTAAGAAAGAATAAGGGGAAAGCAGGAACCTTTTAATTTTACAATACGCACAAATACCATAGTAATAAAAACATTTCAAGTGGATGAGACTTCACATCTTGATGGGATATGAATTGAATGCACATTGCAGGAAAATGATTATGGCAGTATGGGCAAAAAAATTGTTAATTTATGACATTGATAACTGTTATGGGTTATCATGCCTATATAAACATTTATCAAATAAAACCATATCTGCCACATTACATCATGGCTCGTGTGCAATATATTCATTAAATAATAATGAGCTTAGATTTTCTGCCGATCGCGGCATCACAAATACATCATCAGCAAAAGTTGATAGTATGCAAAATGTGTTTATTAACAAATGTGCGATGTGCGATGTGTGATGTGCAATATGCTTTATCACATTAGCGAATATGAGCGGTAATGAATAGAACAGTTAAGATTTTGCGTGAATTCAATGCGATATGCTTTATCACATCAACGATTATAAGTGGTAACAAATAAGACTATCGAGGAGAAACTATGATTTGTGAAATGTGATAGGCTTACGTGATAGAAGTAGGTCCCATGGGTATTCTTTATCAGATTTACTTATAAATAGGGATTTTTCCTCATATAAAAACATTTTTGTTATATTCATCGGATCGCAAAATATGTTTCAATTCATTATTCTTGAATTATATACGTTTTTCAATGATTTTTCAATTTTCAAAATCTGATTTATCTCCGCTTAAGTATTTAGAAAGCCAATTTTTAAAGTTTTCATCCATTTTTGACCCCTATTCCTATCATAATAAATACTCTAAGGGTTTGTTGGTTTAAACTCTAAAAAAATAAAATGGTCCCCATTATTTTCTAAGGAAACTATGGCTTAAAATAATGGGGGTTGTTGATTTACACAACAATTGGCGATTCACTGGGAGAACCACTTATCTTTGAAAAACAATTTCTTTAGTATCTTTGAATAAGTAAAAATAATTTAAGGAAATAAGAATTATTTTCAAAATATTTATATGAATAAAATTACTATGAATAAAAAAAAAACTCATCTGTATCGTTAATCTTTTATAAACATTCCATAAATAAATATCTTCTTTGCTCTATATCAATCATTATATGGTTTGAAAGGTAAATTAAGTGTTATTTTTGTAACTTAGCTTTTTAATTTTCTCCTTTTGTTATAGGTAGAGCCACTACTACTAGTAAATATTAATAGCTCAAGAAAGGTTAGATTTTAACCATCAATGACTCAGTGTTCCATCTATTATTTACAATTTCTTTGAGTTAACTCCTTAGTTACTCATTTTTGTTATTTCTCTTTAAAATTCATTGTCCCAACTTGATGGCCGAAAGTAACAATTTCATTCACTGGTTATGATTTAGAATGAACAAGCTGGCTCATGATGAGACCCCTTGTCTTATGATTTTAAAAATCATGAGCCATTACCCTAATTTGGTATGCAGTTGTGGTAATTTTAGTTAATCATTAACTTCTGATCATGGAAAGAAAGCTCGTGATGAGACTTCTTATCCATTTAAGTTTTTTCTATTTTGAATTACACTCTAAAGAAAATTATTTTCAATGGATGGGGAGAATCATTGACTCCATAAGAGTTTTGGATGACAGTTTAGAGTTAAATATGCTTAGTTACTGTTATCACTCCGCCAAATCTCTAAGGCTGAAGAAGAAATCTCAATAGAGGTAACCACATACCAATCTTTTGGCTTGGTATCTAGCCCTACCAAGCTGGAGAGGGCTCTCTCCACATTCACAGCCAAGAGGGATGGATGAATTATGGTTTTAGGCTAGGTATAAGTACAGGGGTTTATTTATTTTAATTGGGTTGTTGGATGAGGATTAGGTCAAAGAGGCTAGGTCAGGGAAAATAAGATTGAGGTTGCATAGATTCAATGGGGCAAGGTAGGTAGAAAACCTAACACTTTAGGGTTTCTTGACCTAACCATGATGATGTTCATTGACCATGGAAGTGAAAGGATTAGTAATGATCTCAATCTACCCTAAGTGGAAATTGGTCACTCCTAAGAATACAATTGGTCACTACTTAGGGTATTGGATGATATAGTAATTGTATTCTTTCCCTCCTAAATATTCACAAGGATGTTGAATATCTTATTTAATCTGAAAAAAAAGGAGCATATAAATTTTCATCAGACTGTGAATAGTCTTGTGTATCGAATTTAATAGATTCTTCAGATTGTTGTTGAAGGGATAAATCATAGAAGGCTTCAATGATCTCTTCATCATTCATCCATTCGATATCATCAATTCTCTCCAGATATGCAATAAACCTTCACTATAATCACAACACTTTGTAAGAGATATAAAGAAATATTTGACTTCACATAATGTTTGGAGAACATCTTATGGAAATATTTAAGAGAACATAAACTTCCTTCTGGTAACCCTTCAGATCATACCCTAGCTTAATCTTCAAGAGTAGCCATAAAAACCTCCATGAGACAGTCTTCAGGAAACTCAACTCTCAGTCTACATACATGTACATGAAACTTGAATACATGAAAATCAACATCATCTTTCTCTTCATCTTTGAATATGGGAATATGTTTAAAAAAATTAACTTAAGGCATAGGATTTGGAAATCCAGGGATTTTAGATCGATCCATAGGAGCATACCTCAAATTTTTTTCTTGCAGTAGAACTCATCTCGACAATAATGAAGTCACCAAGAATTCTATTCAAATTACCAGTTCTTGAAAAGTGGATTCGACATGAAAATTCTGAACCTTTGGATTCTTCGACATTGGAGTCGCCAGGTGAATGATGCACAACCTTCTTGTGCCTGATCTTTTTTCACCATCAACAATCAGATCTAATCTTTGTCTTTCCTTCTTAGGGAATATTTGTCTTTTCGCCTCCCCGTCAACGCTGCTAGTATGTTATCACTCTGCCAGATCTCTAAGGCTGAAGAAGAAATCCCAACAAAGGTAACCACATACTAATATTTTGGCTTGGTATCTAGCCCTAAAAAACCAAAGAGGGCTCTCTCCACAATGTCACAACCAAGAGGGCTGGATGAATTAGGGTTTTAGGCTAGGTGAAAGTACATGGGTTTGCTTTTTTGAATTGGGTTGTTGGATGAGGATTAGGTCAAAGAGGTTAGGTCAAGGAAAATAAGATTAGGGTTACAAAGATTCAATGGGGAAAGTTAGGTAGAAAACTTAACAATTTAGGGTTTCTTGAGTGGGATAGACCAGATAGCTGAGGAGATAGAATGAGCAAGGCTAAGCATGAATTCTTTCTAAACTAAATAATATGGACAAGATATGAAGGTTTTCCCGAAACAAAGCATGAGAGATGTATTATGTTTATGAACAGAAAAACTAGCATATCATATAAATGAAATGGACCATGGAACCAAACATTAATACATAATGAGACTAGGGAAAATTTTAGGGGCTAATATTTGCAGGTGGGCTAATTTTCCATGCTTTTTCCAAAAAAAAGATTTGTCAATTTTCATTTTTTTGAAAATTGATTCGCCCAAATTTTATATTATAAAATTATTTTACGCTAAAAATCATCAAAATTTTATATATACTAATATAAAAGAACTAGAAACCTAGATATTTTTACAAAAATATCATCAAAATTTTTACAATCTACATATTGGGGACTAGTAAGATTCACCAAGGTTTCTAAACTTTAAGATAAAATTCCATCCTTAAAATTTTCCCTGAATGAGACATAATAATAACAATTCTAAATTTCCATACAACAGATATCCCAAAGAAATAGATGCAACCTTTTCATTAAGTTCCCACCAAAAAATGATTACACTAGAGTCTCTTATCAATGCATCAACATCCAACTAAATCAAACCTCTAAAATGAGTCAAAATGTACAAGATATAGAACTAAAAAAAACTCTCCCAACCTCAGGGGTCGAATTCCCAAGTTGAGGATTTGTTCCACCAAAAACTGAGTTGAATACCTAGAGTGTAGGGAGATCAAACTGACTCATCCCTCACTTTTTGCAAACTTATTTATTACAAGCCATAAAAACATTTTACCTAATATATTTACCCTAGGTAAGTCAACCACATAATAATAAATTTTACATTCATGATTTACATTGGAAAAATTCTCATTGACCATGTTCAAACTGGAAAAACTTGAGAAAATTGAAAAATATCAGCAAGCTAAGAAAATGTGTCCTATGTGCAGCGCCACTGTCCTACGTGCAGTTCCAACTTCAAGCTAACTTGTGAGGGGGTTTATGATGTCAAAACTAAGTTCAAGATAGCTCATTGGAAAATTTATCCAGTCTACTTTCCAAATTTGTTCTTGGTTTTCAGAGTTGACCTAATTTGACCTCCAATAAAGTGTTTCTCCCAAGACTGCTTAGGTGTGTAGCGCTAGTGTCAGGTGTGAAATGCCAACTTACAGGCCACTTTTGAAGGTATTCCTGAACTCCAAATTGAGATCATGATATCTTGTTGGAAATATATCTATCTTAGATACACAATGGACCTATAAATAACTGAAAATGATCAAGTATAGCCCATCAAAAATCAATTCTCCCAAGACTGTTCAAAAAGTGAAAAATGGGAGTGCAATAATGCAGTGTGCTTTTACAGGAAAATTTTGGAGGCCTTCCTCAACTCCAAATGGAGCTCATGATAGATCATTTGAAATATATTCTCATATATTTATCATTTTACTTATCAATAAATTCATTTCGACACTCGAGCTAGGAGAAAAATTGATTTTCCCAAGGTCACTCTAGAAGTGCAGCAACTCTCATGTAGCAACTATATTTTTGACATTTATGCAAAACCATGGCACATGTCTAAAAATGGAAGGATTTTTTTCTTACTTGACCTATAATGGAAAAAAAAACTCTTTTAATTTTGTAAAATTCATTACCATTTGGTTAGAAACATAGTTTGAAGGAAAACTAGCCCTATGTGTGGCAAATGATTTGTCCCTTGAAATGATTTCTTGAAAAATGATGGAGACATTATTTTTATGAGTTTTAATATCCTCATAATTGATTATATGACCTCCTTATGCCTCCTATTCTCATATGTCTCTGATTCTATAGCAAACTCTAGCTCAATGGGAGAGGAAATTAGGGTTTAGTGTAGGCAAAATAGGGGATTTGGGAAATTTACAAGAATGAAGGGAAATTAAGGGGATAGGGGGCTTCTAAATTCTTAGGGAAATATTTGGAGGTAGGGAGGGATGTTAATAAGTAGGGGAAATTGGAATTTAAAGGATTTGGTGAGGGGAAGGGGTCTAAAAGGGAAAAACACATGCCTAGTCTGGAAAAGTGTCAAATTGTAGCAATAGGCTAGGGCTTGTGGGAAAATGATGATTTTGAGGGATATGAGTGATGGAAAGTGTTTAGGAAGGTATATTAAGGATAGGGGAAGGTTTAAGAGCATCAGGATACAAGTTGTGTTGATGATTTAACCATGGAAGTCATGAAACCAAGAAAAATGTCCTCAAAACCCTAAGAGAGGGAAATGAGCTTCCAAGCACAACTGAGAGACAAATATGGTAAACACAAAACCACTTACTTGGAGATGATAGTTTGGAACCTAAAATTTTTGAAGACCTTTTAATATTACTACTCCTTCAAAAGATGAATTTGATGGTGAAATGACCAATTTTCATGATTGTGAAATGACCAATTTTCATGATTTTGACCCTATGAACTAATGATGGAACAACATGGAAGAATGAGTCGAATGATGACCATGATGACTATAGGACTCTTTCAACAATGAATGACCTAACCATGATGATGTTCATTGACCATGGAATTGAACGGAGTAATAATGATCTCAATACTCGAATCAGTGACCAAATTTTTGCATGACCTAGTGGAACGATAAAAAATTTCTGAGTGAGACCCCTAGCATGACATGAAAAGAGGATTTTTGATCACTGGTGGTAGGATACAAATACTGACACTAACAGTTACAAAAAAAAAAATTCTTTGTAAATATGAACCTTTTTTATGATTGATAATAGAGTAAAAAGACTTTACAAATTTCGAGTTTACAAAATTTACAATTTCGATGGAAAAAGATTTCAAAGTTTTATAGTATTCATTCAATTTTTTAGGTTGGTAGTTATTTCCTTAAAAATTTCTATTCTTAAAAAAATAAAAACATAAAATAATTCAGAGGTGTTGTGAACAACCAAAGTATCTAATCAAACATTATTTTCTAAAGAAAGAAAATAAAAAGGATATAATACATTTAGAAGATAATCTTCTTCTAAGAAAATAATTCTTTCAGGATTAGCCCATTAACATGGAGTAAGTATTTTCTCCCTTGAAGGTATTGTAACATAAAGTTTGATGGGCCAATTTTTTCAATGATTTGGAATGTGCCAAGCCACATTCTTTGGAATTTGGTATGCTTACCTTTTTCCTCATGTGATTTTCCCCATTTGAGTATGAGATCTCCAACTTGGAAGTTTTTTGGGGAAACAGAATTTGCATCAAAGGATTTTTTCACTATTTTATGATGATGAGAATGAGTTATTTTGGCCTTTTCTATTTCTTCTTCCATTTTAAGGATCTGTGAAATTCTTAATTGTAGGGAAGAAGAAGGTACTTCATCAATAAATTGAACTAGGGATAATGAGGGAAGAACTAAGTTTGAAGGAATTGTAACTTCTTTCCCATAAACTAGATGGAATGGATAAGTTCCAATGGAGGATTTTTGGGTAATCATATTTGCCCATAGTGCAAATGTTAAATATTTATGCCAATTTTTCTTATTTTGATCACTAGTTCTTTTAATGATTCTTATGGGATTTTTGTTTGTTGATTATGCTAAACCATCCCCTTGGGGAGAGTAGTTGGCAGAGTATTTAAGCTTAAAACCTCTTTTAAGAGTGAATTATATCATACTATTTCCCTAAAAATAAGATGCATTATCAAACATAAGTGCATTGGGTAAGCCAAATATGGTAATAATGAATTGATCAATAAATTCAATAATGGCTTCAGAGTTAGCTACCTTTAGTGGAATTTCCCCCACCGACTTAGAAAAATAATATGTTGCAGTTCGAATATATTTATTCTTCTTGGATGAGTTAGGAACGATCTCACCTATGATATCTAATCCCCATTGCTCGAAAGGTTGTTCAATGTTGACTGGCTGCAATGGCAAGGCTAGTTTTCTTTGTCTTCCAGCAATATTTTGGCATGTTTTTCATTTTCTCGCATATGTATGAGCATATTTGAACAGAGTGGGCTAGTAATAACCTGCATGAAGGATCTTATGTCCAGTAGTATTTCCACCAAATTTTCCACCTACAAGTCCATCGTTGAGTTCCTGAAAAACCCTCTGAGCTTCAGATTTGTCAAGGCATATTAGTAGTATAGAGTCATAGTTTTTTTCTAAACAAAACATTGTTTATGAGTTGGTATTCAATAGCTTTGATTATTAAAGCTATTTTTATCTTATGATTGAGTTATATTGGAGCATATCCATTTTTCAAGTAAAATATTAAGTGAGTATACTATGATTCTGAATCATTTAATATTACCTTAGCAATTTCTACAATTATGGTTTTTAGGTTTTTGTGGTTATCATTCATTGCAACAGTCAACAGATTATCCACAATATCGAAAAAAATTGGTCGATGTTTCAAATCCCAATGAGGATCCATCTTTAGGACAAGATGGATCCCCGTTGGGATTCGAAATGTTGACCAATGTTTTTCGATACTGTGGATAATTTGGAGACTGTTGCAATGAATTTGTACAGTATTACCTGACTCTTCAGCATTTGATATATTGGATTCTCCAGATAACATTTTACAGAGACCTTGTCCTCTAATGATTTTGGATGATCTTATTTCAATGTCATATTCCTACAAATAAGTTACCCAATTTGCTATGTTTTCTCCTAGTTCTTTTGGTATAAGTAGTTTCCTTACAGCCGAGAATGGAACTATTACCTTAGTGTGTGTTTCAAGGAGAAAAGGTTTTAAATTATTTAAATATTTATAGACAGAAAATGCTTGTTTTTCTACTTCATAATAATTTAGTTTTTCATCTTGGAGGTTTGAACTAAAGAATGAAATAGGTGCTTCAATATTTTGATCATCAATCTGTGTTAATAAAGCAACAAAATATTTTTTTGATGCAAAAGTATATAAAATAAAATGTTTGGAAAAATCAAAAGCTTCTCTTTCATCATGTCCCCGTTTAAAAAGTGAATTATTCTTAATCATCCCTTGCAAAGGTAAAATAATTTGAGAAAATTTTGGAACAAATATTTTAACAAAATTTATCTGTCCTAAGAAGGACTGCATGGATTGTTTGTTATGGGGATGTGAAAGTTTAGAAATTTCCTTAATTATTTTAGTATCAATACAAATGCCCTATTTTTGAAACGATAAATCCTAAGATTTTTCCTTAACTTAAATTTAAATAAGATTTTTCTGGATTTAAGGAAATTCCATATTACAAACAATGTTCAAGGGTTTGTTTAAGATCATGATAGTGGTCCCTCATTTTCTTGGAGTAGATAGTTATATCATCTAGATAAACAACCATTGTTTTGTTTATTAACCCTCTAAAAGCAATATCCATTACTCTTTGAAAGGTTTATCCTGCATTGATTATTCTGAATGGCATTTTTTGATAGGAAAAAGTGCCCCACTTTGTTCTGAATGTAGTTTTTAATCTATCTTCAGGATGAACCAAAACTTGATTGTAACCTAAAAATACATCAAGAAAAGACATTAATTCAAAACCAGCAACTAATTACAAAATTTGTTCCATTGGTGGTAACGGAAAATTATCTTTCAAGCAAGCTTTGTTTAAGTTTCTAAAATCAATACAAATATGAATAGTGTCGTTCTTTTTCCTAACCGGAACTAAATTTGATACCCACTTAGAATGCCTAACAGGAAAGATGATCCTGGCTTTAAGGAGTTTGTTAAGCTCACTTTTGATTTGACTTTCGAGGGTGGGTTGAATTTTACTTAACTTTTGTTGTATTGGTTTTTCTGTGGATATCATTGGGATAGTATGTTCAATGATTGAAGTATCATAAATTTTTAGGTCTTTATATTTCCATGGGAATACATTCTTGTATTTTTTCAATAAATGAATAAAGGCTAATATTTCATTAAAGGAAAGATCGAGTCCTAAGTTGATGTTCTAAGGATTTACATCGGTTCCAAGATTTACCACTTCAAACCTCAAAGTTGAACTTTGGAGTTTAGAATTAGTAATCCTTTTAAATCTATCTTTAAGATCATAAAGATCTTAGAGTTTGACCACAGACTTAGGAATAGCATCTTCTTCAGATTTTTGTTGCAATTTTCTTTCATGTTCATGTTCATCAATTAATTGATCATCATATGATCCTTCTGATGTAAGAAAAATAATAACATCATAATCATCATTGAATACTCTCCAATTATTAATATTATCAAGAATACATGTGCAAAAAATCAATTTTATGGAAAATCTATCTAGGCTATAATATTTTGAAAGGATAAGCTTGGATACTACATTTTCTAGAAGGTCTGCACTTGAATTCTAAATTCTTGGAATAGATGAGATATTGAATGCTAAAAATGAGAGGTAAGAGAATGTACTAATGATTGATAATGTTTAATATGGACAGAAATACACTGTATGGTATTTCTTACCTGCTTAACAATTATTTCAAAATCTTTGAATACCTTAAGATACTTAACACCAAGATCAATTTCTTTGGTTAAGCCTTGAACCAGTGTCTCGTATTCTGCAATATTATTTGTGCATTCAAATTCAAGTCTGCATGTGAGCATAGTCCTTTCGCCTTATGGATTTATTAATATACAACCAGCTCGTGCTCCTTCACTATATTTTGACCCATCAAAATATTAATTCCAAAATAAAGTATTAATACAAGGTTCATCTATAGTATTTACACACTTCGAAGAATCAGCCTGAGAAAAAATTTCAATCTGAGATTTAAATGAATTGGTAAGAAACGTAGACTTTAAAGCATTGAAATTCCCTAAAAAGGATTTAACAGAGTAATTACCGTGAATGTTATTAGTAAAGGCCATGGGTTCATTTTCTTCTTCAAATTCAATTACTGAATATTTTAAATGTTTTTCATGGTCTACCCTGATTGTATTTGGCTTACCATTATGGGGAAGCCATACCATTATGGGGAAGCCACATATGATACCAATCAGTAGCAAAATAACCATGAATATTTTTTGACCAATCTCTACTTAAGATTAGACCATAAAAATATGGTATATCAACAACTAAAATATCAATTACTTTTTGGACTTTTCGATTGGATGCCAATCTGATAAGGACTGAATTCATCTCTCCTAATACCTTAACTTTTGTTATGTCTAATTGCACAATATGTACTGTTGACTTCTGAGGATGTATATTCAATTTCAGATAAAAAAAATATGGCATAATGTTTGATGAGGCTCCAGAGTCAATTACACAATTATGCACGTTTTTGTTGAATAATTCAAAAGTTAATAGAAAAGGAGGAGTATGTGAATTGGATCTGTCACCTATTAAAATAGCATCGCTTGCATCAATTTTCTCAGGTGAATCGTTAAGAGTCTTACATTTTCCTTTAGCTTATTTCGAAGTTACAGGAGTAGGAAAGGGCGTAGCAGGAACTGCATTCAATTCTTTAAGAAAAAAAATTTGTTGTTGTTTCAATTTCCTCAGCTCATGGAGAAAGATATTTGCTTTAATTTTCTTCATATCTTCCACTATATTGTATTCAATGGTATCAGAAACCACTAATGTTTTAGAGGTAGATGGTAGAGTAGAATAATTTGGGTTTGATTGATAAGAAGAAGTGTTTTTATTAACTACTTTATCCTTAACAATAGAGGATGAAGCTTTTTTTCTTTTTAGGTGACTGAGGAAGATCAACAATATTTTTAATGCTTTACTAGAATTGAATCATGTTCATTTTCATCATCAGAGGTTGGAAGGATAAAGTCCCATATTCGAATAGTTATTCTTGAGATTCTTCTGAAGATGATATTGTTTCATCATGATCCTTGTCTTGATCTAATTCAACATTTGAGATTACATTTGAGGGTTGAGAAGCCTGGATTTTCTTAAAAGATCTAAAATGTTTCTTTGAAGAATATTCAACTACTTATTTTTTTATCTCAACCATATCATTTGACATGCTTTTGAGAACCTTTTTTAATCCTTCAAGGTCGTAGGGATCTTTAGATGATTTCTTTTTGGGTTCATCGTTAAAGGAAAATTTCTTACTTTTCCTATCTTCTTGAGCAGTTTTCTTCTCTAAAGCAAGTATTCTTTTTTCAACAGAAAGAGCTTCTTTCATATTCTCTACCAATGTAGCCTTATTGGCTCAATCTACAAAAATAGAAATATTAGAAGGAAGAGATGATATATACCATTCTATTTTCACATCTACTCCAGGCTTAGATGTGGTTGGGATTTTGTTGAGCAATTTATTAAATCTGGAGTTGAAGTATTTGATCTTTTCGCCTGTATTTTCTTTCAAATTGGAAAGATAATTGATAAGGGTTGCAGTAGTACGACCATATCCAAGTTTAGTAAGGAATTTTTCTTCAAAAATATCGTAACTAATAATTGTGCTTGATGGTAGTGATAAATACCATGATCAAACTGATCGTTGACAAGTATAAGGAAATAATATAACTACACAATCTTCCTCTAAAACTCCATTAAGATTTATGGCAAGCATGAAATTATGGGTATGATCTTATGCAAGTAATACATCATCTGGATTATACTTGGAAACCATCTTTCGGGATGCTTAGGTAAAGGATGAAGAGGCTCTGGTAGTTGAATAGCTCCAGGATTTTTCCAAGGTCTGTTTTCCATTGTATGAAGGGGAGGATTGGGTGGTCCTAAAGGAGGATTTGAAGTAGAAGAAGTAGTTCCAATAATAGTTGAAGGTGAAGAAGAAACGATTATGGAACTAATATTAATTGAAATAGCAATTGTATACTGAGAAGAAGAATAAGGGATATTGATCAATAAATAATTTGTTTGAGATTATGTAAGAGAGGGAAGAATAATTGATGTTGTTTGAGAGGTAGACAGAGATTGAATCTTACTAGTTGATTATTGTTTTTCAGAAACAGGAATTTTCCTTCAATGAGAATGATGAGGAAATTCAAAAGGGACAACTCCATGTTTCTCTTTCTTATATCGATTTAATACATCAGTGCCTTCAAAAATCGAAGTAACACTTCCTTTTTAGGTTTCTGAAAGTATAAATTTTTCTGTTGAAATTGAAATTTCATCCAATTTCTTTAACAACGTTTGTACTTTAGGTGACTCTGGAGTATATTCTAAAGGGATTTCTTTATGAATAGAACTAGGATATTGTGGGGGAGAATGAACAACTTCTGATTTATGAGTAAGAGATTTTGAATCGGGACTAGAAGTTGTGGATCTGGAGGGATAATGACATTGGTGATGGTCTTTACTTTTTAATTTAATATTTGGTGCCATTCACAGTCAGATGGCCCTCATTCTAGCACCAAAAATTTTGAGGCCCCAAAAATCGGTGCAACAACATCGGGGAAAACCACCCGATCAGGGACTTAAAAACCATCCCTTTTCCATTTGTAATAGTGGCTTTGACTGGAATTGTGGGACCATTTTCCCAATTTAATATAGTTGGAGTGAATGGATGACTTTATCTATAAGTGGAACTTGATAGATGGAAAAATAGGCAAGCTTGCAGTAAATAGTAAATCTATCTATCTATAAACATATAACTAGATATATACCTACCTATCCCGAGATGAAACCTTTTCTTTGTGCGATCTATAACATAATATTTCAGTGGATGCAAATAAAGATCATAAATTCACTTAGAGATATGAAAAACATTTAAGATAATTGATTTAATTCAGAATTTAATTAAATCAATTTAATCAAGCTTACATCGCAACTTTTACAAAATGCATGTATTGCATATATACATAAATGATAACACCATAACACGTTCAAAAGTGAATTGATGTTAAATTGTGTTCAAACAAATATATAAAACAACACATCATAATATAAATGAAATATTTCTCATTTGAAACTCAAATTAAACATATAAGATAAAAGTACCATATATATATATATATATATATATATATATATATATATATATATATCTCATTTGAGAAATAACTCTTAGTCCGGCCTTTTCTATTCAGAAAAATTTTAAGAGTACAGAAGTGCAACATCAGTAAAGTCTTCTTTTCAAAATTTCAGGACCCTTTCTTAAAATATATGAAGGGGTTTAGATATAAAAATAATAATTCTTAATATAGTCATTATAATAAAAACTGAGGAGGTTTCAAACAACTCTCCTTAAATTAAGTAAAATTAAAATAGAAATAGAAATTAAAGGGGTGATTTGTTGGAGGATTGTCCTGCTATCCCTTCTTCCATTTCCTCCTTGATTTTTAGAATATTAAGCATAGGCTTAACCTTAGGATGTTGGCCTAGCCTAATGTGTATATTTCCAATAAAAAATCATCAGATAATGGAGGTAGCATGTATGAGGACGTATCTATAAGACAGTGAAGCATGAGCCATTGTCTCTGAGGCTTCACTAGATATCTCCAGTATCTTTCCAAATCTAGCTTTTCAATCTTTATAATATGCTCCTCTTTTACTTTTTACACTTCCTTCCATTGTCTTATCAAATATTTTACCAAAGGTAATGCACCATGAGGACATATGTCTATTAGATTTTTTACGATAAGGTTCAGGCTGAAAATTTCCGCAATGTTTTTGGCAATGTATTTGGCTCTACAAATTTCCCTTTCTGCATTCTTTAATTGTATTTCTCAATCTGTGAACAATATTTCTTTCTTTGATTCTTCAATTCTGTGTAGGTTTTCCTTTTGACCATCAAAAAAATCCTGCCAAATAAGAAATTGGGATACCTTCTTATCTATGTCATCGAAACTAACCCTCATATCAACAATGTGATTCACAAGTGAATCGCTTTGCTCACATAATTCAAGGATGCTTGTTAATAGCTGACAAAAGATAACATGTTTATGTGCCAATAAGGTGTTTAATTATAAATCTTATTTCCTAAACTCATCAATCTTTGCGATATATTTCATTTTCTCAATGGAGAGTTGTAATTGATGAATTTGAGTATATTTAGAATTAATTCACTTTGATGCTGAATTTTCAATTGGTGCAAGCTCTCTTGAAGTTGTGTGATTTGTATATGTAGCTAATGACTAACACTTTTCTTTTCTTCCTGTAACTCTGTTTCAAGTTGAAGGATATTTTCATATTTTTGTTTCATCAGTTGATGAAACTCTGATGCCTTGTCAATAGTTGTTGAGGCATAAGCTCCTGAAAAATGTGATAAGTGAGTTAGATCATCTAAAGGATTTGACTCGATGTCTTTCCAAACAATGTCCATTGACATATATTATTGAGTAACAGTCTGGGAATGCTATGTTCTTCTCCTTTTCTTTTGCTTGCTAACAACTGCCTTGTGCTTAGGACCATAAAAAATGTCCTAGGGAGGAATTTCTTGAATATTTAGAACAATCTCAGAGGTTGGGAAGGTCGGGATGTATTCCATTCTCTCTGTACTTACTACTTTGTAAGAGGGCCTAGAAATAAATGAGTCTTGGCCTGTAGAAGGAGGATTTTGTATAGTTTATTTTTGGTCAATAATCATAGCTCTTTGTTCTTCTTGGAGTTTGAGTTCAAACTCTTTCCAAACGTATTTGAGATTGTTGGGGAAGTCCAGATCTATTTTTTTAATTTCAGCTGATTTCTCCAGATCTATCGTATTAAGGACTTCAATATCCTTAATAGCTTATTCACTTTCTTTCTGTGCCATGGTTTGAGAAACATCCAAAATCTTAAGTGGAATTATTTCGAATATCTTATCTTTGTATTGCTGAAAATTTAGTAGTTTTTGTGGGTGAAAGAATAAAATTTCCAACTTTTGAACTGTGGCATACCTTTCGATAAACTCAAATAAGTCATCAAAATCATCATCTTTGTGCACAAAGGGTGTGATTTTCACTTGTGTAGTGAAATTATTGGCTATTTTTAGTGGATCATACTTCCTATTTGGAATTGTAAATAATTTTAAACACTCAATCTAGCCAATTTCCACTATAGCATGTTTGTAGTTGTCCAATCCATACACACCAAAATTAATTGGAAAGGAAGGCCATAATGCCTTCTTGTCTTCTTTCAAAAATCTAGCCAAACCATTTCCAACAGTTTGGTATGTAATTTCTCTCTCGAGAAGTTTATTAGGAACATACAAGGGTAAGACATGTGGATGAGATAGGCTCCCAAATACTCGTACATAGGTGAATGACTCCTCACCAAACCACTTTTCTATAGAAGAAAAGTCGACTTGGGCCTCTTTCAAAATTCTAGCAGCTTTCTCATTGAAAACAGATTCAAAAAGTGGTAGAATAACTCCATGAAGTATTTCGTAAAAATGACTTTCATATTTGGATTCCCATAGAATAATATGAAATACATGAATGGGAATAATATCTTGGGTAGTCCATTTCCAGCCCATGGTTGAAAAATCTAATGTGAAACATATAGCATCCATAATAAAGCCACTCATATAAAATGGAGGAAAGATTTTAGAAGAGATAGAAGTTAGAACGATTCTTTTTATATTCTAAAATTTGGGTGGCAATATTATTTGACAAAATATTTCCCTAGTCCATAACATAAGCATATGTTGTTGCTTCCATAAGGGGAACCCATTCTAATGAAAATCTAGTTGTTTCTGATTGACCAAAAAGTCTAGACATCATAGTAGAGATATATCAATAGGGACTTGCAAGAGATTCAGTAGAATACATACCATTTTCATTGTTCTTATGCTTGTTAGGATTTCTCCTCCATTGATTTATTGGCATCGATTTGAGTTCATTTTCCTTAGCGAACTTTGCAAGGAATTCCTTATCATAAATCTTATCAGGGTCTGGAATATTGTACATTTGCTTCAGGTCTTCCGCTTTAAAGGAAGCAATATTTTTTCCTCTACTGGTAAGGAAATTCCTATCCCCGATGTGAATATTGTCGATAATCCACCTTACCATATCAGTATATGGTAATATATTGGGCCATGTTGCAATTCGGTGAAGAAAATAATTAGCTGCGTCTCCAATTGTAGCTTCAGAGTAATTTGGGGCATCAGTTGGGGGTTTCTCGTATTGAAATAGATTATACATAGATTTTCATAGAGAGGATCCACTTTCAGATCTGTGATTCATGTTTGTAAACAGGGGAAAAATATTTATTCTCTCATAGGTAGTAGATGCAAGGTTAAAAGGAGCCATATGCTTCTTTGCTTTCTTCAAAGTCTTAGACATTTCCGAAGGACTTTTCCTGCTCAAACTTGCCTGTAAATAAGTAAGAAAGAATAAGTGGAAAGAAGGAACCTTTTAGTTTTACAATACGCACAGATACTGTTAGGTCCCTATATTACTCGTATAGTCCCTTATTATTGTTAGTGTAACCCCCTTATTGTTATTATTCTACCCTTGTAACCCCCATATTGTTATTATTGTGCCCTTAAATTATTATTGTTAGGTCGGCTAGGATTACATTGTGGCCCCATGGACTCCTATATATAAAAAGGAGGTTTTGTAATTTGTATCATCCAAGAATTGTTCATTCATGTAATGTATTGGAGGTTTCCCCCTTGGGAGGTTTCCCTCAAAGTGGCTTATTTCTAAGGCATTGACACTTTTCTATTTTTTGAGCTGGTTTCACAACATTTGGTGATCGTGAGCTTGAGATTCTAGGTTTCACGTCTAAACAAGGTCATTGTGGAATTTTCGCTATAAATTTTTTTATACGAAGGTTCAGAAGCTGAAATTTTTAGAGTACAAAGACAAACTCTTGAGGAACAGTATCACAAAATTTCAAAGCTTGGTTCGAAACATTTTCGAAGATATGATCTGTGGAAGGTAGGTCATTTTGCAGGCTCCTGAATTTAACCTAAACAGGTCATCGTGGAATTTTCGCTATAAATTTGTTTCTACGAGGGCTCAGAAGCTGAAATTTTTAGAGTGCGAAGAAAAAATCCTGAGGAACATCTTCAAACAATTTCATATCTTGGTTCACAATATTGGCGGAGATATGATCTGTGGAAGTTAGGGCTTTTTCAGGCTTCTAAATTTCATCTCAAAGAGGTGATCATGGGAAAATCTTCATAACTCTCTCTCTAAGCATCAGATTGGAATGTTGTAAAAAGTGACTACAAGCACATGGATTTTATTTTATTTTTCTATCAATTTCAGATCCAAAGGAGGAAACAATGACACGTGGAAATTTTTACAAGTTCGCTCTACTGAACGAGACCATAATTGGGTCATTTTGGGAGATTGGACATAAATTTTCCTTGAGGAATCCAAATCAGATCAAACCTATGGCATTTGAAAGAAGCTTTAGAGGCCTACTACAAGACCTAATTTCAGATATTTAGGATCCTCAATTATAGAGATAATTCAATTTCAATATTGAGCTCCTCAAAAGCAAGTAAAAGGTGTGTATTTTCGTTTTTTACGAATTGCATAAGTCTTGTTTTAAGAATCAAGTTGAATTGATTCCAAGGGCATATTGTAGAATAGATATCAGTATTGAATTCTAAAATGGCCCCTAAAAATAATTCAACACCCATTAAGCCTTTAGAATGCTCTACTATGACTCATGAAGATGAATAATGGCAACATGACATATCAAAATTACAAGAGCAAGTGCAACAAATTTCGCTCTTGCAAAGAGCAACAAAAAATGACATGAAATTTTTGAAGAAAGGCGTGGAAACTAAGATGGATGGTTTGAAGAAAGGCATGGAATATAAGATGGATGGTTTGAAGAATTGCATGGATGGCATGGAAGCTAAGATGGATGGCATGGAATCTAAGATTAATGACATGGAAGCTAATGTCGATGAAAAAATGGAAAACATGAAGAAGGATCTAAAAGAAGACATGGAAGGTTTGACAAAGTTGATACAAGAAATGTTTCCTAATGGTGAAAAGATAGTAGATGAAACTCATGATGAGAAAAAAATAAATGTTAATCATGATTTCATAAACTCTAATGTTGGAAGGAAGAACCACCATATTCCAAAAATGGATATGAGGAAATTTGATGGAAAGGATCCTGTAACATGGATACTACAGATGGAGCAATATTTTGATCTCAATAATGTGCAGAACACACAAAAGGTATGCATCGTAACTTTACATTTAGAACAAAATACATTTGTATGGTATCGATGGCTTTGCTCCCGTTAAAAAATTGTCACTTGGTCAATTTTTACGGAGGAAATGATAGCACATTATGAGGATACAAAGAGCAACACCTTCTTTAGCCAATTGATAAATCTCAAACAAAAGTGTCCAGTGGGGGAACACATTCAGGACTTCTAAAAATTGAATATAAGGGTAACTGATATTCTAGAGGAACATAGGATTGATCTCTTCATAGGTACTTTAAAGGATAACATCCAACATGAAGTTCATGTTTTGGAACCTGGTTCATTGGAGAAGGCATTCAGGTTGGCAAGACAATTATAATGTAAAATTATGGCGACAAGGAAGCCTACCACTCACTTCTATAAAGAGGGAAGTGTTGCTACTCCTAGATTTCCACAACCTATAAGGTTGACACCACAACAATTGGAAGAAAAAAGAGAAAAAGGGCTTTGCTACAGTTGTGATAGAAAATACAATAAAGGTCATAAGTGTGCTGAGAAGAAATTATTTTACATAGATTGTGAAGAGGAAGAAGAAAATGAACAAAAATTTTCAATAGAAGAGGGTATACACCAGGAACCAACCCTAGAAGAGGAAGAAATGAGTTTGACCATATCATGTAATGCATTGTCAGGAATTACCACTCATCAAACTCTTAAGATAGAAGGACATCTCAAGAAGAAAAAGGTAATTCTGTTGATTGATTCAGGTAGTACCCATAATTTTATTCATTGTAAGGTAGCCAAGGAATTGAATTGTTTCCTATACCCAGCACCAGAATTTCAAGTGATGGTTGCAAATGGAGGAACTATAAATTTCTCTGGAAAATGCCATAATATCAAGCTAACCATGGGGGAATATGTATTGAATAGTCCAATTCTTTCCATTCCTATGGGAGGTGTTGATGTTGTACTAGGATTACAATGGTTACAATCTTTGGGGACGGTAGCTTTTAATTTTCAAGAACTTTTCTTGAAATTTTTTTCAGAAGGTAAGGAAGTTGAATTACGGGGTATTGCAGGGAAGCTGGGAAAGATAATAAGCTCTAATTTCATGACAAATATTCTATAGAAATAACAACAAAGCGTAATTGCACAATTATGCTCAGTAGAAGTTCCAACTTCAAAATCATCTATTTCTGTAGATCTCCAAAAAGTCTTGGACAATCATTCCAAGGTGTTTGAAAATCCCAAAGGACTCCCACCTATTCGTGATTGTGATCATGCTATTCATTTGATTCCTGGAAGTGTTCCTCCAAACATAAGGCCTTATAGATATCCTTATGTCCAAAAGAGAGAAATTGAATGTATGATTGGAGAAATGTTAGAGGCTGGTATAATTAAAACTAGTCAAGTTCTTTCTGCCTTTTGTAGTATTGGTACACAAGAAGGATGGATCATGGTGCATGTGTTCAGATTATATGGAGCTCAATAAGCTAACCATTAAAGATAAATTTCCCAGCTCAATTTTGATTTATGAATTATTGGATGAATTACATGGAGAAATTTATTTTACCAAGTTGGATTTTCATTCAGGATATCATCAAATTAGAATCAAGACTGAAGATATTCCGAAAACAACATTTCAAACTCATGAGGGTCATTATGAATTTTTGGTCATGCCTTTTGGCCTTACCAATGCACCTTCTACATTTCAAGGGTCGATGAATTCCATTTTCAAACCCTTCCTTAGAAAATTTGTGCTAGTATTTTTTGATGATATACTAATCTACAACGAGTCTTGGAAGGATCATGTTCAACATGTTGACAGGGTGCTCAAACTATTGCAGGAGAAAAAGCTATATGCAAAAACATCCAAATTTTTCTTTGGAGTGCAAGAGGAGGAATATCTAGGTCATATTGTATCTCACGAGGGTGTTAAGGTAGACCCTAACAAAATTAAAGCCATTAAGGAATGGAAAGTCCCCACAGCCATAAAGAAGTTACAAGGATTTCTCAGGTTAATAGGGTATTATCACAAGTTTGTTAAAAATTATGGGAGAATAGTAGCACCTATAACAAAATTATTGAAGAAATATGAATTTTGATGGACTCCTAAAGCAACTAAGGCCTTTGAACATCTTAAAGAGGCAGTGTGCCTAGCACCAGTCTTAGCTACACCAGACTTCAAAAAAACCTTTATTGTGGAATGTGATGCCTTAGGAAATGGTATTGGTGTTGTTTTAATGCAAGAAGGAAGACCCATTGCTTTTGAAAGTTGTTCAATCAAAGGAAACTATTTACAGAAGCTATTTATGAGAAGGAAATGTTGGCAATACTACATGCACTAAATAAATGGAGACCTTACCTAATGGGAAGACACTTCAAGGTAAAAAATGATCTGCCAGTAGTCACCAAACACTTTTTGGAACAAAGACTATCTTTAGAAGAGCAAAAAAAATGGGTCACAAAGATGTTGGGTTATGACTTTGAAATAATCTACAAAAAAGGAAGCTAAATTTTGTTGCAGATGCACTCTCAAGAAAGAATGAAGAGGTGGAAGGATTGCTTTGTGCCATTTCTATTATCCAACCAGATTGGATAACCGAAGCAAGAGATGAATGGAAGAAGGATGAAGAAGTGTGGACACTCATTTAAAAGTTGCAGCAAGATCCTATTACATATGATACATTTAGTTGGAAAAATGATTCCTTATGGTACAAATATCGCTTATATATTTGCAAGAATTCCCAACTAAAATAAAATATTAATTTGGAATTGCACACTTCTCCTTTAGGAAGACACTTAGGATTTTTAAAAACTTACCACAGGGTGAAGAAAGATTTTTTTGGGATGGCCTTAAATATGATATTCAAAAGTTTGTGGTGGAATGCTTGGTTTGCCAGCAGAATAAAGTTGATAAAATTAAGACCCCGAGTCTTCTACAACATTTATCCATTCCAAGCCAACGTTGGGAGGATATTTCAATGGATTTTATCACAAGTTTACCTAAGTCCGAAGGAAAGAGTGTCATCATGGTGGTAGTTGATAGACTTACCAATTATGCACACTTTTGTGCATTATCTCATCGATTTAAAGCTAGTATAGTTGCTACTACATTTATGGAAATAATTCAAATGCTACATGGAAACCCAAAGGTTATTGTGAGCGACAGAGATCCCATTTCTTGGAAATTTTGGACGGAGTTATTTTCTTGTTTGGGTACTCAATTAGCTCATAGCTCATCTTATCATCCTCAATCGGAGTGGTCGAATTGAGATAGTAAATAAATGTTTGGAAGGATATCTTTGTTGTTTGTATTTGATAAACAAACACAATGAGTCAAGTGGTTACCTCTCGCTGAATGGTGGTGTAACACTTCCTTCCATACTGTAGCAAAAATGACCCCTTTTATGGCACTTTATGGATATCATCCACCGTCCATCACATCATCTTTAAGAGAAAATTCAAAGGTTCAAGCAGTGGAAGATCACATTGAGCATCAACAAGAAGTTCTCCAACTCTTAAAGGATAACCTGAATTTGGCACAAAATCGAATGAAACGACAGGCAGATCAACATTGCAGCGAGAGAAGTTTTGATGTAGGAGACTGGGTATTTTTACGGCTACAACCATACAAACAAATGTCCCTCAAGCAAGCTAAGAAGGAAAATAAATTATCGCCAAAGTACTATGTTCCTTACAAGGTGTTGCAAAATATTGGTACTATGGCATACAAATTGGAGCTTCCTACTTCTTCACGAGTGCATCCAGTTTTCCATGTTTCATGCTTAAAGAGGTTATAGGTGAAAATTTTCAGGTTGAAACAATATTTCACAAAGACTTGATGAGAGGAAAAATCATATTGGAACACAGAAACAAACAGAAGCGAGAAATAAATGACTACATTGCTCGATCAATTTCAGATTATCTCAGCAAGTGGAAGAACTTTCCTGTAGAATATTCCACATGGGAGGATGAGAATTTTATACAGAAGCATCAAGAAATAATCAAGCGTTGAGGACAACACTTATTTGAAGGAGAGGGGCATGTTATGTCCCTATATTAATAGTGTAGTCCCTTATTATTGTTAGTGTAACCCCCTTATTGTTATTATTGTACCCCTGTAACCCCCATATTGTTATTATTGTACCCCTAAATTATTATTGTTAGGTCGGCTAGGATTACATTGTGGCCCACTAGGATTACATTGTGACCCCATGGACTCCTATATATAGAAAGGAGGTTTTGTAATTTGTATCATCCAAGAATTGTTCATTCATGTAATGTATTGGAGGTTGCCCCCTCGAAGTGGCTTATTTCTAAGGCATTGATATCTCTTTTCTTCTATTTTTGGAGCTGGTTTCACAACAGATACCATAGTAATAGAAACATTTTAAATGGATGATACTTCACATGTTGATGGGATATGAATTGAATTCTCGTTGCAGGAAAACGATTATGGCGGTATTGGCAAGAAAACTATTAATTTATGACATTCATAATTGTTATGGGTTATTGTGCCTATATAATAATTTCTCAAATAAAACCAGATCTATCACATTACGTTGTGGCTTATGTGCAATATCTTCATTAAATACTAATGAGCTTATTTTTTCTGTCGATCGCGACATCGCAATCACATTATCGGCGAAATTTGATAGTATGCAAAATGTATTTGTTGAAAAACGTGTGATGTACGATGTGCGATGTGAAATATTTTTTATCGCATCAGCAAATATGAGCGGTAATGAATAGAACGGTTAAGATTTTGTGAGAATGTGATGTGATATTCTTTATCGCATCGGTGATAATGAGTGGTAACAAATAAGACTATCCAGGAGAAACTGTGATTTCTCAAATATGATAGGCTTACATGGCAGAAGTAGTTCCCATGGGTATTATTTATCATATTTACTTATAAATTTTGTTTTTTCCTCATATAAAAATGTTTTGGTTATATATTCATCGAATCGCAAAATATTTTTCAAGTCATTATTCTCAAATTATATATATTTTTCATTGATTTTGCGATTTGCGAAATGCAATTTATCTCCGCTTAGTATTTAGAAAGCCAATTTTTAAATTGTTCATCCCTTTTTGACCCATATTTCTATCACAATAAATACTCTAAGGGTTTATTTGTTTAAACTCTAAAAAATTAAAAGGGTCCCCATTATTTTCTAAGGTAACTACGGCTTAAAATAATGGGGGTTGTTGATTTACACAGCACTCAACAATGTATATAGTGTTACATGACTCTTCATAATCTGATATGTTAGATGCTCCAGATAGCAATCTGTAGAGATCTTGCCCTTTGATGATTTGGCTAGTCTTATTTCAGTGTCATATTCCTACAGATTAGTTACCCAATTTTCTCTCTTTTCTCCTAGTTCATTTTGAATAAGTAATTTCCTTACTACCGAAAATGGAATTATTACCTTAGTGTGTGTTTTAAGGAGAAAAGGTCTAAAGTTCATTAAATATTTGTAAAAAACAAATGATTGTTTTTCCACTTCTGAGTAATTTAGTTCAACACCTTGAAGATTTGAACCAAAGAAAGAAATGGGTGCTTCAATATTTTGATCATTGATCTATGTTAACACAACAGCATACGATGTTTCGGATGCAAAAGTATATAAAATGAAATGGTTAGAAAAATTTGGGGTAGTCAGAGAAGGAGAAATAATGATAGCTTGCTTGATTAGATCAAAACTTTCTTTTTCATTATGTCCCCATTTGAGAGTGCATTTTTCTTAATCATTACTTGCAATGGTAAAACAATTTATGAAAAAATTGGAACAAATATCTTGAAAAAAATTATCTGTCCTAAAAAGGACTGCATGGACTTTTTGTTATGGGGATGGAAGAGTTCAGAAATTACCTTTATCCTTTATGAATCAATGCAAATGAATTCTTTTGAGACAATAAATCCTAAAATTTTACCTTCACTTAAATCAAAATATGACTTTTTGGGATTTAAAGAAATTCCATATTTCAAACAGCGTTGAAGGATTTTCTTAAGATCATGATAGTGGTTGCTTATTTTATTGGATTAAATGGTTATATAATCTAAATATACAACCATAGTTTTATTTATCAATCCTCTAAAATAAATTTCCAATTCTCTTTGAAAAGTTGCTCTCGCATTGATTATACCAAAGGGAATTTTCCAATAGGCATAAGTTCCCCATTTAGTTCTAAATGTACTCTTTAATATATCTTCAGGATGAACCAATACTTGATTGTAACCTTAAAATCCATCAAGGAAAGCCATTAATTCAGAACCAACAACTAATTACAAAATTTGTTCCATCGGTGGTAATGGGAAATTGTCTTTTAAGCAAGCTTTGTTTAAGTTCCTAAAATCAATACAAAGACAAATATCACCATTCATTTTCCTAACAGGTACTAAGTTTGAGACCCACTTTGAATGCCTAACAGGGAAGAGAATCTTAGCCTTAAGGAGTTTGTTGAGCTCACTTTTGAGTTGACTTTCAAGATCATGGTGAATTTTCCTTAACTTTTATTTTATAGGTTTTTCAGTGGATATCATTGGGATATTATACTGGATGATGGAAGTATTATAAATTTTTGGATCTTCATATTTCCATACAAATACATTCTTGTATTTCTTCAGTAGGTGAATTAAGGTTGATCTTTCATTAGAGGAAAGACCAAGCCCTAAGTTAATTTTCCGAGGATTAAGATCTGTGCCAATATTTACTAATTCAAACCTCAAATTTGAACTTTGTAGCTTAGAATTAGTAGCCTTTTTTAATCCATCTTTGAGATCGTAAAGATCTTCAAGCTTAACCACAAACTTAGGTATGCCATTTTCTTTAGGCTTCTGTTTCAATTTCCTTTCATGTTCATCTTCATCCATTAATTGATGATCATATGATCCTTCTGACGTAAGAAAAGTTATAACATCATCATCATCGTTGAATACTCTCCAATTACTGATATTATCAGGAATAGATGGGTGAAAAATAAACTCTATAGAAAATCTACCTGGACTATAATCTTCTGAAGGAATAAGCCTAGATGCTACATTAGCTAGAAGGTATGCACTTTCATTCTAAATTCTTGGGATGGACGAGATATTGAATTCTAAAAAATGAGAGGTAAGAGATTGAACTAATGAATGGTAATGTTTAAGATGACTAGAAATACAGTGTATGGTATTTCTCACCCATTTTACAATTATTTAAGAATCACCATATACCCAGAGATATTTGACACCAAGATAAATTGCTCTGTATAAGCCTTGGACTAGTGCCTCAAATTCTACGGCATTATTTTTGCATTCAAATTCAAGTCTGCATGCCAACATTGTCTCTTCACCTTTTGTATTGATTAATATAAAACGAGCTCCTGCACCTTCACTCGATTTTGATCCATCAAAGTATAATGTCTAGAAAAAAAAAAAATTTATTAATACAAGGTTTATATATGATATTTATACACTTGGAAGAGTCTGAAAGAGAAAAAATTTCAATCTGAGAATTAACTGATTTGGTGAGAAATGGAGATTTCTGAGCATTAAAATTCCCCAAAAAATATTCAGCAGAATAATTGTCGAGAATGTTATTAGTAAAAGTCATGGGTTCATTTTCATCCTCAAATTCAGTTACTGAATACTTCATGTGTTTCTCACTGTCTACTCAGATTTGATTTGGCTTACCATTATATGGAAGCCACATATGAGACCAGTCAGTGGAAAAATAACCATGAAGCTTTTATGACCAGTCTCTAATTAGGATTAAACTGTAAAATTTAGGCATGTCAGCAACTAAAATATCAATTACTTGATAAAATTTTGGATTGGATGCTAATATGAGAAGGACTGAATTCATTTCTCTCAATACCTTAACCTTTGTTTTGTCTAATTGTACAATGTGTAATGTAGATTTTTTAGGAGAAATATTCAATTTTAGACAAACAGAATATGGCATAATGTTTGAAGAGGCTCCAGAATCAATTAAAAAATTATGCACATTTTTGTTGAATACTTTAAAATTTAAAAGGAATGGAGGAGTATGCGAATTATATATGTCACTGATTAAAATAGAATGACTTACCTCAATTTTCTCAGGTGAATCACTAGGAGGCTTACCAACTCCTTTTGATGATTTAAAAGTAACAGGAGTGGGTAAGGATGAAGCAGGGACTGCATGTAGTTCTTTAAGTAAAATTTTGTTGTTGTCGCTTCAATTTTTTCAAATCATGTATCGAGATATTTGCCTTTATCTTATTCATAACTTCCACAATGTTATATTCAATAGTATTAGAGACCACTAATGTCTTAGATGTAGATGGAAGAGTAGAAGAAGTTGGATTTTATTGAGGAGAAGAATTTTTCTTGTTAATCACTTTGTCCTTAGTAACAAAGGATGAAGAATTTTGTTTTTTAGGAGACTGAGGAAGGTTAGCAGATTTTTTTCTTCTAGTGTTAAATGGAAGTGCCTCATGTTCATCTTCATTATTTTATGTTGGAAGGATAAATTCCCAAATGCATGAACTTCAACCAATTATTCTTCTTAAGATTCTTTCATGGATGAGATTGTTTCATCTTGATCGTCGTCTTGATCTGATTCAACATTCGAGATTACATTTGGAGGTTGGGAAGATTGATTTTTCTTAAAATATCTAAGAGGTTTCTTCAAAGAAGACTCGACTACTTGTTTCTTTATTTCGACCATATCATTTTAGATAGTTTTGATAACTTTTTGTAATCCCTCAAGAACATAAGGATCTTTAGATATTTTCTTTTTGGGTTCATCCTTAAATGAAACCTTCTTAGCTTTTATATCTTCTTATGAAGTTTTGTTCTCTAAAGCAAGGATTATTTATTCAACAAAAATTGCTTCATTCATGTTCTCTACCAATGTAGCCTTGTTGGCCCTATCTACAAAAATAGAAATGTTAGAAGGAAGAGAGGATATGTACCAATCTATTTGTACATCTACTCCAGGCTTGGATGTGGTTGGGATCTTATTGAGTAGCTTATTAAATCTGGATTTGAAATATTTGATCTTTTCTCATGTATTTTCTTTAAGATTGGAAACATCATTTATAAGGGTAGCAGTATACGATCATCACCAAATTTAGTAAGGAATATTTCTTCAAAAATATCCCAACTAGTAATAGTGGCTAATGGTAGTGAGAAATACCATGATCCAAATGATCCTTGAAAATTATAAGGAAATAATCTTACTACACAATATTCTTTAGTGACATCATTAAGATTCATGGCAAGCATAAAATTATGAATATGCTCTTCAGCAGGTAGACCATCATCTGGATTGTACTTAGGCAACCATCTTTTAGAATGCTTAGGTAAATGATGAAGAGGACTTGGTAATTGAACAACTCCAGGGTTTTTCCAAGGTCTGGCTATGATTATGTGAAATGGAGGATTAGGTTGCCCTGAAGGATGGTTTGGAGTAGAGGAAGTAGTTCCAATAGTGGTTGTTGGTATAGGAGAAACAACTATGGAACTAATACTGCTTGAGGTAGCATTTGTAGACTGGGAAGAGGAAGGAATGTGGATGATGAAGAAATTGTTTGAGAAGATGTAAAAGAAGGAGGAATAAATGATGGTGTTTGAGGGATAGAAGAGGATTGAATCTTGCTACTAGATGATTTATTTTTGGATATAGCAGATTTCCTACGATGAGAATGGAGAGGAAATTCAAAAGGGATTACTCTAAGCTTTTCATTCTTAGAATGGGTTAATACACCAATGCCCTCAAATATTGAAGTGAAACTTCCTTCTAAGGCTTCAGAAAGTACCGGTTTCTCTACCGAAATTGAAATTTCTTCCAATTTATTTATTAATGTCTGTACTTCAGGTGATTCTGGTGTATAATATGAAGAGAGTTCTTTATGAACAGAACTAAAATATTTGGGGGGATATTGGATAGCTTATGATCTAAGAATAGGATATATTGAACTCTCTGACGGTATTTGCCTTTTGGATTAAGATTTGGTACCACTCATAGTCATATGGCCCTCCTTCTAGGGCCAAAAATTTTGAGGCCACAAAAATTGGTGCAAAAACATCCAGGAAACCAGTCAGTCGGGGACTTAAAAATCGTCCCTTATTTGTGGCTCTGACTGGATTTATGGGACTAGTTTCCTAGTGGAATATAATTGAATGAATGGATGGATTTGTAACTATATCTAACTTGGTATATGGAAGTATTAGCAAGCTTCAAAGAAATAATATACCTATCTACTATGTATCCCGTGAGTGAAATATATTCTCTGTGTGATCTATAAAAATGATCTTTCACTGGATGCAAATTAATATCATACAAACACTTAGAGATAAGAAAACTATTTCAAATAATTGATTTAATTAAATAGTTAATTAAATCAGTTGGATAAAGCTTATATCACAACTTTTAAATTCATGTATTGCATATGTATCAACAGATAACAATATAACATGTTCAGAAGTGAGTTAATGCCAAATTTTATTCAAATGGATACATGAAACAAAACATCATAAGATAAATAACCATTTCTCATTTGAAACAAAAATATAACACATAGGATAAAAGTACCGTGTATATGTTCGCTCTGCTCATTTAAGAAATTGTACTTGGTCCAGCCCTTTCTATTCAGAAAACTTCAAGAGTACAAAAGTGAAACATCCGTAAAGTCTTCCTTTCAAAATTTTAGGACCCCTTCTTCAAAGAAATGAAGGGTTTTAAATATAAAAATAAAAGTCTTAAAATAGTTATTACAATAAAAATATGAGGAGGTTTTAAAACAACCCTCCTTAAATTAAGTGGAAATTAAACAGAAACAGAAATTAAAGGGGTGAATTGCTTGATTATTGTCCCATTGTCTCCTTAGCCATTTGTTCCTTTAGCTGAAGAATGTTAAGCATAGGCTTAACCTCTAGAGGTTGTTATGGCCTAATGTGCAGCTGTATAGTGAAAAAAACATCAAAAAGTGAAGGAATCATGTAGGAGGATGTATCTGTAAGACAGCGCAACATTAACCTCTAACTATGAGGCTCCACTAAGTATCTCCAACAATTATCCCAATCCATATTTTCTAGCTTCCTGATGTGTTCTTATTTTACCTTTGAAACTTCTTTCCATTGTCTTTTAAAGTCTTTCACTATAAGAAATGCACCAAGAGGACATATTTCAATAAGGTTTGTAGCGATGAGATTTTGACTAACAATTTCCACAATGTTAGTAGCCACATACTTTTCTCTGCAAATGGATATTTCTACACGTTTCAATTGTATGACCCAGCCTGTAAACAATATTTCTTTCTTTGATTCTTCAATCCTGGGCAGGTTGTCCTTTCAACCCTTAGCAGAATCTTGTGAGGTGACAAAGTGGGAAACCTTATCATCTATCTCATCAAAACTAATCCTCATATCTGAAATGTGAGTCATCAATGAATCGCTCTGTTCACACAATTCAAGAATATTTTATAATTTCTGACAAAAAACTACCTGTTGTCCCAATAAAGTATTTAGTTCTAAGGCCTCTTTTCTGAATTCATCAATCTTAGGATTATCCTTCAATTTCTTTGTAGAAAATTTCAATTGATGGATTTGAGCATGCTTTGAACTAATTTCATTCTGGTGTTGAATCTTCAATTGGTCCATGATCTCTTGGACTTGTGTGACCTGCATCTATAGTTGTTGATTGATGTTTTTTTTCTCTGCTTGTAGCTCAAGTTATAGTTGGATGATTCTATCATCCTTTTCCTTCATAAAATATTATACTTGAGAATATTTTTCAATAGTCGTAGAGGCATAATCTCCTAAGAACTAAGTTAGGTGTGTTATATCCTGTGAAGGATCGACCTATGATTCTTTCCAAACATCATCCATTGAGATATCTCCTTGGAAAAGGGGTTGAGATTGATCTGATCTCCTTATTTTCTTTTGTCTACTCATAACTTATTTGTGTTTTGGACTGTATAAAATGTCCAAAGGAAGGATTTCCTCAATGTTAAGTATAATTTCAGTAGTGGGGAAGGTCGGGATGAATTCCACTCTCTATGTGCTTACTAATTTGTTAGAGGGCTCAGCAGTGAACCAGTCCTAAATTTTAGTTTGAGGAGTATGCATAATCTATTGCTAATCAGTAACTATGGATCATTGGCCTTGCTAGAGTTTTAAGTTAAACTCCTTCCAAAATTCACTTAGATTATTTGGAAAATCTAAGTCCATAGTTTGAACCTCGACAGATTTGTCTCGGTCAGTTTTACTAAGTACTTCAATATCCTTAGTTGTTGGTTCATTCTCCTTTTCCTTCTAAGATAGGGGTTGAGATACTTCCAACATTTTTTATGGAATTTCTTCCCATATCTTGTTTCTATATTGTTTGAACTTTGGTAATTGTTGTGGGTGGAGGTGTAGGGCTACCAACTTTTGAATTGCGGATTAAATATCAACTGAATAAAGAAGGTCATCAAACACATCTTATTTATAACAAAAGGTCTAATTTTAACTTGATTAGTAAAATTATTGGCAACTTTAATTGGGTCATAATGTCGTTTGAAATTGTAAACAATTTCAAACATTCAATTTGACTGATCTGTAGAATTTCATGCTTGTAATTGTCTAGAACATAAACACCACAATTAATTGGAAAGGAAGGCCATGATGCTTTCTTATCGTCTTTTAGAAACTTGGTTAGTCCATTTGCAATAGTCTAGTATGCTACTTCTCTTGCGAGAATCTTATCGGGAAAATATAAGGGTAAGACGTGCGGTCGAGCTAAGCTACCGAATACTCTGACATAAGTGAACATCTCTTCTCCAAACCATTTTCCTATGGAGGAAAAATCAGCTTGGGCCTATTTTGAAAATCTGGAGGCTTTCTCATTAAAAATAGCTTGAAACAGAGGGAGAATGACTCTATTGAAAATTTTATAAAAATGATTCTCAAATTTGGATTCCCATAACATGCTATGAAATATATGAATGGGTACAAGATCCTGGGTAGTCCATTTCTAGCCCATGGCTGAAAATTCTGATGTGAAAAACACAGATTCCATGATATGTGCACTCATATAAAACGGGGAGAAATTTTGGAAGAAATAGAGTGATTTTTCCTATATTCCAAAATTTGGGTAGCAATATTATTAGACAAAATGCTTCCCCAATCCATAACATAAGAATCTACAACCGCTTCCATGAGAGAAAACCATTCTACTAAAAATATGGTAGTGTTAGGCTAACCAAAAATCCTAGACATCATGGCAGCTACATAATAGTAGGGACTTGCAAGGGAGTTAGTAGAATACATACCCTTGTCATCGTTCTTGTGCTTATTTGGGTTGATTCAACATTGGTTGATTAGATTTGATTTGAGCTCATTCTCACTGACAAACTATGCCATAAATTATTTGACATAGACCTTTTCAAGGTCTAGGATGTGGTACATCAACTTTAAGCCTTCGTCTTTGAAGGAACCAATCATCATTCCTATACCAGTCAGAAAATTTATATCCCTGATATTGAGGTTATCAATGATCCATATTACCATATCAGTGTATGGTAAGATTTTATGTCGTGTAGCAATTCTATGTAGGAAAGAATTGGTCACTTCTTCAGTAGTAGCTTTTGAAGAATCGAAGGCATCAGTGGTAGCTTTCCTTTGAAATTTGTGAGGTTTCTCATCCTTGAACAACTTTTACATGGATTCCCATGAGGAGGATCCAATTTTCGATCCACATGCAGTGTCTGTAAATAGAGGAGTCATCTATGTTATCTTGGTTGCAGTAGGTGTAGGGTTTACAGGGGCCATCTATTTCTTAAATTTCTTACAACTTTAAACATCTCCAAAGAATTTTGCTTATTTGGGCTCGCCTGCGAATAAATGAGAAATTATAGGTGGAAAGAGAGAACTTTGAATTTACACATGCACAAGTACCATAGTAATAGAAACGATTAAACGAATGTAACTTGGGACGCTGCTAAGATATGAATTCAATGTTTCTTATAGTAAAATCATTATGGAAGTATGGACAACAAAACAGTTAAGTTATGGAATTAATGGTTGATATGGGTTGATGTGACCATATAATCATTTCTGCATTAAAAACTAGATCTGTTGCATCATAGTATAACTCGTGTGTAAATATGCATTTGATACTGATCGGCTTAGTTTTTCTGATTGCGGTATCGAAATCGAAATATCGGCAAAAATAGATGGAATGCGAAGTGTTTGAGTTGTGAAGTGCAATGTGCGATGTGTGATAGACTATATTGCATTGGTGAATATGGTGGGGGAAGAATGATTATGTTTGCCAAAATGCGATGCGAGTATATCACATCGGGAAATCATGTAGGATGAAAATTAATGAAATGTGATATGCGATTTTTTATTATCTACATGGCGGAAGTGGGTCCCGCAGGCTTTCCCTTATAGAATTAACTTAAAAAATGTCCTTTCCCTTTGTAAAAGTGTTTTTTCTTATATCGCATCGCAATATGTTTTAAGTGACTTTTTAGGAGTCATATGTGCTTTATTAAGGTATTGTGATTGCGATAATGTGATCTTTCTTCGCTTAAGTGATTTTAAGGCTAAAATTCAAGGTTCTATCCCTTTTTTATTCATATTTCTATCTAATGAATCACTCTAAGGGTCTTATTTGTTAAACTCTAAAAACCTTTAAAAAGGGTCCCCATTACTTTATAAGGTAACTAATGCTAAAATAATGGGGGTTGTTGAATAGCACAACATGTGGTTAGTGAAAGTGTTTTTCTCTATTTTTCTTATGCATTTCATGATCAAGTTGGTCAAGAAGATATCTACTTTCTTCCTATTCTTTATCTTTTAAGGTTTGAAACATAAATCATTCTTTTATGGTATGTTTTTGTTTAATATATGAATCTAAGTGTTTAATCCTATGAATAAGTGAATTCATTATGCTCACCTAACTTCTTATATGCTTTCCTCATCACCACACTACCATGAAAAACCAATTATGTGACTTATCACACCTACCTTTCCTCATACTATTTCTGCAGCTGATATTTTTGGATACCTTGCCTAGTTTCTAAACCTGGTGCTTCTTTGTCTAGAAAACCCTAATAAAACCCTACTGAGCTTATAAATAGCCTAAAATCCTTATTCTCTAGTCATTTCCATCGATTGTGAGCTTTAATATCGAGAGAGCCCTCTCTAATTTGGTAGGGCTAGATACCAAATCTAAATATTGGTATGTGGTTAGCTCTTTGGTTTCATTTCCCAGCCTTGGGAAACTAAGGAGCCGTAAAACTTTGTATATCATCTTTGGACTTGTTTTTCAAGCATTTCTTGTAATTTTTTTCATTATTTATTGGAATAAGAGATACTGTACACCTCTCTTCCTCCATCATATAATATTGTATTGCAAGCAAGTGTTGTGTTTTTGCAGGCCACAAGAAGATTTAATGGGTGAAATTCATGGACAAAAGACATTTCAAAGTAAATCTTTAAAAATTAATATATGAGAATATATAATGAAAATATTCAATTCAAATCAAAGTGGAATTCACATGATTTTGATTTCATCCAAATAAACTCAAAACTTTTGAAGCCTGCTTTCATTTGCTAACCAACAATCTTACAAGATGAATCAAGATCAAGGTAAAAGACATGAAGCTAATCATCAGAAGAGGAAGTCAAGTTTTGTAAAATGACAAGTCACATCCATTACCTAGGAATCCTTTCATAAGCCATATTTTTCATGGTGTCATTAATCTACCATAGTGTATGCTAAGCTCCACAATCATTCATGTTGAAGTCCTAATCTATTATCTATACATCCATCTACTCCTAGATCATGAATTCAAACTAGCTTACTTTCATAATATTTCCATACTTCCCTACTCCATTATAACCCACTTCAATCCAGAAAAGAAAAAGAAAAAAGGTCAAAAATAAGAAAGGGGTTTGGCTGTGAAAATCTAGATTTCTGGCACAGTACAAACCTAAATTCATACTGGAAACCCGAGTTACTTGGCTAGAATGAATTCTAAAAAATGTTTCTAGCTCATTTCATTGTTTCAGATAGATTCTCTATTTTATTCTTCCAATAAACTATTTCATCTCATTCTTTGAAAAAATCATCATCTAGTTCAAAGACTTGAGGATAAGTCTTAGAATAAGCAAGGGGGAACAAAGACATCAGTTTCATTATTAAAATTCATTGTTATCCTTTTCATATCAAGCCTTGTATTCTTATAAAATAATCAATTTCAAATTCAAGTTCAAGCATATGAAGATATTTCATGAAAAGTTGCAGAAGGGACCTAAAGCAGCTATAAGACTTCATGAAATTTTTCAAAAGGGACCTGAGGAAATTACAAAACTACTTGAAACTTCACAAAATTTTCTGAAGTTCAAAAATATTAGAAGGGAATTGAATATAATAATATTCTACTTCAAAATGGCACCTAAAAATTCAACATCAAAATATGTCAGAAGGGACCTGAACATGAGCAACATTACAAAGGGACCTGAACATATATGATTCAAAGATTGTTGCTTAAAGGGACCTGAGGATCAACATAAAAAATTTGTGAGAATGGACTGGAATACAAAGAACAACCAATCAAGTTCATTATTCAAATCTCATCATCATAATGGACATGTACTCAATAAAGATTCACTATTCAAGATCATCATCAACTGAGGGAGCTACTTAATCAAGGAAAACACTTTAAGTTATAAATTTATTTTTAATATCTTTTGATTTTGAAAATAATTCTTAACGTAGGAAACTAATAAAACCTTAATGTATAAGAGTGAAAACCTTTCATTCCATGAACATAACAAAATTCATAAAACTCTATATCCCTCTTTCATAAAAACCTTCCACCGTACTACCTATTCAAGTCATGCCTCTTTGCCTACAAATATTCTCTACAAAAAAAACAAGCATGGGTTAGTGTCCTAAAAACAAGAATAAAGGTGGAATGATGCATTAACATGTTCTAAATGGAAAAAAATTTACTCTATTATAGGACTTGAAATGACCTTCAAAATGGTCATTTCAAAAAGCTACCTTATAAAGTAATAATGATGAGAAATGCATCATAAAAAATAAGGCATTCAACCCTGAAGGACAAGAAATCATGACAAAACGGAATTGAAAAGATTAAAATAATCACTAAATGGAATGTGGTTTTGATGAATCTAAATATGCATTTCAAGGTGTATGCAATGCAAGGTGCATGAATGAATGAGTCCATAACAAAGGAAATGCATTCAATGTAAAAGAAGGGTGCATACAAAGCAAACCCTTATGTATTAACCTTTGCAAAAATGTTATGCACGAATGGTGGGCACAAAAACTATAGAAACCATATGTATCAGAGTCATGGTAATTGGTAATCGATTTTTGAAATTGATTAAGATACAAAATGAAAAAAAGGGAGAAGTAACAGGTGTTTAGGCCACGGTGGAGAAAATTCAAAACATAGCACAACAAAACCAGTCAAAAATTCAATGTTACCACACAGAGAAGCAAACAGAGAGTCAACAAACATAGAGAGTAACGCTTAGCAAACACAGAGAGCAACGTTCAATGCCTTCACGTAGGAAGCAGAAACGAAAACTCAACCAGCATGGTGTTATGGAGTAATTGAGTTTGGTTAGGAGTTGAATGTAGACAGTTCGTTTTTATGGTGAGATCCTAAGTTTGAGATTGGCATTTGAATACTGGTAGTGTAGGTAACACAACTCCAGTTGATGGCGTGATTTAAACTCCAAGATAGCAAATGATTTGGTGGAAAAAGTTTATAATCGTGTGGTGGCACTGTAGGCTCAAGTGCAACCTCCAAATGTGTGAGTGCCAACACCAAGACTCCATTCATATTAATTAACCCCAAAAACAAGTCTGAAGTGTGTGGTGAGTGTTGGAGAACACCTAGAAAATCAATTTCTTTCCAGGATTCGATTTCTGAAGAGGAAGTGTACGGTAATGTTAATTAAAAGTTGAAGGAAGAGATAAGGAGATGAGTACATGCATTTAAGGGAAGCTGTTCAAAATTTTGATTTCCAAAATTCAATTTCTGAAGAAGGTAGTGACCAAAAGGTCATTTTCTGAGGGTAGTGAGAGGGTATTTTCCAAAAAATATTTTTCAAGGTATTAATACATAGCAGTGATATCAGCAGAGATAGAGGTGAAATCTCTCCATATCTGCAAAGACAGATGTGATATCTCAGACCAAAAGAATTTGATACCTCAAATCAAGGGTTTTCTCCTCATCATAAAAGGTGTTCAAACAGTCAAGAGATTGATTCCTATACTCCTAAAAATATCCAGAGCAGATCCTGGTAAGTAACACTTCTGTGTCATTTTAACAAAAATGTTCTCCTTCAAATATATCCGTCTGGAAATTCCCTTCTTCTTTGATATTCATTTCAAAAATGTGATTTCTCTGTTGAATAAAACTGCAAACAATTTCTCCTACTAAAAAAACACAGAGTCATTATTTTTTTCCCATGAGATTATTTACAGTTGAGGGTTATTTAAATTGGTACAAATCCATCCAAACTTCAATATGGGAAGCATAATTGAACCCACTGGATTTCAAATAGAAAATTGGATTAAGGAAACCATAGAAAAACTCTAATAGGTAGGCCTATTAGAGTTTCTTAGAAATTTTAATGGTCATAATGCCAAAGTTATAGAGGATTTTGTAGCTAACTTTGATAATGAAAAAACTAGAGTAGGAGACATTCTTCTTCTTGTTACACAGGAGTACCTTTCTCAAGCCACAAATTTATCGATGACAGGGGAGGAATATTATAAAGGGTATAATTTTAAAGATAATGGATGGAATTAATTTTTAGAGAAGTAGAGGAAAGGAACATTTGAAAATAACAAGGGGATTCCAAGGGAATGGTTGAGAGAACCATGGGCAGAACTGGCTCGCATTATTCAGAAATATGTTACCTGTGATGGAAGGTATAGTATAGTGCACCTATATCATAGAAAATTACTCCAATATATAAAAGGTGACTATAAATTAGACCTTCCCTATTTATTTTCCAAGAGTTTAATAAATTAGGAGGCAGATACACAGGCAAAACAGCAGGGAGGTCAGCATGCAGAGGCAAAAGATCAAAGAGACAAAGACAAGCATGAGGACATGCTTCAGAATCAGCAAGGGAGAGATGTTGGCCCTCAATTTTGACCCTTTTTCACCATGCATATTCCACTTTTCTATCATCCCTTACCACCATATCATGATCATATTTGTCATATGTTTTCCTCTTTTTTCACCTTAAGATAAAATAATTATGTCTTTTAATTTTTTGAATTTTTAGTAAAAATTGGGTATTAAAAATTATTTTTGACTGAAATGGAAATTCCCATAATGGCTCCATTGAAGTCGTATGTGTAGGACACCTAGGAAAAAATTGAATATATATTTGAGAATTATGGAAACCAAGGATGGAAATACTCCTATTGGAATAGTCCAAATGAGTCAGAACATGCATGGTCAAAGCTGGTCAAACTTGACTAGTCACCCAGAAAATCCCCTGATTTAAGGGGAAATTTTTTGATTTTGTGGAATCTTCCCATATTTTGTTCAAAAAAATGGATGAGTTCAACCCTATTAGGTGTATTAGGACTCTTACTACTTGTCACAACTATTTTAGTTGAATTTGTTATACTTTTATCCTATTTAAGCACAACTATTCAGCAACTATGGACATGTATTATGATTATTGAGACTTCTCTATTTCTAAATATAATTTGAAGAAATTTCCTTCTAGTTCTTGAATTTATTGCTATGGGATGTGATTTCTAATAAACTGTAGCTAATATTATTCAAGTGTACAAAGCAAAGGTGGAGGGGGGCCCATTCTGAGCTAAGTACACTGTAGTGTAATTTTGTGTATAATTGTGAATATTTTAGATTTTTGTTTCCTTTACAACTTCTTGTGAATACTTTTCTGAGTAGATTCATTGTATTCCATGATCATTTATGTTTTTGAAATGATTTCCTTTCAGTAATTTGTTTAGGTATGGAAGTTCAACCAAGGCATATAAGTTAGATCCTCTTCCTTATGAATTAAGAATTGAACTGGAAATTGTGTTCATGAATTTGATCTTTACTGCTTTTTGAATTTAACTGTGTTATGCTTTATGGTGGAAGTGATATTGCGGAAATAGGGATAATGATAAAGGAAAACCAAGGCATATAAGTTAGAGCCTCTTCCTTGTTGGCTATTCTCCACAAAGACTCATTTCACTCTTGCTTCTAGATCAGAATTTCAATGTTTTATTTTCAGTAATTTATATTTGTAATATGCATTTCCATTATTTTCATCTAAACAACTACTTCCTACACTAGCTTAATCTTAAATCCATATACCTTGGTGTAATTCTAAGTTTCCCAACCAGAATTGATAATTGAAACAGATGCTCTAATTCAACTCCATAAATTAGACTAATACGCTTCACCCTTGTTTGGACAGTTGACTAAAGATTCAGACTTCTGTTAGACAGATAAATGTCAAGAGGCCTTTAAAGTGCAAAAGAAGAAGTTTACCACTGCACCCATCCTTAGGGGTCCCAACTGGGCATTGCCTTTCCATATCCACATATATGTATCAGATAAATTTGTAGGAGAAGCCTTAGGACAAGTTGAAGAAAAATTACCCTATATTATATATTTCATCAGTAAGAACCTTTCTAAGGCTAAGCTAAATTATAAAATCACTGAAAAAGAACACCCAATTGTAGTATACACTTTGAAAAAATTTAGGCACTACATCACTACATATCAAACTTTTTTCCACACTGGTTATACAACCATTAAGTATTTAGTGAATAAAATTGATGTCAATGCTAGGATAATTAGATGGTTGTTATTATTGAAATAATTTGATTTAACTATTTTTTACAAACTAGGGAAAGAGAATGTGGTTGCAGATTTATTGTCAATACTAACCTTTCCTATAGGGAATGAGGAGATGGTATATGAGAATATTCCATATGAACACCTATTTTCCATCTCGGTGTTATCCCCTTGGTTTTCTTATATAGAAAACTACTTGGTTGTTGGTAGGTTCCCTCCTAATATATACTCCGGGGAGAATAGAAAGAGTATGAGGAAGAGTGCACCATTCACTTGGATTGGGGTAAATATTTTCAAGTTGGGGCCAGATCATATTTTGAGAAGATGCATGAGGGAAGAAATCCACCCAGCATGCCATGATGGACCTTGTGGAGGTCACTTTTCTAGCAAGAGAACAACCTTCATAGTTCTACAAGATAGTTACTATTTTCCACTCTACATCAAGATGCAAGAAGGTACACCACCAGGTGTGATTAGTGCTAAAGGATGGGCAAGCCCATACCTAAGGTTTAAATTTCCCTACAACCTCAAGTGACTCTGGAACCATTTGAGAAATGGGGCGTGGACTTCATTAGGCCCATTGATCCCCCTTCAGGACAGAGGAAGTATATCATTTTGTGCAATGATTACCTGATTAAATGGGATGAAACATAGGCAGTAAATGCAAAAAATAAGCTGAAGGTGGTTGAATTTTTTAGGGAGAACATCTTCTACAAGCTTTTATTTCTAAAATATTCGATCACTCATCAAGGGACACAAAGTCACCTCAAATATGATTGAATACATCATGAAAAAGCACCACATCAATCACAAGGCATCCACTACATATAACCCTTAGGAAAATGGGCAACTAGAGGTCACAAATATAGCCCTAGAGAAAATTTTGACCAAGGTTGTTAGCAGCAGTAGAAAGGATTAGGCATACAAACTTATAGAAGCCACTTGGGCCTACAATACCACTTGGAATACCACCACTAGATTTACCACATTTGAATTATTCTATGGATAGAAGGCCAGAAGTACATTCAATTTGAATATAATACCCTAAGGATGCCATCTTAGTCAGGCTTAGACCTCACTGGAACACATCAAGAGGGGTTTCTCCAGCTCAATGGTTTAGATGAATTGTGAAAAATCTCCTAGAAAATGAGGTAGTCCAGATATAGATCAATATTTGACATGGAAAACATATTCAGGAGAGCGCTTTTTAAGAGGGTTATTGGGCCCTTCTATATGATTCAAGATTTAATGATTTTAAAGGAAAATTAACGAAAATATGGTTGGGACCCTATCTAGTGAAAAAATGTCATGAGAATGGGTTTGTCCAAATCATAACAATTGATGAGTAAGGTATCCCCTTTCTTTTCAATGGCTACCAGCTGAAGTTGTAAAAATTTCCTCTGTCCAAAGAGGATTTTGTTACTTAAATTAGTAAGGAGATGCATGTGATTGAGACACGCACAACCCTCAGTTCACCAAGCTTTTGACCAACAGGAGAAAAATGAAAAAAATGAAAAATAAAAATTAAATTAAGGGCCTATGTGAAAACCTCCATGAGGCATCCAAGGCCAACTCTAGGGTTGAAAACCTCTATGAGGCAACCCAAGAGAAAAAAATAAAAGAAACAAAAATAAAAATAAGATGAAAATATCCCCAGGTGAAAACCTCCTCTAAGGCACATGGGTAGGTTTGTAGATTGAAAACCACTCTAGAGGCAATATGTATGTCTAGAAAAAACAAAAAAAAATTAAACGAAAAAAAAAAACAGAAAAAGGAGGGAGTCCTTACATCAAATTTCTAACATTTTTTTATTCTGAATGACTCCAGATATTCAAGGAGACAGTAGTTGAAGGAAAAATGTCCACAATCCATTTCTCCACTCCCCAACCTAACCACTACATTTCCTTAACATTTTCCACACTGCCTACATCCCTCTGTCACCTAGCAAGCAACTGCACCCAATTTTTGCCTCAATCCTACAGTGCTACTGGATTATCCTGAACTGCTACAGGATTGTCGTGGACTACTTCAGGATTGACCAGAAATGATATAGGGTAAGGATATTCTCAAGAAAAGGGGTCAAAAACCATGTTATTATTTTTATAATGCTAGAAGACGTTCATCAAACCCCCACTCACATCTCATCCACTCCATTTAACTAACTTCCTTCTCAAGATTCCACCTTTGATTCATAAAAAATTAAAAATTAAAAACAAAAACAAAAAAAAATCCTTCACCCCTTCAGAGCTTCCATTTATTTTTTCAAGTTCACCCTGATTTATCCAAGCCATTGGATACATTTCATGAAGCAAAATAAGGTTTGAATGAGTTTTTGAGGGGAACTGTGTGACTTCTACAAGAAAGAAATCAATCTTGTAGCATCCTTCACAAATACAACATAAACAGTAGCATAGGACTGATGCAACTTCACAATGAAGACCTGACCATCCATGTGCATCAACAAGGCCATCCTTGAGTTTGGATGAAGAAACATCATCCTTGAATAGGAAACCAAGCCACTCCAACAAAGGAAGATTAAGCACTGAAGGGACCTGCATGAAGAGGAAACTACATTAGTCAAATACCTAAAAAAAAAACATCATCAAGTTTTTTTTCAAATGATGACCTATGCAAAAAAAAAAAAAGGGCGATAGCACCTTCATAGAATAGTTTATTGACCATTGTTTTAGGAGTAGCATGCATGCATATACAACAATTCAACACTACATGTAGGCTCAGGTATGACACCCCTCGACTATTTCCTATGTGGATAATGGTTGAAAAAAATTGTAATGAGAGGGAAAAGAGTTTTATGGGTTGGATTTGGCCAATAAACTTGGCCACCCTCAACTAGTAAGACTATAGTTTTCTCAACCACCCATAAAACATGGAAAACTAAAACTATAGGAAGGTATAATTACGAGTGGGGATAGCGGCTAAAAAAATGAAATAAGTGCAAAGGCTAGGTAACCAAGCACGCTAAGCCCATTACCCCAAAAATAAATAAAAGAATGAGGATTGACTTCAATTATACAAATTATCATCCCAAAAACCATTAGAGAGGTTTAGTAAGGCATTGAAGGCTAGGGTTATGACATTCAGGTATGAGTCGATATGCTTGTTATATTGTGTCCTAATAATCTATATTGACTATGAATATGTGATTGTTATGCATGAATGACAATTGTTTATGAGTTTATGATGTGAACATGTTAACTAGTTACTGTTATGGACATCATGACCTTAATTATGTTTGGATTGATATGTTGTGAAGTTATATCATGCTAATCTATATTGAGTGTGTAGAAAAGATAGACTCCCTTGAGATACATTGAGGGAGTGTTTGATTATGTCATCAATTTGGTGTTTGAGTGTTTGTGTAATATTCCCAAATGGGGAAAGCATCAATATATCTCACAATAATGGAAATAGCAGCAAATGCTAACAAATTACATATGAGCCAAAGATATATCCATGTTATTATGTATAACAACAAGAAATAAGTACAAGATCCTGGGGATCAAGTCCTTCAAGATAGGCAAAAGAAGCCTCAAATGCCCAAAGCACCCAAAACATCTAATACACTGCTACAAAAAAATACTGAAGAAAGTACAGCACAATTTTAATGACTAATAATGTAGCCAGGAAATATATATAAATGAATCTAATGATAGCATCCTCATACAAGGCCAAAAATGGAGATCTATGCTCCCATATACTTTTCCTAAATAACCCAGGAAGGGTTTTTCGAAGTACACCAAATAAAAATGGTGAATATAAAGCCCTAGGGTTGAAGAATCATTGAAACTGAGGCACAAAGAGGAGGTAGATGAAAGTAATGTAGATCTTGATGGAACTCCTCCAATAGACTCTCTCAATGAAGGTTTGATCCCTTCAATGGAAAGTAAACACTCCAAATGGAGCACTGAACTCACCCCTACAACAGATTTCTAAAATAATGAGGTCATGAACTGGAACTGCACTGTAGGGGAATATGATGACTTGGCCTGATGTCAAAATATGCTATGAAGCTCAGGGACCTTCCTTACTGATCTATCAAGGGAAAGAAACATTCCTCCACTGAAGACAAGCTTAGAAAGGATCCAAAGAAACCCTCCACTCCTGCACCCTCAACTCATCACATATCTAAATAGAATCTGCACTATAGAAGAAACCTGTAGCTTGGCCAAATCCCGGAATGTGTAAATAATTCTGAAGAAATTATCTTGAGTAGGCACTCTAAGTCCCCCGAGGATGAAGGTGGGATTCACTCTCGGGAACACCCTTGTGCTAAATAGCACTGCAATCTTAGCTAAACAGCTGAAGAGAGACAAAATTCCTAACAAACCATAATCAAATAATAATCCAAAAACATGATCACAATGTTTTCCATCCCCTTCCTTATATTCTTGGTGAGCTTCCTCACACTTGGCCCCACTCATTAAAGGCACTACTTCCATGCAAAGGATCTCCCTCCAAAACTACGTTGTCCCTCATTGAATGTCCACTACTTCCATACCATCACTGTTGATTTGGTCAAAGTTGTCCCAATCTACATGCTTGATCCCTTGTTCACACATAGGGGAGCTTTATCCAGCTCTTTTGATGCCCTTCATTCACATTTGAAGTAGTTTTATTCCTACTAAGGAGATTTATGGGTCTCCCTACCCTCTTATTCTACTAATTAATAAGAAAATTAAAAATTTAATATTCCAATTAGTTGTATGCTAATTTAGGAATATTACAATCCTGCCCTCCCAAATTTTGTTTTTCCTCAAGCAACTAAGAGGATAGATCTAAAAAATTTAGGGAATATTCATTCCCATGTGAAGCTCCAACCTCCAAGCTATCATCCATATAAAATGAATCACCCTCCAGAATGGTAATTCATTAAAAAACTCCTTCCACATGCTCATGAGAGGCTTATCCCCAAGGTTCAAGTAAACCTTATGGCTCACCTCATAAGGAAACAAGTGATATACTGTGGTAGCCATATAATGTCTCGTGCTCCTCCTGAAGCATGAAGAAATGTGGGAAATCACATTCCCAATGGACACATCCAACCCATGTGTCATCCCTCCAGTCATGTCCCCAACAATGATAAGAACATCATCAACATATGGAATCACAATGAAAGTCATGCTAGCTACCATGTGTAGTACTAGAGAAGATCAATGGTCCCTCAAGTACATCTAGTGCAGTTTTTCTCCAAACTGCATCAGAATATGGCATGATGAGTGGTTTCCCAACCACTTTTTTGATGCCACAATCTTCTCACATGCTTTGAGAAGGTGTATGATGCATGGTGAAAATTGAGCACACCCTGCATAAGATATCATCTCCCCAAGATCTCCTAGCGAGTGGCCATCGTCAATGTTGCTTATGGAATCAAGCAGACCATGAATTCTATGAGAAAAAGTGCCCCCTCTTAGAGCAATTCCCTGCACATGAATGGTAAGTAAATAAAAATACAAATACATAATAAATGGATCATGATGTACAAAAATACAATCTTTACCATGTACTTGGTTCAAGCTAGTAAGGTGGCTCATAGATGGGCCTCCTCTCACTCCCAATGAGAAAGGAAGTGGTTGTGATAACTCTACCAAAGAGTCATGTCTCTCCTCATCCTCCAAACAATCCATGCCTCTCCTCTTTGAAGCCTTCCCAAATGAATCCCTCCAGGATAGTATGGTATGCCCTTATAAAACCAGTGGGTTTGGAGAGAAAACCCTCATATGTTGCATCTATTAGTTTCTCCTTGAGCTTAGAGGCTCTAGTCAAGAAGATCCTACTCTGAAACTAGATGACCCCTTATCTCACTACATATCTCCCATCAGATAACTGGCCATCAAGAACTCTATTGAAAAGAGATCCTTGGAGTATTCCACTAACAGCTGGGATCTCCAATAAGGGTCCATACTCAATAATGAGAGCTTTGTTGGTCTACCATGTAAATCACCTATCATGTTGCTACTCTCTTATTTCATAGCTCCCATGCAAAATTCATACACTGAGATGCTGCAATCTTGCCTCTACTACTCCTCCTGTAGCTGCTCATGCTCTAGTGAAGCTGGAATTTTTTGGAGGCTAGCCTTCCTTGAGAAGCTATCACCCATCAAAAACTTTCTAAGTTTTGCTAATGCAAGCATGAGTGGCCACCAACCTCTACCAAATATGGAATATTCCTCCCAATGTGGAAGTATATTTTGATTCTCCAAAGCTATGGAGTGGTCTCCTTGCACCATGATGGTGCCATCCATCCCTGAAACATATTCTCTCAATGCAAGATGTTTAGTGAGAGTGGGTAATACTAATATTGAGAGAATTTATCCCTCCTTCTTGAGCCTACCCCAGAATCTCCACGCTCTGTCAAGTCCTCCCAATATTCTTATCCCTCTGGGATCTATGAGTGGTACAACCAAATGTGAAGCATCTCTCATCATCTCCTGATTTGGTGGTCTCCTAGGTGTAATGCCTCCATGTAATGAGACATCAATATCAAGAGTAGACTGCATATATGAGTGGACTGCTTTGTCCTTGCTCTCATTGCACAAATCAGTCTGCCTATTCTATGCATCAACCTTCTGAAATAGATATGGATGTGTGCTCCTAATCATATGATGTTGACCATCTTCCCTATCTTCTCCTTTCATCTGCAAGGTTTCAAAATATATCAATAATGGCACATTCCGCTCATGGATTGTGCCTTGATATCCACATATGAGATTATTTGGAACTTCTTGCAAACATACAAGGGCTCCTCTCATTGGAGAAATTTCTCCATCCTCCTCCCCATGAGGTACTAGATCTTCTCCTGATGTGAAAACGATGTTACCTCCAACCTTCTCTTCATCATTAATGGAGGTTACCACATCATCATTATGAGGCTCTTTGTTTTGATCTTCTTTTGAAAAATAGATCTCCATGTCTTCCTTTTGAGAAGAGAGCTCTTCTTGAAGTGGGGATATTGCCGCTAGAAAGGTATTCTGCAAGTTTTTAACCCCCTCAATAGCATTTTGTAGTGGAGTTGGGTTTATAGATCCTTCCAACTCATGCAAAGGTTTTGTTTGTTTAGGCTGGGCTAGTTCAACCAAGGATGTTTCAGAATTTTTTGCATCAAATATTTTCATTAACCTCCTAGTGAACTTTGCATAAGTAGATACATTTACATGATTCAAGGAAGAAGTTTCATAAAACCACCAGGCATAAGCCTTACCTTCAATATGCAGCGTTGCTACTCTAATGGCTTCATCCTCTGAAACTTGGTGTTGATGCAAAAAGATGTCTAGCTCCTTCACCCAAGCCCTAGTTGTGCATTTAGGTGACCCATCAAAAGTAGATAGAAATAATCTACCCAAATCATGCTGCTTTCACCTCTTACTTATATTTTGATTGCTAGGTCTTTTATCCTCCTTGATCTTGCAAAACCCTTGGAATTTTAGATGATCTATGAACCTCTAAGATTGAGATTCATACTTTTAAAGATAGTCACCAAGAGTTTCCTCCTTTGATGCATATCATTCTGACATCTCTCTTGATATGAATGTAGGCATATTATAGAATTGTATATATGATTGTGTGGCTGAATTCTCATACCCATAATATGAATAACTAGATATTTCTTCACATGCAAGTCTTTTTGAGGGATCTTCATGTCTTTCCCTCCTCATTCCCTTGATTTCTATGTTAATCTCATGCATAGTTTGGAGAAGAAGTTCTGAAAACTTCCTTCCCTCCATTTATCCAAATAATTTAGACTTGCCTTTGTCACTTTTTTAAGCCTTATCCTTTCTATGAGAAGCTTCTTCTTCTTCAGATAACATAGATGCAATGTCTTCACAGGCTGAGCCAAGATTATGCTCCGATACCACTGTAATATTCTCAAATGGGGAAAGCATCAATATAGATCACAATAATGGAAATAGCAACAAATTTTAACACATTGCATATGATAAAAATATAGATCCATGGTATTGTGTATAAAATAAATAAATAAGTATAAGATCTTGGGGATCAAGTCCCTCGAGATAGGCAAAAGAAACCTCCAATGCCCAAAGCACTCAAAACATGCAATACACTGTTACACAAAAATACTGAAGCAAGTACAACGCAATTTTAATGACTAATATTGCGGCTAGGAAATATATACAAATGCATCTAATGATAGCATGCTCATGCAAGGCCAAAAATGGATATCTAAGCTCCCATACACTTTTCCTAGATAACCAAGGAAGGGTTTCTGGAAATACACCAAATATAAATGGTGAATCTAAAGCCTTAGGGCTGAAGAATCACTGCAACTGAAGCACAAAGAGGAGGTGGCTGAAACTGATGTATATATGAATGGTAATCCTCCAATAGACTCTCTCAATGAAGGGTTGATCCCTCCAATGGAAAGAAAACACTCCAAATGGATCACTAAACTCACCCCTACAACCGATATCTAAAATAACGCAGTTATGGACTGGAACTACACTGTAGGGGAAGATGATGACTTGGCCTGATGCAAAAATATGCTATGAAGCTCAGGGACCTTCCTTACTGATCTCTCAAGGGAAAGAAACCTTCCTACACCGAAGACAAGCTCAAAAATGATCCAAAGAAACCTTCCACTGTTGCACCCTACAACTCAACACATATCTAAATAGAATATACGTTGTAGAAGAAAGCTATAGCTTGGCCAAATGCCAGAATGTGGAAATAATGCTCAAGAAATTCTCCTAAGTAGGTACTCGAAGTCCCCCGAGGATGAAGGTGGGATTCTCGCTGGGGAACACCCTTGTGCTAAACAGCACTACAATCTTAGCTAAACAGCTGAAGAGAGCCAAAAGTATTAATAGGCCGCAATCAAATAATAATCCAAAAACATGATCACAATGGTTTCCATCCCCTTCCTTATATTTTTGGTGAGCTTCCTCACCCTTGGCCCCACTCATTAAATTCACTACTTCCATGCACAGGATCTCCCTCCAAAACTGTGTTGTCCCTCATTGAATTTCCACTACTTCCATACCAGCATTGTTGATTTGGTCAAAGTTGACCCAGTCTACATGCTTCATCCCTTGTTCACACATAGAGGAGCGTTATCCAGCTCTTTTGATGCCATCCATTCACATTTGGAGTAGTTTTATTTCTACTAAGGAGATTTATGGGTCTCCCTACCCTCTTATTTTACTAACTAACAAGAAAAATCAAAATTTAATATTTCAATTAGTTGTATGCTAATTTAGGAATATTACAGTTTGGTGTCTATTATGTCGTATATCTATTGCTTGAATGTTTGTCTAGTTGCATGATATGAGTTTGCATATACAATATTGCATGAAGCAACGATCTTGTTTGATATGGTTGCACTAACATATGTGTTGAGAACAGCTGATATGTACTTGAGTGTAAGTATGTGATAGTTGTAGAATTATTTATTATGACTGATGAATGTGGGTTGATTGTTGATTTTGACATCATTGTTAGACTCCGTAAAGTTTGATTTAAAATTAATAGATATGATGTCTTGATGTTTGGAACATGTGGTTGACATGGCCTTTAAAAGGATGATGACCATGAATGGGTGAAGGGAGTATCGTTTTAGATCTAGACAACATTCAATGAACAAAATTTTATTTGAGAATTGGTTTGAAAACATAAAATTTTGACCTAGGACTACTATCAAGTAAACTTGAAAGAGTATATTTGATCACTGAAAATTTAGACACTAACAAGTCCATTAGTGTAAATGGAAGGTGGAAGGAAAGTGATGAGAAAGGTAATAGAAAAGCTAAATTAAATGGATTCGGGGCATTAGATTCCTTGGCTATGTTGGGAACTATTGTTCTCAATGTTGTGCATGTTATGCACAGATAAAGGGAGTTATCTTAACGTATACCTTACGATATCAGGTAATTTTGTTGTGACTATGATTATGATGTATTTTTATATATGTATGTATGTATGTATGTATGCATGCATGCCATTGACTAACAATGTCATTAGAATTGTTTCATGCTAGTGTACACACACATACACACACACACACATATGTGTGTGTGTGTCTGTGTGTCTGTGTGTGTGTTGTTGTTGTTAGATAGGGCCATCAGAGATCATGATTGTTTTATGATAATTTTTATATGTTTATATATATGTATGTATGTTTTTGTCTAACATCGTCCTCAAGGATCGTTCTTGTGGAGGAATGATTGTTTATGCAGGTGAATGATATGAATACATTCCTGGTTTATGAGGAATCAAGTGGGAAGAGTAGCCCTGATAGATATACGAGGTCAGTATCATGTGAATATGAATATATATATATATATATATATATATATATATATATATATATATATATATATCTGTGTGTGTTTATGTAATGGAAATGTAATGTTTAAGGATACATCAGTGTAATGAAAGAAGTGTGATCTATGCCATGTTGGGACAAGCATGGATAAGATACTAGAAGAAAGGTTGCTTGGTAATGATAGTGTGGACATTGGATGTGTAGTACTAGTGTTGTGTACATGTAGCATATGCAATATCGTGTACATATGATGTGGTGTGTAATATCCCTTTTTCAGGATTGCTCATAAAACATGCATCAAAAATGTATTTCCAGCAACATATGCAATAAAACAGTGAAATTTACTCTTGTATCCCATATATTAATCAATAATAAACCTAAATACAAGAAATGAGCTGAAACAAAGAAAACTAGGTGGGTTAAACAGATCTCCCACACCTAGGATTGCCAAAAAGTGCTAAAACCTCAAAACTACATTTTACTGGAGTTGTTGCTTAATGGAATGCGCAGTATAAGAGAGGGTTTACACACATAAATTAAGGAAACAATTATATCTACTCATATATTGATTAAAATTCTGAAGAACAAAGATCTAATCTCCTTATACAAGATACAAAAGAAACAGGCAAGGGTTTCTTGTCCAAACACTCTGTATACAAATGTGATATTCAGAAAATTACTGAAACATCACTACAACACTGAAGCACATGAGTTTAAAAGGCTAAAATATGTCTGATCTGATGTATAACCCTCAAGGGCTTCCTCCCATGAAAGGATGAACCTCTCAATCACAAGGAAACACTGCAACGGAGCCACCAAACCATGCAATGAACACTGCCTCCAAAATAACGCACTCCCTAGAAGAAACAGCGTTGGGAGGGTATGAGAAATGTGTGGTATGATACCACAGATCTGAAGTAAATCTTGGAGCTCTCCAAAAAGATCTCTCAAGTGAAGGAAAGCTTCCTCCAATGAGAAACTAGCTCAGAAGCCGGGATTCCAATCCCTTCCACTGCTGCACCCAGCAACACTACACAATCTCTGGAAAAGTTGTGCTGATGAAGATGGCTGAAGCTTGGCCTGAAAAATTGATGTGGAAAGATGAATTCAAACTCTCCCAATTATCTCCTCAAAGGAAATATTTGGGATTCCCGCTCGGGAACACCCAGTGCTAAACAACATTGCAACTTTGCTAAGTAGCAAAGAAGCAACAATTCTTGGCAACCAAGAATAATAATCTACAACATGCTCCATAATGCTACCATCCTCTTCCTTATATAAGATATGAGTTTTCTTGCCCTTGGCCCCACTCACTTACATTACTTCTAACCCAAGTTACATCTCCCTCCAAAATTGCATTATCCATCCTAGGATTCCTCCTCCACTAAAACTGCGTTGTTGACTTAGTCAAAGAAGCTCCAATTTAACCCTGTTCACACATGGAGGTGTTTTATTGAGCTATAAATAGTTTCTCCTTTCACACTTGGAGTTTTTTTATCCTCCTTAGGAAACTTATGGGCTTTTCTACCCATTTATTTACCAGCTAAAGCTGTTGCTAACTCTAATGTTCCATTTAGCTTGGAAGCTAAAATTGTGGGAACATTACAGTCCTCCCCTCCAAAATATTTTCTTTTTGTCAAGAAAATGCATAAGGAGAGAAAAATATCTCCCCTCCTCCTCATGTGGCCTCTCATCAATATCCTCCATCACTGCATCAAGAGAATCCGCAATAAACTGTCATCCCATGCTTCCTCCCAAGTGTGCAAAGCCAAAGTGTCTACATCAATCAAAGGTGGAAAGTGTGAATGCAAAACCTGCTAACTGTATCATGGCCTCCACAAAGTAGGATTGATGACCAACATGGTGAATGAGTGCTTCCATCGTGCATGCTATCATCCAAATGAAGTGAGTCACCCTCCAACATGGTAACTCATGAAAAGTCTCCTCCACCTTGTGCTCCTAAAATGAAGGTGGGTTGGGTGAATGTACATGATAGGCAGGAGGGCCTATCCCACACTGTCCTCTTCTCCACTCATGATAAGTGTAGAGGGCATGCTGATCTTGGGCCGAAACATGATTGCCCTCCAATGGCAATAAGAAGATTGAGCCTCCAAATACTCTTCCTCCAAAATCATGAGTCATGTCAACCCAAACCATTCCATTCAAGATGAATGGCACATCATCACCACATGGCATCCAAATCAGAAAATGGCTGAAGTTTATGTGTAATTTTGGATGATACATATGGTCTCTCTGGTGCATACAGCGCAGTTCTCCCAACTACTTGTTGAGAATGTCATAAGGCAAGTGGTCCTGTAACAAGTTACAAGCTATATATGTTTGTTCTCCCAACATGGGAAAGTAAGCATCAATGTCTATCAGCTATACATAGATAAAATGACAATACACTTGCCCAAAGTCGTGTATAGATGGGCTACTATCACCATAAACATTGGCCCTAAAGTGACCATGAAACCCAAAAATACTCTTGTTCTTTTCAAGAGCAATGCACTGTTCAAACATGGTGGGAAATTAAAAATACTCAATGGAGTAATCAAAAAGTACAGAAATTCATTTCCTACCATACATAGTGAGTAGGCTAAAAGTGAGGTCCATGTATAAGCTCCCCCATGAGGATGTAATGTCCCAAATTTTTCTTCAATAAATTGGAACATTAATTTTTGTCTAAATTCATTTAGGAGATGAATAATTTGGAAAGGAGGCCCAATAATAATAAAAACATAAATGAAATCCCTCTAGTATGAAAAGGGATCAGCCATGGAACTAGATTTCACACCCCCATGTGTGAAAAGAGACATTTGCAAGAGGTTTGACCAAGTCAACCAGCGAAAGGTATGAGGTGGAAAGCATTACGTGGACAACGTAGGAGGGAAGCTTCTAGAGGAAGGGAAACCCTAATTCGAAGTAGGGCCCATGGAGAGCCTTCATTTGCTATATATGAAGAGGGGGAGAGACATTTCCAGGGATGCAGATGTTTATGATATTGAGCTGGTCATTTCGACTTCTTGAGCACGTTGGTTGTTTAGCTAGTCTGCAACACTGTTTAGTGCACCGAGTGTCTTCGTTCAGAGATCTCACCCTCAGTCCCGGGGGACTTCGAGTGCCTACTCGGGTGAGGTTGTCCCATCAGTATTTTGTAGGAGGATTGGCGTTTGGCTTTTGTGGAGGAGCAATGTATTCATAGACTGCGTAGTCCTGAGAGGGACGACACAGTCCATTTCTGGGGAGCTCTGAATTGGGTGTCTTTGGAGGTTTCGAACTTGGTGATTGAGCAAGGGGCAAGCCCTTTCCTACTAGAGGATTTTGGCAGAGTTTGAGGCAGTATTTCGGCAGATTCCCTTCAGTGTTAGCGCAGAGCCTTGGAGGATAGCATGGATCCTCAAGGAGTTGATTTCAGGGGTCGGCCATTCCAGAAATGCTCTCTGGGCTTTTCTGGGTTTGGTGAGTAGAGGTTGATTCTAGAGTTTCAGCTTATTTCGAGTAGGGTAGAAGCCCCAAATACTCAGCTTGTTCCAGTGGTAGCAGTTACAGGATATTTTTCCAGCAGCTAGGACGCAGATCATAGAGCAGTCATTCCATCAGCATTCTGAGAGTATTTCTTGACTTTCCTTGTGCAAGTCTAAGTACCATCACTCAGATCACCTATTGTACTCACTTATATTTCTCAGCATAATAAAATGGCTCAACAATCTGTTTGCATTTCTTAAGTATCCATTATATGTTCTATATATATGCTATTGTATGCTAGCACTACTGTTAGTTTTCTCCTCGAGCATTCCATTTACTATACCACTTGGTGTGTTTTCCCCATACTCTTAGACAGAGTCTGGAAAGGGCCAAGTAGCCTCCAGATCTCACTCTCTTTTTAGAGGTGAAATATCTGGTAAATTCCCTCCTAGTCCATCTTTGGTTGGAGTTTTCTTGTGTTTTGGAGATATCCCTAAAATGGGATATTATAGTGGTATCAAAGCTCATAGACCTGGCTCAGCCTGTGGAGCGAGTTGTCTATGACACCAGAAGAGAAGCCGTGGGGATATTTTTCTATGAACAAAGAGGATAGGTAGAATCTTACCCGCCAAAGGCTGTAGAGGTGAAAAATATGGGGGTCTCCCAACAGTATGACCAGCATTTACCGGCCTTCAGTAGGCCAATCAGGATCACAATGCCTACATTCTTACCGCCAGTACCGAGTGAGAAAAGGAGGCAGCGTGATCATATACCCTTTGGAGATTATTTTCGAGAATGGAAGTCTATGGGGGAAAACTTCAAAGAAGATTTTCCCTTTAGATATTATTTTCAACTCAAGCAGGATGAAGGTGGAAGGAACAATGGGGGATCTAGCACGTAGAGTTCAGAGTTGCAGCATACGACTGGGAGGACACCTTTTCCCATGTATGAGGGATCCACTGATTTCGCGGTTAGATATCGGGGGGGGGGGGGGGGAATTTGGATACCTCTTCCCAGCTTGATCGAATAACGGAGGGGGAAGCCATCAAGATGGCTACCTCACACTTAGAGCATGTGGATACACCCAGCATGACACAGGGGACACCTTTGTTGGAGACTTCTTTGACCGTATCGGTTGACATCTCAGCAGAGAGAGTAGAGCTTACCCCAGTAGTGCCATCCATTGAGATGATGACCAGGGTAGTGTCTGAGTTGTCCGGTGGTAGCAGCATGCAACAGATGGGTACGGTGCCAGGAGATGCATCCACCTTTGAGGAGGTCAAGAATATTGAAGAAAAAGAAGAGGAAGTACCATGCACTTCCTATTCTCATCAAGAAGAAGATATTAAACATGGAAGACACTTGAATTATTAGATTCTAAGTGATTACCTTGTTAAGTATAGATCTCAAACTAGAGGCTTCAAGGAGGCTCTAGATTTTCCTCATTTCATCCAGCTAAAGGAATAGAAGAGACCATGTAGGAGAAAAGAAATCAAAGGAAATATATTTCTGTTATCTACCTTTGATGGGTCATCTAACGCCAAAGATTGGGTGAGAAAGTTGGAGGAATTTTTCTTACTACATCCTATAGTAGAGAGAGAAGCTGTCGAAATCTCATCGCTGCACCTGGAGGGTGAAGCTTATGTATGGTGGAGCAGCCACTTGAGCCATGAAAGGGTGAAAACTTTTGCAAAGTACATCCAAGGGTCTATCAAAACCTTTGATGATGAAGGGGCAAAGGAAGAGAATATCACACCACATCTTGAGGAGGCTTGTGATAACACTGTCACACTCATAGAAGAGCAGCTACATGCATCAACAGTTGGGGCAGCCAACACTTTTGAGGAAGGAAATCTTGCAGCCCTACAAGAAGTTCCAAATGCGCATCAAGGTATAAAAGAATTTCCACAAACTATTGTTGCAGTAACTTCTTTTGAAAATTGTGGAGTTTTACTTTTCCATGACCAAGGTTCAAATCCCATTGCTACCATAGAGCAACTTGGTTGCACTGCGTTGTGCAATATGAAAAATTTTGAGGAAATGAACCATCATCTTCATGAGCCTTTGTTGGATTGCATATCACATTGGAGGTTGGGGTTTGAAGCCTTGAAGAATGATGGTAGACATCTTGCAGCGAGAAACCCTTTCTCCCTTCAAGATGACACTTTCTCAATGAGCTCCTCTCAGCTCAAAGAGGAACTTATACTTTCAGATCCAAGACCTCATTGGTTTTGGAAGACTATGGATGAGAGGAAGGTCTCAAGGAGAGAGCTCATTGGAGGTGCACTTCAACACACCATGGTGTGCAATGCTTTTCTTCCTTTCTCACAATAGCAGACAGAAGATGGAGGACATATTAGGATGGATAACATCTCTCATGCTTGTGTTGGACATCCCTTGAGCCATACACACCATGATGGGAGGTTTTTTCCTACCACCTATTTTGGTCTTGATAGGGTCTCATTGATCCTTGAGAAGATTGCATTTCAAAATCCCATGAAGTGCAAAGACAGGAATTTGATTTGGGAGGATGATAGCCCTAATGGGAGGAGTACCAACATGAGAAGAAGAAGGAGGCATCCACAAGTGATTGAGTGGATTTGGTTGATGAGAAAGGAGCTAGGAGGCTACTTGTAGATCAACGATACTGGGCAGTAAGAGGCTTGGCTGCGCTGGTTACTCTTGAAAGAGTTTGGCCATCACTCGGCAAACACTCTTCCTAAGAGTAAGAGGATGGATACTTACATCAGTGAGAAGCATAGAGTATGGATGCATGGTGTCGATATGATACTCATATCATTCATCATTTCTTCATCACATGATTGCTATGATGGAGGTATGGGGAGGTAGAAAAATGTCTTGTTGCTTTGCTTGTTTCTAGGAGAGCAAGAGCAGATTTTCTCTCACACTTTGCATGATGTTGCAGGAAGAGGAGATGGCATTATCTCTTTGGTCTTTGATGATTTGGGAGCTCTTCCATCTTAGGGAGTATTCCATATTTTTTTCAGCATTATTAGAGGAATCTTTGACAAGGAGCATGTCAAAGAACAAAGTTTGGTAATGATAGGGGCTTATTTGCATAAGCTCACAGCGTTGTCACTTTGGAGCAGAGCCTTATGGATGAAGTGTTCCCAGCAAAAATGTGGAGGATCCATAACCCACAGGTCCCAGGATCATTTCATATTTATTTCACTTGATGATAAAAGAGGAGGTAATGATGATAGAGCCATCTACCACTATGGCATGTTCTTCTTGACTTGGGGTTCCAAGCATCTTCTTACAGCACATGGTTCATTTTTCCTCATAGTATGCCAAAACACTATGGAGGACTCATTCATGGATCCACGTACCATCTTACTTCCAGCATATGGTGAGAATTTTGTATATACATTCATTGATTTGCACACTCTTGCCATTCTTATGCAGTGCATTACTTCACAAGAAGGCAAGCTTGTCACATTTCTCCATGAGTTGTATTGGGCCAATATACATGATGGAGTCAGCCATCTCTTTTGTGGCCATTGGAAAATGTTTTATCATCACTTGTATGTTCATTTTATGCACTCTAACATGTATCATATGGGGACATTCATGATTAACCATGTAAGAAGAAACATTTTTCCTTGTACTTTTCTCAAGAAGCAACTTGTAAAACTGCGATGTACTTGGTTGGGAAGCTGTTGGTACCCTCTTGCACCACATGAAACCTTTAGAATTCTCTTCATTCTATTGCTGATCATGACTTCATTTTCTGATATAGAGAATATTTGTATGAGAAGCGTGATTATGATGGAGACACATGATTTGGATGTGTCTTTAAGTGGGAAAAATTCTCACATTTTCTGCACTACATGTTCTAATGGGAGCATGGGAGGAGATATGGCCACCACAGCCACATGTTTTTTTCCTTTTGAGGTGGGCCATGAGGCTGATATTCATCCATTGTACAGCCATGGGAAAGTGCTTGATCATGTATTGTTGTTACATTCAGCCATTTACTATCCTTTAGTAGATGTGATGAATCTTGTACATTGCTTGCCATGTAATTTTCTGAAGTTGCAGTGGGTGGAACTACATTGTATCCTTGTGAGATATTGTTTGCATCATGCATCATCATGTAAAACTTGCATCAAACCCCTCCTTGAGATATTCTATGATGACCATGTCCTATTCATCATGGATAATATGTTTTGGGCCCGCCTATTCTTCATTGTTGGAGGAGAACTCTTTGGAGGATTTTTCTTCATTTTTCCATTTGAGGGCAATAGTTTTGCAACCCAGGATCAGCATACACTCTACTCTTGTCATGATTGGAGAGAAGGACAGCATGGGGTAAGTTATGATGCTTGCCAAGTTCATATTTTCAGCCCACCTTCATTACCGGAGCTTGAGGTGAAAGGATATTTTCAGGAGTTACCTTGTTGGGAGGTGGTTCATTTTTTTGGAAGATTGCTTGGGGATGGAGGATCCACATGAGGGAGATGTTCCTTACCATATTTCAGACTCCATGCCTTTAGTGGAGAATTTCCAGTTCTATCCTTGGATTTTCTTGGGGACAAGCAACATTTGGGAGGGGAGGACTGTAATGTTCCAAATTTTTCTTCAATAAATTGGAACATTAGTTTTTGTCTAAATTCATTTAGGAGATGAATAATTGGGAAAGGAGGCCTAATAATAATAAAAACATAAATTGAATCCCTCTAGTATGAAAATGGATCAGCCATGGAACTATATTTCAGACCCCCATGTATGAAAAGAGACATTTGCAAGAGGTTTGACCAAGTCAACCAGCGCAGGGTATGAGGTGGAAAGCATTACATGGACAATGTAGGAGGGAAGCTTCTAGAGGAAGGGAAACCCTAATTCGAAGTAGGGACCATGGAGAGCCTTCATTTGCTATATATGGAGAGGAGGAGAGCCATAGCTAGGGATGCATATGTTTATGATATTGAGCTAGTCATTTTGACTTCTTGAGCACGTTGGTTGTTTAGCTAGTCTGCAGCACTGTTTAGTGCACCGAGTGTCTCCGTTCAGAGATCTCACCCTCAGCCCTGAGGGACTTCGAGTGACTACTCAGGTGAGGTTTTCCCATCATTATTTTGCAGAATGATTGGCGTTTTTCTTTTTTGGAGGATCAGTGCATTCATAGACTGCGCAGTCCTGAGAGGGAGAATGCAGTCCATTTCTGGCGAGCTCCGAATTGGGTGTCTTTGGAGGTTTCAAGATTGGTGATTGAGCAAGGGGCCAGCCCTTGCCTAATGGAGGATTTTGGCAGAGTTTGAGGTAGTATTTTAGCATATTCCCTTCAGTGTCAGCACAGAGCCTTGGAGGATAGTGTAGATCCTCAAGGGGGTGATTTTCGGGGGTTGGCCATTCCAGAAACGCTCTCTGGGATTTTCTGGGTTTGGTGAGTAGATGTTGATTCCAGAGTTTCAGCTTATTCTGAGTAGGGGATCAGCCCCAAATACTCAGCTTGTTCCAGCGGTAGCAGTTACACGGCAATTTTCCAGCAACTAGGACATAGATCAGAGAGCAGCCATTCCATCAGCATTCTGAGAGTATTTCTTGACTTGCCTTGTGCAAGTCTAGGTGCCATCACTCAGATCACCTATTGTACTCACTTATATTTCTCAGCATAATAAAATGGCTCAGTTATCTCTTTTCATTTATTAAGTATCTGTTATATGTTCTATATATATGCTATTGTATTCTAGCACTACTGTTAGTTTTCTCTTTGAGCATTCCATTTACTATACCACTTGGTGTGTTTTCCCCATACTCTTAGACATAGTCTGGAAAGGGCCAGGTAGCCTCCAGATCTCACTCTCTTTTCAGAGGTGAAATATCTGGTAAATGCCCTCCCAGTCCATCTCTGGTTGGAGTTTGCTTGTGTTTTGGAGATATCCCTAAAATGGGATATTATAGAGGATCCCCTCACAAAAATCTGCAAGAAGAAGGGATACACATACTTTTTGGAACACTCCATAAATAAGAACATACTCCCATGTGATAGCACTGTAGGCCTTAAGAATAAGGCTCCATGACTTCTCCCTTTGACATTCCATATGCCAAAGCCATCCACCATCATGTTTCTATGTGAGAATATCATCTTCCAACATGGAAGTCTCTCATGATCCTCCAATACTGAAGGGTAGCCTCCTTGCACCATGAATGTGCCTTTCTTCTCTTCAGAAATATCATGAAAAGTATGGGAAGAATTTTTCCCATACTCTCCCAAGTGAAACCATAGCAACAACAACCTTTTTTCTGCCTCCTCTCTCCCTCATACAAGCCATAGAGTAAGATCATGATGGTCACCTTGTATGATGTCCCAACAAACCAATCAGCCATGAAGTGCCTCCTAAAGTTCTCCAAGTGGTTCCTCCCACAAGAAGAGAAAAAGTGTGATGTGGCAATCATGGTTTTCCCATGGTTCCTCCTGAAATGTACTGCATACAAGGTGAGGAGAATCATGCTCCCAATGGGCACCTCCAATCTCAATCCCACTCTCCAAACAAAGCTCCCTATGAACATATACATATCAGCAACATATGGAAGCAAAGTACAATGAGAACAATTTTCCAAGTGACAACTGGAGAGTGAATCATGGTCCCTCTCATGGAACCAGTGCAGTGCATCCTTGGCTTGCATCAAAATAAGAAATAACAAGTTCTTTTCCAACCACTTTTCTACTGCCACAGTCATCTCATAAGATGAAAACATGAAGTTACAAATTGGTGCCAATGGTGCACACCAAGAGACATATGGCTTCCCCCATAGCTCATCAAAAGGATAGCCAAGATCAATGCTACAAGTAGTTGCAAGTACATCATCATGCAATATGCAAGAATAAATATATCTTCTTGTTACATCATGTTGCTCAAATAAAGGAAAGAAGTACAATACAAAACATGAAATGATACCTCCTCCATTGTGTACTTGAGGTCTTGAGCTGAAATGGCTCAACTGGAAATTATCCCTCACTCACAAGAGTAGGAAGGTGGTTGTGACATCCTCTCTATCACCATCCAAGCTATGAATCTCTCCATATGCTGATATATGTCATGTTGGATTCCCTCCCAAGTGAACTCCTCCATCAAATGGAAATATGCATCAAAGTGCATCAAAGAGAAGTCCTCATGTGCTACATGTAGCAGCTTCTCCTTGAGACTAGAAGATCTAGTCAAGAAGATACTGCCATAGAAATAGATGACCACATCATCCACCATGTATCTGTCATCTCCATATGGGTCATCAAGAATCATGCATGCACCAAGATCCTTGGAGTACTCCACCAAAAGCTGAGACCTCCCAGAAGGATCAATCCTCCTCAAAGACAACATTGGTGATCTAGCATGTGAGGCTCTCCTCATGCTGCTACCTGCTACTTTGACATCCCCCATTCCAAATTATTCCTCCAAACTCTTCACCTCTCCAAAACCCAAGAGTGGTGAACCCAAAGACAAGATATCTCTCATCAACTGTAGATCTGGTGGCCTCCCTGGTGGAATGCCTCTATGTAGTGAGACATCAATGTCAAGAGTAGAATGTACATGATTGGGAAAATTTTCCCCCGCCCTCACTGCGCAAATCAGTTTGCCTCTTCCTTGCGTTGGCTTTCTGAAATATAGAAGGGTGTGTATCTCTCATCAAATTATGATGTTCTTCCTCCCTTTCTCCTTCTTCCAGCTGCAATGCTGCACAATCATGCTTCTCAATGATTGTGCTTGGACCTCTATGTATGATATCCTGGGGAACTTCTTGCAAATGCACAATAATCCCTCCTATTGGAGCATGTTCTCCTCCTCCCTCTGCATGAGGTACTGGATGTGCTCTAGATGTGACAGCATTGTTGCCCCTTTCTTCTTCATCAATGTGTGTAGGAAACATCTCAATAATTGGATCCCTTTGTGAAAAAGTGATCCCCATGCCCTCTGGTTCAAGAATATGAACTGGAAGTGTTGCTTCTGGAAATGTGTAATGCAAGACATCATCTCCTCCCATGGTTTTCTGAAATGGAGTTTCCCCCATCACATGCAATGGTTTTGTTTTCTCCGGTTTTCCTTGCTCATGTGTCTTAGGAAGTTTTTCACCAAACCTCTATATCAATGTTTTTATGAATCTTGCATAAGAGAAAGTATTAGCATTTTTTAAGGAACAAGATTCAAAAATCCACCATGCATGAGCCTTACCTCTGAAATGTAGCGCTGCAACTCTGATAACTTCATCTTCGGAAATATGGTGCAGCTACAAATAGGAGTTTAGCTCCTTCACCCAAGCTCTAACTGAACATGTAGGTGATCTGGAAAAAGTAGATAAAATAAATATATATGCATCCTGTTGTTGGCTCTTCTCCATCTGGATCTTGCAAAACTCTTGGAAATCAGTATGATCTCTAAACCTCTCAGTTTGAGATTCATACTCCCGCAGCAAATCACTAAGAGTCATTCTCTTAGGCATTCTTCCTCCTCCCATCCATCTCAGGATAGCTCTGGGAATTTGACTGCACTGTGCATCATGGAGTGAATTTGCATGCTCACACTCACCATTTTCAAATCTAGATTCAGCTCTAGAATCAACCTCCTTTGGATATTTCATCTCCAATATTATTTTCTTCAACTCTCCTTGAAAGCTCTTCACAGATTTCGGAAGAAGATTTGCAAGCTTTTCTTCCTTCCTTCCTACATATATTGAAGCTTCCTAGCTTCTTTCCATCTCTCCTTCTTCTAATAGTTGGATCTCATAGGCTGGGCCAGAGATCATGCTTCGATACCACTGCAATATCCCTTTTTCAGGATTGCTCATAAAACATGCATCAAAAACGAATTTCCAGCAACATATGTAATAAAAAAGTGAAATGGAATCTTGGATCCCATATATTATTCAATAAGAAACCTAAATCCAAGAAATGAGCTGAAACAAAGCAAACTAGGTGGGTTAAACAGATCTCCCACACCTAGGATTGCCAAAAAGTACTAAAACCCCAAAACTACATTTTACCGGAGTTGCTGCTTAATGGACTGTGCAGTCTAAGAGAGAGTTTACACACAAAAATGAAGGAAAAAATATATCTACTCATATATTGATTAAAATGCTGAATAACAAAGATATAATCTCCTTATACAAGATACAAAAGAAACCGGCAAGGGTTTCTTGTCCAAACACTCTGTATACAAATGTGATATTCAGAAAATTACTGAAACATCACTGCAACACTGAAGCACACGAGTGTACAAGGCTGAAATATTTCTGATCTGATGTAGAACCCTCAAGGGCTTCCTCCCATGAAAGGATGAACCTCTCAATCACAAGGAAACACTGCAACGGAGCCACCAAACCATGCAATGAACACTGCCTCCAAAATAACGCACTCCCTAGAAGAAACACCGTTGGGAGGGTATGAGAAATATGTGGTCTGATACCATAGATCTGAAATAAGTCCTGGAGATCTCCAAAAATATCTCTCAAGTGAAGGAAAGCTTCCTCCAATGAGAAACTAGCTCAGAAGTCGGGATTCCAATCCCTTCCACTGCTGCACCAAGCAACACTACACAATCTCCGGAAAAGTTGTGCTGATGAAGATGGATGAAGCTTGGCCTGAAAACCTGATGTGGAAATATGAATTCAAACTCTCCCAATGAGCTCCTCAAATCAAAGAGGTGGGATTCCTTCCCGGGAACACCCAGTGCTAAACAGCACTGCAGCTTTGCTAAGCAGCAACAATTCTTGGCAGCCAAGAATAATAATCTACAGCATGCCCCATAATGCTACCATCCTCTTCCTTATATAAGATATGAGTTTTCTTGCCCTTGGGCCCACTCACTTAGGTTACTTCTAACCCATGTTACATCTCCCTCCAAAATTTCATTATCCATCCTAGGATTCCTCCTCCATTAAAACTGCGTTGCTGACTTAGTCAAAGCAGCTCCAATTTAACCCTGTTCACACATGGAGGTGTATTATTGAGCTAGAAAGAGTGTCTCCTTTCACACTTGGAGTGTTTTTATCCTCCTTAGGAGACTTATGGGCTTTTCTACCCATTTATTTACCAGCTAAAGATGTTGCTAACTCTAATGTTCCATTTAGCTTGGAAGCTAAAATTGTGGGAACATTACAGCAACTACACCAATAAAATCGAACTATTGGTAAAGAAGCTGGAATATAATTTAACAGATGGGTTAGAAGGAAACTCTTCCACTTTTTTAGGCTAAATTGGGAACATGACTCCATGATTGGGAACTGATGCAGGCAAGGAATGCACTGTGCTGGTTCCTTGTATGGGACCTTGATCCACTTTCTGGTTGTCATGTGACAACTTGTTTCTATTGGTTTTTTCTTCCATGTATTGCTGGTATCTCTTTGTTCATGGGGATCTTTGATTGGAGAGCGGGCAATGGAAAGCTCCCCATCTTATGAAGGGCCCTCTTCCACTTTTGATGACATGGAGGTACCTCCTTCAAGAGATGACCAAGATCTAGGGTCTCTCATTGATGATGAGGCATTCTTACATATTGATGAAGAGGATGAGAAGAGAAGGAATACCACCGTTGTACCATTAGAAGAAGAAGAAGAGCAAAATATCATTGACCAAATAGGAGCTTTCCATAGGGAGCTTTGATTGGTCGAGAATAATATTGCAGGATCTCCATTGTATGTTCAGGAAAATAGCTCTTGGAAGAGTTACTCCCTAGCTACATTTCTCATCCACTATCCGGCACTTCTATCCAAATGGGTTAGAAGTAACAACTGGATTTGCTTAGGGATATTCGTAGATCCAACCACTACACCAAAAGCTCAAACTGTTAGTGAGGGTGGCATCCCAGGGTGTTAAGGGTGGGCCTAACCCCACCAGAGCATCTGAGGGCGGGGGCCCTTGCGCAGCACCCCTCATTACATAGACTCGGACACGTGGCTATGGGCCCTACCCGCACACGGGATATTACAACCCACCACGCTCCGTGAGTCTCAACCTCAAGACCTCGGCTTTGATACCACGTAGATCCAACCACTACAGCAAAAGCTTGAACTATTAGTGAGGGCGGCATCCCAGGGTGTTAAGGGTGGGCCTAACCCTACCGGAGCATCTGAGGGCGGGGGCCCTTGTGTAGCACCCCTCATTACATAGACCCAGACAAGTGGTTGTGGGCCCTACCCACACACGGGATATTACATGGTGTGTGTGTTTCATATATGATGTTGTGTGTATGTTGCATATATAGTGTTGTGTCCATGATTTCATAGTTCTTTTCTAAGCCATGAGTCCATTTTAATTTTTTTTGTATTTAGGATTAGACTTTGAAAATTTAAAAAAAAAAAATTGGCTGCTACTGGAAATTCCGGAAGCACCTGTTTTAGTATTTTCAGACACTTTGTTATATTCATGTTTCTGTTCTTTTTTCTTTTTATTTCGATGCTACGGGAAATTCTGGAAACATAATCTGTTTTTAAAAATAAACGAAAAAGTGCAGCTGGTTTTTTCAAGCCATGTGTTGTATTGTAAATACATTTCAAATTTTTTTTTTTAATATTTCATATCTCATGTTAGGTGTCGTATGCAGTCAATTTAGTTGAAGTCAAGTCATGGTATACATTAATTCCTATGTGTAAACCCACAGTAATGTACTTAACCGTTAAGCCTATCATGCCTATCAACCCCAAGTAAGTTAAACGTATGTCAAATTATGTGTTTTTATGAACAGAGGAAGTCCTGGTCATCAAGCTTAACGCAATGACCGTTTGGCTGGTCGCACATTTGTATCGCTAGAAATTTTGGCCAATAATTAGCAATACAGTGGAGGTGACTGCCAGCTCTAGATGCCATAGATTTGCTTGTCACAATCCATATGGAACTTTCCATATGAACATACGCAGCCAACTGAAGGTAATAATGGCTATCACATGGTGCACATCATGGTGAGAGATATTTTTCATAATGAAAGTCGATTTTCATGGGGTGATGAACCATAGTTTTTTTTTTTAAACCACTGAAAAAAGCAGGAGCATGATCATTTTGACAGTTTATTTTTTGGAGATCAAATTGCTTAGAGTTGTAGTTTGAGGAGTATGGATTTCAGACAGGATTTCAAAGAAGAATACAAGCAACACTTGTAAGGTGAAACTCTTCCAACTCTGCCGCCTATCAGTTTCAAGGGACATAATCATTAATTTTTTTAAGATGACTAAAATAGGTGGAAAAAAATATTGAATTGAGCCACAAGGTGCAGACCTAGTCGATGCAAATTCAAGGGTAAGAAGCTTGTTTATCCAGGCAGGGTGGCATTATATATGCACTAGGTTAGGGAGCTCTCACTCAGGAGTAGCTCAAGAGTTTGAGAACTCTTTTAATGGACAAGAAGCCACATTTTATGGCCTTATATTGTAGGTTTCTAAAGACTCCATTGCTGAAGCATTTAACCTTCCTGTTGAAGCCTCGAAAATCGCTGCAACAACATTGGGGGATAACCACCCGGTCCGGACCTTAAAGCAGCTCCTTTTCCGTTTGGTGTGGTGGCTCCGACTGGTTTAACTAGGTCCAGTTACCTTCTCCCTATTTGCTATTGGTTTATAATGTATCTTTAACTACCAATAGACAGGGATATCAGATCACTTCTTCTTGCTGATCAAGCAAGAGAATGACCCTTAAGCTGATTTGGGTTCAGCCAAGCCACAACTAAAATTTTGCCTCTTTAAGGAGAGGACTTAAAAGAATGTAGAATTTACTCTAAATGCAAGCTTATTCTATAATGTAAGCAAAAGAAACTAATCTAAATCCTATCTCAATTAGGTAGATGAAAATCTAACCAAACTAAGAGCAAGATGATTAAATAATGAGAATTAAAATATGTCTGGTTTTAAATTAATGTTAAGCTAACGAAGAAATTCAATTAGCTCACATTTGTGAGTACCAAAACACATTCTATTGAGACCATTTGACTGAAATAATAAATCAACAACATTCCGGAAGAAATTCACAAAAATTGATATCAATTATCTTATCAGTCAAACTAATAATTAAACAATAACATGTGGAAGAAATTCACAACACATTACTATTTAATAAATCAGTGTTATAAGACAGATTTCTGAGTAATGGTTACTCAGAAATCAGAGTTTAATTCATAAGAGCAGAGATACTTAACAATTTAAGACAAATTATCCATATCAACAGAAATGCCAAACATGAATAAAATGAAACAACAATTTTATTAACATAAAAATGAAACTGGTATTTGATACAGAAATGCCCAAAATACCAGTTAATTGAATCTGCTTCTCTGATCCTGGTCTCTAACAGTACTTTACATTACTTGAATTTCTGCTTTCAAGACTAGAGCTGCAGAAATGCAAACTCTGCCCATCATGCATAATAAAAGACATAAAGCATAAACCCTCAATAATGTTCAGATATGAAACTTTCTCTCCTCCCCATCTACAATTCTAAATTCCTATTACAGAAATGCTTCTAGAAGTCTGGAATTGCAGAGGAGAGCAGCCCCTTTTTACATTTTGCAATCTGCAATTTATAATCTTCCCAAAACTATTTTTAGAAGAGAGTTTGTTTGAAGAAAAATCTGCCCAATCCAACTTTAATTGTTCAAAAATTCCAATATTTAATTGTTGGATTCTTCTCATTGATTGAAATCTTTTTCCTCAATATCTCTTCTACTGTTTTTCCTGCAAAAAGAAATTAAAAATCATTTAAGAAGCAAAAATAAAATCCAAATATTATTTCTATCATTAAAACAAATCCAAACAAATTCTATTTAAATAAATAAAAATGAAATTTGAGCTTCTTATTGATACTCATAATGATTTTAATTAATCAAGGATATTATTGATGCATGAATCTGCAATTAGAAGAGGCTTGGACAAATGAAAATGAAGAAAACAAAACTCAAAAAATTGATTTTATTTTTAAAAATTCGGAGCTTGATTTTCTGCCTGATTTTTGACCCAATAAATGATCAAATCTGTTATTGAAACCTCCTCAGAAATGTTCTCCTTGATTTTCTCTTTCCAATGAGCCGTCTTGGGCCTCATTTGGCCAAGTAAAACTCAATTTATGAGCTTCCAAAGTTGATAAGTCAAATCTGATATAATTCTGGAAATTCAGTTGCTCCTCGTGACTCAATCGGATCGGAAGTTTTGAACTCAATCGCATCGGGGCTGACAAGCTTAATCGGATCGGAGGTAATGAACTCAATCGCATCGGATGAAACTAATGAGCCTCAATCGCATCGGGAAAAATCATTGCATCGGGGTTTTTAAAAGGATGTTCGCATGAATATTTCCGATGCGATGTGTTTTATGCAAAAATTTAATTTAATTTTTTGTTTTTTATATATTTGATTTTAATATAAAATTTTAATTAAATTAAATTAATTATATTTAATATAATAATTAATTTAATTAATTCAAAATTTTATGTTAAAAATTAATTTTTTTGTTTTTTGATCTTATTTTAGAGATGTTAAATTAGACTACGAATTTATCTAAAATGATGATTTACCTAAAACAACCATTTTGACATTTTGGATTTTTTCAAGATTAGAAATTTATTTGAAAATTGGAAAATTGGAATAAATGACTGAAATCCCGATGCTTTATGATTTGGCTGTATAAGTAAAAATAAAAATTGTTAGTAATAATTAATCTAGGGGTTAATATTTAAACTAAATGCATTATTAAAATCCGCAATTTTTTAACCCAGCTGACATAATTGATTAGACTTCAAAAGAGTGCTATTTACAAACCGGTTGACCAAATGAGACGAAACAAGCGTCAATAGGAAGCTTATAAAAAATCGATTTCAACCAAGCAATCAAAACAAGAATCTAAAGAAAATGAAAAATTAACAAAATCGTAAGATAATTGACTTAATAAAATCATAAAAGGTGTTTAGCTAAAAATTTTTATAAAAAGGGTCCCCATTATTTGATGTGAACAAGTTAAAAATGGGGGGTTGTTGTACCGTACAACACTTCCACAAGAAGGATATAGGTGGTTTAAAGGGAAGTTTATCACAGGAGGAGACCTCAATAGTTTCCTCAAGGATGCACACAGAGATCCAAATTGGGCCAAGGGAATTACAATCAGCTATCTTAAGAATGACTGGGCAAAATTTGTTAAGCTTATCAAGATATACCTCACTTGTGAAAGGAGGTATACGGTTGTGTTCCTCTATCACATGAGGTTTCTTTTTCATGTTGCAAGTATGAAGACATTGAATCTTCCATATTTCTTGTTGAAGAGCCTGACAAAGATGTTAGAAAGGGTCCAAACTCACACTATTGTTTCATATTATATCTTGTATCATCAAGCTTTAATCAAGGTTCTAGTCGAAGAAGATTTAGGGAAGAGAAATCAAACTTGGGATCAATTTTTGTTTTACAGGTCAAGCCAACATGCACCTACGCCTCTAGTTTCAAAACCATGCCCTCTGCCTGCAAAAAGAAGAACAAAGAGAAAGGCCGAAAAATAAAATACACATAAGAAGGCCAAGGGAAAAAAGAAAAGCTTTCTGTAGTTATGGCTGAGAGAAAGTTGGAAAAAGGAGACAACTCCTCAGCAAGTAAACCCAAATATATGAAAATGGTTCCCCGTGTTACTACTTTTATAAATCAAAAGTGCAGGTGCTACCGGAAATTTTGAAAGGAAATTTAGGAGAAGATGCAGAAGGAGTATCAACCTACAAAATCAGATGAAGAACAATCCTCAAGGATGTTGGATATGACATCAGCAGCAAGAAGAAGAAATAAGAATCCAAACCTATTGCTGGTACCAGAAAGAGGCATACCAGAGACAACAACAAGCTTAGGCTTACGTCCAAGGCTCTACATAATCCAAGCCTAATGGCAGAGGTCATTGATATTGAAGGTAAATCTTAAGGGTCAAAAACAAATAAATCCATGAATAAAAACAAAAACAAACCCCCTTTAGAGCAACACTCAAAGCCCTCAAAGAGAATAAAGATACAAAAGGTTTCTAAGGAGGAGAAAGCCACTGTCAAGGAAGCACCCACAAGAACAACTAGATCCATATCAGCTGATGAAAAAAAATTAGACTTGGATAATCTTACTAAAGTTGCAGCCCACATAGAAGGAAGGTAAAAAGGTTTTTTGATACAAACACCTTTTTCCTTATCAATCACAATTTTGAACAACAACTTAGATGTCAAGGAATATAAGTTTGCACAAGATTTTCATAATTTTATGTGTATTTTTTAAAAATAAACTGAGCGATACTGGAAATCCTGGTAGCATTCCAATTTTTTGGCAGTTATAGGTTTTTACCGAAATTTCTGGTAGAGCCTATTTTAACTAAATTTTGACACCTGTCAGCAAATTTTTTCGAGCTAGTTAAGAACGGATAAGAACATAACAAAATGGATATAACAAGTGATGGTGAAAGGTGGTTATGAGGTTGTTGGAGGTCATATTATATGGAGCTACATGTTCATTTAAGTACCAAATACATTGTTATCACTCAGATTGAACCTCAAGCTGAAGAAGGAAATTCCGAGGTAACCACAAACCACGCTTAGCCAAGTAGCTAGCCCTACTAGGCAAGGAGAGGGCTCTCTCCGTAAGGATCACAGCCAAGATGACTGAGTAAAGAATATATTAGGCTAGGTATAGTAGCTCAGGGTTTTGAATTTTATTGCATAGGGTTATGTTGGATCAAAGGAGAAAAACAGTCAAGGCAAGGGAAATTAGGTCAAAATTTGCAGGGTGTTCTATGGGGCAAGGTAGGCATAGTGATTTAGAACTTTAGGATTTAAATGGGTGGGATGATCAAGATAGGTGAGGAGCTAGAAATAGCATGGTGAAATCATGGTTTCTTTCTAAACTGAAGAAATTTACATACTGTTAATATTTACCCAAAACAAAGCATAACAATTATGGATTTTGTTCATCTAACTTGAAAAAATTCACTTAATAGCAAAGAAATGGATGAAATAAACAAAAAAAATTAAAAACTGAACACAAAAGGAGAAACTGGAAACTAAACACCATACCACATGGATCCCATAAAAATAGCTGCAAATTTGATTAATATTCCTGCTCAGCACTGATACAAATTGTGTCTCTTCAAAATCCAAGCATCCAACTGATTCCAACCCTTGACTCCTTTAAAGAACTGAGCTAAATAGACCTCAAACCACCTCCTCTCATCCTCTAGGGTTGAATCCATGAGGTGAGGGATGTTTACATGAAAATATGAACTACAAGCTAGAGTGTAGGATGAGGAAAGTGACCCGTTCCTATCTCTAAGAACTGATTCATTTGACCTCAACTGATGACTTGCCTAATGTATATACCTTAGATTAAAGTAAAAAAATTAATTTTACATTCATATTGACCATTTACATTAGTAAAATTAAATTTCCCAAAGTGAAAAGTCAAACTGGAGAAAATTTGCTGAAGATTGTAAAAATTTGCAATTTTCTAGCAAACATGTAGCACCCAAGCAGGAAAAATAACCTATTTTGCAAGTTAGTTTTGAGTGCCTTCCTGGTGTCCAAATCAACTCCATGATAGCTTATTGGAACTCTCTCTAAGTATATTTTCTAGATCTATCTTCATTTTTCAAAATGGTTTTGATTTTCCCTATCAAAAAGCCAATCTCCCAAGACTGGTAAATGTGCAGCGACCAGGTCAAAAAGGAGGCAGAAACATGATTTTTAGGTGATTGCTTACATGTTTGAGGGACCAGTTATCCTCCAAATCTTAAAAAAATTGCTAGGTTTTATTTCCTCATCATTATAAATCTGATGGTGGTGTCCATTTGGCATTTGTAGGCCCCAAAAAAGAGCATAGCGTCCAGGTCGTTGCGCTTTTGGAAAAAAATTTGTGTTGAAAATTGAACAAAATTACTCAATTGAACATAAGTGCAAAAATGTGCCAAAATTATGAGGGTAATTGCTCATTGAGTGCTTGAGGCATGGAGTGACACCTCAGCAAGTATTTCTAACTTCTCTTTCTCTCTTTTCTTGGTCAAAGTTTGAATTTTTTCATAGGCTTGTTTGAGCTTGGCCTTTGCAATTTTGTTCCTCATGGTGTAGTGTTTTTCCATTTTCCTCTGAATTTCATTGTCCTTTTGAGCCTTGGCCATATCTTATCCAAGTGTGGGTTTACCCTCTCAATCCATGCTTCTTTTCCTTTAAGAACTAAATTGGTGGTTTTGTCCTCATCTTCCTCACCTAGGTCAAATTCATGCTCTATCTCATGTTTACCCTCCTCATCATCAATGTTTGGCTCTATTACCTTTTCCTTACCTTTTTCTACCTGTGGTGTTGATGAAGAAGGCATGGAACCTTTCACTCCAAGTGAAGCAAACACATGCCTATATCCTTTCTGGTAATTTTTTGGAAAAGGCTCAACCTCAACCAATCTAGCCCATGCTACCTCAATATCTTCCTCGCTGATTGACGACTCTAAATCATGTTGTGATGATGACGTAGGGTTATAGAAGGGTAAAGAAGAAGGATCAATATGAGGTGAATGAGGTGACTGAAGGTGAATTAGTAATGATGTGTAGACAGTGGGCTGAGATGGAGGAATAGATGTGGGAGGATGAGATGATGAAGGGGTGTTTAGGTCATGCTGACTAGGTGGGGTAGTAAAAATCTCATTTGATATGAAGGAATCCCATGGAATATTTCATTTGATCAATATGATACATGAATATAATTTTGATAAGGGAGTGGTGGAATGTTCTCCTCTTCAACCATATTGAATTTGAAACCCTAGGGTGATGGAATGAAATGGAGGGAATGTGAAATGAAAAGAAAATGTTTTGGGAAATGAAGGGAATGGGAATGTGAAGGGAGCCTAGGTTAGTGAAAACCCTAGGACTTAGAGCTATTAGGAGTGATATTGTTCCTGGGAATGGGTTCATATGGAAATGGGAAAATTTTTATATGAATGTGAGGGGAAGTGTATAACAGTTTAGGGATTAGGTTTAAATAAGAATTAGGGTTTCTTGCCTTTGAAATAAGCTTGAATGACTATGAAGCAGAACAATACATAAATGAGATGATGGTTGGGCTACTTACTCATAAATGGAGCTTTGAAGAACCATTTTTTATATATTTGTCATAATGATGGAGTGGCAAGCTGTGAGAAAGTTTTTAGTCTTTCTGAGCAAACTCGCAGCGACCCTTGCAAATGCACAGTGAGCCCTCTCAAATGCGCAACGTCCCTGCAACATGTTTTTGTAGACCACATGTGAAGGCCTTCCTAATGTCCAAATTGGGCCCATGATAGCTCTTTGGAAATATTATCATGTCTACATTCCAAATATACCTTTTTTTTCTGTTTGGAGTTCATGTTCCTTGTCAACAATTGATTTTCCCAAGACTGGTCAAAAAGTGTTGAATGAAGGTGCAGAAATGTGAAGTGATGTTGCAGGAAACTTTTGGAGATCTTACTCAACTCCAAATTGAGATCATGATAGCTCATTGGAAATAAATATTTGTATAGTTCTCATGTGAATTATCAAGAAATTGATTTGGACACTCCGGCTATGATAAAGCTTGATTTTCCCAAGGTCGCTTCAGAAGTGCAGCAACTCTCCTATGGCACCTATGTTTTTGAAATTTCTCTAAAACCATGATACCTGTGTAAAAAATGAAGGATTTTTTTCTTCCTTGGCCTATTATGAACAAAAACCTCTCTCACTTTTGTCAAATTCATCTATGTTTGGCCGGAAACATAGTTTGAAGCGAAACTAGCCCTATGAGTGGCAAATGGCTTGACTCCTGGGATGATTTCCTGGAAAATGATGGAGACATGATGTTTATGAGTTTGGAATTACCTAATACTTACTAATATGACATACCTTATGCCTCCTCCTCTCATATGTCTCTGATTCCATAGCAAACCCTATCTCAGTGGGAGAGGAAATTAGGGTTTAGTGCTTGTGGAAAATGATGACTTAAGCACCCTTGGAAAAAGACAATTGCCTTTGAAATTTGATCAATTGCTGAAGTAGACACTTTTTATATTTAACACTTGATGTGTTGGCATGTGGAACTCTGAGTTGGCAGCCTTGGGAGACTGAGTACTTATTACAATTGAGCTGACATAAAATTACATGAATAAAAATAAAATTACATCTTGGAATGAAACTCACACTTGAAATCAAATCAAAACTTTGGAAACCATCTTGGAGATCATATTTACATGGTAAAGAGACATTATTGGGATCACTCTCACACCTTCTACTGCCCTTTAAAGAAAATTATACAATGCAATGATTTTACCTAATGAAACCCTAGTGACCTAATGAGAAATGAAAGAAACTGACTCAATGAGTGACTTTGACTAAAAGTGGAATGAGAGTAGAATTGTTTTCAGCATGATGAAGACATGGAAGAGGGCCAGCAGGCATATACTTGTGAAGGAAAATGGGACATTTGACTAGGACAACCACCAGTGGAGCAATTTTATATCATGACCTAATGGAATGAATGAAAAAAATTTAGAGTGGGACACCTAAGATGCACATGCAAAATGTGTTTTGATTCCTGGTGGAAGTATGAAAATAGTGACACTAGCAGACACAAGGAGACAAATCAGCATAAAAATGGGAAGCATGACAGCACACTCAGCATTTCAACCCAAATTTCCTCTCTTCTTTCTTCTACATCTTTCCTTTCTGTTATATTTCGATGGGATATGGTTGTAATGTATTTTGACACCTATGTGATGTTAGGATTAATGTTTCCTTCTTTTCAGAAGGGATGGAGTTGGTGCATCTCTTGCTATATATACCCTTTGTAAATACCATTTCCAGGTTGGATTTTGGTCTACCTGAAGACTAAATATAATAAAAAGCATTTTTTACTTCATGTTGGAGGATTTTGTGACTCAAGGAACATCTAATGTGTGGTGTGTCTCATTTCTTTGTTAATTTATTCTAAATATGAATTGCAACAACTACTAAGGTGTGAGTGAGAAATTGTTAAAGGATTTAAGAGTAAATTATTTGCTTTCAGTTTTCTGCAAATTATATGTGTGTTATATAACATGTAAGTGAATATTTCATAAAGGATTTGTGGAATACTTTATACATGCAATCTATTTTATGAATGTTATTTACTTTGCATAAACATAGTTTGTGTAAAGATCCATCATCATAGCCGTGTGACTGATTTATGATAGGAATATTTCCTAGAAAAGGTACCAGCTATTCATCTTCTTTCATTTGTACACACTTATCACTATACTACCAATTTAACCACACAATTTATACTTTCCACAACTTTCCAAATGCATGAAAGCCTTAAAGGATATAAAAAATCATTTCAAAATATTTGAGAAGCCATCCCACCATTCAAACAACCCCTTTAAAATTTGAAATGAACTATGATGTGTAAGGCTTACTCCTTCTGCAATCAAGGAGTGACTCCTTGCGCTAACATCTTTGGCTCATTGTCGGGGAGGTGAATTGAATTTTATCCCTAGGTGAATGACAAATTTATAAGTTTGGTTATGATCTGTACAGTTCCAGTTGTATTTTTAAACTGATTTACACCTGGCGACTCCAATGTTAAAGTTATGGATTCTAGAAGGACTAGAACCAGGGCTAACCTATATTCCCCTTTGAGAATCCCAGTTTTTGACACTGAAAATCTAATCAAGAAAAAGATTAAAAGAAATTTTTCTACCTCTACTATTGTTTTCTCAAAGGTTGTCCCTAAAGAAGTCTTGCAAACTTTATCTCCTAATTTTGCAGAAAATCATATACCTCCCTTGTTTTCCAACCAAAAAATAGTACCTACATCACAAGTTGGTGCTTCATCATCTGTTTTTCACAATCCATCATTTTTTATTCCAAAAATCCCAACAAATCACACCATGGCAGGTCCAAACCCACCCCCTAACTGAATGGATGCAATCATTGTTGCAAGGTATGCCCCTTTGGTTTTACCTCAGCCTATGAATGCATTACCTACAGAAGATTATCTCAAGTACATGCCCAAGTTTAGTGGTGAGGAAGAGGTAACAACTGAAGAACACCTTGATGTTTTTTATGCATATGCTGACAATCTAAATATTGAACATGAAGATGTCTGGATGAGAGTTTTTGTTCAGAGTCTCGAGGGTGATGTTAGAAAATGGTTCAGATCCTTGAAATTTGGTATCATCAATGGAATTAAAACCCTAGATGATACATTTTTAAGGAAATGGGGTGATAAGAAAGATTTTATGTATTATATCACTGAATTTGGTGCAATAAAAATAAAATAAGGAGAATCAGTTTCTAATTTTTCTAAGAGATTCAATAAGTTGTATAGAAAAATACCTACTGAAATCAAGCCTATTGAATCTCCAACCAAAATCACTTATGTTGATGCCTTTGATCCTGATTTTTGTTTATTATTGAGAGAAAGAAGAACTACAACACTAACACAAATGCATTACAATGCACTGGAGGTAGAATCTAATGTGTTAGTAGTTGATACGCTCAGAGGAGGGATTGACAGAGAAAAAAGAAAGAAAAAATCTGAAGTTTCAACTTCAGGAACTTTATACATAGATCCTAAGTTAGATGAGCTGACGAATATGGTCAAGTCATTGACTACTGAGATGTCCAAGCACAAGATGGAATCAAGAACAACTACTACTAGAAATGTTTCATTTGATCAGTCTAATAGGCAGCAATTTAGAAGACCTAATATTCCTCAAATTTTGTAGCGAGAAAGGAGAGATGTTGATGATCAAAAAGTTTAGCCTCCTTTGCAGAGTGCTATATTTGAAGATGAAGAGGAAGCTGAAAGGTTGGAGAAATCTATTGATATCAATTTTCTGAGAGATAAATAAGGGTTGATTCATCTTACACAAGTAGAGTATGAGGATTTCATGCCATATACTCAGAATAATGAAGTGGTTCCTGATCATTCCATGATTGTAGCTAATCATCAAAGAAGATACAATATCAAATCAAAAAATATTGATGATAATCCAAAGCCTATTGCATGGCCCAAGAAGAATAAGGACGCAGTTAAAATTCAACAGAAAATCAAGTTTTTGAACAAAGATTACTAGAAATTCAGGTAGAAGTTAATACTCCTTCACTTGAGGTAAACATTGCTCAAAAAATATCTCATGTTTTCAATTTTGATAATGAAATACAAAATATAAAGATTCTTGTTCCTCTTGTAGAGCTCATGAAAAATGATGATTTCAAAAATACCTTTATGAAATCTCTTCAACCTCCACCTACTGAAGTAGCTTCTTATTTTGTTAACCTTCAAGATGATAAGCCCACTTTTATTTTAGGTCCATTGGTAGAAGATAGAGATGACTCTACCCCTCCCTTCTATTTATCTTTGAATATTCATGATTATATCTTGCATAATTTCCTAATGGACTATAGAGCCTCACATAATTTAATGCCCAAGGTATTCATGGATGAACTAGGTCTTGAAGTAACTAGAGAATACTAAGATCTCTACTCCTTTGATTCCCAAAAATTTCAATGCCTTGGTGTCATCAAAGACCTTGCAGTGAGCCTTTTTCAGTTACTCATGAGAGGGATAGTGATGGATATTGTTGTAGCCGACATTCCTCCTAGATTTAGCATGTTACTTTCTAGGTCATGGATTAGAAGGTTGGAAGGAACTTTGAAAATGTATCTCAATTATGCTATTGTCCCTGTTTTTGGAGGAGAACAAAGAAGAATTTATAGAGAAGCTAACCTGGCATATATCATTAGTGACAACAAATACCCCACTAATCATCCAATTTATGCTAGAACAATTGATGTTGTTTCAAGCATTTTACACATGGATAATGTTGTCCTATCTGTAGAAAAATTTCATATTTTGAAGCCTACTGAAAAAAATATCATTCATGAGGGTTCACAGCTATGGAAAATGTATTTCGATGGCTCATGTTCTAAAGAAGGAGTTGGTACAAGAATATTTCTCATTTATCCTTTGAAATAGAGTTCCAATTTTTCATTAAAACTTGAATTTGAAGCAACTAACAATGTGGTTGAGTATGAAGCTCTGTCGATTGGTTTTAAAAAAAAAGGACATGAATATTTCAGAAATTTTTGTTTTTGGAGATGCTGAAATTATTATTCAGCAAATCAAAAAAATTTATCAAACTAAGCATCCCAGACTTAGAGATTACTAGAATGCAGTACAAAGCATTGTAGAAGAATCATTCCTGGATTTTAACATTTCTTTTGTTCTAAGAGAAAGTAATATTTTGGCTGATTCACTTTCTATTTCAGCAATCTCATTCAAGATTCCAATACCTATAAAGTTGAAATATGATGTGGAAGTTAGGTTCAGACCTAGCATTCCTCATAATGTCAAGAATTGGAAATTTTTTGAGGATAACCAGGAGATTGGAAGATTCATTGAAGCTTCTGAAGAGTTTTTTGTCCTAAACATTGATCAAGATGAATATATCATGAAGGATCCGCAAAAACAGATTGTTGATCAGCCTATCATTCAGCTGCCTACCAATCACATTCCCAAGGGGTTAATCCCACTTCAGAAGCTCTTTGATCAAAATGATGTCTCAGTCAAACCATAGTTGGTTGAAACAAAAGCAGAATTGGAAGATTTCAATTTGGGCATAGAAAAAGAACCAAGGTATGTGATGTTTTCAAAAGGTTTATCAAAAGAAAGAAATACTGAATACCACAAGTTGTTTTGTGAATTTTTTTATCTTTTTGCATGGAAATATGAATATCTTAAGACATATGATACAACTATCATTGAGCATAGGATACCATTGAAGGATGGTACTAAGACTTTCCGGTAGAAATTAAGAAAAATTAATCCACTACTGTTACCAATGATGGAGAAGTGAAAAAACTTTCGGATGCAAAAATCATCATTCCATTGAGATACTCACATTGAGTTGCTAATCTAGTTCCAGTAAGAAAAAAGAGTGTTGAAGTCAAACTATGTGTAGATTTCAAAAATCTTAATAAATGCTCCAAGAAAGATAATTGTCCATTTCCAAAGATGGAGCATATTCTTCAAAAGGTAACTAGTTCAGACAAAATTTCCATGTTAGATGGGTTCTTTGGGTACAATCAAGTTTCATTTTCGCCAGAAGATCGAGATAAGACAACATTCACTACACCTTGGGGAACATTCATGTATGAAAAAATGCCAGTTGGGCTTATGAATGCTGGAGCTACTTTTCACCATGCTATGGAATTTGCATTCATTGGAGAAAAGGACAAACTCTTGATCATCTATTTAGATGATATTACTGTTTATTCAGCTTCAGATCAAGAACACCTTCAACACTTGAGACAAGTATTTGTTAAATGCAGAAAATATGGTATATCTTTAAATCCAAAGAAGTCTCATTTTTCTCTCAATGAAGGTAAGATATTGGGTCATATACTTTCAAAAGATGGAGTGAAAATTGATCCTAAAAGAGTTATTTCAATTCAATATTTAACACTTCCAAGATCCAAGAAAGAAGTTCAATATTTCCTTGGTAAGATAAATTTCCTAAGAAGGTTCATTCCAAATTTTACTAAAGTGGTGAAGCATATTACTTGCATGTTGAAGAAGGAAAAAGAAGTCAAGTGGACAATTGAATCCAAAAATTCATTTGAGCTGATCAAAAAAGCCATCATTGAAGCACATCAGCTGGTAAGCCCTGAATACTCAAAGCCTTTCATGATCTTCTCATTTTCCTCATAAGATATTGTTGATGTTGTTTTGTTACAAAAAGATTCAAAAAATAAGGAAGCTCCCATAGAATTTTTCAGCGGAGCTCTTAGAGATGCAGAATTCAAGTATGAAATGTTGGAAAAGCATGCCTATGCATTAGTTAAAGCTCTAAAATCTTTTAGAGTTTATATTCTGCATGCTCAAGTTATGCTTATGTACATTCATATGATGTTAGAGAGATATTATTTCAGCCTGATATTGATGGAAAAAGAAGTAAGTGGGTGACTAAAGTTCTTGAGTTTGATTTAGAGATAAAGCCTACTAAACTAATCAAAGGTCAAGTATTAGCTAAACTACTAGCTCAAGAAAATTGTAAAGTTTTAGGCTTGAATTTCCTGGATGACAACTTTGAAGGGCGGATTTATGAACCTATTGACAATGTGGAAGTGGATGTAAAGCTTTCTAAATGAATCTGGTGCAATGACATCACCTGTTTTCTGCAACATTTTAAACATCCTCCAAATTATGATAAAAGCAGATTAAGATATTTGAAGCTGAAAACTGTTAAATTTTTCATTAAAGATAATTGTTTATATTGGAAAGATCCTACAGGAGTTTTGTTGAGATGCATTGACCTAGATGAGTCCAAGAAAGTTATCTTTGACATGCATAGTAATGTGTGTGGAGGTCATCATTATAGGAGAACTACTACATACAAAATATTGAGAGTTGTCTATTTTTGGCCTAGCTTGTTTTCTAATGTATGTGTTGAGGTGAGAGAATGTGAAAAATGTCAAAACCTCACCGGTAAGAAACATTTGAAGTCTTTTCCTCTCAAGCCCGTAGTTTTTTCTGCACCTTTTCAACAATGGGGCTTAGATTTCATTGGATAAATTCATCCACCTTCAAGTGGACAGCATCGTTGGATTCTTGTTGCAACTGATTACTTCACCGAATGGATTGAAGCAATACCTACCAGGAATGCTACTCATAAGGTTATCATTAATTTTCCGAGGGAATCATAACCAAATTTGGATGTCCATCAAGGTTAGTAGCAGATAATGTAACTTCTTTTAAAGCTACTCCATTGGTAAATTTCTGTGAACATTATGGCATTCAGCTCACTCACTCTACAACTTACTATCCTCAATGGAATGGTTTATTTGAATCATCAAACAAAAGTTTGGTACGAATCATCACCAAACTATTGGAGCAAAACAAGAAAGCCTGGGATTCAAAAATGAAGTTTGATTTATGGGCATACTATCAAAAAATCAATTAATACATCACCTTTTCAAATGGTTTATGGAACTGATGTTGTTTTTCCAGTCCAATTGGCCATTCTTGTAGCTAAATTTCTGCAAGATCATGAAGTTGAGCCAAATTACATGACTAGGAGACTTTATCAAATCATAGAAGTGCAGAAAAAGAGAGAACATCAATATGATTTGGTAATAAAATATCAGCAATTTGTATAGCAAGTTTTTGATAGAGGAACTGAAAAAGAAGATTTTCGGATTCGAGATCTAATGTTAAAGTGGGATGTCGCAGCTTCAAGATCCAGGTAAGCATTTCAAATTTGATGCTTTATGGCTTGTTCCTTTCAGAATCTCAAATATTCTTTAGAACAATACTTTTGATTTGAAACATCTTGATGGGACAGAACTGTTTGGAGGCCCATTCAATGGGTGATTTCTCAAATTATTCTTTTACCGGTGTGTTTCATAATAAGACTCCATAGCCCAATGACAAGGCACTGAAACTACAAAATATTCTTAGAGCCTCGCATGAAGAGCTCTATCCCCTGTGGAGCCAATGTTATCATAGTTTGTTGCTAAGCCATGAGTCCATTTTATTTTCTTTCTTTTTTTAGGATTAGGCTTTGAAAATTTCAAAAAAACATTGGTCACTATCAAAAATTCCGGAAGCACCTATTTTAGTATTTTTATAAATTCTATTATATTCTTGTTTCTGATTTATTTTTTCTTTTTATTCTGATGCTACCAAAAATTCTGGAACCATACTCTATTTTTAAAAATAAACGAAAAAGTGCATCCTCTTTTTTCAAGCCACATGTTGTAGTGTAAAGACATTTCATTTTTTTTTAATATTTCATATCTCATGATAGGTGTCGTATGCAGTCAGTCTAGTTGAAGTCAAGACATGGTATATGTTAATGCCTATGTGTCAACCCGTAGTAATGCACTTAACCATTAAACATGTCCTTCCTGTCAACCCCAACTCAGTTAAACGTATGTTGAAGTACGTGTTTTTCTGAACGGAGGAGATCATGGTCATCAAGCTTAATGCAATGACCATTTGGTTGGTCGCACAACAGTGTTGCCGGAAATTTTGGCCAATAATCAGCAAGACAATGGAGGTGACTGCCAGTCACAGATCCTCTTGTCTCAAGCCATATGGAGCTTTCCACACAAATATACGTAGCCAACTAAAGGTAATAATGTCTATCACATGGTGCACATCACGATGAGAGATATTTGTCATAATGGAATTCGATTTGCATGGGGTGATGAACCATAGTTTTTGTTTTTAAACCACCAAAAAAGCAGGAGCATGATCATTTTAGATTTTAGTTGTTGGATATCGAATTGATTAGAGTTGTAGTTTGAGAAGGAGTCTAGATTTCAGATAGGGTTTCAAAGAAGAATACATACAACACTTGTAAGGTGAAACTCCTCCAACTCTGCCACTTATCAGTTTCAAGAGACAGAGCCATTAATTTTATGAAGATGACTAAAACAGGTGGACAAATAAATAAAATTGAGCCACATGGTGCATACCTAGTGGTTGAAAATTCAAGGGTAAGAAGCTTGATTATCCAGGCATGGTGGTATTCTTTGTGCACCAGGTTAGGGAGCTCTCACTGAGGAGTAGCTCAAGAGTTTGCTAACTCTTTTAATGGAAAAGAAGCCATAGTTTATGGCCTCACATTGCAGGTTTCTGAAGACTCCATTGCTAAATAATTTAACCTTCCAGGGGAAGGAGAGAGGTGGCTTAAAGTGTGAAGGTTATCACAGGAGGAGACCTCAATAGTTTCCTCAAGGATGAACTCAAAGATCCAAATTGGGCCAAGAGAATTCTAGGCAGCTATATTAAGAATGACTGGGTAGAAGTTGTTAAGCTTATCAAGATATACCTCACTTGTGAAAGGAGGTATACGATTGTGTTCCTCTATCACATGAGGTTTCTAAGTTTTCATGTTGTAGTTATGAAGACATTAAATCTTCCATATTTCTTTTTGAAGAGCCTGACAAAGATGTTAGCAAGGGTCCAAACTCACACTGTTGTTTCAGAGTGTAGCTTGTATCATCAAGATTTAATCAATGTTGTATTTGAATAAGAACTAGGGAAGAGAAATCAAACTTGGGATCACTTTTTGTTTTATAGGGCAAGCCAACCTCCACCTACACCTCCAGTTTCACAACCAAACCCTCAGCCTGCAAAAATAAGAACAAAGATAAAGGAAAAAAATAAAATATCCATAAGAAGGCCAGGGTGAAAAAATAAAAGGTTTTTGCAATTAACGCTAAGAGAAATTTGGAAAAAGGAGAGAGATCCTCAGCAATTAAACCCAAATCTATGAAAATGGGGCCCCATGTTCCTCCTTTTCCTAATGTCTACACCAGATCCTGAAGAGGAAGGTCTACAACTAAATTTAAATCAAAAGCGTAGGTGCTACTAGAAATTCTGGAAGGACATATTCAACAAAAGATCAAGAAAGAGTATCAACCCACAAAATTAGATGAAGAAATCCTCAAGGATGTTGGATATGGCATTAGCGGTAAGAAGAAGAAAGAAGAAGCCAAATATTTTGATGGTACCAGAAAGAGACATACCAAAGACAAAAAACATTTTAGGCTTAAGTTCAAGGCTCTACATATTCCAAGCCTAATGACAGAGGTCATTGATATTGAAGGTAAATCTTAAGGGTCAAAAACAGATAAATCCATGAATAAAAACAAAAACAAAACCCCTTTAGAGCAACACTCAGAGCCCTCAAAGAGAAGAAAGATAAAAAAGGGTTATAAGGAGGAGAAAGCCACTTTCAAGGAAGTAGAAACAATAACAACCAGATCCAGATCAGCTACTGACAACAAAAAATACTTGGATAAGCTTGTTGAAGCTACAGCCCACATAGAAGGAAAGTAAAAAAAAAAAATTGATACAAACACCTTTTTTCTTATTAGTCACAATTTTGAACAATAGCTTCGATGTCAAGGAATATAAGTCTACATAGGATTTTTAGCATTTTTTGTGTATTTTTTGAAAAAGAAACAAAGTGCTACTTTTGTAATGTTACAGGTTTTTATTGGAATTTCTAGTAGCGCCTGTTTTAACTAAATTTTGGCACATGTCAGCAAATTTTTCCGAGCCAGTTAAGGATGGATAAGAACCCATAACCAAATGGATATAAAAAGTGATGGTGAAATTTGGATATGAGGTTGTTGGAGGTCTTACTAAATGGAGCTACATGGTTATTTAAAGAGCAAAGACACAAGGAGACAAATCAGCGGAAATAGGGGAAGCATGACAACACACTCAACATTTAAACCAAGATTTCTTCTCTTCTTTCTTCTACATATGTCCTTTCTGTTAGATTTCTATGGGATATGGTTGTAATGTCTTTTGACACCTATGTAATGTTAGGAGTAATGTTTCCTTATTTTTATAAGAGATGGATTTGTTGCCTCTCTTACTATATATACCATTTGTAAATACCATTTCCAGGTTGGATGTTGGTCTACTTGAAGATTGAATATAATAAAAAGCCTTTTTTACTTCATGGTGGAGGATTTTGTGACTCAAGGAACATCTAATGTGTGGTGTGTCTCTTTTCTTTGTTAATTTGTTCTAAATATGAATTGCAGCAACTAGTAAGGTGTGAGTGAGAAATTGTGAAAGGATTTAATAGTAAGTTATATGCTTTTAGTTTTCTGCAAATTATATGTGTGTTATATAACATGTTAGTGAATATTTCATAAAGGATTTGTGTAATACTTTATACATGCAATATATTTTCTAATTTTTTTTTACTTTGCATAAATAGATTTTGTGTAAAGAGCCATCATCATATTTGTGTGATTGATTTAGGATAGGAATATTTCCTAGAATAGGGACCAATTATCCATCTTCTTTCATTTGTATACTCTTCTCCCTATACTACCAATTTAACCACGTAATTTATACTTTCTAGAACTTTCCAAATGCATGAAAGTCTTAAATAATATAAAAAATCATTTCAAAATATTTAAGAAGCCATCCCACTACTCAAACAACCCCTTTAAAATTTGAAATGAACTATGATATGTAAGGCTTACTCCTTATGCAGTCAAGGAGTGAATCCTTGCGCTAACATGGTGTTGGGTACCGATAGTGCTAAGTAGATGTCGTATATGTATTTATATATACAGATGGTGTTATTTCCATGTTGTGAATGCGGTTATTTGTACATTCGGTGCAGTGTACATGTTGTATGTGCAGTGCTATGTACATATGGTGCAGTGTACATGTTGTACATGCAGTTTTATGTACATATGGTGTAGTGTGCATGATTTTGCATGTGGTGTTGTGTCTATGTGGTGCTGTGTACATGTGGTAAATGTGGTGTTGTGTGCATGTGGTTTTATGTGCATGTTCTTTAGATGTTGTTGTGTACATGTGGTGCTATGTACATGTCATACAACTGATGATGTGTACGCATGGTGTAGTGTACACATTGTGCAGGTGATTTAGTGTACGCGTTGTGTAGTGTACACATTGTGTAGGTGATGTAGTGTACATGTGGTGTTGTGCACACATTGTGCAGGTGGTGTCGTGTATGTCTATTTATGCATACAAATTGTGCATGTGGTTTTGTGTACATGTTGTACATGTGGTAATGTTTTACAAGTAGGATTGTGTATATGTTGTACATGTTGTGTTGTGTATATTTAGTATGATGTTACAGGTATTGTGTAGTCATTATATCATGACATATGTATTCGCGGTATGGTATGGTGTGTACGTATATGTATCATTTTTTACAATGGGTGCAGGTGTATGTGTGGAGTTATACACTCGGTGTAGGTGTATGTGTGGCATTGTACACTGGGTGTAGGTGTATGTTTTTTGTTGTACACTAGATGCAGTTTTATGTTTTTTGTTGTACACTGGGTGTAAGTGTATGTGTTACATTATATATTGTTTATGTGTATACATTGTGCAGTGTGATAGGATTGAAAGGTATGGTATTGTTTTTCCCTTCTTGTTTGTATTGAGGGTTGAGGCGGTTTAGTCTCAAGATACCCTTATTGCTATTAAGGGTTGACGTGGTTTAGTCTTGGGATACCCTTATTGTTGAGATTGAGGGAGGAGGCAGTTTATTCTCTGGATTCGCATGTTTCTTAAAGAGAAGGGAATGGGTTCTTGTCAAGATTGGAAACTAATTTAGTGTGTGCATAGAAAGGACAAAGAACAAAGGCAGAAGAAAAAGAATCATGGAAAGATAAGTATCAACATTTTACTTCAGTTTTTAATTATGCATGTGATCTATGATTTTGGTTTATGATGGTTACATGTGATTTATGATTCTGATTTATGATGGTTGTATTTTAACCTAATCAGATGTAATATGTATGTTGGGTCATAAAGGTGATTGTTACAGGAAACTTCAATACTTCTCATTCAATTATCAACCCAGGGAAAGTCTTGTTATTTCAAGAGTGTGAGCACATTATATGCAAGTGATATCAAAGAACAACTACTCTACATTATCATAAAGAGGGCTAGCTAATTCTCGAAGTTCAATAAATTCAAAGGGAAATGGAATTATAAAACGTTGTTAACTATTTTATCTAAGTAAGCGCAGAAAAGAGAAACCTATGATTGAACAGCACACTGATGAATTGAACAGCAGTCCTACTAAATTGAACAACAATTGTTTATCTAATTTTGCAATGGAATTCTCTTTGAAATTAAATATATGACATCCTTCTGAATCATTTAACAACTAGATACCTTGCAGTAATAATGAAAGGATCCAACTTTAGCTATATACAGAATTGAACAACAGTCATGGTAAAACTAATGAAATGCACATCAAGCATCAGGAAATGATGGAAGAATATAAATAATTATGAAATTATTGACTGTAAGCAAGAAGGTATGAATGACAAGCTATTAAAATGAAAGAGAAAGTTGAAGCATCTTATGTTCACAATTCGACCAATTAAATGATATCTCACAAAATTTATTAACCGACTGAGCGTAAATTCTGTAATTGAACGTATAGCACAGAGATTAGCGCAGAAAATCCTAGGGCTGGGCCCAAACCACTAGAATTCTACCACTACGGAAAAATCATAGATTGACTATCCAAAAACGCTAAAACCTTTATTAAGATTAAAGTTAATACATTAACAGAACTAGACAATTTTGTCCTGATACGTCTATTACAGAAGAGACTCTATCTATGATATCTATCTTGTTCATTTTTTGCCTTTTAAAGGTGATTTCAATAGTGGTAACATTCTTTTCCATACGTGATATTGCTACTTGTGGATGTCGTTTGAGTTCTTCAGATGTGGCGGTGCCTTTTCGTCTTCTACAGGCCCATGGGAGTCATAATTATTTCGTTAGTCTCTATCTGTCAGTTGTCTTCTGGTTATCATCGATTCAGCTGCTTTGTTTCCATGTAAATAAATATATAACAAGTCAATTTCTCGTTGTTAAACATCCCTTTTACCATTAGTTCGTCTTGTCCTAATTTTACATTAATCTTCCTTTCCTTTACTGTTAATGTGAGGAAACATTCATAAAGGTGCATATAAATTCATGGTAAAGGTAGGGTGAAAACGTACCTCATTCTCGACCCAACATACTCCCCCACTTACCTATTTTCAGGTCCTTGTGCAAACAATTTATTGAGGTGTAACTGGGTCAGAGAATAGGCAGGGTAGACTTCTTCTTTATAGGCTCTGAAGCCATGTCACTGTCTTATTTTTTCAAAGGCAACATTTGTGTGCCCTTTTGGCAATTCGTAATCATGATCATAACCCTCAGGGGGCTACCAGATGAGAGGAAATATGTACCTGCATCCTATCCATGTAGGGCCTATGTTGAAGACCATATTGTTGTATAAAAGGAATCTGGAGGCACCCTCTTTGAAGTTTATGTAGCCAAATGACTCTCTGTTTTTCATGTTATTCGTGGAGGCCATCCACCTCTATTTGGTTGCTACCAGAGCTGCTTCCTAAATATCCTCAAAATAATCCTGCCCATGTTATATAATGTCCTTATGGATAGGCCCCAGTTTATTCATTACTCCCTTTCTCTGCATGAAATTCTTATGTTAGGTGAATAGATGCAGGGGTCTAGTAGGCTCCCCTCTAACCCACAGATCTAGGCCATGCTCCTTCTTCTGGAAAATGTTGTAGCCTTTAGTGCACCAAGTCTGCTTCTTAACAAAAGAGAGGAAAGCCTGGAACTGAATGTCTCCTATAAAGGGGCTAGGATTAGTGTCCCTGTCCTCCTCTAGGAAGAATTTGTGCATGTATATTTCACAAAAGGTATTGGACCTGCTCATTTTGATCATTGTAGCAATGGACAAGTTCCTCTATGGTTTTAAAATTCATGGGCTTCCCTACCCTGACGGCCTTGATCTTCAGTAACATATTGTTCTACTAGAAATAGGGCATAGTTGGTGGCTGGGGCCCTGCATGTTAGCACATCAGAGTATAGAGAGAAAACCATACTGGTTTTCTTCTTGGCTTGTTCCACCTAATCTTGTGCTCTTTTTACTTTCGCCTTTTCTTCTTAGAGCTGAGAAAATGTCTCGTCCTCTATTGTAGAAAATTCTATGAATTTATTTAACAGTGCCTGATACTCTTGTGTGGGTATTAATTCCTTTCTACATTGTGCTAATTCAGGTTGTGTTCGAATTAATTCATTATGCAATTTTTTATTGGAAACCTTTTCCACCAGAGGAGCGTAGGCAGGTGCTTCCTCCATTTGGGTTTCCTTTTCTTCTACAAATTCCAGCCTAGTCTGCACAGAGGCTTCAGTAGTGTCCACTAAGTCAATCTGTACCTCAATCTCAGCAGTGTTTTCTAGGTCAGTTTGTACCTCAACTTCAGTAGTGTCTATCAAATTGGTGACAAACTCTATTTGGGTTTCTGTGGTGACCAATTCTTTCTTAAGCTTTTGATCCTTGCTTACTTCCTTCAACTATTTCCTCAAATGTTTTATCATTTTCCTTAACCTTTTGTAGGTTCTGTTCATTTTCTTCAACTTATTTTCAGCTAAATTCTCTTCTAGCCTGGTTTTGGCAAGGGATGGAGGAGTAGCAACCTCATTTTCAGGAATGGTGGTGCCAATTTCAAGGTTTTATGCGATGATATTTTTACATGTACTCTAGAGTTTACTTCTGCATTAATTTCCTAGTTGGGTGAGATATTATTCCCTTTAGGCATTAGAGGGACCGTTTCCACGCTTGCATTTTGTTCTAAGGGGATGGTGTCTCTTGACTGGTTTTCAGATATGGCTACCCCTTCTTCCTGCTCTTCCCTATTCACCCTATCACTCTCAGGAGGAGACAAGGCCCTAAAAGCCTACGATTCATCTTGGTGGGGTAATATTTCAGTGCAACCAAAGCTACTGGCGGTGGTAGATTGGTTTAATGGTTCCTCTTGCTCCTTAGCTTGTTCAGATGGCCTTATAGATTCACGAGATTCCCTCATTTTCTCCAGGACTTAAGCCATCTCTTCCTCATACTCTTGTAAGGGTATGTTCTGAGGGCTTGAAGGTGGTGTATGGGATGGCCCTGCCCCCTCTGGAAATTCTGAGGTTTCTTGTTGTAATTTTAGTCTCTTAGACCTTCTTCACTTCCTTGGTTCTGAAGTCAAATCACGGGTACTTTTCCCTCTTGCTCCTCTAGGTATGTTCATTCTAGGGAGCTCAATTTCGGTCCCGATAGGGTTTTCCTCATGGACATGCACATAAGGGTTAACAAAACTGTTCCAGGATGTCTGATGTTTTCCTAAATCATGAATGATGATTAACTTGATTAAACCATGGTGGTTGATGACTGCTTGGGGGTTTTTAGCCTTTCTCATTCGAACAAAAATTTCGTGTAATATATAATTTAAGAAGGAAGTTAGATTAACCGAAATCTTTTGTCTAAGAACAGCTAACAATTTGAGTTGACGGGGTTTTACCACGTCTTGGCATCCAACGCATGTGATGAATCTTTGGATGAATGTTGTCAATTCCTGCCATGGTTGTTGTAGGAAGGCAGGGTTAATCCCCTTTCCTTTCCGTTCCAATGGTTCTCCTGGATCTTGGTATGTTGCGATTACCTCTCGTAGAAGGAGGTGTTTTTCAGTCCATTTTTCTCCCTCTGTTGGTATTTTGGAGACTTCAACAATGATATCCTCTATGAATGGTATAATCCTTCCCTTGATTCTAGTATGTCCCTCCTGTAGGTTCTGCAGGAATTCAATTTCTATCTTTGTGTCAAACCCTTGAAATTTGTGTAAGTATGGTAGCCAGCCAGCTTGCTAAAGAATGGTGCGAGCTGCATCTGAGATTGGGAAGCTCGTAGGTTCATTCCAGAGAGAGTTCCCTCCCATGGTTGATGTGTTATCTTGAGCTAATTTCTCCTTCTGCCAGTGTTTCCTTTCGGCCCTATTGGTTACAATAAACACTACATACAAGAGAAAAAGAAATTGCAGCCTTCTGTCGTAAATGTAGGTAACTTCATATCGTGATTGCAATGATCTTTTGGTATTATCAATGTATCCAATGGAATTTGTGCAGGGAATTCACATGCTTAATATTTATGGATATTTACACCCCCTCTCTCAAAATAAGGGCGCCCACGTCCTTAAGTACAATAGATTTTTGATCAATCATGAATGCATATGGGGGAATATGTCAGGAATCAGTAATCACAGTCTGTACGCAAGAACAATGTCTGTGGCCTTGGAGCTCAAGGAAAGAGGAATGATTGTAACAATTACAAACCCGTGCGGTGTAAAGGTCAGAATTGGATTTTGTCATAAGTGTATCCCATGCGGAAGTGACCGAATAAGGGAAGAAATTCATACAACGATTATTATGATAGTATGCCCTTATTTAATGGTATGGTGTGATGTAAGCATGACTGTGATAGATAATGATTGGTGCCATCATCCCGTAATTCAAACATGAAAGCATAGTTCATTTATAGTTACTTATGTGGTAAAATAGTATTATCACTAATTCGAGTAGTGGATTTATCTTGGAAATGGATGGAAATAAGAAATAAGGTATATATAGGAGTAATTTTCTATTGTTATAAAATTCTCTCATACCACAAGCAGAGCCACTACTGCCAGCAGCCATTCATAGCCTCAACAGGGTTTCTATTTTAACCCAAAAAATGAGCCAGAATCCTCTATGTAAAAGTATATATTTTTCCAATTTTATGGAGAGATCATCATGTTGGTGTTGTGGCCAGATAGTAAAGGTGCCACTCACTGGAGTTGTGACAGAGTGATTAGGCCAACTCGTGATGAGACCTCATGTCCTTCAAGCAGTTGAAGCTGTTAAGAAGGTCATTACCCTGGTGTGTTGGCCATTATGGGCATGTCACCTGCTAAACCCTTATGATCCTTGTAGGTTGGCTCGTGATGAGACCCCCCATTCTCTCTTAAAAATTTGCATATAAACATAATAATTCTTTTTGAAAAGTAGAAATTTTGCTTTGTTTTATGAAGAGACCACTGTGCTGGTGTGGTAGCCAGATAGTCACAGTGCCATTCACTGGGATTGTAACAGAGTGATCAGGCCAGCTCGTGATGAGACATCCTATCCTTCAAGTAGTTGGAGCTTATGAGAAGGTCATTACCATAGTGTGTTGGCCATTGTGGGCATGCCACTTTCTAAACCCTTATAATCATGGTAGGTTGGCTCGTGATGAGACCCCCTATTCTCTAAAAAAAAATTCATGCAAACATAATATTTATTCTTTATACATGAATGGAGGCTCATTAACTCCTTAAGAGTTAAGGATGGTGTGAGAAGTAAAAAGAATGCCAATACAATTAATACTCCTTATTCATGTCACAGGGAAATACTACTCAAGAGTGTAGAAAGATATACCGTTATAAGACTATTTATTGTGTGGTAACATGTTTGAACAAGATATGTCTTAGCCCTTCATTGAATAGAGGTACCATGTCAGCTTCCGAAGTAGATATTTCCATTAAAGTTTCAAAGGATCATCATATTAGTAATATTACTGCTTTTCTCCTCTCTAGGTGCCAATTCCCACTCATAAATGTGTTTTACAGCTGGGGTGCAAGATGAGGAGTGGTTTTTGTGAGGAGAGATAAAAAAGAAAGAAGGATCATGCTTAAAGAGGGGAGAACAAAAAGTCAATTGTTCAATTCGATTGAACAATAGTAAATAACCACGCAAAAACACGGTTGTTCAATTCGATTGAAAAACATTTATTCAATTTGATTGAACAACAGCCGTTCAAAGATTTGAACAACAAAATAAAAATGCAAAACACGGATGTTCAATCTAATTGAACAGTAGTTGTTCAATTGGATTGAACAACAACCATTCAAATATTTGAACAACAAAATAAAAATGCAAAAACATGGTTGTTCAATCTGATTGAACAACAGTTGTTCAATTGGATTGAAAAATAGCCATTCAAAGATTTGAACAGAAAAATAAAAATGAAAAAACACGGTTATTCAATCCGATTGAATAACAATTGTTCAATTGGATTGAACAGCAATTGTTCAAATATTTGAACAGAAAAATAAAAACACAAACGACACGACTATTCAATCCGATTGAACAATAACTGTTCAATTGGATTGAACAATAGTCGTTCAAAGATTTGAACAACAATAGTAAAAACACAAGGGGTGATGAAGGAAAAGGATACAATTTTGAATATGAATAATGTACAACAAAATAAGAAACTAAAAATTTCGGGAAAATTATATACAATATTTACAAAAGGAAGTAGCAAGCTCTCATGTATTTAAAGTAGTGGGGTTATCACCCCCTTTTGCTAAAACTTGGATAGTAGGATCATTGTGTACCTGCTGGTAGAAAGACTCCCTTGTAAGGGGTTTGTGATACAGGTGCACTCTATGCCCATTAACTCTAAATGTAGAACCAGACCCATCTATGGTGGTCAAGGTGAGGGTGCCATTGTTATGTACTTCCTAAATTTTGTATGGGCCAAGCCACCTTGTTTGTAACTTGCCTGGAAAATCTTAGAATCTCCAGTCATAGAGAAGCACCCAATCTCCTCTGAAATGTCTTCTTTTCTATGAGGTTGTCATGCCACCTAGCTCATTGTTGTTGGATAATTGTAGTGCACTACAGAGCCAATAGTCATATCTCATCTAATTCATTTATTTGTTGGAGTCTTCTAATATGGGCCTCCATCAAGTCCATCCCTACCTCCTGTGTTGTCCTTAAGGTCTTTATCTTGAACTCAATAGGAAAAATGGGCTCTCTTCCAAATACCAGATGATACGGAGAATATCAAGTGGTGTTTCACCACGTTGTGCGATAAGGCCACAAGGCTTTTGGTATTCTAGTAGCCCAGTCCCGATGATGTGTTGATACTGTCTTGGTAATAATTGCTTCAAGGACCTTGTTGGTGCTTTCAACCTGCCCATTTTCCTGTGGGTGGTAGGGAGACGTGACTTTATGGATGATATGATAATTCTTCAGGGTGGCTATAATTTTATTACCCACAAACTATGCCCTTTCATCGGTTATCACTTCTCGTGGTAAACCATATTGCACAAATAGCTCAAAAAGAAAATTAATCATAGATTCTTCTGTAGCTCTTGATAAGGTAATTGTTTCTACCCACTTTGTTATGTAATCCATGGCAACCAATATGTAGATTTTATGATTTGATGGTGGGTTAAATGGCCCAACAAATTCTAGTGCCCATATTTCGAATGGTTCTACTACCAATTGTGGTTGTAGTGGCATTTCATCAGCTTGTCCCGAGCGACCCATTCTTTGGCAACTATCGCAGGCTTGGACATATTTTTTTGCATCTTTAAAAATCATAGGCCAATAATAACCCGCTTGCAGTAATTTTTGCCCCATTCTACAATATGGAAAGTGGCCACCACAAGGTTCATCGTGATAGGCCCATAGAATGTCATAAATCTCGTCTTCCCAGATGCATCTGCGTATATGCATATCGACTCCGGTGTGAAAGAGGTATCCACCGATCCAGGAGAATCTAGCACTACGCTGAACAATCAGCTTCCGTTCTCTTGTCATTAAATGTCTGGGAAACTTTCCTACTGTTATATAGTTTTCTACATATGCATACCATGGCGTTTTTACTGCTAAAGTGAACAAATGTTCATCAGGAAACCGATCGTCCACCGCTAGTGTATCATCTATTTTGGGAACTCTAGATAGGAATTCTGCAACCACGTTCTCCTTTCCTAGACAATCTTTAATGGTTATATCAAATTCCTACAAAAGCAGCAACCAACGAGTTATTCTCCCATTTGTAATTAGTTTATTGGCTAGATATTTAATGGTAGAGTGATCAGTATACAGAAGTACTTGATAGCCAGTTATATAATGTATGAATTTATTAATAGCATAAATGATAGCCAAGAATTATTTTTCAGTCACTATATATTTTAATTCAGCAAGAGTGAGATTTTTTCTAATATAATAAATAGCATAGGGCTTTTTATCTTCTTATTGACCAAGAATTTCCCCTATTGATGTGTCATATGCATCTGAAGAAATGTGAAAGGGTAGCTTCCAATTAGGGTTGCGTAAGATTGGCGCCATCGAAACCAGTTTCTTCGAATTTGTAAAAGCAATGTCACATTTATCAGACCAATGGAATTCAACATTTCCAGTCAGTGCATACAGGGGTGCAGTGATCTGTGAAAAATTCTTTATAAACCTGCGATAGTACCTTACGTATCCAAGAAAACTGCATACCTCTGTTTGTGTACAGGGTGTGGCTAATAAAAGGATTACTTCTATTTTTTCCAAATCTACCTATATCCCAGCTGCAGAGATGTAGTGTCCTAAGATTACTCCTTTGATCATCATCATGTGGCATTTTTAATTTCTTAAGCATAATCTAGTAATAATACATCGCTCCAATACCTTTTCTAGAGTTTCTAGCACTTGATCGAAGTCATCTCCATATGGGGTAAATTCGTCCATGTAAATTTCGAGTCCCTCATTGATTAAATCAGAAAAAATGTCGAGTATGGCGCTTTGGAAGGTTTTTGGGGCATTACATAGTCCGAATGGTAATACCCTGTAGGCAAATGTACCCCATGGGTAGGTAAAGGTTGTTTTATCCTGGTCTTTGGGGGCTATATGGATTTGATTGTAACCGCTAAACCTGTCAAGAAAGGAAAAGAGTCGTTTCACTGCCAATGTATCAAGGACTTGGTCAATAAAAGGAAGGGGGAAGTGGTCCTTCTGTGTTGCCTTATCCATTTCTCTATAATCTACACAAATTCTCCATTTCCCATTTTTCTTAGGAACGACTACTAGGGGAGAGACCCATTTTCTATCTGAGACGGGATAAATGAAGTTTACATCCAATAGCTTCTGCAATTCATCTTTTACAATGTCTTTCAGATGTGGGTTTAGCATTCGTTGAGGTTGTTGAACAAGCTGAGCCTCCTTGTCAATATAGATGTGATGAGTGCATAGCTGAGGGTCTATACCCTTCATGGCTGGGTAGTCCCAAGAAAATGCCCCCTGATTCTTCTATAGAACCTTTATGAGCCTTTTCTTTTGGTTACTATCTAGATTTCCATTGATATTTAAAATTTTACTTGGCTCAATTTCAATGAGTATGTTTTTGCGTACAGCAGTTGTGGGTATGTGTTGATCATCAAGGTCTGCCAAGGGATCTTCTTGTGGTTCATCGTCAAGGATTGTTTGTAGCATTTGGAATTTTAAGTTTTCAGGCGTAGATGGTTGATTCATGAAGTTATTGATTACATCATCTTCAGTTTAATCCTTAAATTCAAGAGCTTCAACTATGGTCAGTGATGAACGGATATTTTGTTCCCAGTATGTATGTGGATGTCTGTGAATTTTTATCAAGGGTAGGCTAGGTTTGGTAGGCGGGTAAATGATAATATTTTGTATGGAATCTCCTCTAGCAATGGTCATGATGCCTGTCCAGAAGCCTATGTAATCATTGGTTGTCACCAACCAAGGTCGACCAAGTATCAAGGGGTGTCTATCCATCCTACTCTTTCAGTTAATAACTAAAAAGTCAACTGGATACTCCCATGAGTCTACAGAAACAAGGATGTCTTGTAATATTCCTTCTGGTTGGATAACAGATCTGTCAGCAAGTTCCAGCAAAGTAGTTGTGGGTTCTAAAGTTGATAGTCCTAGCTTTTCGCAGGTCCTTGTAGTTAATATGTTAATGGCCACCCCTAAGTCAACCAATGTGTTTGGAAAGGAGTGACCAGAGATTTGCACAGTTACTATGGGGTTCCCTGGATCCTCATATTTCATTGGTGTTTCCTTACCCAACAATAAGTCAAATAGTGCCCCTACCACATGAACAATGGGTACGGTTTTTTCTTTCCTCACCTGCTTCTTTCCACACAGTTCTTTAATTGTCTTGGCATAGATGGGAATGTCTTGTATGGCCTGCAAAAGAGGAATTTTAATGCAAAGGTTTTTTAATTCACCTAGGATATCAAAATCTAGAGAGACTACCAATCTAGGTAGTGTTAATCTTTCAGGGAATGGAGGAGGAGAAATCCTAAGGTTTTCAGGCTTCCCCTAACCAACTATTTCCTTTCCCTTCTCTATTTTTGTAGTCATATTTGTTTTTCTAGGCTCTGTTGGAGTTCTAGATTCAAGGTGTGGCAGGGTCGTATCTTCTTCTGGTGAAATAATATGTCCTAATCTCAACCTTAGTTCATTGCATTGCTTATTTTCAGTTTCTGTGTTTGATTTTTCTACAATCTGAATCAGCTGAACCAGTCTGTTGTTGGGGTTAGGATTGGGTTGAGCCGATAATTGAGGCCATATGATAGGCTGAGGGTTGTGCTATACTGAGTATGGAACTGGTAATGTAGGTTTATTTTGGACTCTTGTCCCCATCGATAGGTTGGTCATTCCCAGGGGTCACTGCCAGTTCTGAGGCCAAGTTGTGGTTTGTGAAGGGGAGGTTGGCCATTGGGTTTGATAGGGACTATTTTTCCAATAAGGGGGAGAAAAAGGAAAAATTGGCCAATTGTTTCCTAAAGAGGGTTGTGTTGGCCAAGGCGACATAGGAAATGATTGAGATAGCCAAGTAGAGAAAGGTGGTTGGTTATCCCAAGCCGTTGCAGGGTTTTGCTGGTTAAATAGGGGGGGAGAAAAGAACTAAGGCAGGTCTTGTGGCATACCTGGTCGTGTTTTCCACTGTCGATGTTGGTTCATTAGATATATGGGTTTCATCTCTTCTTCTGCTTCTTTAAAAACTACCTTCAGCCCCGAAAGCAAAGGGAAATGGTTCGTAGCATGGTCCTTGGTGCAAATGGCGCATGTATGGACCATGTCTAATGGGCATTCCCCTTGGATGTGCTTCTTTTGATAGCGTGGGAAAAATACGTCGAAGTTTTGTTCTACTATAGCTTGCTCTTGCTTGGCTTATAGGACGTCTAGTTGTGTTTTCAAGGTTCCCAAGATGTCAGTTTTGAAATATTCTAAAAGATTACCAAATTATGCTCTAGTCACGTTGCCACCGGACTGCTTAGGATCCCTTGTAGCTGAGTCTCGCTCAGTTGGCCTACTTTGCGTACTACCCCGAGAGCACCTGATACACAGTAAAATAATATCATCGTATTCTTCTTAGTAGATGTCCCCTTTCCCCATTATGTTAAGTGTTTCAACCCATTATTCTCTCATTCCCTTAATCATTGTTGCTTTTAAGATGTCTTTGGATAGTGCAGTATATGGAGACCTTTTGTAAATTATATTGAAATCTTTCGACGTACTCTTCTAATGTCTCATTGTATTTTGCAGACATATTGAAGATTTCATCTTTTAATTCTCGAGTCCAGCTATAATCTTGATATTTATTAAGGAAATTTTTCTTCATCTGGTCCCACTTATTAATGGTTCCTCCACCGAGACCCATGAACCAACGTAATGCAGTCCCTTTCAAGGTAGAGGAAAATAATTTCAGTTTCTGAGGGTTAGTGGTGTAGTCATATCCCCTACATAAGACATCGAATTCAAATAAAAATGCATCAGGAACTTCCGAGGTCAACCCATGGAAGGTGGGGATGTTTTGTAACGGAATGGATTTCATAAGGGCATTTGCAACGTGATCAACAATGGGAAATTCAAATGTTGATGTCTACCTTTGATTCTGATTTTGATTATTTTCCATTTGATCAAAGATATGCCAATAATCTTCAGGAATTTATTGTTCTAAAGGAATAATCTTAGTGGAATTAGGAGGTGGATACGGAGGAAGCCTTACAGCACTTCCCCGATCTGGGATACCGAGTGTCTCTATCTCAACCACTCTCTTAGGGGATTTAGGCTCTGGAGTTCTTACATATATTGAACTGCTGGTTTCTCCTTCCCCTTCCTGTAAATTACAAGAACCTCGCTCTCTCGAAGGATCAATACTTACGTGGTCAGTAGTCTGAAGGCTTTGTTCAAATCCCTCTGTTTCACTGTGAGGGATGCAGATGGTGAGGCTGCTACCTGAGGGAGTGCAGTAGGAATTTGAATAGGAATGGTTCTAGGTCCTACGGATGCCTGGGATTCGACCTTCTTAATGATTTCGTCTATATATGTTGTTCTACCAAGGATCACCGGACCCTTGGGTGTTGTGGACTTAAGTGGATGATTTTGATTTGTTTCTATATTTTTCTTTCTAGTCATAAAACAAGAGCACCTATTCTACTAGCTTCTGCACAATTTTTGAGAAGCGGGCTAGAGAGCAAGCATTTTTCTTGCCGGCATGTAGGTTCCTACCTCTCGTTTTCAATACCCAATTCCTCACAGCAAAAGAAATAAGAAATAAAGTACATCACTCTTAAACACTCTCCCCAGAAACAGTGCCAAAAATGTTGGGTCATAAAGGTGACTATTACAGGAAACTTCAATACTTCTCGTTCAATTGTCAACCCAGGGAAAGTCTTGTTATTTCAAGAGTGTGAGCACATTATATGCAAGTGATATCAAAGAAAAGCTACTCTACGTTATCATAAAGAGGGATATCTAATTCTCAAAGTTCAATCAATTCAAAGGGAAATGGAATTATAAAACGATGTTAACTAGTTTATCTAAGTAAGCGTAGAAAAGAGAAACCTACAATTGAACAACACATTGATGAATTCAACAGTAGTCCTACTGAATTGAACAGCAGCTTCAGTAAATTGAACAAAATTTGTTTATCTAATTTTGCAATGGAATTCTCTTTTAAATTAAATAGATGACATCCTTCCAAATCATTTAACAACTAGATACTTTGCAGTAATAATAAAAGGATCCAACATAAGCTATATACAGAATTGAACAACAGTCATGCTAAAACTAATGAACCATACATAAAGCATCAATAAATTATGGAAGCATCTAAATAATTATGAAATTATTGACTGTAAGAAAGAAGGTATGAATGACAAGGTATTCTAATGAAAGAGAAAGTTGAAGCATCACAATTCGAACAATTAAATGATATCTCATGAAATGTATTAGACGTCTGAGCATAAATTCTGTAATTGAATGTATAGCACAGAGATTAGCGCAAAAACTCCCAGGGCTGGGCCCAAACCACCAGAAGTCTACGGCTACTGAAGAATCAGAGATTGAGTATCCAAAAATGCCAAAACCTTTATTAAGCTCAAATTTAATACATTGATAGAACTGGACAAGTCTGTCTTGATACGTCTATTACAGAAGAGAGTCTCTCTATGATATCTAACTTGTTCATTTTCGGCCTTTTAAAGGAAATTTCAACAATGGTAACGGTTTTTTCCATACGTGATCCTGCTGCTTGTGGATGTCGTTTGAGTTCTTCAGAGATGGAAATTCCTTTCCATCTTCTGTCAGCCCATTGGAGTTATCATGATTCCATTAGTATCTATCTGTCAGATCTCTTCTGGTTATCATCGATTCAGCTGCTTTGTTTCATTGTAAATAAATATATAACAAGTCAATTTCCCATTGCTAAACATCCCTTTTACAGTTAGTTCATTTTTTCCTGATTTTACATTAATCTTCCTTTCCTTTACTGTTAAGATGAGGAAAAATTCATAAAGGTGCATAAAAATTCGTGGTAAAGGTAGGGTGAAAACGTACCTCATTCTTAGCCCAACAATGTATATACATGATGATTTGGTGAAAATAGCTAGTTTAACTTGTTGTTACAAGAAGTAGATGGTATTCCAAGTGTACCTTATTGACGAGCCATCGTTGAGGTATGATGTGAATTTATTTCAATCTATTTTGAATCTAATGGTAGTTATGTGCTTGGCACAGGAAAGCATGGAAATTATTGGCTAGGGTGTTTGAAACTGACTGCAAGAATTAGTAGCAACAAAAGGAATTGGAGCAAGAAGAAGTATGTTGGTAAAGAATTTAGGAGCAGGGCCATTGTTGGACACTGGTACCTAATAGTTTCCATTGATTTCCATGAGCATGCTATGACCGGTATGATGGTTTTGAGGCAAGTATATGCCTTGGATTTTTTATCATCAGATGCGAGGAAGCCTTGTAAAGGGATGGATCGCCAAAGATAGGGGATACCGAGGAACTTGGAAGGTGAGTGACTGCACGGAAGGGGGTGACTAGATTTCCTGAGGGGATGTGTAGCAGAGAAGGGAAGGCCAGGGATGGATTTTCTTTGGTCATTAGTATTGCCAGATGGAATTAGATGAAATTTAGGAGTGTTCCCTGGAACAATGAGTCGGTAACTATTCACTAACAGGAGAAGTGGTGTAGGATTGTAGCATTATACCTTGGATGCAGCTTTGACCTTGGCAGTGGATATTGGAATTTCTGGAAAGGAGGAGAATCTTGGCATTACTTTAAGGGTGGAGGTGTGAGCCTCTGGAATCCCTTGTTGTTGATACATGCATCATATCCTTTTATTTGTTGGTTAAAGAAAATGTTAATATGTATATATGTGTATTTTATTATGAATACAATATCGAGATGGATTTATAAATTTCCATGAACAGTATGGTTATTTTCTAGTTGAATAAACAGTTTACATAAGTGTATGTGGTTGTTATTGTAAATGCTGTAATGATTTGTGTTATAAATCTCTAGTACATTTTATGATTAGCATGTTTTTAGTATATTTTTCATTGTAAATACTACAACGAGCTAAGTTATAAAGTTCCATGGGAATTATGTTTATTTTTTAGTGGTTTGTTGACGTATAGGTGTGGTTTAACACCGAGGATGGTGTTCCTTAATGGGGAGGGTTATTTAATAGACTAGGGCTAAACATTTATGTAATAAAAGTTAATAAAGGATAAATAAGACCATGGTCATGGGAAACATATTCCAAGGTGAATGTTGGGAAAGATATCCTAGTGGGAATCACTTGATGTGTTTATGGCTAAGGGGGAATTGGAAAATACAATGGTTAAAGTTTTGGAAAGGAAAAAGGTATTTTTGGCACATTCACTTATGCAAACAAAGGAAATTGTGAGAAAATGAATTTGAAAGGTCACAGGTCGCATGTGATGAGGAAAATGAAGAAAACATAGGCCACACTAATAAAAAGGTGTATGAGGATCAATTCACAGACCTTTTGTCAGTGAAGTTTTGGATCTCTCTCTCACACACTCTTAGACACTTAGAGTTTTCTTGGAGCATTTCAGCTTTGGATCAAGAAAGCCAAAGGAAGGAAAAGAAACTAAAGGAATGACAAGGAAAGTAAAGGAAACGAAAGATAAATCAAGGAAGAGAAAGATCAAGCAAGATTCACCATGAATACTTGCAGGTAACAGATTACATGTATGATTTCCTAGTTGGTTTTGAGATGCATGATATCTGCATGTTGGTATTTGGTTCTTTTATTGTCTGTGGCATGGCTTTTTCTAGGTTTTGAAAGTGGATTTCATCCTTTCCTTTCCAATTACAGATAGCCATGGTGTTATGGGATCGTTCTCAATTTTTAACTTTGGAATTGTAGAAGGTTTTAGAATCCAGGGCGAAGGTCGTCTCAAGTACATTCCCAAAGGCCTAGAAATCCCTTGACTAGAAATGGCGGGATACACGGTAAATCCTTAGGGTAGAGTATCAGTTAGGGCCTAGTGATCCAGTGTGGATTTCAGTAAATCCTATAGACTTAGAGATAGAAAAATCCTCAAGGATGGTGAATGAATCTGGAGGCATTCTAAGCTGAGTTTAGTTTTGTGATCTTGGAGTCGGTTTAGGTGATATCACGATATGGTGAGGGTGGAGGTGGATGTTTCACCTCTGGATTCCCTTGGTTTTTTTGGATTGGTTTATCCCATGAGATCCCACATTCATCCTTGGAATATGGCACGAGGGTGACTGGCTGAAATAAATATTTGGTTCAGCCATGTCTATGGTCGAGTGGTACATGGAAGTTTCAAACTTGGTTGGCTCTCGCCCATGTTTAATGAAAGCTAATTTCTCTTGCTTTTGATTGGTAAATTTACTTCTTATTATGTGGATATAATCGGTGTTATAGTATGGTTATTTATATGTTTATATGTTGGTTATAAGCATGGATATAAGATTGGTTTTAGTCATGGCTCTTTTCATGTTATTACTTTTAACTGAAAGAATAATGGATGTAAGACCTAATTGATGTTAAGACATATAATAGGAGAGGGTGGTGATACTTCTTGTTAAATATCATATGATTTTTCAGTCCCTTATGCTCATACTTGCATTCATGACCTATAGGTTGCATATCTACCAAGTGTTTGACAGAATGTCAATCTTCGTTGGGGATGGTTAGGCCTAGTCTTGGTTTCAGTTTTTGGTTTATAATCATTGTTTTGATGTACTTTATGAGTTCTGAAATTTATATGGATTCCTAGGCGGAGGCTTAGACCCAACCTTGAAAAATTGGTTTAAATTTCGAAGTCGCTAGCACAAAAATGGGCAGAAAAGGCCATAGTCACACTGATACAGGCCTATGGGAGAAAATGTGGGTTTCCAGTTACATGGATGGCTTGGAAAGGGAGCGACTGGGCTCTAGCTCAAGGAAAAATAAGTTGGCTCATGGGATGGACACTTGGAGGGGTTTGGTTACTCCTACAGGGTCCTGAGGTACCCGAGGGAAGTCGGTAATGTATGTTTTTTCGACTCCATTTCCTTAAGCTCACCTAGGAGGTTGAGTCTGGTCATAACTACCCCTCATCTCATGTTTACCCCGGGTAAGAAGAGGAAAGTGGGTATATGTGAGGGGAGAGGTTCATTACAATAATTCGATGGGGTTATTTGATCAATTGAAGGGATATGATGATAAGGTAACCCATTAATTTTCCATGTCTAACCATTTCCAAGGAGAAGATACTACCACAACTATTGTTAGGGGACTTGCCATCCATTTGAACGTAGAGATAATCAGTAGAGTAAAAACCATCCCCATAAGAGTTCAATGGGGAAAATAATATAGGACATTAAATTTTACAGCCAAGAAAATATTCTTACTCCTAAAGAAGAGCATGTTGAAGACAAGAATGGAGTAAGGAGGCAAAGCCTACCCGACCCCTAGGATGAAGTTTCCTACAACATTTTTTAAATACATATCTTGTGAGGGAAGGTTGAGTATTGTGTATGCCTATAAATTTAGGGTCCTTTATGAGTTAAGGTTCTAGGTATAGTTACCTATTCCAAATAGTTTCAACTTCCCACACTTCCTTCTCCAATCCATCATCGAAATGAGCCAGAAACTAAGGGAAGGGAAGCACCAATATATTTCCCACCATGGACTCATAAGGATCATTACCATGGATGCCTTGAACCACCTCAAAACACCTATTTTATAGATTGATTATGTGGACATGGATAGAGAGACCTTCATTGATACACAAGCCCACTCTGTGACACAACATGAAGATAGACCAAGGTGTAGTGTGGGAGGGGAAAAAAAAGAATAAGGAGAGGTCGAAGAGGAGGGGGAAAATATTGAAGAAGAAGAGGAGATATAGAAGACTGAATGAAGAGAGGATGAAGAAAGGAAAGAACAAAAATGGAAGCAGAAGCAAAAAGAGGAAACCCATGGGGAATCTTCTAAGCCTAGAGAGGAGAATGAGAGAAAGAAAAAACTAAGGCTATCACTAGGGAACATAGAACAAGAGGTTGTTGCCACCTTGGACACCTTCCAAATTGAATAGAAAACACCCTAGGAAGGGCCCATTGTACTTCAAGAGGAGAAAGAGCACCAGGATCAAGCAAGGGAAACCTCAACCTCCTTCAATAGTCCCAATCAAAATCGATGAGTTGTCCATCCAAGAAAAATAATTGGTACCTATTGAAGGGAAAATTGAGGAGTTCACCTCCCCTAAAACCAAGGGTAAAAATCCTTTTCCACTCATAGGGAGACCCACCATTATAAAAATCATAGGAAAGCAGCTAAAGGAACAGACTTCCATGCTACAAGAGAAAACAAAGTTGCTGCAGGAAGGAACAAATTTGCTACAGAAAAAATAGAAAGTGCTACAGGAAATGAAAACCAAATCACAAGAGGAATAAGTAGGTCCTCAAGGACTCTGGGAACATGAACCATAGCCTAACCTTGGGTCCTACTACAAATTTATTGAGGGAGGGAAATTATACTTTAACAGACCTGAGCTAAAAGTTCATGTAATAAAAGTTAATAAATGAAAAATAAGACCATGGTTAAGGGTCGACACTTATTCCAAGCTAAATGTTGGGCAAGATATCCTAGTGGGAATCACTTGATGTGTTTATGGCTAAGGGGAAATTGAAAAAGGCAATGGCTAAGGCCTGGGAAAGGAAAAAAGGTATTTTTGGTACATTTATCTATGAAAATAAAAGAAATTAGGAGAAAAGGAAGGTGAAAGGTCACAGGTTGCATGTGAGGAGGAAAATGAAGGAAAATAATGGAAAATGAAGAAAATAGAGGCCACATTAATAAAAATTCTTATGAGGATCAATTCACAGTTTTTTTGTCGATTCAATTTTGGAGCTCTCTCTCTATTCTATTTCTCTCTCACTCTTGGATGCTTAGAGTTTTCTTGGAGCATTTCATCTTTGGATCAAGAAAGGAAAAAGAAGGAAAAGTAAGAAAATGAAGGACAAGGAAAGGAAAGGAAAGTAAATCAAAGATAAAGCAAGGAAGATCAAGATCAAGCAAGCTTCAGTAGGAATACTTATAGGTAATAGATTACATGTATGATTTCCTTGCTGGTTTTGGTAGCATGGTATGTGCATGTTCATATTTGGTTCTTTTGTTGTCGGTGGCATGGTTTTGTCGCGTTTTTATAATGGTTTTATTCCTTGCCTTTCCATTTCCAAATAGCTATGGTTTTATGGGATTGTTCTTGGTTTTGAACTTTGGAATTACCGGAAGGTTTCAAAATCCAGGGTAGAGGTGGTCTCGGGAACATTCCCAAAGGTCAAGGAATCCCTTGACCAATAATGCAAGGATACACGGTAAATCCTAAGGGTGGAATCTCGGTTAGGGCATAGTGATATGTTGTGGATTGCAGTAAATACTAGAGACTTGGAGACAAAAAATTCCTCAAGGATGGTGAAGAAATCTAGAGGCATTCCAAGCTCAAGTTGGTTTTGTGATCTCGAGGCAGGTTTAGGTGAGATCATGGTAAGGTGAGGGTGGATGTGATTTAACCTCTAGATTAGCTTGGTTGTTTTTTATTGGTTTATCCCATCATATACCACATTAATTCCTAGAATATGGCATGGAGGTGATTGGCTAAAAGAAATATTTGGTTCAACTATGCTCAGGTGGTACGTGGAAGTCCCAAACCTGGTTAGCTCTTCCCTACGTTTAATGAAAGCTAAGTTCTATTGCTTTTCATTATTAAATGTACTTGTTATTATGTGGCTTTAATAGTTTTTATCTTATGGTTATTTACATGTTTATATGTTGGTTATAAGCATGGTTATTAGACTAGTTTTAGTCATGGATATTTTCATGTTATTACTTGTAACTAAAAGAATAATGGAGGCAAGACCTAATTGATGTTAAGACAGCTACTGGGAGAGGGTGGTGATACTTATTGTTAAGTCTCATATGATTTTTCAGTCCTTTATGCTCATAATTTCATTCATGACCTGTAGGTTGCATATCTACCAAGTGTTTAACGGAATTTCAGTCCCGGTTGGGGATGGTCAGTCTTAGTCCTGGTTTCCATTTTTGGTTTATAATCATTGTTGTAATGTAATTTATGAGTTATGAAAGTTATATGGATTTATGGGTAGAGTCTTAGCCCTAGCCTTGAAAAATTGGCTTGAATTCTAGAGTCGTTGGCACAACATTGGGAAAAAAGGCCACAATCGCACTGATGCATGCCTATGGGAGCGAGTGGTGGTTTCCAGTCGCATGGAGGGTATGGAAAGGGAGCGACTAGGGATATAGCTCAGGGAAAAACAAGTTGGCTCAGGGGTTGGACTCTTTGACTGGTTGGGTTACTCTTGGAGGGTCCTGAGGCACCCAAGGGAAGTTAGTAAGGTATGTTTTGTCAAATCCATTTCCTTAATGTCACCTAAGAGGTTGAGTTTCATCATAACTGCCCCTCATCTCATGTTTACCTAGGGTAATCTAGTTAAAGTGGGTAGATGTGATGGTAGAGGTTCATTACATGTGGTATTATATCATGGTTGTGCTCTCTTTTGGTAATTTCTGATATCACAAGGTGGTATAAGAGCATGGTTTCGCTCCATTTGGGTAATATCTGATACCACGGGGTGGTATCAGAGCATGGTTCAACACTTAGACTGAATGGACTGAATGCATGTTGTTATGCATGCATTTTCATGGTTAATGTTTTCATGAACGAGGTTATGGTATGAAGGATATGTCATTATGACGCTATTGGTATGTTATGATGTTGATGTGTTGGTTGAGATAGAGCAGGAGATGTAGATCATGAGAGCGAGGTTGCAACACTAGACTTTGGGATAAGAGAAGATCGCCATACAAATATTGTATGTTTGTCATGAAACTCTGTAGGTTAATGATTTTTATAAGCATTATGGTTTTATACATGTATGTTAGTATATGGTTTTTGGGGTTACATGTATGATAGACGTTATTTAATTAGTGTGATCATATGTATTTGTGCTGGTTAGTCATGAAGGATAATAACTTGTTGTTATATGCATGATGGTTATGGTCATTGTACTTAGGATCTTGATGTTATATATATCATGATAATTTGGATTGGCCTATTCATATTGTTAGGGTTATGACATTTATGTGTGAGTTGATATTCTTGTGATATTGTGCCCTAATAATATATATTTATTGTGTATATGTGATTTTTATGCATGAATGACAATTGTTTATGAGTTTATGATGTGAACATGTTAACTAGTTACTATTATGGATATCATGACCTTAATTATGTTTGGGTTGATATGTTTTGAAGCTATATCTTGCTAATATAGATTGAGTATGCAAAGAAGATAGCCTCCCTTGAGATACATTGAGGGATTGTTTGATTATGTCATCTATTTGGTGTTTGAGTGTTTAGTGTCTATTATATCATCTATCTATTGCTTTAATTTTTGAATAGTTGCATGATATGTGTTTGTATCTATAATATTTCATGAAGGAAGGATCTTGTTTGAGATGGTTGCACTAACACATATGTGTTAAGAATAGTTGATATGTACTTGAGTGTCAGTAGGTGATAGTTGTAGCATTATTTATTATGACTGATGAATGTGAGTTGATTGTCGATTATGACATGGTTTTTAGACTTGGAAAAGGTTGAATTCAAATTAATATATATATGATGTCTTGATATTTGGAAAATGTGGTTGAAATGTGTGTTTAGTTACAAGGCAGCGTGCTTGGCACAACAAGGTAAGATAATTGGTATATTTTTATATTTATTTATACTCTGACAGTTACATGTTTGTGGCAGTATGATATAGGGAATTGCATGGAAAAGAGACTGCAAAGAAATATTAGAGAAGGCATAGGTTGAGCTTTCTGTTGGAAGTATTGGGAAGCCATAGGGATTGAGTCATAGTGTTTTTTTTCTAGTCTTGTGCTTTTGGTATTTTATGAATTGTTGTGATTGATTGCGGCTTTGTTCATGTCTAGTGTATGTCCATACCATTTTGTCTGTGGTGTATTATTGCTATTAGTTTCCATGATTTTCTTCTTATTGTATTTGTTGTTACCTTTTATGTTTTGAGGGCCTTGGGGATTGGTTTGGGAAAGAGGAATGTTTATGGAGTTCAAGAAGATCTTAATGAAACCTAACAGGTAATCTAAGAATCAGATGAAGCTCAGTACATGTGTAAGGACAATTGAAGGCAAGAGTATGACAACGGGTTGGATTGGTTGAGTCCCTTGGTGTTGTTGGCCGTGGAGCCTGATTATCTTCTTTATTTTGTATCACAGCGTTGGATCCCTATTATTAATGGGGCAACAACACTGCTCGTAATTAAACGCTGCCTAGGTTGTTCATTAGGCAGATGATCTGACAGTAGAAGTTATGTTTAATTTAGGGTTTTTTGCCCTAGAAGACAACCCCTCGTTTTGTATGAGGGTATTGTATTGTGGTTGTGTATTGTATGTTTATTCTCAGAGAGAGAAACAGATAAGGAGATTGTGAGAGAGAACAGAGGATATTACAACGAATCTGCTATAGGTTGTGTCTCTTCATTTTGCTGGATAATATAAAGGAAGGATTGGTTGTTCGGGGTGGACGTAGCTCAAATTAGGTGAACCATGTATATCTGTGTCTCTCTTGTTTTATATGTTTTCTGTGTTTGTGTTTCCCCATATTTTATGTGTTGCATTGCTCTGTAATATATATAATTTATCTAATAGGTATAAATGGATGGTGGCAGGAAAATCATGAGAAAGGCAATATAAAAGGTAAAGTAAATGGATTTGAGGCACCAGATGCCTTCGCTATGATGGGAATTTTTGTTCTCAATGTTGTGAATGTGGTGCATAGACGAAGGGAGTTCTCTTTACCTAGACCTTACAATATCGAGTAATTTTGTTGTGACTATGATTATGATTGATGTTTATATATGCATGTGTGTATGTATGTATGTATGTAGGTAGGTATGTCATTGACTAACAAAGTCATTAGGATTGTTGCATGCTATTGTTCACATGTAGATATTTGTGTGTGTGTGTGTGTGAAGTTGTCGGACAGGGTCATCAAATATCATGATTATTTTATGCTAATGTTTATATGTGTATATATATGTATGTATGTATGTATTTTTCTAACAAGGTCGTCAAGGATCATTCTTGTGGAGGAATGATTGTTTATGTAGGTGAATGACATGAAGGCGTTCCTGGTTTATGAAGAATCAAGTGGGAAGAGTAGCCCTGATAGATCTACAAGGTCAGTATCATGTGAATATGAATTGATATTATGTGATTATACTATATCTATGTTTATGTTATGGACAAGTAATGCTGAAGGATACATTAGCATAATGAAAGAAATGTGATATATGGCATCCTGGCACAAGCATGGATAAGACACTAGAAACAAGGTTGCTTGATAATGATAGTGTGGTCTTGGGATGTGTAGTACTGGTGTTGTGTACATGTAGCATATGCAGTATTGTGTACATACTATGTGGTGTGTATATTGCATATATGATGTTGTGTGCATGTTACATATATAGTGTTGTGTGCATGATTCCATATGCGGTGTTGGATACCGATAGTGCTAAGTACATGTTGCATATGTAGTTCTATGTACATGTTGTGAATGTGGTGCTACGTACATTTGGTGTAGTGTACATGTTGTATGTGCGGTGCCATGTACATATGGTGTAGTGTACAAGTTGTACATGAGGTGTTGTGTACATATGGTGTAGTGTTTATGATTATACATGTGGTGTTGTGTGCATGTGGTTTTCTTTGCATGTGGTGCTATGTACATGTTTTCTAGATGGTGTTATTTACACATCGTACAACTAGTGTTGTGTACACATTGTACAAGTGGTGCAGTGTATATGTGGTATTGTGCACACATTGTGCTGGTGGTTTCATGTACATGTTGTGTTTTGTACACATTGTGCAAGTGGCATTTTGTACAGGTGGTATTGTGTACATGTACATGTGGTATTGTTGTACATGTGGCATATTGTAAATGTTGTACATGTTGTGTTTTGTATATTTGGTATGGTGTTACAGGTATTGTGTAGTCATTATATCACAACATGTGTATTCATGGTATGGCATGGTGTGTACGTATATGTATTATGTTATACAACGAGTGTAGGTGTATGTGTGGCATTATACACCAAGTGTAGGTGTATGTGTTGTGTTTTACACCGGGTGCAGGTGTATGTGTTGTTTTGTACATTGAGTGTAAGTGTGTGTGTTGCATTGTATATTGTGTATGTGTATATTTTGTACAATGTGATGTAATGGACGAGTATGGTATTGTTTGTCCCTTTCTGTTACTATTTAGGGTTGATGCAGTTTAGTCTTGGGATACACTTGTTTCTATTGAGGGTTGAGATGGTTTCGTATCAGGATACCCTTATTGCTGATATTGAGCAAGGAGGTAGTTCGGTTTCTAGATACCCTTGTTGCTTAAAGAGAAAGAATTGGGTGCTTGTCGGGTTTGGAAACAAATTTAGTGTGTGAACAGAAAGGAAAAAGAACAAAGGCAGAAGAAAAATAATCATGGAAAAACAAGTATCATTATTTTACTTAATTTTTAACTAGGCATGTGATCTATGGTTTTGGTTTATGATGGTTACATGTGTTTTATGATTTTGATTTATGATGGTTTCATTTTAAGCTAACTGGATGTAATATGTTTATATATTGTAATTTTCCTTCTTCTAGTATTCCTTATGACAACGTTAGGTTGGAGTCCTAGGGGAAATTTTAAGGATGGAAATATATTTTAAAGTTTAGAAACCTTGGCAAATCTCACTATTACATAATATGCAATTTGTAAAATGTTTGGCAATGTTTTTATAAAATTATTCAAATTTCTAATAATTTTATATAGACTCTATATAAAAATTTTGGCGATTTTTAGGGTAAAACAATTTTATTCTATAAAATATGGGCGAATAAGTTTTAGAAAAAATAGAAATTAGCGAATATTGTTTTTTGAAAACGCATGGAAAATTAGCCTACTTGCGAATATTAGCCCCTAAAATTTTCCCTAGGTTGGACTTTTAGAGTTGGGGGCAGACACGTCATAGGTGCAACTTGGCATCATAGGCAGGGGGGATTTTGGAGAGGTTTTGAGGAGTTCGTATGAGGTCCAATGGCATTCTCTTGGTTTATTCCACCATTCACGCAGTTTTCTTCTTGTTCCATTACATTCCGACAACTTTTTGAAAATTGAGTTATTGATGGGCCTAACTCAATTTATTATGCCTAAGGTGGGATTTCGGGAGGAATTCTCGGTAGAACACCTTAGTGTAAGAACTCATTGGAACCTAAATGAGAAGATCTATAGGATGGGATGGCTAGGAGTGATTTTCAATGAAGTGAAGAGGCATGGTGGCCAATTGACAATTTTCCCACATTAAAAAGAATATTTTAATTAAGGGAAATGTGTTACATAATTAAAATAATAATAAAATAAGAGCTTCTAGAGGATTCCATCAGATCTATTAAAGGAGGAGGAAGGGACATTATATATCATCTTGGAGTTGATATTGTTTCTTGTATGTGAGGTTGAGAACCCGGTTCTCTTCTCCATTGGTAGCCCCAGGACGGAAACCCTCAAGTGATTGAGAGAGATTAGGCAAGTACCCATCTCCCCTTGGTGAATTCGTCCTGAATTCACAAAAGAGCATAGAAGTGTCATTTCAATTCAATACTCCCCTTGGTGAATTCATCCTAAATTCACAAAAGAGCATAGGAGTGTCATTTCAATTCAATTTGGAGGTCGGTGCACTGCAGTAGATCATATTGGAGGCCAGTTTTATATCTCAGCTATTTTGATCATATATGCATGTAACCCCAGTTGTCCATTATAATAAAAACTGAGAGTTTTCCTGTTCATTGTGTTATGGGATTGCAATACTTATTTGTTTTTATTTTACAAGGAAATCTTCTGTTAATAAAATGTTGATTTAACTGTGAAATTTTGGATTGAGTAAATTTCTGCATAGTTGATAGAATATCTCATTCAGATAAATTTCTGCATGGTTGATAGAATATCTCATTCAGGATATTATAGTGGTATCAGCGCTGGTGCTCCTACCAGCGAGAAGGCTTTAATTGCAGATTGTTCTAGAATATATGAAGCTACATGTTGATGGTAAAATTTTCGCATCTCTAAGAAATGTTCTACAAAATTTCTTACAAATTGTCGCAGGCATAATAAGTGTTCAACAAATCAGTACAATGATATAAGTGAGCCCTGCATATTAAAATTTAAAAGGAGCGAATATTGTGGTTATTAAAAATATTTGATTGGGTCATGGAAACTATCAAGCCTAAATAATTTGATTGAAGTCGTGAATTAATTCAAATCCAAATTTCATGTCGTCAAAGTTCTGAAGGATCCAACTACAAAATATTTGCAAGGAGTGGATCCGTGTGTATATTTTCAGAAAGCCGAATTTTAATAATTAGTGGGGTCCAAGCACTTCAATTCTGGACAACTGATGACAACTTCCGATCAAGCTGAGGACAACTTTTGGGCCACGTATTTCCATATGTTAGGAGAATGACTGCGTTGCCACTGTGTTTCCTGCCCCAAGTTTGAATCATTGAAAAAAAAATTGTGAAGATCGAAATTGAAATTTCCACAGCCGCCAAGTCAAATAGTGGGCAGCCTGAATTATTCAGCAGCAGAGCCAAATTCATAGGTGGGAGGTCCAGGGCGAGTTTCTAGTTTACCAAACGACGTCGAACCAAATTGTACGCCACCGAAAGAAGAAAAAAAAAATTCACGTGAAATCTGGAGTCAAGACGTCTGCATGGATTCTCCGACGTCGAGGGATGGCTAAAGTGCTAACTTCTGCAAGATCGACTTGGTGGGGTCGAAAAATTTTCAGCTCGCCTTGTCTATGTCTGTGATTGCGCGACGTGGGAATGGGATGATATTTGCAGGAAAGTTGATCAAATGAATAACATGCTCGTGGATTCTACAGATGAACGTGTTGGTGTGGCAGACATTAACTTGTGCACATTGAAAAAAAACGCTCACATGCATACATGTAATGTGGCTAGAGGAATCAAGATTTAATTCTATAAAGACAGAGTAAGGACCGATACTGCTGCAAATTATCAATTGATCACACAACATGTGGAGTTGTTGCAGTGCGATTGGATTGCCGCGTGACTAGAGGAGACCCGCGGGTTTGAAAAGGAAGTGGAAGGGATTACTTTAACTCTAGTTGAGGCTACCAATTGTTCAAAAATTCGTGGGGATTCAAGGTCTTTGTACTCTGTCACAATAACATCAAGGTTGTCGCAGCCACTTAAATTCACAAACAACTACCATATAAGTAACAGTTACAGTTGGGAGTCGAAGGGCACCGACGGACGTATCAGGCACACCAGGAAGACACCAATGGCTGCAATCTGCATAAAGCCCGGGACTCCTTCGCTGCTTCGCTGTTAAATCAGTGCTGTAAATTGAAGGGTGACCGACTTCACATAGCACTTGAAATCGCCATGTGGAAGCCAGTAATATATGAATGGGACGCCATTGAGGTTGGACAATGGAGACAGCTACCATGTAAGCGATAAAGAAGGAAGCCGCAGAGGCGACGAACAACATCATTGGCTGGAATTTTTTTTCGCGACCTAGTAGTTCCAGTTCTACAGAGTAATGCAGTTCCAGTTCTACAGAGTAACGTTGGTCTTTGGGTAGAGTGAAGTGGTAGACCAGGGAAGCAGAAGGCTATGGTGACTTATCAATGATCTCGGCAGATTGAAGATACTGTCACTACGGGGAAAATATGTTAAGGGAAGTTGCCAGAGGCTTTATTTCCAGATTCTGGTTCACAAGGGACTGGAGAGTGGGGAACCAGTACAAACCCCGGTGTCTAAGAATTGGTATCAAGTTTTATTCATTAGTAAACCGTGTGAGAGCTTCAAGGTTCAGGTGTGCAAGAGATGGTGGAACATTGGTGGATGTATCACTTGCTGCTGTATTAGATAAATTTTGTTTACTTTAACTATCATCCGTCACTCGCTTCTCTGGGAACATAAAGCTGGTTTGAGATCTTTAGCTTTATTGTTTTTCTGGGGAGTATGGGTTTGGCTCTAAATTTTCATTCGGCTTTTCCGGTGGCTGCCTTACCGGAGTTTTTTCTACCGTTTTCTTAATCTATTTTTACGGGGACAGTTCGGGGTTCCTTCTGACAACGACAGCGTTATGGGGGCGGCCGTCTCCTACCACCTTCGTACCTCGAAGTGGGTTGTATATGGGGTATCCTCTTGGGCCGGTATTCCCATAACTCTCTTGTACTTTTCTTGGTATTTTCCTTTAGAGGTGGTGGAGTTTTTAAACTAGCTTCTTTATACTATGTCCACTTTGGGATTCATGGGTTGGTGATCATTAATGGAGGATATTAATGATTGAGGCTGATTGGAGTACTTGGGATACTTGTCATCAAGTGCAGTTTTTGTTTTTGATTGAATTTGATTTGGCATTTAATGGAAAGCGTAGTCTAAAGAGCCCGCGTTTTGACCCAAATTCCGGCCACGATTTTCAGAAAATCTGGCAAAGATTTGCCCAGAAACTTGTTTATAGTTGTTAAACATTAGTATTTTGAGTGCCCCAGGGGTTTTTGATAGTGCTGAATCCATTTCCACTATCAAAAATGGATTCCAAGCACTGCAACTACCTGATTTTTGCAAATTTAGTTGACCGGATTCCGGCGGATTTCTGCCGTTCGGGCCAAAACGCGGGCTCGGTAGACAACTCCTTTAATGGAACACTTTACGCCTTGTTCTTTGTGGATGACGTGGGATTAAAACATTACGAGTGGATCCTATTTGGCATGGGATTTTTGTTTGGGCGCTTTTCTTTTGGGGTAGTTTCTGCTTACCTGGCATCTTGGTGGATCGCTGTGGGGTAGGCTCTGATCTCGCTGGCTCTGTGATGGCAGATCTTAATAATTATTTATGGGTTTGTGATGAGGCTTTGCTGGACGAGACCTTCTTGCATGCCATCAAGGTGGTGGAAGAAGACTTCATCCCTCATGCCAATGGAACACATGCTCAAACCGAGTGTTCAACCCTGCTTCATGTCCGAGAAAGGAGGTTTTGCTACCGGGACAGTGCGGTAAAAATTTTTCTTTTCCTAACCAGAGTGCTTCTCCCAAACTGATTGCTGCTGGGGCGAAGCTGTTCAAACCTTCTGCGGAATGCCGATTGTTGAGCTTCAACAGTGACATTTTGTGGGGGCAGGTGGAGTGTCTGTCGAAGCGAGCCGTTGTTGGTAGGTCGATGTTTGAAAAACATAGTTCCACGAACATGTTGGACTGGCTCTTGAAGGCGTGGGAGAAGATGTTAGGATACATTCCCAAGGTCAGCAGACTGGAGGAGGGTGGGTTTTGTTTTCATTTGGAGAAGGATGAAGACGTCGGGGAGGTGTTAAGCAGGACTTGGGTTTTAGGCAGATGTTTCCTTGCCCTTCACCAATGGGATGTTGAATTTCATCCGAGGAAGAATGCACCTATGAATCACATTATATGGGCAAAGATGTATGGACTACCCCTAAATTTTTGGAATGCCAGGCTTCTCAATGCTATCGGTGACTGTCGACCCAAAATGCCACGATGCTTTCGATAAAAGGGTAGCTTGGGTTCTCATTGAGATGCCATTTGCTGGAGGTTTGCCCGCAAATATCGATATGATGTGGGACGGGGTGGTACATCGACATCAAATTGATTATTGGCAAATTCCTTTTAGGTGCCATCTCTATCACGAGACAAGGCACCTAATGAGGAAATGCTCTAGATGGCACGAGGATTTCTTTTGTCATTGGGATTTGAAGGGGAAATATGTGAGGGAGACTTCGGCTTTCGTGGAGACCCTTGTCCGCGAGCAACGTCCTGATGACCAGCCGTCTCTCACAGGTAAGAAACTTTCTACTGTCTCATCATCGCCCTTTAATCTTGCGAGTGATGTTTTGCCTAATTCTTGTACCGATTTCGCTGGGGTTATTCCAACCAGTACTCCTCTTTCTGGGGTGGGAACGGAGAAGGGTGTCTCATCTATGGGAGTCTCATCATAGAGGTCTCGCCCAGCCCTTGTTATTCCTTCCATCGGTTGGGAGGGTGTGTCTATGTCATCCTCCATAGCCGGTGACAATAGGGTTCCTTCTGATTCCTTTCAGGAGCCCGGACATCCCCCTTTATCATCTTCGCCCCCTCTGTCTGATGCAGTTCTTTCTCCCCGGAACTCGATAGGGAGTGAATTAGAGTTGATCTTGATGAACCCTGATGTGGGTTTGGTTCCCATTACGGTGAACACTGGTCCTGCTTCCCCGACCATTATTATCAGCGCTTCTGCCAGGTCGAATGTGATCGTTCGCTGGGGTAAGGATAGAACGAAGAGGAAAAAGAAATTGGCTTCTATTGCGGGTCTGATTGATGGTCTTCCAGACGGGAATTACCGAGATATCCCTGTTTCACATGCTATTGGCCGAGTCCTTAGAGCACTGACCCCTTCATCTGGGTCTCCAAAATGAAGGTTGTGTCTCTAAATATCTAGGGGTTGGGGGGACATGGGAAGTATCTGTCTTTAAAAAAATTTGTTTTTTCTACCTTGCCTTCTATCATTCTGATTCAAGAAACGATGGTGGAGGCTAATCGCTCCATTGCTTTCTTTTGTACCATGCTTCTAGATTGGCACGTTGTGGCAACTGATGCAATTTGTTTATCGGGTGGTCTTGCTGCCCTCTGGGATCTGTGATGTTTTTCATTGAAATCTTTTGGTTTTTTTGGTGGAGTTGTGCTTACAGGCTTCTGTTGAGGTTTTCAACAGAGAATCCACTTTTTGAATTTATATGCTCCATATGCAGATAAGTCATCTTTCTGGGAGAAAATGGAGGGTTGTGGCTTTCTCTGGCTTCGAAATTCAATTATTGGCGGGGATTTCAATTGCACCTTTCACCTGAATGAGATATGGGGTCTGAAAGGGAGGTCGGATCCATTCACTGATGTGATTGGAGAATTATTGTTGGATGTTGACCTGGTAGACACTCCACTTAAGGTAAACTGCCCTACCTGGTTCAACGGAAGAAAGGGAAATGAATTCATAGGCAAACGCATTGACTGTTTCGTGATTAGCGTGGGCTTGAGATCCATGATGCGGGGGATTTTGGCGTATGCAGAGGATCTGTCTATATCAGACCACAAACCGATATCTATGGTGTGGGATTTTGAGGAGAAACCAGAGGGTTTTCCATTCAAGTTCAAGAATTTGGTTGGAAGATGAGGAGTTTAACAAGATGGTTAGGGATTTTTTAAAGCTGCATAAGAGGGCCGAGGGATCGTCTAAAATGGAACATCTCCCCGCCATTTTAAGGGGTTTAAAGCAGGTGGTTCGATAGTGGGAAAAAGGGAAAAAGCTTAAAGTAAAGGAGAGAATAAAAATCATTCAAGCAGAAAGAACAAAGATTTTAAGGGAGGTGGCGGAAGGAAGTCAGGACAGTGAATTTTGGGAGAATCTTAAAAGCTTGGAAATAGAATATCGATCATACCTAATCAATGAGGAGAGAACATGGCGGCTTAAAAGTCGGGTTATTTGGCTGGAAGCTGTTGATAAAAATACCAAGTTTTTCCATAACTTTGCGTCAGGGAGGAGGCGAGCAAACACAATATGGGAAATTGAGGATCAAGGTAAATCTATATGCTTGAATAAAGAGATAAAAAAGGTTGTTGTGGAATACTTTGGAACCCTTTATAAGCAAAGAGAGGGCCAGGTAACTGATGCACAATTAAAGATGATAAAGGACTTCCCTGTAATGTTTAATGCTGAAGAATTACAAAGGTTTAACAAGGAGGTAAAACCTAAAGAGATAAAAATGGTCTTAAAGTCTTTTGCAGCTGAAAAGAGTCCGGGGCCAGATGGGTGGACCCTGGATTTCTTCCTCCACTTCTATGATGAATTCATCGTGGATCTGACTGACATGGTGGAGGAAGCTCGTGTTAAAGGAAGGATAATGGGAGCTATAAACTCTACCTTCATAGCTCTGATCCCAGAGAAGAAAGGCAATCTAACCTTCAATGATTTCAGACCTATCTCCTTATGCAACACAATGTATAAAATCGTTTCAAAAGTCATTGCAAAGAGACTAAAAGTTGTTTTCTCAAAATTTATAACGTTGGAGCAAACTGGGTTTTTGAAAAACAGAAGCATACATGATGCTGTTGCAGTGACTCAAGAAATTGTCCATACCATTCAAGGCAAAAAGATGGAAGTCGTGGTGATGAAGATCGATTTAAACAAGGCACATGATAGAGTCGAATGGTTGTTCATGAGACTGATACTTTTCAAAATTGGGCTGGATCAGGAGGTTGTCGCTTGGATTATGGGCTGCATCAGCAACACCTCTATGGCCATTATTATTAATGGCTCGGCCACTGAGTTTTTTCACCCAAGCAGAGGACTCCGACAGGGATGTGCCCTCTCCCCTCTACTATTTATATTGATGATGGATGCTTTAAGCATAAAAATAAAGAGGGCAGCAGAACAAGACATTTTCAAAGGTATTAGTATCGGTCCACGCATGATGGCAACTCATAGCTTATTTGTAGATGACATTTCAATCTCTAGAATGTTGCAGAGGAAAAGTTGGGCGGCTTTGCAAGAAATTTTATATACTTTTTGTGCAGCTTCAAGAATGATGACAAGTGAAGGTAAATCATGCTTATATTATGCAGCTGGGGATGATAGGGAAGTTAGTGAACTATCTAATATGTTCAATTTCAATAAGGCCCCACTGAAGGATGGGTTGTCCAATCTGGGATTTAGGTTGAAAGCTATGAATTATCTCGCAGAGGATTGGAAGTGGCTCATTAGAAAATTTCAGAAGAAGATACATATTTGGTCTGCTAAATGGCTATCTAGGGGTGGTAGAATGATTCTGACGCAGGCAGTTTTACAATAAATAACTGTTTTCTGGGCGCACCTTTACATTCTCCCTAATAAAATTCTAAAGGAAATAAAGAAGATAATGGCCAGATTCATTTGGGGTGGTGGGAATGGAAAAAGACCTATATATTTAGCGAGATGGGAATATCTTGCTATTCCAAAAGACAAAGGAGGCTGGGGTATTTTAGATTTGGATGAGTTCAGAAAATCTTTACTTATCAAAACTCTATGGCGGTGCTTAAATGGTAAAGGCATGTGGCACGAGATTGCTCAGAACAAATACCTTGGACAGGCGTTAATGGAGGACTTTATAATATGGGGATGGAAGGAAAGCAGCAGCAGCTCAACTATATGGAGGGGTTTCAGAAAAATTTGGCCATTAATATAGGAAAATCTGAGGTGGCACTTTGGGAATGGGCACAAAATTTTGGTTGGCTGTCAACTTACGCTGGAGACTGATTCTCAACATAATATTAACATGGAGCTAATACAAAACCTTAACCAGAGGGGGGTCTTTTATATGCAGCAGATCATTGATGGTTGGGAACATGAGGCACCGCGATGGAAATCTATTACGTTATTGGGAATGGATGTGAGATGGGAAGAAAAATGGCATGATTACACTAAATCCATGAGGTCTTTAGGACTCTGCAGATCTGAGGAGGGTGACAGAGTTATTTGGGGAGGTTCTAGACCAAGTGAAGGGATAAAAGTAAGGGAAATATAAACTTCCTTGATCAAAAAAAAATTAATACAAGAACCTGTTAGCTGGTTCAGGGTCATATGGAAAAGAAAGGTACAGGTGAAAATGATTATTTTCTTATGGTTAGTATGGAGAGATAAGAACTTGACATGGAAAATTTTTCAAAAGAAAGGATGGTAGGGCCGGCGTTTATGCATTCTATGTGGAACAAAATTAGAGGATAACCAACATCTTTTCTATCTATGCTCTTTCTCCATGGAAACCTTGGCAATATTATGTGATTTCTTGCATATCCAGCAGCCAGCATGTAGAACAACGGAGGACTTCACCAGGTGGTGGTTGCATAAAGGTAAGAACTACAAGGCTATCCATATTTTGTATCACTGGTATATATGGTGTAACAGAAACCAAAAATTATTTCAGGGACAGCCCTGCTCCCCTTCAAAGACTGCTTATCAGATTTATAGCTCATGGGAAAGTTTAAAAATATGCCAGAAGCCACCCTGTGATTTATCTAAGAGATTGTGCCCACATGAGATCCAATATCCTACTGGCTATTTTGATGGGGCCTCCCAACACTCAATTTGTGGCTGTGGTGCATGGCTATTGATCTCATCTACTTGTCATTATAAGATCTATTGGAATGGAGGAAGTGGAACAAATATGAAAGCAGAATGTATGGCTCTTTGGGGACTCTTATGGTTTGCCTGTCAGTTATACTTGGATAAGATATGGGTTTTTGGGGATTCTAAAATCCTCATTGATCATATGAACTAGATGGCCACTCTAAATCCAGGAATGCTATCTCACTGGATTGAGAGAATATATGCCTTAAAGAGAACTTTCTCTGCCATTTCTTTCTCTCATGTATATAGGGAGAAAAATGAATTAGCTGATCATCTTTCAAAGAAAGGACTGGAAGGAACTTTCAGACAAATGCATTATGAGTTAATCAATGTAGATGGCACTGGCGCAACTAGGAAAGTCAACTTCATATGAGATCTTTGGGATGACCGTACATCTTATGCAATGGATAGGATGATAAAAAAAGAATTAACAGGAGGAAGGGATCTGTAGAATGAAGACTTTGTCTATTTTTGTTTTTTTGGTTATTAAAATGAATGTATTTTTGAAAATGGTAATCCTTTGATAAATGGTAACATTGGATGGTTTTGATTAATGTAAATAGTTTTTGGAAGGAAAGTTAAATGAAGGAAAGTCTCCATGACTTTCGTAAACTGAATGTAAGATTTTCCTTATGGCCTTAAAAATTTTATGTCCTGGTACTAAATATAAACCAGAGCATTTTTCACGTTGAAAAAAAGTGACCAGACGTACCAGTAACAGATCGGTGGTTTAATCCTTGGGTGGAGTCACACCAAGAAATATTCAAGGTATATTGTGATTGCGTTGACTAATCCATTGTTTGGCATTGGAGCATAATAAATCATCGAATATTTGAATATTTTTCTTAGGAGCGACCGTGCTGGGAGAAGTCAAATTAGTCGAGTCAAGTTCATCAAATTCCAAGGTGATCGCAGTGTGCTTTGGGGAGTCTAGTTTATTTCCCGTAGATAAACACATTGTAGGGCCACCATTCTTGAATGTCGGGTTACGAGTATTGTTGATATATCCATTGCATGTTCCAGGCCAAGGGTTTTAGATACCAAAGATGGCACGAGAACTTAAGTAATACAAGTTTCCTAGAGGTGGATTCATAAGCAGAGAGGAGGAGTGTATTCATGAAGGATTTCCATTGTTGTACGCGAATGACAACCCTTTCCTCATGACTACAGACCCCATTCAATAAGCAGGTTCTATTTCTACATTGAATTCTCATTTCCCATGTCATTTATTAATTTCTTCACAAAACAATGATCTGTATGAACGTAGAACATTGCTCTAAAATGTTACCATGGATATGAACGGTCTGAAAGCTCTAACATAAACTTAGAAATTGCGTCTTTGGGAAATTTTCTTTGTGGAATTTTATAGCAAAATGAACCTTGTAATGACTCTGATGTTTGAGTCACAATCATCTAATTGTCACAACTACTTAAATATGTCATGCATATGCTGATGGGCCTCTAAATTAGACATAAATTAAGGCTCATCTAACCTTTCTTAGGCACATAAAATATATATTAAACCTATGCTTCTACACTTAATATTATTTTTTTATGCTTTCATATGTTCTTAGGAAGGTTTAGAGATAATTGCATATTTGTGATTAATATTATTTATTTTTGAAGGATATTGTGAGATTTTTGCGCAATTATGAAGATTTGGAGAAGGAGATAATTTAGGGACTTTCTCTCTACTATTAGAGGATCAAGATTGGAGAATAAATGAACAAAAATCATGAAATAATTGAGATATTATAGAGATATTTTGGAACTTCGATGATTGAGAAAATCTAGGAATGTGTTCCTTGTCATTTATTGCAAACTCCTAGTGTTGGGAACCAGATCCACTATTTGAGGGATTTTGGAGGGGAAAGCTTCCTCCTTTCAAGGAGAATGCTTCCTCATCATTTTTTATAAGTACCAATTCAAATTGGCCTCTAGGGGCATGTATTGTTTAGTCTTATTGTGGAGAAAACTTGTTTTCTAGAAGCTCCACTTTCTTTTCTTCAGGGATGTACTTGGATTGATTCAATAATGAAGATTGGCGCCATTTTTAGCTTCTAAGGATTGGTTTCTTCCATAGTATTTTGATTCCTCCTTGGTTTTGGCCATCCCAGGAGCCTCAGAGCCCTCTTGCAGAATTTCTTTATGTTCTTTTCACTTCTTATTCATATACATCTCTTATTTCTATTTTGCATATTTCTGTATTTAGTATTGTTTCTTTTCTTGATGTAGGATTGAGTTAAAAAATTTAAGTGAGTTATTTTAAAAGTTTTTTTACAGTTTCAAAAGCATTATTCATCCTTAGAATAACTCTAGAAGGTCATCTTAATCATTAAGTTGCTTAGATTTGGTTACTAGTTCACGAATATAAGATTTCTGGAAATACCTTGTAGCGAAATAGTAGTAAATTTCTGCTATTTTTTAGAAGGGGTTAATGAGATCCATTTGAATTGATTACACTTTTATTATTTCATAATAATGTTAAATTTAATAAAAAAAATCACCCAATTGAATTTTCACTTGATTAGGTTAAGAATTTGATAGATTAACTAGCTCACTAGTTCTTGAATTTCCAGATTTTAGAGTACTAGTAATTTTCTGTTATTTTTTTTACATGTGAACAGAGGTATTTTGGAGTGATTCCACTTGTAATGGAGACCAAATACATCATAATTACTAACCAAATTTGTCCCATACCATTTTCATTTGATTTACTTGGTCATTTGGTGAGTTATCTCCAAAACAGAACACCTTGGATCAAAAATCAAGTTTCTTGTAGCACTCTTGTAGCATGTGTAAACTCGACCATATTTGATCCAAAAAGTTGGTTTTTTTTCTCTTAGGCTTAAATCATGACCCCTACGATCTAAATACATGATTGAGGAAGAATAAACACCACTTAGGACATTCATTTTCGCAAATTAGATTAGGCCTTTTTATTTGAATTCATGCTCTTAGGATTTCATTTACAAATTGTTGTTCTTTTCTAGGATTAATTTCTTTTCAAAGAAACACTTCCATTTCTGCAATTAGTTTAGGCTTTGCTTTCATGACATTCACTAAAATTAGTTTCAATACCTCTTAATTTTGTACGAACCCCGAATTGATAATTAAAGTTGGTAGCCTCAGTAGTTGCAACATTCTTGTTGCAATACTGAGGCTCATCACTTTTTGGCGTCATTGCCAGGGAGGTGTCAAAGTATGAATTGTTTTCTTCCCTGGTTGATTCATTTATTTTCTTTCTACAAAAACAAAAAAAAGTACATTAGGCATATTTCATTTCAAACTAGAAAATTGCCTTTCATTAACATTCTTATTCAAAAATTATTAAAAAACTTCTCCAACAGCAACTCCCCCACCCCGACATTTGATCACATGGTGCAGTAAGAACCACGTCACCATCCACTTTTGCAGGTAGAAGAAGAAGAGGTGGAAAATAAGGTATAATAAATGGATGGAGATGATGACAATGAAGAACATCCTCTTAGATTTCCCATTCAAGATACTGATGTCAATGTGCATATGAAGAGAATCCCTCCATCTTTCCTTCCCAACTCCCACGGTATGAGGTCAGAGGATCCGGAAACCTTTCTCTGTGAATTTGAAATAATTTTTAAATCTTATGGCTACTTATCACACACTCAAAAATTGAGATTGTTTCCTGCAACATTGAAGGATAGAGCTCTTAAATCGTTCATAATTCTAGGTACTAAATCAATAAGGTCATGGAATGATATGCAAAAGATATTTCTAGAAAAATACAAAGACCATGATCTTAAAGAAGACATATTTATAATGAATCAAAAAGAAGATTAGAGCCTTGAAGATATAATAAATAGGTTGATGTTTAAAGTTAAGAGGGCAAAATTACAACATTTAGGATTTGACACACTAAAAATTGTCTTACTTAGAACAATTAGGGATGAGTGGATCGATCTCCTTGATCTCATGATTAAAGGATATGTATACCAATTATCAATCTCCATCGTTGACTAACACCTGCGGGTTTTGGTTTAACGAAAATCATGATTCCCAACAAGTGGTCTAACCTTCATCCATTGTTGATCAAAATCCGAAGCCGGTTTGACTACATGCGAATTCCGTTTTGTAGATCTACTATTTATAAACATTTTTGGGCTTGGAGAACTGCTCTGTTGTGTCCGGAGCGTCTGTTACAGTGAAGAATGTCTTTCTTTTTATGCGAAAAGGTTTCCAGCTGCCCAAGTTATGACAGTTTAGATCTGGAGGTATAAAGCATCTGTTTTGCAGTTATATTTGTTAATAGTTCTGCTTATTTCGGTTACCTCTGTTTATTTTTGGTTTTTAGGTTTTATTTATTTGCTGGATCTATACCCTCTTCTCTGTGTATGCTCTTTGCTCTGCGCTGCATGCTATCTCGGCAAATCAGAAACATGAAAAGAGATTTTTTTTGCTTTGTATGCTCTTTCCCCACGTCTTTGTACGATCTCGGGAAATCAGAAATAGTGAAAAACACAGGTTCCCACTACAGGTTCCTGCAAAAACAAAAGCCTGTTGAATAAAACTGATCTCAGAGGCAGTGGACATAGTGAGGTTAACGGAAGCGGTGACATAGATTTGAGAGGACGATGGAACGACGCGGGGCGGAGACTTCAAACAAAAACACTGAGATGCGACACATAACCAAAGTATGTGAACAATGGAGGAAAAGTGGATGACACGTAGGCAAATGACGAAAAATGGCGGAAGAACGCTGATGGCACAAAGACTTTGAAGACTAACTTTTGGGGAAGTTACAAAGGAAAGACATAACAAAACAACGGAGCAAAGGCTTTGGAGGTGGGACCCGGAGCGCATATCGCAAAATCGCGAAAGGAGAAAATGCGATGGAGGGAATGATGGAATAACAAAATTCTGCGCTCTGCGCTATGCGATGGGCGTGATCGGTCGAGCGCAGATCGCAAAAACGAAAAGTGCGATGACGGAGGTAGCGCTAATGGGAAACTGCGCTTTTGCGATGGGTCAAATGGGCCTAACCAAATGAGAATGCGATCTGCGATAAGCGCCTTTAGGTGCAGCGTTCGGTTACATGGATGAAAGGAGGTGCGGAGCTTGTGGAGAAAGGGGCTAGGCCTTATATGATTTTCAAAAGTGGGTTTTTGGCCTTTTTCAAAGTATTTCCAGCTTGGGGAAGGGCAACGATAGAGAGGAAGAAGGGGACTTTGACCGAAATGTGAATGGAGGGGCTTATTTGTACAACATTGGCTCCAACTGGGGACGACATGTTCGTCCTCGGACATGTCGAGAACACGCAGACCTCAGACCCTTCCGTATGCGGATTTTATTCTTCAAACCCCTTGCATTTTCAAAACTTATCAGGCTTATTTCTACCATTTACATTCAAAATTGAAATCATACTTACATACATCATATACATTATAATACACCAGGCATGATCTGCTTGAGTCAGTACTGAAATTAGTGTTTAAGGAATTTCCCATTCACGGGGGCATCTAACAGATCACCCTATAGGTTTTCTAGCATCAAAGTGTTATTTCTCCCTAGGTTCACTATTTTGAATGGGCCAAACCACAGCGAATCAAACTTAGCATGCTTGCCCTTTTCTGCTCTACGGACATCCCACCTGAGAACCAGGTCTCCAACTTGGAAATTTCTGTCTTTTGCATGGCGATCAAAAATATCCTTCATTTTTTCCTGATACTCTACCAGTCTCTCATTTACCTGGTTGCGTGTTTCTTCCAATTCTACCAGCTGATTAATTCTTCTGATCATGTTATCTGGATCTTCCTGATCCTCCTGCATAAAACGTGCCACTGGAAATGCCAATTGCAGAGGAAACACAGCAGCTCGCCCATACACCAGCTCATAGGGTGACTTCCCTGTTGCTCTTTTACTGGTTATCCTATTCGCCCACAGAGCAAATTTTAATTGAGAGTCCCAATTCTTTTGATTTTCACTTATTGTTTTCTTCAAGGCCCTCACCAGGGTTTTATTGGATGATTCTGCTAAGCCATTCCCCTAGGGATAGTAAGCTGTAGAGTGAGTCAATATAATGTTATACCTCTGGCAGAACTTCACAAACCTGGCAGACTTGAAAGCCTGTGCATTGTCAGTTACAATTCTAGCAGGGCAGCCAAACCTAGATATGATATTATCCTCTATAAACCTCATTATTACGGCATCTGTAGCATTTCTGGTAGGTATGGCTTCGACCCATTTCGTGAAATAGTCTGTGGCTGTTAGTATCCATTTATGTTGGCCACTTGATGGGGGATGTATTTCTCCTATGAAGTCTAATCCCCATTTCTGGAATGGTTCATTCACATGAATAGGAATCAGGGGCAAAGCTGCTAATTTCTGTCTTTCTGCAAATCTTTGGCACTTGTCACATGCTCTGACCCAGGAAAAAGTATCTGAGTACAGTTTTGGCCAGTAAAAACTGGCCCTCAAGACTTTATGTGTTGTAGCCCTCCAACTGTAATGTCCTCCACAAATTCCTTCATGAAATTCTGTTAGTACTCTCTGCACTTCATTTTCTGTGAGGCATAACAATAATATACCTAGAGGGTCTCTCCAATAGAGCTGTCTGTTGGCAATTACATATTTCTGTGATTTCATTCTTACAGCTCTGTATTTTACCTTATCGCACCCTGTAGGACAGCTTAGTGTTAAAAGATATTCAACTATTTCTTTATACCAAGGACTAGTTAGATATTTCATATGTATCTTTTGAGTGGCCATCTCCAGCCCTTGCTGTTCTTCTTCTTTTTCGGATCCTTCATTTGCTATTGTAGATAGATTAATGCCCAAAGCTTGATGATTTGATTCAGTTAACATCTTGGCAAGTCCCTGTCCTTTGATCAATTTAGTAGGCCTTATATCCAAATCATACTCCTGGATTTTTGCAATCCATCTTCCTCTTCTACCTTCGTTGTCTCCTTGAACCAGAATGTCTTTGACAGCTGCTGTGGGGACATATGCAGTAATATGAGATTGCAAAACATATACTCTAAAGGCTTTAAGGGACTTTACCAGGGCATATGCCTGCTTCTCCAGTATATTATATTTTAATTCAGCATCATAAAGCACTTGACTGAAGAAAGCTATAGGCTGTTCATATCCCTCCTCATTTTTCTGCAATGATACTCCGGAAATTGTATGGGGTGAAGCAAATGAGAATATCATAAATGGCTTTTTGTAATCGGGTCCAGCCAGCACAGGAGCTTCAGCGAATGCCTGTTTTATCCTTGTGAATGCATCTCTAGACTCCTGGGACCATTTTACTTCATTCTCCTTTTTCAACATATTAGTTATATGCCTAACTATTTCGGCATAGTTAGGAATAAACCTTCTTAGAAAATTAATTCGGCCTAAAAATACCTGTACTTCCTTCTTATTCCTGGGCAGAGGAATGCTGTTTATTACTTCCACTCTCTTAGGGTCTATTTTCACACCATCTTTTGTTACAATGTGCCCTAAGATTTTTCCCTCATCTAATGCAAATAAGGACTTTTGAGGGTTGAGGGATAGGCCATACCTTCTGCATTTTTCAAAAGTTCTTCTTAAATGCTCAATATGTTCATCATCGTTCTTTGAAAACACAGTGATATCATCAAGATAAACTACCAGAAACTTGTCCTGCTCTCCCACAAAGGCTATGTCCATTGCCCTCTGAAAAGTAGCTCCTGCATTAATTTACCCAAATGGCATCCTGACATACATAAAGGTTCCCCATGGTGTAATAAATGCAGTTTTCTTCTGGTCTTCTGGGAAAATAGCCACCTGATTATACCCAGAAAAACCATCCATCATTGACATTCTGGATGCTCCCACTACTTTCTGCAGGATGTGGTCCATTTTAGGCAGTGGATAATTATCTTTCAATGATACTCTATTCAGATTTCTGAAATCCACACACAGCCTTATTTCCCCATTCTTCTTTCGAACAGGAACAAGATTTGCTACCCATTCTGAGTACCTCAATGGTACAATTATCTTGGCCTTCAGTAATTTCTTGATTTCTTTTTCAATAGAGGGAAGCAGCAGAGGATTTATCTGTCTGAGTTTATGCTTATAAGGCTTTGCATCTTCCCTCAAAGGAATTTTATGTTGCATTATACTAACATCAAAAGCTTTTAGGTCCTGATAGGACCAAGCAAATACATCTTTGTAAGATTGAAAAAACTTCAAATATTTTTCTTTGTATTCTTTTGGGACCTTTTTAGATAATTTCACAATTTTGGGATCAGCATAAGTACCCAGATTCAAATCTCCCACTTGATCTTCTTCTGTCACCTTGTTTGGCTGCAATGGAATATCATCTTTGTTAAATAATCTTTCTAGAGGTACTAGACCTCTAGGTATAACATTACCTTTCAGCTGCAACACTCTATTTCCTGCTATCTTTTCTTCCCATTTATTTTCTGCAATATTTTCACCTTCTTCCTCCTCGTTATCATCAATTTCTATATTTGTGAATTCTCCCACTGTCTCCATGAATCTCTTCATCTGTTCATCATCTTCGAATACCTGCCAGTGCTTTACATTATCTGGAATGGATGGTCTGTAACGTACCTCCACTTCATATCTTAAGAGTGGATTCTGAGGAGGATGAGATGTACTGGCCGCTACAGCAAGAGAATCTGCTATTCTATTTTTCTCCCGGGGCATGAACTGTATATTGAATGCTGAGAAGAAATTTTCTATCATGTCCCATACTTCATTTCTATATGCTCTTAACCGTGGGTGTTTAGTTTGACATTCGTTTTTGATCTGTCTCACCACCAACTCAGAGTCTCCCAAGACTTTTAAATATTTGATGCCCATGTTCTTAGCTGTCTGCAGTCCCAATAATAGTGCCTCATATTCAGCTACGTTGTTTGTAGCCTCATACTCCAATTTAAAAGACAGCGGTACCCATCTTCTCGTGGGAGAGATTAATAACACCCCAGCTCCATTGCCTTCCCTTGAATTTGCTCCATCAAAATGCAAAATCCAAATTTCTGATTCCTGATCTCCTTTAGGCTGTTCAGCTTGAATTTGACCAAAAAGGGGCTCATGAGCATAATTTTGATTTTCTTCTAACATTAAACATGAGAAGTCTCCCTCTTTGTTATAAACTGGGGAGTTCTCTGAGCAGTCAGCCTTAGTTACCATTTTAACAAATCTAGTCTCCCTGTATAACCTCCTTTCCTGTCCTCCAAAGACTGGGACAGTAGCATATGTCAAATCCAGCTTAATTGATCCTCCAATATTTGTACCCCAGGACCTTGACAACAGCATGCCAAAGCGGGCTGGGATATCAGCGACCACAATGTCCATGACCACACTCTTTGCTAGAATTTGGGCCAAATTGACCACTAAATCTTTAATCATTCCCAAGCATTTAACTCTTTTGGAATCAAATGAATATAAATCTTTATATGGTCTTGTAATTTGCAGCCCTAGTTGCTCCATGACAGACAAAGGCATAAGATTATGGGAAGCCCCAGAATCTAACATACAATTGTGTAACAGCAGGTCATGAATAACCAAGGACACGTAAAAGGGGGGAGTAGAGGGGTCTACCTCCTCGATATGTGGGCCAAAGACTACCATGGGTCTTTCTTCTTGAAGGTTTAGACTATCAGGTGCAATTGGTGTTTCAGGAGGAATTATAAAGGAAGTAACTTGAGACTGATATACAGGCTGTTTCAATAATTCAGTCAGTGGGACAGGAATCTTAATCTTCTCAAGTTCTTTTTGCAAATTGAAAGCAGATGGGGGCTTTTCTATCACTACTACTTTTGAATCCTTATTTTCAGCTGAAGATTTGACTTCTTTTGACACTGACTCAACATTAAGAGGACTGACTATTTTTGAAGAAGAAGGAATCTGAATATTAGACTGCGGGGGAACATTTAGAGGATTCTTACCTTTTTCTATGCTTTTCTTTGTGGCTGATTCCTTCTGAGCAGATGCTTCTTCCTGAGGTGGCTCTTCCTCTTGCTCTTGAGTTCGGGTCCTCTTTCTTGAAGATCTGAGATCATATTTTACATTGAATTGTGCTTCCATGAAATCAGAAAATTGCTTACAATAATGGTCAATCTCTGCTTCTTCTTCTTCTTCTTGCAGGGGGCAATCCATATCATCATTGTTTGAAAAAGACAGATTGGAATCCTCTAATCCATAGGCTGCATCTCCAGTGGAGTCATCTTCTGGTCCTTCCAGGTACAAGGGATGGGGTACCTGGTCTTGTTGTTCTTTTGTCTCTCTCGGAAATATCTGGAGAGGTGGCCTTCTGTACTGGGGATTAAATCCTCTGTTTGGAGCATTATAAAAATTCTTGGGAGCTGAATTTTTAGCTTCCAGTTCAAGCTTGACCATCTTCTTTATCATTTTACTTATTTCATCCAATTTTTCTGAATCTTTTTCTTGATTAGAAGCAGAAATCTCTTCTTTACCTCTCCTCATAGCATCTTGTTCAATTTTTCCCTTCAATTTCCCAGTGGAGGCAAAGTTTTCTTGTAATTCCAGAGCATCTGATTGTGCATCATCTAAAGTGGCAGGTTTTCTTTCTCTTAATGCGAAGCCAAAATCAAACTCAAAGGCTGCTATGAAAATTATCTTGGCGGCAGCCTCATGGGGCTTCATTTCAGGAGGCAGGCTCAGATATAACTTATTGAATCTTTTAATGAACTCTGATACCCCTTCATTCTGTTTCTTCTTCATAGTATTAAACTCAGTAAGACGTTGACCATGATCTTTCTTTTCTCCCCACTTCCTGAGGAAAACATTCTCCATGACATCCCAGGTGGTCACTGAACGATTTCCCAATGTCTTGAACCATTTTCTGGCTTCCCCTTCCAAAGACTGCACAAATAATCTCAAGACCACATCCAAATGCTCAACATTTAAGTTTTCTGCAAAAGAGCAGAAATTCTCGAGATGTTTTTGAGCATCAATTTCATTCTCTCCATTAAATCTCGGCAGAATCTTCAAATAATCCCGTGGCATATCATTCAGCACTTGGGGTAAGGCCAGTGGGGCATATTTGTTCAATAGAAATGCAGGAACATTGGCCATTGGAGGAGGTGGGGGTTGTACAACAGTCTGAGATACAAATGAAGGGTGAGGAGTAGGAGGAAGTGGAGTATGAATAACAATGGGAATATATTGCACAGAAGCCTGAGGTGTGGATGGGAATAACTCACGGTTAACCGCAAATACTTCTGTGACCTCTTTAATTTCTTCAGCCTCAAAAGCAGGATGAAAATCTTCTTCAATCCAGGCACTTCCCCTACGTGGAGTTTCTGAAAGAAACTCGGGATTTTCTGTTCTAACTTCTTGAGAAGAAGAGGGCGGATAATATTCAACGGAATATTCAGGATTTTCAGCACGAGCTGACTTCCTCTCCTTCCAGACTTTTTTATGAATGATCTTCTCTGGGTCAGACACGTAAGGTGTTTTCGATTGAGATGTATCTGACCTCAAATGCGGCTTGCGAGGAGCCAGGACTACCAATAAGATTTATCAAATAAAGACCAGTGGAGTCGCCAAGGTGAGAGATATGCAACTCTTCAACTCTCTGTGCTCACCTGATTAGAGAGTGAAAACAATTTGTCGAGACCCAGGGAAACTGATATTCTTGAATTCGCTCCCCGGCAACGGCGCCAGAAAGATGTTGTGGATGATTTTGTCACCCCCTAGAGACAGCCTAGAGTTGCTATAGACCAGTGCCTAGGACATCTTAATATAGCAAGGAGCTCATTATATAGCTTGGGTTGTCAGTCCAAAAGCTCTCTTACTATCTCTTGTTTGAACAAGGAAATTAGTTTTGAATGGGACCAATCTCTCTCAGAAGCTGATACAAAGATAAGAATAGTGTAGGGACATCATGTAAAACTCCAATACAAAGGCATCAGACAGTTAAGAGACAACTTACTGTAAAGAGGGCCAGTTCAAATAATATATCACAAAAATCAAATATCAGGAAGTGAGTGCAGTGAGGAAACATAAAGAAGATATTAGTTAACATGAGACTGATACCCAGATACACAACAGAACCACATAAGGGCATACCAATCTATGAATCCTTACATGACAATGGCGTTTTAAAAGCACCCTCCTCATGCAACTAATATAGTAGAAAATATGGAAGAGATGAACATGGAACAATATATCATGACTAGGCCTATTTAAAGCGCTTGACTAATTCCAGAAAGGGCACCAACAAGGATGAATCCTTACTGCAAACTAGTGAGCCACTCGCATTCTAGAACATGATACAAGAAGATAAATAACATGAAAGGAGATATTGTATTAACACATAAGAGAAATTACATACTGTGAAATACCAAAGACCAGAATCCTCATTACAATTATAACTCCTCCTCACTGAGACCCTACAGGCTCTGAACCTTCATACATAAATATTACAGAATGTATACAAAAGCCTTTTCACTGCACAGTTTGCTGATAGAAATCTGGAACCCTTACAATGTCTTGCCTTCTCGCTTTTATAGAAGAGATAGAAAATTCTAGAGGAGGAGGTAGATGGAAAACATTTAATGACTTATTTTGAATTAGATGGCGGAAAACATTCGCGCCCATGCTATGAATGACTGAACATAAATGACTGTACTTTACAATTTATTTCTGGAAATGAAAGCTGGAAATGAAAATCCGCTTATATACAGGACATAAATAATAAAATATGTAAACATTCGGCTCTTTTCTGGAGGAGGAAGATCTGCAGCAATAAAACCTTGAGGCGCCTGCTCCTGTGCATGGTACTTTCGATCTTCAGATTTTTAATTTAAATTTGAAACCTTTATCAGGTTGGACACTGAATTCATTGCTTCTTCATTAATAATCTGTTGCTGCATTAATGTTCTCATCAGCCCAAATGTGCCCTTTTGATTTTCTCTGGAGAGTTCTATAGATCAAAGTACCTTTCTTTAATGGAGGTCACATCATAGTGACTCCCGGATCCTTTCCGCCAATTTTTTTCCCACCACAGGTTCCTGCAAAAACAAAAGCCTGTTGAATAAAACTGATCTCAGAGGCAGTGGACATAGTGAGGTTAACGGAAGCGGTGACATAGATTTGAGAGGACGATGGAACGACGCGGGGCGGAGACTTCAAACAAAAACACTGAGATGCAACACATAACCGAAGTATGTGAACAATGGAGGAAAAGTGGATGACACGTAGGCAAATGACAAAAAATGGCGGAAGAACGCTGATGGCACAAAGACTTTGAAGACTAACTTTTGGGGAAGTTACAAAGGAAAGACATAACAAAACAACGGAGCAAAGGCTTTGGAGGTGGGACCCAGAGCGCATATCACAAAATCGCGAAAGGAGAAAATGCGATGGAGGGAATGATGGAATAACAAAATTCTGCGCTCTACGCTATGCGATGGGCGTGATCGGTCGAGCGCAAATCGCAAAAACAAAAAGTGCGATGACGGAGGTAGCGCGAATGGGAAACTGTGCTTTTGCGATGGGTCAAATGGGCCTAACCAAATGAGAATGCGATCTGCGATAAGCGCCTTTAGGTGCAGCGTTCGGTTACATGGATGAAAGGAGGCGCGGAGCTTGTGGAGAAAGGGGCTAGGCCTTATATGATTTTCAAAAGTGGGTTTTTGGCCTTTTTCAAAGTATTTCCAGCTTGGGGAAGGGCAACGATAGAGAGGAAGAAGTGGACTTTGACCGAAATGTGAATGGAGGGGCTGATTTGTACAACACCACCTACAAGAATCTCTCTTTTGATTCCTTTTGTGATTCTTTGATAAGAGAACAAGAAAAACTCTTACACCTTGGTATTATCACTCCTGGAAACACTTCTAAGAAAGCCTTAGCAGCCCAACAACAATCATATCAAAATAATCCCAAGAAGCAATATCCTAAAAATTATGGTTCGAAACCAAACAAGGGTCCTAAGCAATTTCAGCCGCAAATTGAAAAAGCAACTCACCAAAATGATAAGGTAAATAAAAACAAAGGGAATAAGACCGATAGACATTGCAAATTTTGTAATTGTGATGGCCATATAGAGTCCAAATGTTTTAAGAAGATGGAAGCCTTAGAAGCAGCAATGAAGAAGCACAACATCAATTTGGAGCACTCTTCACCTTCATCTTCAGGAATGGAAATTTCTTCTTGTGGTTGTCAAGCATCAAGATCTGGTTATGCATTAAATGTATCTTCCTCTTCTCATTCTCATGGGTGGATTATTGATTTTGGATCTTCTTATCACATGGCCAAAAATAAAGCCATGTTTTCTTCTTTAAATGGTTGTAACACCAAACATATTTATGTTGGTGATGATAGATCTCTTAGTGTTGTAGGATCTGAAACCATTCATCTCGATAATGGTCAGTTTAATGATGTACTATGTGTTCCTACCTTTTCATGCAACCTTCTCTCTAATTATTAGATAACTCATTCAGGTGAAGGGAAAATAGTAGAATTCTCACCTCATGATGTTGTAATCAAGGACCTCAAAGATCCTAAACACATTTTAGCTACTATTATTGTTGATGATTCCACAAGGTTGTATAAGTTTGATAACTTTGGATCATCATGTCTTTCATCCGTTTTTGTTGCTCATAATGATGAAGTGAGAAAACTTTGGCATGAGCGATTTGGTCACTTAAACTATCACTCTCTTCAAACTCTATGTAAGAAAATATGGTGATGGGTCTTCTTATGGTATCTTTCCGATATGGTGTTTGCTCCGGATGTGTACTTGGAAAACATCATCAGGATAGTTTTGACAAATGTGCCTCTTGGCACACTTCAGCCCCTTTACAGCATGTGCACAGTGATTTATGTGGTCCACTTCCTGTTGTTTCTTTCTCTAGTTGCAAGTACTTCTTAACTTTCATTGATGATTTTTCCAAACGCACTTGGGTATACTTATTAAAACTCAAGAGTGAAGTTTTTAACATGTTCTTGGCCTTTAAGGCCTTTGTTGAGAAACAATTTGGACATCAAATTCTTAAGTTAAGATCAGACAATGGAGGAGAATATGTTAACAACAAATTTATCAACTTCTGCACTAAGCATGGCATTCAATTGCAACATATTGTTCCATATACTCCACAAAAAAATGGTGTCGCTGAAAGGAAGAATCGCACCTTAAAAGAAATGGCTAATTGTATGCTTCAATCTAAAGGACTTGGTCTCAATTTTTGGGCAAAAGCCATTAACTGTGCAAATTACATATAAAACTGCACTCCTACTAAGGTTTTAAAGAATATAACACCAGAAGAAGCTTGGAGCTCAATCAAACCAGATGTAAGTCACTTTCATGTTTTTGGAAGTGATTCTTGGGCCCATATTCCAGATGCGAAACATAAAGCCTTAGAACCTAAGAGTGAAAAATGCATTTTTGTTGGATATTCTTGTAATATTCCTTTTCGGGAATTTCTATTATTTGGTCCTCAAGGACACTGTATAAGGAAGCAGATGTAAAAACAAGCTAAAAGGGGGCTTGGATCCCATTTTTAACTCATTAAACACTTCTCTTCCAGAAGTGGAGCCCAAAGAAATAACTCTAGATGGGTTATTCAGATCTCCCCAAACTAGATCCCTTAAAGAATGCTCAAGGAGAGAGCCTACAACAACATATGAGCATATTCATGAAACTCTGCAAATATGTAAATATAAATATATGGAATATAATACAACCATCATGTTTATTAATAAATCAGCTACAATATACATAAATATGTTGAGGGACAAGCCACTCAAGCTACCGGAATAAACCTCCAATGATCAAACTATGAAATACATGAGTTGCTGCAACTGCACAAAATGTCGGAGGGCAGTGACATCACTATATTAGAGTAGCTGCTGCTATAGATGCATAAAAATGAAATATGGCTTAACTATATAAATAAATTCCCAACAATAGAATAATGGGCTCCAATACAAGATTCCTAGCCAATCTAGGAGAGATTGCTAGAAATGCCGGAAAATGTACAATGTGACAATCTAACTTGTCACTGCAACTAAATCAAAATATAAAATGAGGCTGAAGCAGATCAGAAATAGTGATGCCCTCCTCTGATAGTGTATCTAAGAAAATGTCTGATCCTTTCACTCAAAAACAACTCCTCCTAATGAGGTCAAATAACCCTCCCAGCAACTGCTAGCCAAAATAATGCAGATCAAGATGGAAACTACGCTGTGAGGGAAGCTGGATGGTTGGCCTAATGCCAATGATATGGAAATAATCTTGGGAGTCCTCCTCACTGATCCTCCAATGAATAGTTGAGCCCTCCACTGAAAAACAAGCCAAGGAACAACTAAAGAGATCCTCTATTGTTGGACCCTACAACACAAAATTATCCTGCTCCAAGAATAACGATGTGACTGAAGGAGCTAGCTTGGCCAAATGCCGGAATGAGGAAATTTAGCTCTAGAACCTCTCCTTCCCTGAGGATGAGGTAGGGATTCCCGACCGGGAACACGCTAGTGCTATGTAGCACTGCACTCTTGCTAAACAACAAGAGGAGCGAAGTCTCAACAGACCAAGCAAAATAATAATCAAGCATGAAGAACATGGCTCTCCTCCTCTTCTTATATAGAAAGTGCTCCTCTCCACCATGGGTCCCATACACATGTGCCTTCCAACTCATACATGTGATCCTCATCTAAAACTGCACAGTCCATCAAGGAGATACATTGTATCTAGACAGTGCATGTGGACTTGGTCAAAATGTCTAGATTAAGCATGATCCAGCCTTTTCACACCATGTGGTGCTCAATTTAGCTACTTTATTCTTCCTCCTTTCACATGAGGAGTGTTTATTCTTCCTTCTCAAGGGTTATGGGGCCTTCTTACCCATTTTATTTGATTAAATAAAATACTGCTAACTATAATATTCCTTTTAGCTTGAGGCTAAAAATTGGGAACATTACAGTCCTCCCCCTTCAAAATGTTGCTTGTCCTCAAGAAACTGCAAGGTAGAGAAAAATTTCCTCCTCCTCTTCTTGTTGCCTTCTCATTAATATACCCCACCATAGCTCATCAATATGTGCAATGAATCTGTCCTCCATGTATCCCTCCAAGTGTGTAAAACGAAAGTATACATTATGAGATAATAGAAGATGCGAGTGGAAGTGTCCTTGTTGTTCAATGGCCTCCTCAAGGTAGAAGTGATGGAAAGCATGGAAAGTATTATTCCCAATGAGTGACTCCTTCACCCATGTAATCATCCAAATGCAATGAGCCATCCTAGGTAGCTCATCAAAGCAATTCTCAACCCCCGATATATGCAACATGTTGGGGCTGAATGGAGAGTTTAGATTTTTCCATCCAATTGGTTTCTCCCTCCATTTATGATAAGTTTGAGGGGGTTGCTGATATTGGGCTGAAATGTCATGGCCTCCACAATTGGCCCAAACCTCCCCACAAAATGAATTAACCATGAAGTGCCTCCTCCAATAACACACTCTCTCCCAATAGCTCCTCCTACATGAAGAGAGAAGTGACATGGAAATCATGGTGTGCCCATTTTTTCCCCTAAAAAATACAACATGTGAAAAGGGGAGAATCATACTCCCAATGGGCATCTTCAACTCCAAGCCCACTCTCCAAACAAAGCCTCCCATGAGTATACAAACATCGGTAACATATGGAAGAAAAATACAATGAAAACAAGTTGCCACATGGCAACCGAAGAGTGAATCATAGTTCCATATGAGGAACCAGCGTAGTGCATTCCATGCCTGCCTCAAAATAAAAGATAACAAGTGCTTTACTAGCCACTTTTTTTCTGCCACAAACATCTCATAAGTTGAAAACATGTAAGTACAATTTGGTGCCAATGGTGCACACCAAGAAGTATGTGGCTTCCCCCACAAACCACCATTAAGGTAGCCAAAATCAATGCTACTAGTAGCTGCAAGTACATCATACAAAATGCAAGAAGGGATGATCCTCCTTGATACAATATGTTGCTCATATAAAGCAAAGAAGTACAAAATATAATGTGAAATTATACCTTCTCTACCATGTACTTGAGACCTTGAGCTGAAATGGCTCATCTGAATGCTCTCCCTCACCTCCAATGAGTAGGGAAGTGGTTGTGCCAACCTCTCAAAAATCATCCGGGCTATGCATATGTCCATATGATGATCATGCTAAATGCCCTCCCAAATGAACTCCTCTAGCAAAGCAAAATATGCCTCAAAGTGCATAGCTAGAAAGTCCTCATATGTTGCATGAAATAATCTCTCCTCGAGACTGGAGGCTCTAGTCAAGGAGATCCTGCCATCGGTATAGATGACCATCTCATCAATCATGTACCTATCATCAAGAGTCATGCATGCATCTAGATCCTGGGATTACTCTACTATGAGTTGAGACCTCCAATCTGGATCTACCCTCCTCAGAGACAACACTGGTAATCTGCAATGTGATGCTCCCCTCATGCTGCTGCCTATTACTTTGACATTCCCCATGCCAAATTCATCCTCCAATATGTTTCCATGCCCATCATGCAGTTTCTCATGCTCAAATAATGATGGTGTCCTTTGGAAGTTGGCCTCCCATGAGAAGCTGTCATCCACAAGGAATCTCCCAAGTTGGGTCAAAGTAAGCATGAGTGGCCTCCATCCACTCCTATGTATGAAAGAGTCCTCCCTCAAAGGAAGCATCCTCTTCCCCATAAAATCTATGGAGCATTCATCCTACATCATGAAGATGCCATCCTCCATCCCTGTAGCAAACTTTGTCAGCGCAATATAACTGGTGAGAGTGGTTGATAATGAAAATGAGAGAGTGTCTCTCTCCTCCTTGGTTTCATCCCAAACTCTCTGCCCTGTGCTGGACTCCTCCAATGTCTTCACCTCTCCAAAATCCAAGAGTGGTGAACCAAGTGACAAGATGCCTCTCATCAACCCTAGATCATGTGGCCTTCCAGGTGGAATGCCTCCATATAGTGAGACATCAAGATCAGAAGTGGACTGTATGTATAAGAGGACTAATTTGTCCCTCTCTTCATTGCGCTGTACAGTATCCTTCTCTTGTGTAAAGAACTTCTGGAATAGATAAGGGCGTATCAACCCTTGATGTTGATCCTTCTCTTCCTCCTCCATCTCACAATCCCCAAAAGTTGCTGCAAATGACTCCAGAATTGTGCCATGGTTCCCACATGTTAAAATACTTGGAATCCCTTGCATAGAAACAAGGATTCCTCCCATGGAATTAATGGCTCCCCTCTCATCTCCATGTGGTGATGGATCTTCCTCCAATGATACAACGTTGTGGGTTCTTCTATGCACATTCTCTTCACCAATAAATGAGAATACCTCATCATCAAGGAGAGACCATAGATCTTGGTCATCTCTTGAAGGAAGTACCTCCATGTCTTCACAAATGGAAGAGAGCCCTTCATATAATAGGGATCTTGTCCTTGGCAAGCCATCATACATGTTTTCATCCCTTTCGAAAGCAAGGAATGGAGTTGGTTTTATGGTTCCACCCAATGCATGCAAAGTGTTTGAAGTTATGCTACATGATGATTCACATAGATTTCCATCAAATCTCTTCACCAAACCCTTAATGAATCCATCATATTTTTTTACAATTGCATGACAATGAGAGACAGAATTTTCAAACCAAAAATCATGAGCCATACCATTGAGTTGCAGCGCTGTTCCTCTAATGGTCTCATCTTCTTCCTCCGTTCTTCCTACAGTGCAAGTGAGCAATGAACTACGCTGTGGATCTGCATGTGTGGCTGAATTCTCACATCCATCATGATAATAGCTAGGGCTTGCTTCATCTTCAAACCCTCTCAGAAAATCTTTCCAATTTTCCCTTTCTTTCTCCTCAATGTCTTCAATGATACCCTCAAGGGTCTGGAAAAGAAGAAGGGAAACCTCCTCTTCCATCATTCCTCTTTTATTCCTTTCTATGTACATATCCTCTTCTAAATGAAGAGCTTCTCCTTCTATTGGCATATAATCTTGAGCTGCACAGTTCCCTTCTCATGAATATCAAAATTATATTCCAGAGATTGACTATAGGGGCATTTACTGGATATGTCACCTTTGAAAAAAAGTATGAGATCCAGAAGTTACCTGGTCATCTGTAGACTCTGTCTATAGATATTGAAATATTCCCCCTTCAGGGATTCAACACTTTGGCTTGAAGCCACAGGCTGAGCCAAAGATCATTCTCTGATACCGCTGTAATATTCCTTGTCAGGAATTTCTACTATTTGGTCCTCAAGGATGCTATATAAGGAAGCAGATGTAAAAACAAGCTGAAAGGGGGCTTGGATCCCCTTTTTAACCCATTAAACACTTCTCTTCCAGAAGTGGAGCCCAAAGAAATAACTCTATATGGGTTATTCAGATCTCCCCAAACTAGATCCATTAAAGAATGCTCAAGGAGAGAGCCTACAGCAACATATGAGCATAATCATGAAACTCTGCAAATCTGTACATATCAATATATGGAATATAATACATCCATAATTTTTATTAATAAATCAGCTACAATATACCGAAATATTTTGAGGAACAAGCCACTCAAGCTACCGAAATAAACCTCCAATGATCAAACTATGAAATACATGAGTTGCTGCAACTGCACAAAATGCCGGAGGGAAATGACAGTGTTGCCTATATTAGAGTAGCTACTGCTATAGATGCATAAACATGAAATATGGCTGAACTATATAAAGAAATTTCCAACAATAGAAGAATGGGCTCCAATACAAGATTCCTAGCCAATCTAGGAGAGATTGCTAGAAATGCCGGAAAATGTACAATGTGACAATCTGACTTGTCACTGCAACTAAATAAAAATACAAAATGAGACTAAAGTAGATCAGAAATAGTGATTCCCTCCTCTGATAGTGTATCGAAGAAAATGGCTGATCCTTTCACTCAGAAAAAACTCCTCCTGATGAGATCAAATAACCCTCCCAGCAACTGCTAGCCAAAATAACGCAGATCAAGTTGGAAACTGCGCTGTGAGGGAAGTTGGATGGTTGGCCTGATGCCAATGATATGGAAATAAGCCCGGGAGTCCTCCTCACTGATCCTCCAATGAATAGTTGAGCTCTCCACTGAAAAACAAGCCAAGGAACAACTCAAGAGATCCTCTGTTGCTGGACCCTGCAGCACAAAATTATCCTGCTCCAGGAATAACGTTGTGACTGAAGGAGCTAGCTTGGCCAAATGCTGAAATGAGAAAATTCAGCTCTATAAACTCTCCTTCCCTGAGGATGAGGTAGGGATTCTCGACCAGGAACACCCTAGTGCTATGTAGCACTTCACTCTTGTTAAACAGCAAGAGGAACGAAGTCTCAACAGAACAAGAAAAATAATAATCAAGCATGAAGAACAATGGCTCTCCTCCTCTTCTTATATAGCAAGTGCTCCTCTCCACCATGGGTCCCATCCACATGTACCTTCCAACTCATACATGTGATCCTCATCTAAAACTGCGCAGTCCATCAAGGAGATACATTGTATCTAGACAGTGCATGTGGACTTGGTCAAAATGTCTAGATCAAGCATGATCCAGCCCTGTTCACACCATGTGGTGCTCAATTTAGCTTCTTTATTCTTCCTTCTTTCACATGTGGAGTGTTTATTCTTCCTTCTCAAGGGTTATGGGGCCTTCTTACTCATTTTATTTGATTAAATAAAATGCTGCTAACTATAATGTTCCTTTTAGCTTGAGGCTAAAAATTGGGAACATTACAATTCTTAAGATGTCAAAGGATATAGACTTTTTCAACCAAAATTCAAAAAATAATCATTAGAAGAGATGTAAAATTTGATGAAAATATATCAGCCTGTGAGCCTAGTTCGGTGGGTGTGCCACCTTTGGCCTACGAGCCTGATTCGGCATATTTTCCACCTCTCTCTCTCTCTTCTATTTTTAATAGCATTCCTTCTAGTTCAAATGATGATAGCGAGGATGATAATCATCCTCCACCTCTTGAAATTGTTCCTTTTACTCCACTGCTTCCAAGATGGGTCCGCTCTACTCGGGATGCAGCAGGTTCTCTTGTAGGTGACCCTATCGATCGACGACGTACACGTTCTCAGTTTGAAATAGCCTCTTCCTTATTGGCTCAAGTTTCCGAAAATCCTGATGCATAAACCTTTGAAGAGACCTCCGGTCATCCAGATTGGGATGAAGCTATGAATGAAGAATATCGCTCCTTATTGGCGAATGATACTTGGGATCTTGTTCCTCTTCCAAAAGGAAGAAAACTTGTCAGATGCAGATGGGTTTACAAAACAAAGTTTGGACCAAATGTAAAAGTGGATAGACATAAAGCTCGTCTTGTCGCTAAAGGATTTTCACAAGTTGAAGGCATTGACTATACTAAAACCTTCTCCCCTATTTCAAAAATTAATTCTATCTGCCTTGTTTTTTCCCTTGCTGCCTTTTTTCAATGGTAATTCCATCAGATGGATGTTAAATATGCCTTCTTACATGGATATTTACATGAAGAAATATACATGGAACAACCCCCTGGCTTTATCCAAAATGACTCTAGCCTTTTTTGTCGCCTTAGGAAGTCTCTCTATGCTCTCAAACAAGCTCTTCGACCTTGGTATGCCAAAATGGATAGATTTATATTAGATAATGGCTTTTATAGGTTTCATTCTGACACCACTATATACACCAAGAAAGTGGGTAAGTCCTTCACCATCCTTGTTCTTTATGTTGATGATCTTATCCTTACTGGTAGTGATCCAAACCATATAAACCATGTGAAGTCTAGCCTCAAAAATAAGTTTGAAATGACAGACTTAGGACACTTGCATTATTTCCTTGGTCTTCAAGTCTTGCAATCCAAGGAAGGCATTACCCTCTCTCAATCCAGGTATACATGTGATCTTCTACACAAATTTCACATGGAAGACTGTAAGCCAGCCCCTTTTCCCTTTCAGTCTGGAGTCAAGATTTCAGTCACTTGTACTACCCTTGAAGTTGATGCTACCTTATATTGTCAACTTGTTGGTAAACCTCTGTATCTAACCCGTACCTGTCTTGACCTTTCCTTTGTCGTTGGTCTTGTTGCTCAGTTTATGCACTAACCTCATGAAAGTCACCGGAAAGAAGCTAAAAGAATACTTCAATATATTCAAGGTATAGTTCAGTTCAGGATTCATTACAGTGTAGGAGCATCTCCATTGTTGATTGGTTTCATTGATTCTGGTTGGGCTGGTGACCCTGATGATCGAAATTCTACTGCAGGCTATGTATTCACTCTTGGTTCAGGACCTATTACTTGGTATTGTAAGAAACAAAGTGCCATCTCTCTTTCTTCAGCAGAAGTGGAGTATCGTGGTGCAGTTGAAGCCAAAAAGGAAGCCATGTGGCTTCGTTAGATCCTGTCTGAATTTGGTCTTCATCAACAGCATCCAACTACACTTTGGTGTGATAATTAGAGTGCCATTCAGCTATGTAAAGATCTAGTTCAGCATCAGCATATGAAACACATTGAACTCCACATACACTTCATCAGAAATCTTATTCATGATCGTGTTCTTGAAGTGCAGTACTGTCCAACCAATGATCAAGTAGCCGATATCTTTACAAAGGCTGTCACAGAAGTGAAGTTTACCAAACTTCGATCCATGCTTGGAGTTCAGGAAAGTTGTCATTAAGGGGGGATAGGCTCTAATTCCTCCTTCCTTATCCTATTCTGTCACTTTTGTAAATCCTTCAATCCTATCCCAAGTTGTTCTTAAGGGGGGATGTTAGGATATTTCGACACATAGGAAATAGGCTCCTTTTGTGTCACCTTTGTAAATCCTTCAATCCTATCCTGAGTTTTTCTTAAGGGGGGATGTTAGGATATTCCGACACATAGGAAATAGTTAAGAATAACTTAGTCTACTATAGAGTTAGGTAAAGTGTGTTTCTTTACCATGTACATTTGTAACTTATAATCCGACGATCATGATTTGTACTGATATGACGGTTATCTCTCTCCTCGGTCTTGACGACACTTGATCCGTGGCTTAACACCCGATTGGTCCATGATCTCTATTTAAAGAGCATGGAGGGTCATTTTTCGGGTAACAATTTATGAGAGAAACATATGTAATTTTTCTTTTTACATTAATAAATTGCTTGAAGTGGCCGTGTTGGCCCAGGTCGTGGATTGTTTCCCTCTTTGAGGGTTTTAACCACATGATTATACTGGTGTACTGATTTTTGATCTGTTTGTGAGCGGTGACCTTTGGTTCTTGATCTACAAAATTTACCTTGTAAATTCCTAGAAAACATGCAAGCGCATATCAAGAGGAAGGGCAAGAGTAAGTAAATCAACATCGACATTGGTAAGTCAAGATGAACTTGGAAATTTGTTTGATAACTTTAAAACATAAATTCTTGGCAATCTAGTGAACAAGTAGAGATGTTAAGAATGAAAAATGATCAAAAAGAAGATGTTTATATTTGTGTTATCTGTGCATAATCATATGCTACTAAATATTGTCCATCATTACCAAGGTTGAAGGAATTGTACGAAGAGGACAATGGAGAAAGTCAATCACCAAAGAATATATGTTATGTAGCTCCAAGAAGACCATGGGAGCTTAGTAAACTTAATATTAAGTAAGGACCTACTTTACAATTTAAATATTATTCACATCCATCTCAAAGTAATTGTAACACACTCTTTCCTTGGCAACATTGGCCATCTCAACCCCAAAACCAATCTTGGCAACAAGGTTGGTAAGAACCTTATGCGAGAAATCCACAATATCATCCTCAATATCCTCCATACCCAACTCCATGCTATCCCCACCATCCACCTCCACCACAACCATAACCTAAACCACATCCATGTCATATATCCACCCTCACTTAACTACCTATACCATGATTTCCAAACCCATACAAAGAAGTAACTCAACCCACTTACAATTCTTAGGTACAACACTTCCAAACATATCCTCTTGATCTAAATGGTATTCATATTAGTTCAAGAATGGTATTGAAAACAATAGATTATCTTGATGTCATTGAAGGACAACATCAAGAAGAAGATGATTCAAAGGATAAGATCAAAGAATCGGGGGTTGCACTTGATGAAGAGCAGACATCAAAATTAGATATTGAGAAAGTTCCCCTGATGTTTACCATCATATCCTCCATGTGTTCAAGAGAATAATTAGAAAAAAGAGGAATATTTGAATTTCATGGTATAATAAGACATGAATAATGATCCCAATGATCAAGAAAACCAAGGGCATCAAAGCTTTATTGAAATATGGTTCCAGGAAATCATTAAGTTGCAACAGCACACTCTTCTTCAACAGTACTTGACACAATCTTACTCAAATAAATTCATCTCTCATAATTAGGTACATGTCCAAGCATGTATTTCAAGTGTACACATTATTTTATATGTCATCTTGATGAGCACATGGCTCCATTGGAAGTATTCATATACTTGAAAGATATTTTATTTTTTCAAGTAGATTAGGATAGAAAAAGATTTAAAAAATGGAAAAAGAGAAAGAAGAAAAAAAAAAATCTCAAGTGAAAACCTCTTTTGAGGCATCTGAGATTGGCTCACTGATTGAAAACCTCCAAGAGGCGGTAAATGGGTTGGAAAAAGGAGAAAATAAGAGAAAAATAAAATATCCTAGGTGAAAACCTCCTTTGAGGCACCTAGGCAGACCTACTAGTTGAAAACCTCATTGAGGCAGCTTGTAGGCCTAAAGAAAAAAGAAAAAAAAATTGAAAAAATGAAAAGAAAAAAATATTTTTTCTCCATGTATCTCTCTAATGGATGCAGGTGCTCTCCAACCTTTGCAAGTAGCAAAAAAAACAAGTTGGCACAAAAAGAAAAGGTTCGTCAAAATCCTAGCCAAAGGAAGTCAAACTTGGACTTCCTCCTCCTTTTCTCATATGCTCCAAAAGAACCAAGGTCATGCCAATCCATCACCCTCATTCATTTCAAATATCCACCCATAATTTCCAAGTTTTTTATCATTCATTTTCCTCGTTGTCCTAATGCTACAGGAAACCATGTTTTTGCTACAAAAAACATCTAGTTTTTAGCAGAAAATTATCTTTATTATATCTCAAAAACCATGCATCTATTTTCTGAGTTGTTTTAGGGGGAGATGCATATATATGATGGTAACATGATCAATAAATTTCAGCAATTTATGGTGCACATTTTGTGAGAAATTGACCTCCATCACCTGCAGCCTTTTTTATTTTTATCGAGATTCGTGCATACAATGGATGAGATTTTCTATGGGGAGGTGCATAAGTATGATATTAATATGCTCAAAAACTTGTAGGAAAATCTAATCTACCTTTTGATATCTATTCCTAAATCAATTCTGCTACAAGGGGGTTTCCATGAGCAACATGTACAATCACATCAAAACTCAACATAAAATCTTTTTTCACCCACAAAGAAGAAGATCCAACCACCTTCAGTAGCATGAAGCCATGTCTAAAATTGAGAAGAGAAAACCCTCCTCAGGAAGCATTCTATCCACTTCACCAATAGAATATTGAACATGGGGAGAAGACTGCACACAAAAAAAAACTTTATCAGTAAAAAAAATCATCACGCTATGAAGACTTGTACAGAAACAAAATCATCAACTACAACACTCACATCATGAAAATATTAGAAATAGAATTTTATCCAGGGGCGTGAAGCATCAACAAACAAACAAAAAAAACCCTAGAATACCTCCATATTCAAGGCTATCAGCAATAAGACCTCAGTAGATTATCACATGTAGCTTCAGTAGCAGCGTTAGAACCACCAAAGGCAACTTCAACAGTCATATGAGCAGCCTCAATATCACCTTCAAAAAAACATCAAGGGTAAGGCTCAGCTATGTAATCATCTAAACCTTTCTTCGAATCTATTCTAGATTAAGAAAACATTAAAAGTTTGAGAAGGAAAGTTTTTTTATAGCCAAAATTAGTAGGAGAGCAGCCTTGGCCTTATCTAGCAATTAGCTTCACTTTTCCACCAAGACAGATACACAAGAAAACAGGACAAAAGTAAAGAGGACTTGAGAAAGTGGGTAGTAAGCAGTTAGTTGTGATGGAATACAAGGAGTTCCAAGGGGTAATTGAGGGCGAACTCAGTTAACAGAAAAAATAACTCTTATTTTATTTTTCATGCAATGGAAAAAGAGAAAAATTTTGAAAAAAAAGAGAAAAATATTGAAAAAATAAAAAATAAAAGGTGGACCCACTACCTCTTGGAATGTGAAATAGAGTTTCTACAGGTGAAATAGGGCTGCTACCGGCACAAAATTTTCTACAGGAAAAACATATTTGCTACAGGAAAGACAAATTTTCCACAGGAAGTTAACCAGGACAAATTTTGTTGATTAAAGGTGGTTTTACTCCTCTCTCGTCTCTCTCCTCTGCTTACACACTCCATGGACAAATCTAGCATGCACCCATTCACTCATTTCACCTTTAAAGTAGGTAGAAAAATCCATTTTTACTCCTGATTGTAATTACTATAGGAAAGTCCTAACAACTACAGGATTCCCGTATCACTACAGAAAACCCTGTAAATGCTACAGGAAAATTATTTAGAATGAAAGTAGCTCTCTCAAAGGTTTATAAACTTCAAAAAGAACATGATACTTTTTTTTTTCCTATACCTACCACTCCTAACCCTCACTTCAGTCCATGCACAAGGATTCACTCCCTAAACCCTATGTTGTGCCACTAGCATCTAGATCACCTATACCTTGGCATGAGACCTCTCTCCTTACCTTGCCATCACTGCAATCATTCCTTCACTCCATCCCTAACCTCCATAAACCATTTCCCTTCATCTATAAGAAATTTGGAGCCCCAAGAAAAAGAGCTAATACTGTTACAGGAAGTTGAAAAGCTTCACGTAAAAATTATGTATATGGCATGACGAGGTCAAAATATGAGGAGAATTTGATGAAGACGGCTTCAAAGGACCACCAGCAGACTCCAGGAGGATTAACACACCAGAAAAGGTACCTGAGGACCTGCATGCAGAACCTGCAAGAAGAAAAAAGAAAATAAAAAGGTTAAGCGGCTCACTTAGAAACAAGTTGCTAACTCATAAAATACATAATAATAAAAAATAGAAAGAGAAATATACCCATGGCTATTACCAAACTCCAGCTCCCTGCACCAGATAATGGCTTCAACTCCTCGACAACAAGTAAAAACAAGGCCCTGACTTTTCAAACCATTACAGTTGAAGAATCACTTGAGAGAAAGAAGCAGCCTTAACCTACATTATAATTTTAATGGGAGACTGAGATAGGGGAAGAAATGCAAATAGAAGAGTAGCAAGAAGATCAGAAGGAGGAGCATCACATGGACCAATATAAAAAGAATTAAATAGCCCCAACATACATGAAGAACCACAAGGAAAGGAGGATGAATAGGTTGCTCAGAGGATGAGCAACAATTTCAGTAGGGGGGTATGATGGGCGTCTAAATTAGACATAAATTAAGGCCCATCTAACCTTTTCTAGGCACATAAAAGATATATTAAATATCTCTTTTTACACTTAATACTGTTTTGTTATGATTTAATATGTTCTTAGGAAGGTTTATAGATAATTGCATATTTCTGCCTAATATTATTTATTTTTGAAGGATATTGTGAGAATATTGGGAAAATGATGAAGATTTGGAGAAGGATATAATTTAGGGACTTTCTCCCTACTACTGGAGGATCAATATTGGAGAATAAATTAACAAAATATCATGAAATAATTGATATATTTTGGAGAGATTCAAGAACTCCATGTTGAATATTGCAACAAGAAACAATGAAGGAGGCATCCTGAAACATCATACCTGATCCTAGTTGGAAAATAATCACCTAAACTAGGTGGGGCCCACACAGGTGATAGTTGGAAAGTCTATTTTTAGACTACGTATATTTTTAGACATGTAGATCATATTCTATGAGTTGCAGGATGCTATTTGTGTATGGTTGGTCAAGTTGGAAAAATATATGGACTTATATTTTTAGACATATTGAGCATAATCTATTTTTAGATTGCCAGTCTAAAAATAGATATGTCGAATATTATTAGCTCTTAATAATATTTGGACTCTAAAAATTATCTTTATCTTCGTATTAATTTCCACGGAGTGCTATGTGGTAAGTAACAACAGCTAATGTAAGGAATTTACGCTTATTCCCAGGGTTTACCTGAGCTACTGCATGGAGGACTTTGAAGTTGAACCTGCTAAGGGAGTTTGGCAGTTATAAAGCATTTGCAGAGTTGTATTTAGTTTAACTCAGTTAGACTCAGTTGAGCTAGTTGTATCTAGTCTAACTGATTGATACACTAGTGAGAGTGGAGTGAATTAATTATTTAATTAATTGATAAATAATAACTCATTAATCAACCGAAGAATACATCAGTTAACTATAGTGCATGGCAGTTTCAGTGGAGACCAGTGGAGAGATAGGTGAAAGAGCAAGTGTGACTATCAGTTGTGACTATAGTGATGCATTGATTGCATCCAACACTCAGTGGAGATGCCTATGAGGATTGCGTGAGCAAGGCTGGAGAAATTCGAGTTCATTCAGAGCCATTCTTCAGCAGGGATTGCGCAGTAGAGGCAGGCTAGCAGGTGGCAAAGATCGGTGCATGGATTTGCAAGATCGGGCCTGATTAGTGTGTAGTGTTTGTATTGTACCCAAAGCTTTATCAGCTTAGGCGAGGATCATATGATATCTGTCATATATTATATACAGATAGTTGGGGTTTTTAGCTTCAGGCTTTCCCGTTAAATCACTGTGTTAATGTGTGTGAATTTTTATGGTTTCATGTGTGCATTGCAATTGATTTAATTTCCGCATGTGATGATCAATGGTGGAATAGATTCTATATTGTGCATGAAGTCAAATAGTGTATGATTAGGATAATATTAGACATATAACATATCAGTTATATAATTTCTACACTCCAATGATTGATAAAATCTAGGAATGTGTTCCCTGTCATTTACTGCAAACTCCTGGTGTTGGGAACCAGATCCACTATTTGAGGGATTTTTTAGGGGAAATCTTCCTCCTTTCAAGGAAAATTCTTCCTTGCCATTTTTTATAAGTACCAATTACAATTGGCCTCTAGGGGCATGTATTGTTTAGTATTATTGTGGATAAAACTTGTTTTCTAGAAGCTCCACTTTCTTTTCTTGCAGGGATGTACTTGGACTGATTCAATAATGAAGATTGGCTCCATTTTTAACTTCTAAGGATTGGTTTCTTCCATATTATTTTGATTCCTCCTTGGGCTTGGCCATCCTAGGAGCCTCAAAGCCCTCTTGCAGAATTTCTTTATATCCTTTTCACTTCTTATTCACATACATCTCTTATTTATGTTTTACATAGTTCTATATTTAGTATTGTTTCTTTTCTTGTTGTACGATTGAGTTAAATTATTTAAGTGAGTTATTTTTTAGGTTTTTTATAGGTTAAAAATAGTTATTCATCCTTAAAATAAATTTGGGAGGTCATATTAATCATTAAGCTACTTCGATTTGGTTACTAGTTCACGAATATAAGATTTTTGGAAATGCCTTATAGCGAAATAGTAGTAAATTTCTGTTATTTTTTAGAAGGGGTTAATGAGATCCATTTGACTTGATTCCACTTGGATTAGGTCATATGAATTTCAATTTTAATAAAAAAAATCACCTCATTTCATTTGAACTTGATTAGGATATCCTTTTGATAGATTAAATAGCTCACTAGTTCTTGAATTTCCAGATTTTAGAGTAGTAATTTTCTATTATTTTTTTTCACTTGTGAACAGAGGTATTTTGGAGTGATTCCACTTGGAATGGAGACCTACAACATCCTAATTACTAACAAAAATTTTCCCATACCATTTTCATTTTATTTACTTTGTCATTCAGCGAGTTATCTCCAAAATAGAACATCGTGTAGCAAAAACAGAGTTTCCCGTAGCACTATTGTAGCATGTGTAAACTCGACCAGATTTGCTCCCAAATGTTAGTTTTTGTCTCTTAGGCTTGAATAATGAACCCTAGGATCTAATAATATTGGGAAAATTACTAAGAATGGGGGGAGGTGAATTAGTATTTATAACTTACAATAAACTTATTACTTTTCCTTTACTAATTTCTATACGGGACTTTAATGAACCCAACTAGCGTATAGATGCAAACATATTTAAGAAAAATTGCATATGTCTAAAGATATTATTATGCAGATAATTCTTTACTTAGATCAGTGCATCATTCATTCATCATATGTTTAGTAAGCAGTAATCATGTGCAGTAATAACGGAATAAATCATTACACATAAGCAACACACATGAACACTAGGATTTAAAGTGGAAACCCAATACGAGAGAAAACCACCGCTGCTGTCGTCTCTGTCTTCAATATTTATCATATGGAAAACTTCTTACAACTTTGTACTGATGTAGACTCATATCAGTACACAGGAATCTACCTATAAAAGGTGGCAACCTTCTCTCATTCTCCAGCTACTACTGGAAGGGAGCTCCAACCCCCTGATCTCATTTACCAGCCACTACTAGAAGGGAGCTACGATCCCATGCTTCTCGTTTACCAGCCACTCCTGGAAGGGAGCTTCAACCCCTGATCAGAATACAGGTTCTACTGGCAGGAAGATTTTACTTCCACACTGAAGGCTTCAACTCTCAGAAACACTGTAGACCACATTTCATCAATTTTCACACTGGATCCCACAGCTTCAACACAACTCATCATAAAGATCATGCAAGTACATAGTCATTTCAAGTCTATAGATCCTAATACATCATTGTATCCAAGGGTGCATCATAGATTCATATCTACCAATAAAACAGAGTTCATCCCATGCAAATATACTTCAGAGAGAAGTATTCAGTAACAGTCCTTACACCTTGCACACCTTGCACTATGATTTTCCTCACATTATATAGGATTATCCTTTATCAATACCATGAGACAAAACCACACAAGTGTCGATAGTATTCTTAGACGAAATAAAATAGATGATACAACCCTCAAGACTGTGGGCTAATACCTTGGTAATTCCCCTTGGTATCATAATTTCAGAGCGCAAAAGTCATACGCGACTTTGTTTCTTTGTACCCGCGTGTATACGCGACTTCTCTTCATAAAAATTATGTATATACTAATTCTCAATGTATACGCGGGTTGCCTGTATACCAAGTAGCGTATACATTGCCTCCATACGTGGGTTTCCTTCATCAAACTTGCATATACATTGAGAAATATTTCTTCTTTCATTTTTCTGGCACTTACTGGAATTCCTTTCTCTGTCACATCTGATCTGACCTATAGAAACATAATTTTTACATATTTAACAAATAGGTTGCTATCAAAAGGAAAATCATCAAGTAGGTTTCCATCAAGAACAACTTCATCAAGTAGGTTGCCATCAAGGACAACATATTTCATCATATTTCCAAAAATCTCCCCCTTTGGACTTGATGGCAACCATGATGGTGTTTGATCACCACAAAAGATAGATACATTAATTTTTACATCTTTATTCAAACACCAAGATATTCTCCCCCTTTGAAATTAAGGGCAAAGGACGGATCAAGATCGAAACAAGGTTACTCTTTCCTTGTAGAAAGAAGAGCTTTGTAGATCTGATGTGCACTTTATTGACCATGCTCCCCCTAAGTTAATGCTGAATCTTCAGACATATTTTTCAATGAAGTACATGACTCTATAACTCAACCGAGTATGACCTTTCCTATCACCAAGGACTCATACTTACATCAATGATCCAAGCAAGTAGAATTACATATTTTATTCTACTACCCAACCAAGTGGGTTTACAACTTTGAACAAGTCCTTACATGAATAAATATAAGAATTTTACATCATAGGTCTCAACATGACCTTTTCCTCAAATTACATATATGACTTTTTATAACTAAGACCAAAATATCTTAAGGGAGAGATCATAATTCAACAACCAACATAATGCCAACAATGCATTACTCTCAGCAAGGCTAATGCTCCCCCTAAAATTATGCTCCTAATCACCACAACAACTCATTCATCAAAGCATCTTCATCAAGTAGATAATAAAACCTTAATATCATATCAAAAGATATAACCATCAACATCAGATCAAGAAAATTTCTGTCAACAACATATCAGAAATTGTTCTTGAGTCCGTCTCACTATTTGTCTTATGAGAGGAAAACATACGCAACTGTCACCATTGGAACTCGCGTGTATACATGGCTTTAGTTCATGAAACCCACGTATAGAAAGTGAAATACTAAATATTTCACAGCTCCTCATCCTCTTGGATTTATACATTTTTTACCTGTCTTCTGTTGTCACATTAGATGCACTGTTAGAAATAAAATCAACCATAATTACCAAACCAACCATGGGAATCACCATATATAACTCCCCTTGTGATGATATATTACTGATTCCTATAATGTATCTCACATCACTCCTACAGTCATTATGAGAGGAAAAGATTTAGAAACAGATGAATACATTAGGGTCAATATTCCCTACGTTTTTGACCGGTGCTTCTTCTCTTTCCAGCTTTGCTTGTAATTTCTTATTGTGTGCGGGAACTTCTCAGATTTGTTCATCATACTTAACTTGCAATCAGTGGCCTTATGCCCAAATGAGTTACAATAGAAACAACATCCATGAAAGAATCCTTTCTTTCTTGATCTATGCAATTCTTCAATAACCGGATCCCTTTCTGTTAAGGAATTATCATCATCCATGGTACATGCCATGAGTACTTTCAGATTTTGATCAGAATATTCTTCTTCATTTGAAAATTCATCATTATCTTCATTTGTATAATAACTCCTTCCATTTTCAAACTGTTTCCTTTTATCATGATTTTCTTTATAAGGACATTTAGCAGCATAATGACCAACTCTTCCACAAGCAAAACACTTGAAGGGAAGCTTACCTTTGAATCTTCCAGTACCTGGTTGAAGTCTTCTCAGAAAATTTTCTTCTTCTTCTTCTGATATATAACCTGATTCCTTGACAACTTCCTTTTCTTTTCCTTTTTCACATTCCTTAAAGGCATCTTCTCTGACTTGTGAGGGACCGCCTGTTCTCATTTCAAAAAAATTCAGGATACCATGTAGTTGAATAACAATAAGAGTTTGCAGATCTTTCTTTTCTTCAATAGCTGACACTTTTGAATTGAACTTTGGAGTTAGAGATCTCAATATATTTTCTACTAAAGTTGATTCTTTTATATCTTCACCAATATTCCTCATAGAATTCACAATCTCATCTAAACTTAGGAATAAAATTGCAATACTTTAATCATCATGCATTCTGAAATTTTCATATTGCATTCTAAGAGTTTGAAGTTTGGAACTTTTTACCTTTGCATCACCTTCATAGCTCTGAATGATCTTGTCCCATATTTCCTTTGCTGAATTGAACTGCATAACTTTGACAAATTTTGTTTCTGACAAGCTTCCTAATAAAGCATTGACAACTTTTGCATTGATTTCATATCTCTTTCTTTCTGCTACATCTATAGGAACACTTGCTGGATACTAGTAACCTCCTTCCACGATTCCCCATACATCTGCTCCAATACTTTGAAATAAACTATTGTTCGTATCTTCCAGAATAATAGATTACTTCCATTGAAAAATGGTGGCTTGATAGAAATTACTCCTTCATGACTTATCATTGCGATGGATGTCCTTCAAGCGATCAAGCTTTTCCTCGTTTAATCATTCGATGCCATTGTTAAAAAAAAAAAAAAAAAAAAAAAAAAAAAAAATACCTAGATGGGGTGAATGAGTATTTATAACTTACTGTAAAAATTTTACTTTTCCTTTACTGATTTCTATACATGACTTTAATGAAACCAACTAGCGTATACACGTGGATATATTTAAGAAAACTCGCATATGTCCAGAGATATTATTATGTAGATAATTATTTACTTAGATCAATGCATCATTCATTCATCATATGTTTAGTAAGTAGTAAGCATGTGCAGTAAGAACAGAATAAATCATCACACATGAACACTAGGATTTAATGTGGAAACCCAATACGATATAAAACCACCACTGCTGTCATCTTTGTCTTCAATATTTATTATATGGAAATATTCTTACAACTTTGTATTGATGTAGACTCATATCAGTCCGCAGGTAGCTACCTGCAGAAGGCTGCAACCTTCTCTTTTTCTCCAGCTACTACTGGAAGGGAGCTCCAACCCCTTGATATCATTTACTAGCCACTACTGGAAGGGAGATATGACCCCCTTCTTCTTGTTTACCAGCCACTCCTGGAAGGGAGCTTCAACCCCCTAATCGAAATACCAACTTCTACTTCCACATTGAAGGCTTCAACCCTCAGGAACACTGCAGACCACGTTTCATCAATTTTCACACTAGATCCCACAGCTTCAACACAACTCATCATAAATATCATGAAATTACATAGTCATTTTAGGTCTAGAGGTCATAATCCATCATTGTATCCAAGGGTGAATCATAGATTCATATCTACCAATAAAACAGAGTTCATCCCATGCAAATATACTTCAGAGAGAATTATTCAGTAACATTCCTTACACCTTGCACAAATTGCACTATAATATTAGCCTTTATCAACACCATGAGCCAAAACCACACAAGTGTTGATGGTATTCTTGGACGAAATAAAATAGATGATACAATGCTCAGTACTGTGGGCTAATACCATGGTAATGCCCCTTGGTATCATAATTTTAGAGTGAAAAAGGCATACGCGACTTTGCTTCTTCATACCCACATGTATACGTAACTTCTCTTCATAAAAACTGCGTATATACTAATTCTCAATGTATACGCGGGTTTCCTGTACACCAAGTAGCATATACATTGCCTCCAAACGTGGGTTTCCTTCATCAAACTTGCGTATACATTAAGAAATATTTCATGTTTCATTTTTCTGGCACTTACTGGAATTCCTTTCTCTGTCACATCTGAACTGACCTGTAGAAAAATAATTTTTACATCTTTAAAAAATAGATTTCTATCAAAAGGAAACTCATCAAGTAGGTTTCCATGAAGAAAAATTTTTTCAAGTAGGTTTCCATCAAGGACAACATATTTCATCATATTTCCAACAATCTCCCCCTTTGGACTTGATGGCAACCATGATGGTGTTTGATCACCACAACAGATAGATACATTAATTTTTACATCTTTATTCAAACACCAAGATACTTCCCCTCCCTCTTTGAAATCAAGGGAAAAGGGTGGATCAAGACCAAAACAATGTTTCTCTTTCCTTGTAGAAAGAAGAGCTCTGCAAATCTGATGTGCACTCTATTGACCATGCTCCCCCTGAGTTCATGCTGAATCTTTAGACAGATTTTTCAATGAAGTACTTGACTCTATAACTCAACTGAGTATGAACTTTCCTATCACCAAGGACTCATACTTACATCAATGATCCAACCAAGTGGAATTAAATATTTGACTCTACTACCCAACCAAGTGGGTTTACAAATTTGAACAACTCCTTACATGACAGAATATAACAATTTTACATCATAGGTCTCAACATGACCTTTTCATCAAATTACAGATATGACTTTTTATAACCAAGACCAAAAGATCTCAAGAGAGAGAGATCATAGTTCAACAACCAACATAATGCCAACAATGAATTACTCTCAGCAAGGCTAATGCTCCCCCTGAAACTGTGCTCATGATCACCACAACAACTCATTCATCAAAGCATCTTCATCAAGTAGATAATCAAACCTCAATATCATATCAGCAAATATAACCGTCAACATCAGATCAAGAAAATTTCTATCAGCAGCATATCAAAAATTGTTCTTGAGTCTGTCTCACTGTTTGTCTTATGAGAGAAAAACATACGCAATTATCACCATTGGAACTTGCATGTATACACGGCTTTAGTTCATGAAACCCGCGTATAGAAAGTGAAATACCGAAGATTTCACAACTCCATATCCTCCCGGATTTATACATTTTGTACATGTAATCTGTTGTCACATTAGATGCACTATTAGAAATAAACTCAACCATAATTACCAAACCGGCCATGGGAGTCACCATATATAGCTCCCCCTGTCATGATACATTACTGATTCATATAATGTATCTCACATCACTCCTGTAATCATTATGAGAGGAAAAACTTTAGAAACAGATGACTGCAGTAGGATCAATATTCGCTACGTTTTTGACCGATGCTTCTTATTTTTCCAAATTTTCTTGTAATTTCTTATTGTGTGCTGGAACTTCTTAGATTTGTTCATCATACTTAACCTGCAATCAGTGGCCTTATGTCCAAATGAGTTATAATAGAAACAACATCCATGAAAACATCCTTTCTTTCTTGATCTATGCAATTCTTCAATAACCAGATCCCTTTCTTTTAAGGAATTATCATCATCCATGGTACATGCCATGAGTAATTTCAGATCTTGATCAGAATATTCTTCTTCATTTGACAATCCATCACTATCTTCATTTGTATACAAACTCCCTCCTTTTTCAAACTGTTTCCTTTTATCATGATTTTCTTTATAAGTACATTTAGCAGCATAATGACCAACTCTTCCACAAGAAGAACACTTGAAGGGAAGCTTACCTATGAATCTTCCAGTACCTGGTTGAAGTCTTATCACAAAATTTTCTTTTTCTTGTTCTGATATATAACTTGATTCCTTGACAACTTTCTTTTCTTTTCCTTTTGCACATGCCTTAAAGGCAGCTTCTTTGACTTTTGAGGGACCTCCTCTTCTCATTTTAAAAGAATTCAAGATATCATGTAGTTGAATAATAGTAAGAGTTTGCAAATCTTGTTTTTCTTCAATAGCTGACAATTTTGACTCGAACTTTGGAGTTAGAGATATCAATATATTTTGTACTAAAGTTGAGTCTTTTATATCTACACCCATATTCCTCACAGAATTCAAAATCTCATCTAATCTTAGGAATAAACTTGCAATACATTCATCATCATGCATTCTAAAATTTTCATATTGCATTCTAAGAGTTTGAAGTTTGGAACTTTTTACCTTTGCATCACCTTCATAGCTTTGAATGATCTTGTCCAATATTTCCTTTGCTGAATTGAGCTGCATAACATTGACAAATTATGTTTATGACAAGCTTCCTAATAAAGCATTGACGACTTTTTCATTGATTTCATATCTCTTTCTTTTTGCTGCATATGTAGGAAAACTCGATGGATACTTGTAACCTCCTTCCATGATTCCCCATACATCTGCTCCAAGACTTTGCAAATAAGATCTTGTTCGTATCTTCCAGAATAATATATTACTTCCATTGAACAATGGTGCTTGATAGAAAATACTCCTTCATGAATTCTCATTGCGACAAATCTCCTTCAAACGATCAAGCTTCTTCTGAAGGACCTACTCCGATACAAATTGTTGTTAAAAATACTGAGATGGGGGTGGGGGGTGAATCAGTATTTATAACTTACTATAAACCTTTTGCATTTCCTTTACTGATTTCTATACATGACTTTAATGAACTCAACTAGCATATACACGCGGATATATTTAAGCAAACTTGTGTATGTCTAGAGAACTTATTATGCAGATAATTCTTTACTTAGATCAGTGCATCATTCATTCATCATATGTTTAGTAAGCAGTAAGCATGTGCAGTAAGAACAAAATAAGTCATCACACATAAGAAACACACATGAACACCAAGATTTAAGGCGGAAACCCAATACAGGAGAAAACCACCGCTATTGTCGTCTCTGTCTTCAATATTTATTATAAGGAAAATTGCTTACAACTTGGTACTGATGCATACTCATATCAGTACGCAGGAATCTACCTGCAGAAGGCTGCAACCTTTTCTCATTCTCAAGTTACTAATAAAGGGAGCTCCAACCCCCTGATCTCATTTACTAGCCACTACTGGAAGGGAGCTATGACCCCCTGCTTCTCGTTTACCAGCCACTCCTAGAAGGGAGCTTCAACCCCCTGATCAGAATACCAACTTGTACTTCCACATTGAAGGCTTCAACCCTCAGAAACACTGCAGACCATGTTTCATCAATTTTCACATTGGATCCCACAGCTTCAATACAACTCATCATAAATATCATGCAAGTACATAGTCATTTTAGGTCTAGAGATCCTAATCCATAATTGTATCCAAGGGTGCATCATAGATTCAGATCTACCAATAAAAAAGAGTTCATCCCAAGTGTCGATGGTATTCTTCGACAAAATCAAATAGTCAATACAATGCTCAATATTGTGGGCTAATACCATGATAACTCCCCTTGGTATCATAATTTTAGAGCGCAAAAGGCATACATGACTTTGCTTCTTCGTATCCACATGTATACATGACTTCTCTTCATAAAAGCTGCGTATATAATAATTCTCAATGTATTCATGGGTTTTCTGTATACCAAGTAGCGTATACATTTCCTCCATATGTGGGTTGTCTTCATCAAACTTGCGTATACATTGAGAAATATTTCTTGTTTCATTTTTCTGGCACTTACTGGGATTCCTTTCTTTGTCACATCTAAACTGACTTGTAGAAACATCACTTTTACATCTTTAACAAATAGGTTGTTGTCAAAAGGAAACTCATCAAGTAGGTTTCCATCAAGAACAACTTCATGAAGTAGCTTGCGATTAAGGACAACATATTTCATCATATTTCCAACAATATCCCCCTTTGGACTTGATGGCAACCATGATGGTGTTTAATCACCACAACAGATAGATACATTAATTTTTACATCTTTATTCAAACACCAAGATACTCCTCCCCTTTGACATCAAGGGCAAAGGGCGGATCAAGACCGAAACAACGTTTCTCTTTCCTTGTAGAAACAAGAGCTCTGCAAATCTGATGTGTACTGTATTGGCCATGCTCCCCCTAAGTTCATGCTGAATCTTCAAAAATATTTTTAAATGACGTACATGACTCTATAACTCAACCGAGTATGATATTTCCTATCACCAAGGACTCATACTTACATCAATTATCCAACCAAGTGGAATTAAATATTTGACTCTACTACCCAACCAAGTGAGTTTACAAATTTGAACAAGTCCTTACATGACTGAATATAACAATTTTACATCATAGGTCTCAACATGACCTTTTCATCAAATTACAGATATGAATTTTTATAACCAAGACCAAAATATCTCAAGAGAGAGATCATAATTCAGCAACCAACATAATGCCAACAATGCATTACTTTCAGCAAGGCTAATGCTCCCCCTGAAACTGTGCTCCTGATCACCATAACAACTCATTCATCAAAGCATCTTCATCAAGTAGATAATCAAACCTTAATATCATATCAACATATATAACCATCAACATCAAATCAAGAAAATTTCTATCAGCAGCATATCAAAAACTGTTCTTGAGGTTGTCTCACTGTTTTTCTTATCAGAGAAAAACATACGCAATTGTCACCATTGGAACTCGTGTGTATACGAGGCTTTAGTTCATGAAAATCGCATATAGAAAGTGTAATATTGAATATTTCACAACTCGATCTCCTCCTGGATTTATACATTTGGTACCTATCTTCTATTGTCACATTAGATGCACTGTTAGAGATAAACTCAACCATAATTACCAAACCAGCCATGGTAATCACCATATATAGCTCCCCTTGTGATGATACATTACTGATTCCTATAATGTATCTCACATCACTCCTACAGTCATTATGAGAGGAAAAAATTTAGAAACAGATGACTGCAGTAGGGTCAATATTCCCTATGTTTTTGACCAGTGCTTCTTCTTTTTCCAACTTTGCTTTTAATTTCTTATTGTGTACTGGAACTTCTTAGATCTGTTCATCATACTTAACCTACAATCAGTGGCCTTATGCCCAAATGAGTTACAATAGAAACAACATCGATGAAAGCATCCTTTCTTTCTTGATCTGTGCAATTCTTCAATAACCGGATCCCTTTATTTTAAGGAATTATCATCATCCATGGTACATGCCATGAGTACTTTCAGATCTTGATTAGAATCTTCTTCTTCATTTGAAAATCCATCATTATCTTCATTTGTATAATAACTCCTTCCTTTTTCAAATTGTTTCCTTTTATCATGATTTTCTTTATAATGACATTTAGTAGCATAATGACCAACTCTTCCACAAGAAAAACACTTGAAGGGAAGCTTACCTCTTAATCTTCCAGTACCTGGTTGAAGTCTTCTCACCAAATTTTCTTCTTTTTCTTCTGATATATAACTTTATTCCTTGACAAATTCCTTTTCTTTTCCTTTTGCACATGCCTTAACGACAACTTCTCTGACTTGTGAGGGACCTCCTGTGTGCCTGCAAAAGTAGCCTATGACATGTAAAGTTGGCATGGTATCGTTAGAAGAGTTGTAATCTTGTTTTTCTTCAACAGACACATAATTTCTTCAATTAAACTTTGGAGTTAGAGATATCGATATATTTTCTACTAAAGTTGAGTCCTTTATATCTACACCAATATTCCTCATAGAATTCACAATCTCATCTAATATTAGGAATAAACTGGAAATACTTTCATTATCATGCATTCTGAAATTTTCATATTGCATTCTAAGAGTTTGAGGTTTGGCACTTTTTACCTTTGCATCACCTTCATAGCTCTAAATGATCTTGTCCCATATTTCCTTTGCTGAATTGAGCTGCATAACTTTGAAAAATTATGTTTTTGACAAGCTTTCTAATAAAGTATTGACAACTTTTGCATTGATTTCATATCTCTTTCTTTCTGCTGCAACTATAGGAACACTTGTTGGATACTTGTATCCTCCTTCCATGATTCTCCATACATCTGCTCCAAGACTTTGCAAATAAGCTCTTGTTCGTATCTTCCAAAATAATAGATTACTTCCATTGATCAAAGGTGGCTTGATAGAAAATACTCCTTCATGACTTCTCATTGCGACGTATCTCCTTCAAGTGATCAAGCTTCTTCTGAAGGACCTACTCAGATACCAATTGTTGGGAAAAATACTAAGAGGGGGGGTGAATCCAAGATGAGAATCTCACTGTAAAATTTTTACTTTTCCTTTAATGATTTCTATACGCGACTTTAATGAACCCAAATAGCATATACACACAGATATATTTAAGAAAACTTGCGTATGTCTAGAGATCTTATTATGCATATAATTATTTACTTAGATTAGTGCATCATTCATTCATCCTATGATTAGTAAGCAGTAAGCATGTGCAGTAAGAACAAAATAAATTATCACACATAAGCAACACATATGAACACCAGGATTTAAGGTGGAAACCCAATACGGGAGAAAACCACTGTTGTTGTCGTCTTTGTATTCAGTATTTATTATATGGAAAAATACTTACAACTTTGTACTGATGCATACTCATATTAGTACGTAGGCATCTACCTGCAGAAGGCTGCAACCTTCTCTCATTCTCTAGCTACTACTGGAAGGGAGCTCCAACCCCTTGATCTCATTTACCAGCCACTACTGGAAGGGATCTATGAACCCCTGCTTCTCATTTACCAGCCACTCTTGGAAGGGAGCTTCAACCCCCTGATCAGAATATCAACTTCTACTGGCAAGAATTTTCTACTTCCACACTGAAGGCTTCAACCCTCAGAAACACTGCAGACCACATTTCATCAATTTTCACACTGGATCCCATAGCTTCAATACAACTCATCATAAATATGATGCAAGTACATAGTCATTTCAGGTCTAAAGATCTTGATCCATCATTGTATCCAAGGGTGCATCATAGATTCATATCTACCAATAAAATAAAGTTCATCCCATGCAGATATACTTCAGAGAGAAGTATTCAGTAATAGTCCTTACACCTTGCACACCTTGCACTATGGTCTTCCTCACCTTATATAGGATTATCCTTTATCAATGCCATGAGCCAAAACCACACAAGTGTCAATGGCATTCTTGGACGAAATCAAATAGACAATTCAAAACTCAATACTGTGGGCTAATACCATGGTAATTCCCCTTGGTATCATAATTTTATAGCACAAAAGGCATATGTGACTATGCTTCTTCATACCCGCGTGTATACGTGACTTCTCTTCATAAAATCCGTGTATATAATAATTCTCAATGTATACGCGGGTTGCCTGTATACCAAGCAATGTATACATTGCCTCCATACGCGGGTTGCCTTCGTCAAAATTGTGTATACCTTGAGAAATATTTCATGTTTCATTTTTCTAGCACTTACTGGAATTCCTTTCTCTGTCACATTTGAACTGACCTGTAGAAACATCATTTTTACATCTTTAACAAATAGGTTGCTATCAAAAGGAAACTCATCAAGTAGGTTTCCATCAAGAACAACTTCATCAAGTAGGTTGCCATCAAGGACAACATATTTCATCATATTTCCAACAAATACATTATTTAGGAAGAATAAACACCACTTACGACATTCATTTTCTCAAATTAGATTAGGCCTTTTTATTTGAATTCATGCTCTTAGGATTTCCGTTAAAACTTGTTGTTCTTTACTAGGATTAATTTCTTTTCAAATCAACAATTCCATTTATGCAATTAGTTTAGGCTTTGATTTCATGAAATTCACTCCATTACATCAAATCAAAAAAATAAGGACACATTGTATGCTTCACATATAGTGTGGACACCTCTTAATTTTGTACGAACCCCGGGTTGATAATAAAGTTGGTAGCCTTGGTAGTTGAAACATTCTTGTTGCAATACTGAGGCTCATAATATGCCAAGACGCAACATAGATCAAATATATTTTATGTTTTAGTATGTATGTTTTTGTTATATATGAGTAGATGGAGGGCAATGTACAGTTGAATGTGTTGTTGAGTTATTGAGTAGTTGTGTGGCATGAATTACTGGATAATGGGGTGTGATGGGAGATATTTTCAGTCAAATTATTAGCTTGATGTCATTGAACAAAGAAAACATGGATGAAACCTTAAAAAAATTCCTTTATAAACTAGCAAAAACCATCAACATAATTTTTTCCAAAGGGATACTCATTTTTCTACAATAAGATCAGCCCCAAAAAGAGCATGAGATGGGATACAAAATCTTGACACTTGGGATAGATTTGAGATGCATGGGGGTGACCGCAAAAGTCATTCTCAAACTATAAGAAATTTCTTCACTCCTTTCCAAGGTGGATAATTCATATGGGGAGAGATTGATTTGGGCTCTAAAGACATACATGCTTTCCTTAGCACAACACAAGTGTTTGGAGAACCCTTGTATAGGAGTCAAACATCCAATTGCCTCATGTCTTAATAGTATCTTGATTTTGACCACACCTATACCCCCTTACAGTGATAACATTATGAGGGGAGTCTTCAGGTTGATAGTGGAGACCCTGCAGGATTTGGATAACAGTGAGGGCCCTACCTTTTGGAAGAGGTTAGAGATTCTAGAATTCATGGCCTTCGTTAGAGTTAATGACCTCATGTTTGAGCTGGAGTGTGATGAAGTGATCCTACAGATGTTCCAATGCTTCTTCAACATTAGGAAACATCATCCTGACATAGTCATAACACACATACAATCCATTTTGTCCTCATGTATGGGAGGTCATGATGCCATTTGTAGAAGGTTGCAGTCCATAGTATTGGCCATTTGGAGGAGAGAGAATTTAGTTTCACTTGTTGCGTATGGACTAGCCAAAAGGTTAGTAGTATAGAACATTGAGTTTTTCAAGAGAAAATTGACACAGGAGGAGTTGCGGAGGATTGGCAAACCCAAGAATGAGTTGAGGAGGAAGGGACTTTGTGTCATCTACAAAGAACCTTGGGGGCCTGATCACTCATGTTTGAGAGATACAGAGGGGATGGGTGAGGTATATCAGGAGGATATTCCTTATGTCTTTCTGGAAGAGGACTTCTCTTTAGATGAGTCCATGGGATCATATGAGGATGTCTTTAGGGAGCATGAGAAGTCATGCAGAGTTATGGACAACATGCCAGATTTATATCCTGGTGTGTATGGTGATCAGTCAGGGGAGTTTAGAGGAGATATTGAGGATGATGAGTCACCTGTGATGATTCAACATGAGAAACATATGGTGGAACATGAGTCAGCTGAGGAGGAGGATATGCATAGTATGCATGATTATCCTTTTGGGGAGAGCCATTTGGAGGTTCATATTGAGTCATTGATGGATGTGTAGCTACCCTTGGGGTCAGTCATTGATGAGGAGTAGATATATGTACGGACATATAGCAAGGTGAGAGTAGTTGCAAAAACTTATCCTCAAGAGGTGTTGGAGGTCGCTAGGGTATTTATGTGGGAGGCTAGTAGAAAACAGGTTCATGGCATTTCCAATCAAAGGAGGGGTGAGCTGTTGGAGATGGTGTTGCATCCATCTTTGGGCCAACCCACCAGTGAGGTGTAGGTAGATCCACAGAAAATTAGCATAGCTACAGTAATTTCAGGGAGAAACACTCTTCAGGAGTACATAGATAGGGATTGCAACATATATTTCCCACTCTGGCCTATTATAGAGAGAGGGGTATGCTTCTTCAGAAAAATCTCACTGATGGAGGAGACAAAGCATCATGAGTTGAGCACGGGCTAATGACAACACAATATACTTGTTCCATATAGAGGTTTCCTTTCATTTTATTCATTTCCTGATATATATTGGCTAAAGATCATGAGTTTGTATCCTATTGATGGAGTATAACTCTTAGTTTGAGGCAAATTTTAGCAAGAGCAGTTAGATGAGAGAGTTAATGCATGTTTTAGTCGGCAGTGGATTTTGAACCGACAATTCATTAGTATTTCAGTAGCATTGGCCCAACATCAACAAAGTAGGGTTGACCTCGGCCTATGCCCAAGGTTGGATTTGAGAGATTTGCTAAGTTTGTATTCGCTTCATGGAGAAACAACTATAGCTAGAGACAGAGCACAATCTGAGCCATGGGACTTGGGTGATGATTGGCCATGGTGGCATTGAGATCTAGGAGGATTGGTCGATGATAAGTATGATGAGAGATCATTTTGGGATCCCGACATTGAGGGGTATGTTCCTAGTGGATTGACACATAGGCATTGCGGCACCCAGCGGTTTGTATGGGATCCAGGCATTGAGTCTTAGTTGCATTGGGCCAACATGCTGGTCCACATATTTGGATTTCTTGAGGGAAAGAAAGCATGGTTTAGAGGATTTGTAATGTTCCTTTTTCTAGTATTCCTTATGACATGGTTAGGTTGGACTTTTAGAGTTGGGGACAAACAAGTCATAGGTGCAGGTTGGCGTCATCAGCGCGCACTAGGGGATTTTGGAGAGGTTTTGAGGAGTTCTTATGAGGTCTAATGGAATTCTCTTGGTAACTTTCTTCATAGTTGGTAAAATATCTTGTTTAGGATATTGCATGATGATTTGGTCAAAAGAGTTAGTTTAACTTGTTGTGACAGGAAGTAGATATAATTGCAAGTGTACCTTATTGAAAAACCACCGATGAGGTATGATGTGAATATATTTCAATTTATTTTTAATATAATGGAATTTATGTGCTTGGTACTTGGAGTTTGTTGTAATCGAAATCACAAAGAGTTGTTACTATGTGATCTAGTGTTTGATATATCACTGGACAAGCACAAGCACAACTAAGAAGATATACAAGATCCCAAATCCCACATGATTCACAAGCAACATGCAATTAGATCTATGCTATGAGGAAGAGAAGATTACCTTTCCTCCTCATAGATTGGGGATGGATCTTGAGTTCAAAGCATAATTTCTCCACACGAGCGATCTACCCGATTGACTTCTAATCTCAACACCTGCACACAATCATGAACATACAAGGACAACAAGTGATCTTCCTCGGAATATTGTTACATAAACAACGATATAATGATAAACCAATCACATAAACTGAAACACTATCATGTAAGAGAGAGAACATAGCTCTTCATTAATCTCAAAAACATGATACAATGCTTCTATACCTTTGATCCATCTCCACTCTGTAATTCAGAATATTTTCCCCAATAGATGTGATATATGAGTATGAAGAGCACTCACATAAAAAATAGGACCTCACAAGCTCTCAAGATGATAGCAAGATAGAATCAAAGGATCAAGATCTCAACGCAACAACAATATGGCTCTCCAAAACTAGCTTGACCCCTTAAAATGATCTAGTATAAATTGTTAAATGACAGGTTCCGAGAGGATGAATGTGGATGCTCAGGATGACGAAAAGTTAAAGAATATTCTAGCAAATGAGTGTTGGCTAGCTCAAATCAGTGAGTAATCGAGGTGATCTCATAGGGAATGAGTCATTTAGGAATATTCCCTTCGACACAGGCACATAGAGGGCCAAATAGGACCTTAGTTGTGGGAACAAGAGGCCTAGTTCACGGATAAAGGCCCTTGGTCATGGGCACAAGCTTGCTAGCCCACAGTTAAGTGTAAAACTAGCAAAAATAGGCCCCCCAAGTTAGGAAAAATTCATTTAATTGTGAGGGCTAAGGGTCAGTGATGTAGGGGTAGAAAATTAGGTTGATAACATATGCCCCCTAATGTATGAGGTTAGAATGAGAAGCTGATGGCCGAAATACATTATAAAAAAATCAAAGGTCAAAGTGGCAGTGGGGAAATAGAGCTAAGAAAGAGATCGAAAAACACTAAAGTTTAAATCTCAATTGTGATGGTAACATCCCCGAGGCGGGCATACCCATGCTCAAGCATAAGAAGATACTAAACATGGCCTCCAAACATACACTATGGATCGATGACATAAAGGACTCAAACATGGCCACGATAGACATACACAGTGGATCCATGTGACTCAATGAACAGATCATATCCACTAAGGAATACAATCATGGATCTATATCAGAGTATATGTTAGGGCTCTGTTATAGGTCAATTTGGGCACCATCCCAAATGACCTGGTTAAACTGGACATTATCTCCAGAACCAATGAATAGGGTCTATCATCCCTTATCATTTTAGTTTCTACATGCCCTAAGACAAATAACAAGAAAAAATCATCCATGACTTCCATTGCAAGGTTTCCAAGATTTGACGTACATGTTATATCTCCTGTGAGCTCACCAACGCAACCTCTCAAGGGACTAACTACTTTTCATATGCAGTTACCTCCATTCAAGGGTTCTCTACAAATCACTTCCCAACATTCAAGAGTGTGTTGGTCAATTGGGAGTGAAATTCTCATTGTTCTGAAATATCCACATGGCCAGTGCCTTCTAGAAGAGTCCATATGTGTCAAACTTCGAATCCATGTGTCCATTAAACACCTCTGAGCTAGGAAACATGTCTTGCTTATTATTAGAAAGTCATTGATTGTGAAACTACCTTCATTTGTTCTATAAATTGAGCACAGATCCTAGTGCTTGAGAAGGAAGAAATTTGGTAGAGAAATGTTGTTGGAATCTCAATTGAGTGTTTGATTTGAGTGATATGCTACTAGAGAGATGTTCATTGTCATGAGGTTGGGATGAAGCTGGATTTGGTGACATCAAATCAATCACTAGTTGTAACCTCCCCCTTCTATCCATTAATAAATATTGCTACTTACTTTCCCACATATGTATCTGTATAAGCTTCTATCTTTCATATTATGGATTCTTAGCTTATGTATATGTTTCATGTTTCGTTGATTTAACTGATTAAAGTAAATAGCCATCTGTATATTGCAATATCTTTGTTGTTTATTGTTTATACTTGTAGGAACTAGTCTGGCGATCAAATTTGGATTGGAAGCTACAACAGGAGCGACATAGGGAGAATAGGAAGCGCTTGGACTCCAAGTAAGTTTCTCCATATTTCTATGTGTCTATTTACTATTAGGAAAAATATATGTAAATTCTGTGATCTATTTTTCTAAATGCATAGCACCACATTTAGGGAATGTGTTTTATCCATAATTCATAATTCCACATAACAAATTGGCGACTCCATTGGGGAGTTTACTTTCATCCTTGGTGTTTTTTTTCTTCTGCTTATTAACCTAGTAGCATCTATTCTCAATTATTAGGCTTTTGAAACAAATAATTGCATTAGAATTGTGTTTAGTAGCTTGAATTTTGTTCTCTACTGCGCCCAATGCACTGTAGTTCAAGACACAATGCTTTGCATAGCACTATCTCCCACTCAAGGGTGCTTTGCAACGCACTGTCTCCCCTTAGAGACTGTGTTGCCCCCTAAGAAAACCAAATTCCCTTTGAATTTTTCATTGCCATCACTTTCAACTTTTTTTTTCTATGTTTTCAACTGTCTGATGCCTCATAGAGACCAGTGAATTTACTTGAATCTTCCTCCTTTGAGAAGTAATTTTTTTCAATGTCTCTTTAAGTGTTTTTCTTTATCATTGAAAAATCAAATTCAAAGTATTTTATTTCTGCATTAGATCCATTTTTTTCGTAAAGGAAATTGTCGTTAAACTCTTCATTTCCTGTAGGAAAAATTGTAGTTCCATTCTTCATTTTTCCTGAAAGAGAAATTGTTGTTAAATTCATTGTTTCTCAAGGAAGAAAGCATTTGTTTTTGTTGATTTTATGCATATAGTTTCCTTTTTGCATTCACATTAAGGGGACTGAAAATAAAAACCTGCATTTGCATATAGTGGATTGTGTGTTTTGCATAGGAACAAATTAGGAAAGCTACATATTAGTTTGTGCTATTTGTTGTTTTCTCTCAAAACTGATTTCTCTTTCCCTTTAGTAGCTAAGATTTTCATTGAAAAAGCTAAAACTAAAAAGTTTTCTTATAGTTTTAGTTTGCATTTTAGGAATTTCCATCGCATCATCATGGTGAACTTTGAAAAGAAAATTGATAAACAATATCAACTTAAAATTTACATCAATTTACCTAAAAAAGCATTGGAACCATAACGATAACATTTAGAAGGTCTAGGCTAGAGACGTGTTTCGGTGTCGTAAAGCATTGCAGCTGTCATTAATTGTCTGTGATACATTTCAAGTGTGATACCTCACTCCACGTACGTAAGTATATCGTAGCTCATCCATGTACCTTCGGGTATATCGGGTGCTGTTATAGTACGAAAAGTATAAAGGGGTGTTCTCACTGTGCGGTTTCGCATTAGACAACGCTAATACAGACTTGGGCCTCCATGTACCTTCGAGTATATTTGGGAGGACAAATTTAGGTTACTATCCATCCATAGTAAACCGAGTTGGTCGCCTTGCAAATTATGATACATCGAACACAACATTCGGGGATATTTCCTGCTTGTACTTCTTGGTTCGCCAGGAGGTATTCTGCAGTTCATAGTTTATTGGTAAACCTTTTGCATAACATTACCATTTTATTTATTTATTTATTTTTGGTCATAAAATAAATCATTCATCGTGGAAGAAGAAAATCCCTTTCCCCGTCGTTCATGTAGACTTGCATTGAAACCACCTTTTCCACCAGAAGCCTCTTCTGGGCGGCGAAGGCGACATCACTATACCAAAACTAGTACCATCAGTACCTCTGGTGAAGCATCATCTTCCCATATACTAGAGTCGGCACAAGTTATTTCTACAAATCTTGGTTCATCTACTATTGTCGAGACAGAGTCCTCACAGCTACCCGTGGTCACAATCTATTCAATCAGTGAGACCATACCTCCCGAACTCGACGTTGTTCAACTAGAAGTTGATCCAGATCCTATATCTTTTTTGCCAGCACATCTGCATCCTAAAGTCGAACGACTGGAAGTTGTTCCTGTATCGGTCGCCCCACAATATATTGTAGCCATTGAGTCTCCCATATCATGCAGTCAACCTCTTGAAATATACTTTTGGCATGACGATGAAATCCTTCCACCTGGTTTAATTTCGATTGAAGAAATCCCACAAGATGAAACACCTTTAACTCCAACCCATTTTGGGGAGGATCTTTACCTGTACAAGTCTTTTCCTCAATCACCATCCTCTTCTTTTGTTGATCTTGTTCCTATTCAAATTCCTGTCGATTCAAAAGGGTATAAATTTGGCCAAGTAACCATGCCTGAACCAACATCTTCGGTTGGACCATCTATTCCAATTGCGTCAGCACCTACTCTCGCTACCCCTTTGATGTTCACAACTTCACTACAATCATATTTTCATGGATGCCCTTTGGTCCGATCAGGTTATAAATATTTATCAGGAATTTTCTCGGGTGCATCTTCAAACCCATGGACTTCACCAATGTCATCGTCTGGTATGATAACTGGTAAACCTATAGTGAGTATTGAATGGCTTGATCCTTTATATCCATCATCAGGGAAATATCAAGCTGGTCCTTCTAGGTCTATTCCATCAAGTACCATCTCAACTAGACTCCCTGCATGTGAAGAACAATAGTTTCCATCTTATTATCCTCCTCATGCTGGGGGGCATCCTTTGGTCACCCACTTTGACAGTACTCCATCATTTTTTCGTCAACCTAATGTCGAAATGAATGTTTGTCAATGGCAGGCCACTCTGCCTATCCAACCACAAACGGTTATACACTCGTATCAACCATTTCAGCCTGTGTTGGACATTGGGTTCAATGCTCCCCATGTTTTTCGTGACATGGACTAACCACCTCTCGTGGATCCTAACACTGATGATTGTAGCGGAGACTAATGTCTATCGGTTTTGGTCTAACGACAATCGTGATTCCAACAAGTGGTATCAGAGCGACAAGTCTCGAGTTCGAAACTCACTTGGCTCGCGTTGGGGGGGAGATTGTTGGACATTGGGTTCAACGCTCCCTGTGTGTTTTGTGACATGGACTAACCACCTCTCATGGATCATAAATCTAATGATTGTAGCAGAGACTAATGCCTACGGGTTTTGGTCTAACGACAATCGTGATTCAAACAACCTGTTACACCCACATCAATTCCATTTGTTAATACATCTTTACCCTTGTTAAAGACTCAAAATGTTGTACAAAAATCATTTCAGGTGGGTCCTTTAACTCAATACCCTCAAGTATTGGGCCTTTAGACTCCAACTCCTTCAGTTAATTTACAAAAACATGTACCTAGAATTATTTATTCACAAGATGGATTACCATATTATGGGTTGTTACAGCCACAACCAGGTTATACTTATCCTCAACTGAATCAAAGTTATTCTAAATTGGGTTATAATATTGGTGGACAGGCCCCTTCGCAGCCACAAGCACAAATGCCACAACCTTCATTTCAACAAGTATCATATCCAGGTTTTGGTCAATAGAATCCTCAACCGTTTGATTATCAAAACAACCCCTAACTGGGTTACAAGCAACATATTCCTTATGTTGGTGCTCAAAGGCTTGTTTCCCAAGCAATTCCATCATACCTTGGCTATGCTCAACCTGAACTTAATCGATAGTTTCCCTTTGTTGCAACTTTAGAGTTACCAGATTTAAACTAGCTCACCAACGATCTAATCAACTATGATCCTTGGTGGCCGGTGATACCTCATAAATTACCCTCGAGTATTCGTAAGTTCAATGGAAACCCTGGGGAAGACCTGTCGACTCATGTTATGACTTATCATTTTTTTTTCATCAAACTCCCTGAATCATGACTTTCTTTAGCTATGACTTTTCTAGCGTACGCTCACTGGTCCAGCTGAAAAATGGTATATTGGGTTACCTAGAGCTTCTTTAGATAATTTCACTACCCTAGCTACTGTATTTTTGACTCACTTCTAGTTACCCATACGATATGAAACTGGAACATAACTCTTGAATAATTTTAAACAGACTAATTCTACTCACATTTCTGATCATATAAATGAGTGGCATTGTCGTCGTAGAATGGTTAAGACATTTTTTCCTGATCAGCTCCTTTCTGAGTGGTTCATTAAGTCCCTATTACCATCTATAACTGAGTATGTGGCTAAGGGTGGTGTCATCACTGAATAGCAGGTCATTTCTCGTACCCAATATTTAGACTTTATTTATACTCAGTCTAGCACGCTCTACGAAAAATTTCCTAACACGCTACGATCTAATTTTACTGTTCCTCCTCCATCAAAGGTCTCTCATGCCGGAGATGGTATGATTGGTACTACAAGAACACATCATAATACTGCATCTGATCCTTCACCTTCTTCTGAAACTAATATCATGTCATTTGACAAAGGAAAAAGTGACAAGCAACCCAGAAGTAAGAAAAAGGGGAAATCAAAGAAAAAGCAAACTTCTAACCCGCAGAAAGATCATCTGATCAATCGTATGGAAATAGGAAACCTCATTATCCATGCATAATTTTTAATGAGGAACACTTTGTTTAGGATTGTCCTCATCACACTAAAGTCTCAAAAATGGTTAAGAATTCACATGCGTCAATTGTGTTGGCAGATCCATTTCCGAATCCAGATACAAATTTGCTTGCTACGGATCCAGCTTCTAGTTCCCAAGTGCTTACGCTATCTGTCACAATGCCATCAACAGATATTTTGGTGTCAACGCATAATAAAGATTATGGTAGTCAGGCCACTGATCAACCTACTACCTTGACCACGAACCCCTCTATAGAATCAGTACTGCCTACTGCTACTCCTGAATTGAAAATCAAGCCACCAAAGGAAGTCGTTCATAAATCGACATACAATCCTCGAGCAAGAGCTGCTCAAAATTATAATATAGTTGAAGATTTGGCTCAATCCCATTCAGCTATGTTAGCTCTTGAGGTATTACAAAATTATCCCTCCCAGAAACAGGCTTTATTGTCGGCTATTGGTGGAATTGATCTAACTGATTCTAATCTCATAGTCTTAAATCATACGGGCTATGTGCCGAAATTATGAACATAATTGAAATTTTCCATCCAAGTAAATGTTCTGAATCACCTTGTGCATCTTACTATTATTGATGAGGGAGCATCTAGATGCATTATGTATCTAACATGTTGGAAGTCACTTGGCTTGCCATGTTTATCTCAATTATCAACGATGTTAAAGGCTTTCGATGGATGTACATATAAGCCTTTTGGTATTATCAATAACCTGCATGTTGAACTAGGGGGGAAAATAGTGAATGTTGACGTTGAAGTTGTTGAAAGACCCCTTGACTACAATATTTCACTTGGAATGCCATGGGTATATGCTATGACTGTAATTGTTTCTACATATTTTAGAATGATCGCCTTTCCACATAAAGGTGTTATCACAGTCATCAATCAACTATCACAGGTAACTGGAAGTGTTTTGTTCGTTCACGCACCCCAACTCACACTTCAGAACACTGGTACAAGATGGATGGTGACCCAAGGGAGAGGTGTGATTCCATTGTGTGCTCAAATATTCTTTTGTGTGCTCACATAATGTCTAGGGAGGCGCTGGTGGCTGTCCTTAGGCGGCTTTCACATAAGGAGTAATTGTCCTTTTCTTGTTGTGGTCCTGGAAAGTGACTTTTTTGCATTTCCAGGAATGTGCACTTATCGGGAAAAAAGGCACGCAGAAGGCATTCTTCTCGAAGGATAAAGCACACATTTGAGCATTTATGACTAGTTCAAATTTGATTTTCTCAAAACCTTAGAGAGTTTAAATACTTCTTGATTCCATAATGTATTCATGTCCTATAAATCCTTGGGCTCGACATTAATTGATTTCGTCTTCTGCTATACAATTTTCTAGTGTTAACAGTCGCCCCGTAATATGTGAGGTCTAGGAAGAACTGTATAGCCGAAATACATTATAGTTTCTTTTCTGTATCGTATGCAGAGAGAGAGAGAGAGAGAGGTCTACGTGTATTTTTGGAATTGATAACACCTTGCACTGTTTTCGAGATAATCATGGCCTAAGGGGCCCGCTACAAGCAGAAAAAATATACAACATATTTACAAAATTTCAACAAGGTGGGCATGTCCCATGCTCGTGATGCTATGGCTAGTTAAACAAATTTGATAGATACATGTGCTGTCTGTGCCACTACTGTGGTAGTGATGCTGGTGGTTGTTGACGATGACTGCCGACGCTCTCAAGGGAATTTTTTCTTTGATGATAGGTGGAATGTGGTACCCATATGCGTAATCCTGGTATGGCATATCATTGTTCCATGTACACATATGTATTGGCTGGGACCTTCCCGTGTAAGAATTTTTGTCAGAGACGCTTATGAAGGCACGGGTCTTCGATGGATCTGGATCAAAGTGCAATGGTTGTAAGGTACGATACCATCGTGACATGAAAGATTTTGCTGTTGTCGAATGTCAAGAGGATCGATGACATCTGTGGACAATGATGTCTCCCACAGTGCCACCCGAGGATACCTCTTTGCATGGGGAGGGGTCATCCAAGGTACTACTTCCTTTTTGGAAAATAGGCGTTGAGGTCGACAAAAAGGAAGCCTTAACCAAACCATGAGTCACCGACCTGAGGGGTCGGGGATCGGGATATGATGGGTTTAACATAGGAATGTTGGTGAGTGGTGACTGAAAATGGATGATGGGGATTCAGTGGCCCGAGGTCGAAGTATACTTGAGCAGCTTAGCGGCAGTCATAGGTATTTATGAAGGAAAAATCCCTGGAGTCGGTAGGACTTCCAGGGTGGGTGTGAACCGGCTATGATTGTCATAATGGTGCATGCATGGGGGGGTGAAATAATTCGACCAAGGGAGATGGGGGACTGCTACCATGGGAGAAAAGGTGAAATATGAGCGCGAAGTGGCAAAGGGAATCGTTTGCGGTCTTTGTACAATTACCAAAAGAATAAAATAATGGGGTTTGGTTTGTACAAAACACATAGATGGGTACCCCAAAAAATGAAAGAGATTCACTCACTGAAGGTGTGGGGACGGTGTTTTGCTGAGGGTAGGGGTCCCATTGGTTGTTCTCATGTGCGGGTTTTATGAAGCGGAAGATGTCGCAGATGGGATTATGCTGATGGATGTATGGTGGTCCAAATGAAATTGTTGGGTGCAAGAATTACACTTAAGCAAACTCCTCAACACTTAATTTATCAACCCTAGGGTTTCGTAAACGTAGTGATGAAGCACAGGAAATGCCAGAGATGGTATGAATATTTATAATTTAAATCCCTACTTTCTTTAAAGGAAAGATTGCAGAATCAAATCAAAAGAGAGTAAGGCAACTTGAACCATCAAAACTAATCTAAGACTGGAACGAGAAAGTATGCATTTGCAAGAGAGAATTAAAGATAAAAGGCAATCACTCCCACTAATGGTTGTTTAATCTACTGAGTGTGTATTTTCCCTTAGCAGAGACACTTTAGCAGTCTCGTTAGATGGGCCCTTAAACCTGCTTCCTTAGAGATTTCCTTCTTGCATTAATCTGTCCTGCACTAGTGCAGGATCAAAGAGTTATGTAGAAGGTATAAATTGTGTCTTTACTGAAGGCTTTTTACTTCATGCAAGGGCTCAAACTTTTAAAGGTTCAGAGCACTCAGATATTGTGGCAAGAAACTAGTTCTTACACCTGATTAGAGCTTCCTGCACTTAGATTTTAATCCTTAAAACAAGTGTTCAATTATTACAAGTGCTAGTTTACTATTGAATCAAATTGCACACATAAAAGTGAATGTTTCTAATTTTAATAAAATGCAGAACTAAAGAAACAATCATTTATTCTGTCATAAGCATTTAAAGAAAGAAAGAAAATAATGAAAAGTAGATTAAGAAAACTTGCTTCATCACACCAACGTGCAATGGTGCAGGTTCATTTCTCCTGCTTGTACCAGGTGGTGGAAAACCAAATAAACAGAACTTACAGGAAAAAGAAATGTCACACCAACGTGCACTAGTGCAGGTTTTCTTCTCCTGCTTGTACCAGGCGGGGAAATCCAATTAAACAGAACTTGCAGGAAAAAGAAATGTCACACCAACATGCATTGTTGCAGGTTTGCTTCTCCTGCTTGTACCAGACGGGGAAATCCAATCTGAAATTAAATGCAGAAAAGTAAATTGCAAGGAAAGAAATTGTGACTACTTCACACGACGGATCTGTTTTCAATCAGACGGGAATAAATGTGCTGAAAATTAAATCACACTTTAATAATTTAAACACACATTACAAAAAACAGAAAATCGGGTAAACGTGCTGGGTTGGCTTGGCCCTATCCAACCAGCGCGTTTCCCTTTTTAAATTAAAGCGTTGCTCAGTAAACTAGTTAATTCATCATCTTAAAAGAAAAGAAACATAATTTCTAAAACATGAGGCGGAAAAACCTTTTATTAATTTATTGAGGCGAATACATGCGTTGATACAATGTCCAACCCAAATTCGGGTGATAACAAACGACTGGTTACCGCCTATCGACTTCGCTCTAAAAATCCGCTCCTAAAGTTCTCCCCCTTAGGTCCTATTTACACTTTAAATTATATAGATATGTTGGCCAAAGGCCAAAACAGATCGTTCAACTGATTCATAACAAAATGCAGAATTTAGTCTCGGCCTTCAAGATAAGACAGTTTTGAAAAACTGTTCGTAGCTAACCAGCTTTCTCCCTTCATGAATTAGTCTCGGCTGCCTTTGAATCATTTACTATCGTGGCTGAAATGGTTTAAGGCAGGGTGATGATTGAGGAGGTTCGGATCTTCCGCGAAGATCTGTTGTGCTGGCAATAATGTAGATCCGATCCTGCACTAAGATCAATTGTCACGATAAGCACTTTAACCATCAAATAACCTTTGGAGATATCGATTAGTTACAAAAGTGATTTAGAAATAATAAATCATGTAATAAATATTTAATTAATTCTAAATTGAATTAAAACATAAAAAATAAATGTTTATACAAAATGTGTCACCATGCTTGGACTGGTGCAAGATGAGGGTGCATAAAGGAGGTGAAACAGAGGTAAATGGTTACAATTTAGGAAGGGAAAAATGGTGAAAAGAGAGAAAATTAGGGGGCTAACATACTCCCATCCCTAAGTTGTTGTGTGTCTTCAAACAACTCTTTACCTCTGCAAAAAAACCTTCAAAATTTTGAGCTTTCTAGCTCGCTCCTACTCTGGCATACTATCATCAGTCTGCAGTGTTTCAGACTTCGTCTTTTTGCTGCTCTTCAATTTCTTCGTCACCTTTTTAATTCATCTGAAACATTGTGACGCACGGTACTTCCATACCCTGACTTATCCTTTCTTCTTTTGGATCTGCACCGTGAATTCTTCCTTATTCTGTTCTTTTTCCTCCTGCGTTTTAGCTATGAGCTGCTCTAAGTTCTGTACTTGAAGCTCGAGCTCCAGTATCCGAGTAGCAGAAGCTACCGAATCTTCTTCCTTTTCTATCTCAACAGGGGCTGCATTTTCTTCAGGGACCTCACTATCCCTCGGAGTTTCAGTAAACACTTATTCCTCTTCCGGTTCTTTTTCTTCTTCTAACTCTTCTGGTTCTTCTTCTTCTTCTTGCTCTTCCGGTTCTTCTTCTTCTCCTTCTACTTCTTCCAGTTCTTCTTCTTCTTCTTCTACTTCTTCCGACTCTTCTTTGTCTTCTAACTCTTCTAGTTCTTCTTCTTCCTGTGCTAGTTCTTTTTCTTCTTGTGTCGATTCTTTTGGTTTGTCTTGCACTGGTGTAGGTGGGGATTCAACATTTTGTGGGGACTGCGGTTTTGCACCAGGTTCTTCATTCTTTTTCTGGCCCTTAATAAAGTCGGCCAACAGAGTGTCATCTTCAATTTCCATAGATTTTACTGCATCTGCAAGGACTAAAATAAAATTGTCTTCTTCAGGGGTCTGTTCATGCACTAGGGGCATCAGAGGAGTTTCTTCGACATGAGTACCTACTATTTTCTATTTCTTTGGAGATGGGCCCTTTTCTTCTACTGATTTCCCAGTTTGTTTCCTTCTTGCACTAGTGCAAGAAGGACTCCTCTTTACACTTGGACGCTTTCTTCTGCTGGCGGGGGTCTCTGTTTTCTTTTCAGCAGCTATCTTCTTTCCTGCAGAGGGCTTTTTATCTAGCTACTTCATCAACTCCTTCCAAGTCATGCCCTTAATTTCCAATTTTTTCTGGTCCAAGATTTTGATCAGGCCGTGATGATACAATTTCTTATCGGCCTGGTCCGCCCATGCTCCCTGCATGCCCTTTTTCTAAACTCTTAAGAAAAAATTAAGTGAAATCCATCCTCCATCGGACGTGCCGACCAGGTTCGAAGTGTTGCAGCATCCTGAAATGATACACAAAGGTGAGGGAGTACCTCCCCTCACAAGTCACAAATTTCTAGAGAATGAAAAGGAGGTCCTGCCATTGTCCCAGTAGGGTGCTATGCGGAACTCCTTTCTTCTAGTTTACATTCATGTCCTTATCAACAACAAAACACTGCCAGCACTTCCTCTCGAGCTTATTATTTTTAAAGTACTACACACCAGTGTTCTATAAGCCCGTCGCTGCTGCTATCGATTTTTCCGTGGCTTTAAATCTCAAGGGCCTAATCTTTACACTACCGTTTTTAAAATTCTATGCAAAATGTAGGGCTACTTCGTTGTTGTGCCCATCAAATTTATGCAAAAATGAAATAAAGCTTGAGTCTCACAATAGTGCAAGACGATTGCGAAAATCGGCGGTCTGATCTACCTCACTGAGGGACGAAGGTTCACATCTAATAGGCGGCATCTTTGCTTTATCAGTTATGACAGTCAAAAAAATTTGCATGCAATACCGGAAAACTTGGCTCTTTATAGATAGGGATCAACCATCCACCATCCCTTCTATCTTATCACTAATTTATCCCACCAAAATAGCTGTAGATTTGTGGCATGTTTAGAATTGTGCAGGATTGGTACTTGCGGTGGCATGTTTAATGGCTAAGTGAGGTAATCACCATAAGTGAAGGACGTTTAGGATCATGGCGGAAAGAGTAATCATATCCAAGCAACGTTTTAAACATTTCCACATTCCTTCATAATTCAAAAAACTTTAGCATTTATTAAAAATGATCATGATTCTTAGCTAAAAACAATTTGTACTTTAAATAATTTTCTCCTAGTTAATATGATAGCATAAGTACTTTATCAAATAAGTGAAAAAGGCTACTTGTAAACTTTTATGATGACCACTTCTTATGACATATGCTCAAAAAAACAAATTGTACACTGCTTCTGTCAAGCTGCATGCTTGCACCGATCTGTTTACACCGCTTACTGTACTGCTCTGCTGGTAGCATTATTCTTATACTATTATATAGGATGATATTCTTGCACTAGTGCAATCATATTGTCTGAAAAAAGAACAGAGAATTTAAGTAAAATATAGATTGGACTTCTAACATAGCTTTCCTCAACTGATACTGAAAATTTTCTTCGCCCTTTCTTGATGCTTTAGGGCATATTTTTGCTCTTTATGTATGAGATCTTGCAATGAATTCATGAGGGAACAAAGAAGTGAGAAAGGGGAAAATTTCAGAATGGGAAGGAATTTTGTTACAGGGATTCCAGGAATAGTACCAAAGAGGGGATAAATAGAAGTGGTATAGGGAAAAAAATTCCAGGATAAAGTGGGATTTTATGGAAGCAGGTAGGGTAAATTCAAAAGAATGTGGGAAGGTTAATCATTCTGGGATTTAAAGAATAAAACTGAGGGAATATTACGAAATGGGATATGAAGAAAGGCAGAAAATTTTCTGGAAGGTCTGCCTGCACTGGTGCAAGAAAAATTAACTGCAGCGAGAATTAAGTGTTACTTGAATAAGAATATCCATGCTAATTACCCCAATGTATAAAGGTCTGTTGAACCTTTTTTTACTCGGTGGTCGCTAGAATATCTAATGATAAAGCAACATTCACTTTTTATTAGAAATTTTTGATCTTCCTGCCATCATGCTGGTTTTCAGGTTGACCCTTCTGCAATCATGTCAGCGAACTAATTTTCACAATTACAGGAAAATATTTTTTCTTTACTTTTTATTATATATATATATATATATATTATTTAAGAAGAAGAAGAGTTCATGTTTTCAAAAGGTTGGATTTAGTATTTACCACTACCGTCCCATATTGTTGTTGGACTTGCTGTGTAAAATATTTCTTGGAAAGTGGCTAAAAATACTTCTTTAATCTATGCCCATTTACCAAGAATATTGAATCTTGTCCATCAATAGTTTTGACTTATACTGCTCCATTCTCGAATACTCGGATCACTTCATAAGGTCCCATCCAACGTGTATGGAACTTCCCTTTAAAAATTTTAAATCTAGAATCATAGAGGAGTACCCAATACCCTGGTTGGAACTGCTTTTTCTGAATAGTCTTGTCATGCCACCTTTTTCGTTTCTGCTGAATTAGGATGTTCTTCTGAACAACATCTCTACGAAATTCATCTAACTCATTTAATTGGAGAAGATGTTGTTGTTGTGCCTTGGAGAGATCTAGTCCTAACTAAACTGCAGTTCTGAAGGTTTTGATCTGGGACTAAATTGGTAACAGAACCTGTTTTCCATATACCAACTCATATGGTGCATGTCCCGTTCTATTTCTATAAGTGGTTTTGTATGCCCAGAAAGCTTCTGGTAATCTTTTAGCCCAGTCTTTCCAATGCATATTGACTGTCTTTGTAAGAATGGACTCGATCACTTTGTTTGTAGATTCCACCTAGCCATTTTCTTGCGGGTGATACAGCGTGGATTTCCTATTCCAAATCTTGTATTGCTCCATCACACCCTGTACCAAATTATAAATAAACTGTGGACCATTTTCAGAAACGATTTCTCTAGGCACACCAAATCTAGTAAAGATTTCAGAAAAAATAAAATCAACAACAACTTTTTCTATAGCAAAAGAAACAGCTTTAGCTTCTACCCATTTTGTAACGAAATCTGTACAAATAAAAATATGCTTTTTACTTAAGGATGTTGGATTTATTGGCCCTATAAAATCAATAGCCCATTTTTCAAAAGGCTCAATCATAACTTGGGGGCATAAAGGCATTTCATTGGTTTTATTAGGCTGGCGCATTCGTTGACAGCTATCACATCACCTGACATATTGTTTGGCATCCTTAAAAAAGGAAGGCCAAAAGTAAACAACACGTAATACTTTATATGCAGTCTTCTTATCAACGAAGCGGCCTCCACAAGGTTCATCATGAGTAGATTTCAATATGTCAAACACTTCCTCCTCTCTTACACATCCACGGATAATCAGGTCTGGACCAGTGTAAAAGAGATCTCCTTGAATCCAGGAATATGTAGCACTTTTCTAAATAATATTATGCTTTTCAAGAGCGGACAAGTGGGGTGGTGTCTTCCCAGTAACCTAGTAATTAGCAATGTCAGAAAACCATGGAGAATCTGTAGACATAGAAAAAAGATGTTCATATGGAAAATCATCATTAAGAGGAGTTGCTTCACTAGGATTATCTAATCTAGAAAGAAAATCTGCTACAATATTAGATTTCCCTGGTCTATCAACAATAGTAACATTAAAATCCGGTAACAATAGTAACCACCTAGTCACTCTACCACTTTTCAATGGTTTTTTCATCAAATATTTAATCGTGGAATGATCAGTATGTACAAATACTTCATATCCTGTAATATAGTGTCTGAACTTATTAATTGCAAAAATCACAGCTAAAAACTCTTTCTCTGTAACTTTATAATTCAATTCAGCGGAAGACAAATTTTTACTAATATAATAAATAGCGTAGGATTTCTTATTTTCCTCTTGTCCTAAAGCTGCACCAATAGCCAAATCTGAAGCATCAAAGGAAATGTGAAAAGGCAGGGACCAGTTTGGACCTCGCAAAATTGATGCCTGTACCAACTTTTCCTTCAATGTTTCAAAAGACTGCTGGCAAGCCGTGGACCAAGAAAATTCACTATCCTTAGCTAGAAGTCGGAAAAGAGGAGCAGCTATCTTTGAAAAAATTTCAATGAATCTTCTATAGTAACCAGCATGTCCTAAAAAACCTCTTACTTCCCTTTGAGTTTTGGGTGTAGGAAGATGCAGAATGATTTCAATATTTTCCGGATCAACCTGGATACCTTTGTCAGAAATCAAATGGCCAAGCACCACTCCTGCTTTGCACATTAATCTACATTTCTTATGACTCAAAGCGAGATGGGCTTCCTAACAACGAAGAAGTACTTTCTCCAGATTTTTGAAAGCTTCCTGAAAAGAATCACCAAACACAGAAAAGTCATCCATATAAATTTCTACAAATTCTAGATCAGCAAAAATAACCAGGACTGCCCTTTGAAAGGTAGCCGAGGCATTACATAAACCAAAGGGAAGCACTTTGTAAGAAAATTTCCCCCATGGGCATGTAAAAGTAGTTTTATCCTGATCTTCAGGTGCAATTTGTATCTGGTTATAACCACTGAAGCCATCCAAAAAGGAGAAATATTTCTTTCCTGCAAGGGTATCAAGCCCCTGATCAATGAAAGGGAGAGGGAAGCAATCTTTAAGAGTGGCTTTATTCAATTCTCGATAATCAATACAAATATGCCATCTTCCATATTTCTTAGGTACCAGTACTAATGTAGAGATCCACTGATTGTCGGAAATAGGATAAATAAAACCAGCATCTAAGAGTTTCTATACTGCTTCCTTCACAATGTTTCTTAGAGCTGGATTCATTCGCCTTTGGGGTTGTCGGACAGGTCGGGTTCCTTCCTGAATATAGATGTGATGTGTACAATTTTCAGGAGGGATACCCTTCATATCTTCATAACCCCAAGCAAAGGCACTAAGATGGTTTTGCAACAAATTCACAAGTTTCTCTTGCTGAGATGAGTCCAAATTTGAACTAATATGCAAGGATTTACCAGGGCTAATCTCAACAAGGGTGGTATCAGGTTCAAGAGTACTCAAGGGAGTGGTCAAAGGTAGTGGTACAAAAGAATGAGAATCATGATTTTCTTGAAAATATAGACTAAAAATTTGGCTTAAAGTATTATAATTAGGCATAGTGTCTAGATTATTCAGAAAATCTTGAATCTCATCTTCTTGTGAAGACCCAGTATAATGATGGATAAGGGAAATAGACTGAGTCTCCTCATCACTACTTTGATCCAACCATAAAGTATCTCGAAGGTCCTGAATGGATCTGGCAGGGGGGCATAAGGTAACTTTCTTCCTAGAATCTCCATGTGAGCTGATATACATATCACCAGAACGACATCCAATATATGCATCAGTCGTAGCAAGCCATGGTCGACCCAAGATCAAGGGATGTCCTCCTACTGGGTTCTTTGGCTCAAGCACAAGGAAATCAACAGGATATTCCCAAGAATCTAATGAGATGATCACATCGTCCAATACTCCTTCTGGCTTAATTTTAGATCTATCTGCTAATTCAACCACAGTGGGAGTAGGGCGAAGATGAGATAACCGAAGTTGATCCATGGTTTGCTTAGTCATGACATTAATGGCTGCCCCCAGGTCTATAATAACATTAGAGACAAGGACATTACCAATCTGAACTGAGACAACAGGGTTTTCGGGATCAGTATATTTTTCCACAGACACAAATCTCGTCATCAACTCTACTTCCCTACCAACAAATTGAATGGTTCGGGGTTCCAATCTCTTCCTCTCGGGTTTCTTGATACAAAGTTCCTTAATAATATTGGTACAAATGGGGATCTCTTTGATGGCTTGAAGCAAGGGTATTTTAATGAAAATATTCCGAAGCTCAGATGCCAAACTAGTCTCAGAAATAGGCTCACTCCTTTCCATTACTAGCCTCTCTGGCAAGGGAGGATGGTTGGAAGAAGATAACAAGGATTCAAAGGGTAAGGGTTGCTTAGTGACAAATTTTGGAGAATGGTTAAGAGTTTCCTCTTCTCCTTTCTCTTCAACGATCACCATAGGTTGCTTCTGATTTTCTGATGTTACAGTCCTTCCCGATCTTAATTGAATATCATGAACCCCAACTGGAATAGACTGGTATTCGAATGGTAAAGGTGGGTTTGTTACATAGATCATTTACACTGCTTTATTATTATTAGGATTGGGCATAGGTTAAGCAGGAAACTGAATAGGTCGAAAGGGTGGAGGTAAATGAAATGGTGGAGCGGACTGACTCAGAAGTTGAGGCATTGAATAAGGTGCATGTGTAGATGGGTATGACTGCATAGGTGGCTGGTAGGAATATGGAGAATGATTTGGCCCTCTCCAACCTTGTTGCCATGGTTGAGAAGTTTTCCCATGCTGATATTGATTCCCATACTGCCACTGCTGATGAGAGTTAGGATAATAATATGCATGTGAATTATAACCAAAATAGTGTGGAGAAAATTCAGAAGCCATACCTGTACCTACCTGAGGCCAATTCCTTCTTGCCCCCATAACATTCAAGTATTCAGCTTCAGGCTATCCCCCTGTAAATCAGCTTTAAGTCCTATTATAGAGGGACATTTTTCTGTGATATGGTCTTCTGTACAAATAGCACACTTATTAGTTTCTTTCAAATTAAGAGGACAATCTTTAGGAGGATTCTTGTCTCTACATTTAGGACAGAAAATACATAATGACTCTTGTTCCTTCATGAGTTTTTGCTAAAATTTTAAGTAGTCTAACTGTTTGGTAACAGTGTTCATTATATCAATTTTCATGTTTTCCATTTTATTTTCTAGTCCAATAATCATAGCATCAGTAGATTCAGTTTTTCTATTTCTATTTCGAGTTCCTCTACCGGATCTGTATTGGTTTCTTGAAAAATTCCTGCATAATTCACAAATTTGATCAAAAGTTTGTTGAAAAATATCACCTTTTCCTAACAGATTCAAATGATTTCTAGCATTATCAGTAAGTCCTCTTAAGAACAAGGTTCTAATAGTGTTTAGATCAAGCTTAAGTTTTGACCTTTATAAAATATACAAAAATCTTTCCAAATAATCTTCAAGCATTTCATCATCATCTTGTATGATTGTAAAAATTTCATCCTGCATGTCCCAAGTTTTGCAATATTCTTGATATTTAGACAAAAAAACTCTATTCATCTGATCCCAAGAGGTTATAGTGTTTCCTCCTAATCCCATAAACCAGCGGAGAGCTGTGTCCTTGAGGGTAATAGGAAATAATCTTAACTTCTGAGCCTCAGTTGCATAATCATAACTTCTACACAGAATATCAAACTCAAATAGAAAAGAGTCAGGATCTTCATGAACTTTACCATGGAAATGAGGGAGATCTGATGGTGTAATATTCTTCATCTGCAACATAGTACCAGGATCCACAATTGGAAACACAAAAGTGGATTGTCCTTCACTTACCTGGTTGTCACCAGTTCCTTCCAAATTATCTTCTTGGTCCACCATTGTTCCCCTCTTACTTGTACCTCTCTCCACAGGCTGATCCACACCTGAGCTGTTATTACCAGAATCCAGGCGGATTGTTCCTGCATGATGGGTTTGAATTGGATTGGGCTTCTTGCTGACAGAAGGAGACCCAATATGAAATTTTTTTTTAGAATTATTTTGGCCCTTGGTGGGCTTCCAACCCTTACCTTTCCTAGGCATTCATCTCAAAAGAAAAGAAAAAAAAAATAACAAACAATTTCTAAAAAATGTTGTCAGAAATCAATTAACGCCAGCAAAATTCCTTCAAAGAAACAACACTGCAAAAATAAAGAAAAATTACCTCTATTGCATAATCATAAAATTCTTACCAAATCAAATCGCCTCCCTGGAAACGACGCCAAAATGTTGGGTGCAGGAATTACACTTAAGCAAACTCCTCAACACTTAATTTGTCAACCCAGGGGATTCGTAAACTTAGAGACGAAGCACAGGAAATGCCAGAGATGGTATGAATATTTCTAATGTAAATCCCTACTTTATTTAAAGGAAAGATTGCAGAATCAAATCAAAAGAGAAGAAGGCAACTTGAACCATCAAAACTAATCTAAGACTGGAATGAGAAAGTATGCATTTGCAAGAGAGAATTAAAGATAAAAGGAAATCACTCCCACTAATGGTTGTTTAATCTACTGAGTGTGTGTTTTCCCTTAGCAGAGACACTTTAGCAGTCTCATTAGATGGGCCCTTAAATCTACTTCCTTAGAGATTTCCTTCTTGAATTAATCTGTCCTGCACTAGTGCAGGATCAGAGAGTTATGTAGAAGGTATAAATTGTGTCTTTACTGAAGGATTTTTACTTCATGCAAGGGCTTGCACTTTTACAAGTTTAGAGCACTCAGATATTGTGGCAAGAAACTAGTTCTTGCACCTAATCAGAGCTTCCTGCACTTAGCTATTAATTTTTAAAACATGTGTTCAATTATTACAAGTGCTAGTTTACTATTGAATCAAATTGCACACATAAAAGTAAATGTTTCTGATTTTAATAAAATGCAGAAGTAAAGAAACAATCATTTATCATGTCGTAAGCGTTTAAAGAAAGAAATAAAATCACAGAAAGTAGATTAAGAAAACTTGCTGCATCACACCAACATGCACTAGTGCAAGTTCATTTCTCCTGCTTGTTCCAGGCGGTGGAAAACCAAATAAACAGAACTTGCAGGAAAAATAAATGTCACACCAATGTGCACTGGTGCAGGTTTTCTTCTCCTACTTATACCAGGCAGGGAAATCCAATTAAACAAAACTTGCAGGAAAAAGAAATGTCACACCAACGTGCACTGGTGCGGGTTTGCTTCTCCTTCTTGTAACAGGCAGGGAAATCCAATTAAACAGAACTTGTAGGAAAAAGAAATGTCACACCAACATGCACTTGTGCAGGTTTTCTTCTCCTACTTGTACCGGGTGGGGAAATCCAATCTGAAATTAAATGCAGGAAAGTAAATTGCAAGGAAAGAAAGTGTGACTACTTCACACGACGGATCCGTTTTCAATAAGACAAGAATACATGTGCTAAAAATTAAATCACACTTTAATAATTTAAACTCACATTAATAAAAACGTAAAATAAAAGATGTTAAATACTGGGTTCTAATAAATCAAACATATTTCTCTCCATTTTTAAATTAAATGCTTATTTTAAATAAACTGCTTAATGCATCAACTTAAAAGAAGGGAAACATAATTATGAAACATGAGGCGGAAAAAACTTTTATTAATTTATTGAGGTGAATACATGCATTGATACAATGTCCAGCCCTGATTCGGGCGATAACAAAATGACCGATTACCGCCTATCGACTTCGCTCTAAAACTCCACTCCTAAAGTTCTCCCCCTTAGGTCCTATTTACACTTTACATTATATATATCTGTTGGCCAAAGGCCAAAACAAATCGTTCAACTGATTCATAACAAAATGCAGAATTTAGTCTTGGCCTTCAAGATAAGACGGTTTTGCAAAATTGGTCGTAGCTAACCAGCTTTCTCCCTTCACGAATTAGTCTCGGCTGCCTTTGAATCGTTCGTTGTCGTGGCTGAAATGGCTTAAGACAGGGTGGTGATCGAGGAGGTTCGGATCTGCCACGAATATTTGTTGTGCTAGAAATAGTGCAGATCCGATCCTGCACTAAGATCAGCGGTCACGATAAGCACTTTAACCATCAAATAACCTTTGGAGATATCGATTAGTTACAAAAGTGATTTAGAAATAAGAAATCATGTAATAAATATTTAATTAATGCTAAATTGAATTAAAACATGAAACATAAAGGTTTATACGAAATGTGTCACCATGCTTGGACTGGTGCAAGATGAGGGTGCATAAAGGAGGTGAAACAGAGGTAAATGGTTACAATTTAGGAAGGGAAAAATGGTAAAAAGAGAGCAAATTAGGGGGCTAACAATGATGCACGGAGATGCAGTTTCAATATTCTTGCACAACCTGATCGTCTGGGAATGGGGTTGAGTTTGAATGGTGAACTTGACCTTATGCATGACACGTGGATGGGCATGATGTGCTTCCCTGACTAAAATGGTATGGCCATGGCGTCACTTGTGGGGTGATGTATGGTCTACTGTGGATGACGATCGCCATGGAGGGGAGGCTCGACCGACCATTGCGGGCATTTATCATATGCAGGGGGAGGTGATGATAAACATGGTCGGGTATGAGAACCATATGGTTTATTTCTAATGGAGAAATGATGTCAGGGTATGCAAAGTTCTCTGGGACTCTATCATGCTGAGGGTAGAATGATACCTACTTCGGAACTTTCAGTGTATGGTGTTGTGAACAGTTTGCAGGTTCTTCCTGCAAAAAACAACTACCTCAAGTGAAAGCATCTTCTTTTCATCCAATATTATTGAAAAAAATGAATTTTGGTAAGGAAGATGGGAGGGTGCATACTTGCCGACGCTGAAAAAATATTTTTCCAGAAAGCGAATGTGGGGCATCGCTTTCGTTCGTCATGGTATACTGATGATGGTGCAACTTAGGGTGTGCATAACGGACCTTTTGATCTCCTGTTATGGACCTCTGAAGTTTTGGAAAAGGGCGATAAATTATATGGGATTGTGGCCCTAATCCTATTCATTTATACTTGTTGAGTTTTGGGAGATCAGATGTGATTGCAGAGCCTTTCTTGCCGTTGCGGTCAGCCTGTGTACTGGGGATTAGCGATATTATGCCGAGGTAACTTCCATGATGTCTTGCATTTCAATTTTTTCAGTTTGGTGATGCCGTGGGTAGTACAAATTTGGTTTGTATGGCCTCAAAGGGGCTTTTTGTCTTGGATTGCGCGGGTGATCTAGGAAAAGAGGCACCCCCCTTACGCTTATTTTCGAGGGACAGCCACACGAAGGCGCATTGCTCCCTCCTTTTTTCGTGCAAGGGCGCGCCTGTCTAAGAGACAAGCACGCAAGGGCAGGGTTTTTTGTAAAAAATTGGGTTTTTGTTGTCCCTTTTGATGTTTCTCCTCTGTACTGATGGGTGCCTATTGCTTGGCAGGTTGGTGTGGAGAGAGCGAGATTGGCCCGAGATCCGGACTGCTTTGGCTGCTTATGTTGGGGCGCGCCATTAGTTGGCCGCATGGGGCATTCTGAAATTTGCTGAGAATGAGTTCCTTCGGTCACAGGACTGATTGTTACATTATATCATACAACATTGGCGCAGGAGGTGCAATATGTTCGTCCTGAGTGGGATGACTCTGATTATCCATCCAGAGATGGATATATACTTTATGACCGGATTACTGCCTCAAGGCAAGGCGCTAAGGTATCCACTCCCTGCTGGACGAGTGAACATGGACATATTCTGGAGGAGGCATTGCGGTGGTGCACCTCTTACTGAGGGGTGCATCAATATTGCATCAGTGACATATGTGGTCGAGCGGTGTGCTCTGGCCATTATTGTATGGCTGGCGGGGTCGTTTGCGCCACATCGGGCATTGGGCCCACAAGTGGGAGTTTTACGATGTTTGAGGAACGGGCATTTTTTCGATTTTTCTTGCTTCTATTTTGATGGTATGGTGTCGCAACTGAACATGGTCCAACGTGGATCCAAATCATTTGCGTATGCTAGCATCTTATGCAGCATTATGTATGAGAGGGTCGTGCTGCTGAGGCCCGTTGTGGCTGTGCCAATTGGGGGGCCGAGGGAGCCACGCATGAGGAGGTGGGCTATGGTGATGCCATGCGGAGGTGGTGGAATGGTGGGTCGTTATCAGAACGACACAACAGAGGCCTGGTTCGAGGCCAATCCGCAAATGTTTTTTCCATACCCGTACGTGGGGATGGACTTTTAGGGTGATCCAGATATCGGTCTCCCTTTCAGTTATGTTTGGGGTCCCGCAGGTATGTGCTATATTTCTTCATTTGTTCGAGTTTTTATGTACTTGAGTGTTTTTTAATGACACTAAAATTCTTTTGGTTACTCATGCAGATGTTGGTGAGGTGGGACGCCCAGTGGCCCGACTAGTGGGTCATGATCCTCCGCCACGACCGCGGGGTGGTAGGGGAGGAGGTGTCGCAGGTGGACCGGGTGGTGCTGGTGGACCTGGAGGGGATGGTGCTAGTCCTTATAGTGAGGGGAGTAGCTCGGCTGGGGCTGAGGTAGTGGTCGAGTGAGCTCGTGCAGATGTGGCTGAGGCACGCATCGCAGTACTTACGGTTCAGGTGGCTGCTCTAGAGGACTTCCGGGGTCAAGTGGACCATTTGATCCACAGGGTGTCTACCCGAGGTTTTATGGATGATCTCGAGGAGGTTTGGCTAGAAATGGTGATGGCTCGCGAGAGGGATTACCAGCCCACTCTACGACGGGTAGCTATCGCAGTGGCGACAACAACTCCGGTGGTGGCACCAGGAGTAGTGGTGGGTCCAGGTGCTCCTCTTGAGGGGGCACCCCCACAGAGTAGCTTTGTACACAGGGAAAGCACTTGTTATGAGGATGCTTCCCTTATTTTTGACGACCCTTGTATCTTTGGGTTGGCCAATGCGCCAGTGATACTATTTTTGTATTCAGATACACATATTTTTTGATATATACATGAGAGATATTTTTGCGGCTCTACATGGTGTGATATCTATTTCGGTTTATGGATTTTGTGTTATGCTGATGGATATCTATGTTTTTTTGCTTTTCATGTATGGTGGTTTATTCGCGATGCATTCCAGTCTAGGATATTGTTAGCTATGTGATCAGCTACTTGGTTTTGATTCCTTGATACATGTGAGAATGTAATGTAATCAAATTTTCTGCTTAATCTTTTTGCACGCAAATATTTTCTAAACAGGTTTGCATCTCTGGTTTCAAATGTTTGGTTTAACTGTGATACCACTAACTCGGAATCTAGGTAGACATGCATATGGTAGATGCCCTGATGGAGGGCCTCGCACATAAGTCTGATAACAACGTCATACTCTGCCTGATTGTTGGTTGTTGATCCGATGCACACGCTGTTTGAACACAGTGGTGATCAGTCAGGGTGGTAGATGACCCAGGCGGCTGCAGCTAAGTTTTGAGACCATCGCGATGCTCTGTCAGCAAATCTGAAATAGGGTTCAAGTTGGTGATCCATGGTGGAAATTTGAGCGCGTTTAGGTCTTTGGGTCAAAAATATTTTGGTATTGGGATTTTTGTGTACTCTAACTCTAGGGGATAAGGGCTACTGGGGCCCTTATGGGTAGAACTTCTTGAGGTAAAGGCTGTGGACGAGGTTAGTGAGGTAGGTCTCGTCCGATTCCATCAAGATGTGTGCCCCCTGCCAGAGACAATGTTTGATGATATAGGGCCCTTTCCACAAGGTTTTGAACTTTCTTGGCCTTAAGGCCTCTTTTGCGACATCATAGCGAAGGACTAACTATCCCTCAGTAAATGAGCGAGGGGTGATGTGGCGGTCGAATGATGCTTTTACCATTTTTTTTATGGGCCTCATTGTGTTGCAGTGATTGTTTCCTTCTTTCGTCAACTAGCTCTATTTGTATTAGGCGTTGTTCTAGAGGCTGGGTGTCATCAAGGAGTTCGATGGTAGTGTGCAAGTTTGGGATCTCACAGAAATCTATGCAAAAGCATAAGGTGCCTTGGTCTTTTGTGACATGAATAAAGCGAGATTCCTGTGACGTGGGGGCGGTTGAAATCCTATCTCGGGCGTGTGATGATACAAGTCATATGTGGTGAATTTTGTCACTGGAATGTGGCGGGGGAAGGATCTCAGTAACGGAGTCTTGTGTGAGCCTACGATTGGCTTTCCCGCTAGGATAGTCAATTTTCGGTAGGTGGAAGTTGGTTTTATCATAGAGGTGCCTGAACGCTTTTAGCAGCGGGCATACCTCCGACGCATGATCATGACCGGTGAAAATGGTGCATGGTATCACAGCGCTGACAGAGTAGATAGTGTGAGATTCTACACTACTCGATGTTCCTGATGTGGACACTTCGAAAGGGTCGGTTGTGGACCAGGTCGTCTTTTTCTTCCATTTTTGCGTCGTAAGTTGAGACTTGCCTCCCTTTTTGGTGGGTGGTTGACTTAATGCCACTCTAGCTGCTCTCAGCTTGGGGAGATGTGTACACTTAAACATATGATGAAAGTGTGAGCAAATTTTGCAATAAGTGCATGTGATCTTCTCTTGATTAGAGAGAAGTTTTGGAGGGAGAGGCAAGAATATGCAGAGACTATTTGCAAGGGGTTTGAGTTCTTTGCATTGGTTGACTTGGTGAGTGTTTAGATCACATAGGCCGCATGTTATCCTAGGCTTGGCCTGGGGTATACGTGGTTGGTGTGTGGTCTTATCAGGCTTGACACACCACTGCGGTGGTGGGGATGTTGGGTCGATGATGTATCTTTTATGCCATTCTTGGAGATCGCTCGTCCTGTTTTCTACAACATTAATTATGTCAATAGTGGGACGGATTCGTGAGACATAAGTACAATATCGGTCATAATGATTACTCTGACATATCAGGAAAAATATCCATGATATGGGGGTTGCATCGTGCATCGTCTGAGGCTAGGCGGGGAACCAACGTCGCAATGCTGCTAAGTCAGGGCAGTGGACGACTATATGGTACATATGCTTGCATAATGTGCATGCGGGCAGGTTTCATGATGTGCCTTTAGGGGTAAGTAGGGGTTACCCACTCGGCTGTTCTTCGGCTGACAAGGACATGATAGACCCGCTCATCTCCTCTGCTTGGGTCATGGAACTGCTGATGGATTCGGCATCCATATCATCTTCTTGGGAAAGACGAACTATGGCTGAGCGGAGGCTAGCAAGGGCTAGCTGGAAGCGAGGTATGTAGTGACAATCCTCCAATAGGTGATTGTCAACGCATAACGAACATGTGAATTGTGTTGCCCGTAGCCTCACATAGTAAACCCTTTCGATTGGATACCATCTGTGAATGAGTTCTAATGCGGCACACTCTTTGAGGTAGTGGCCACGTTCATCACATAGCATACAACGTATAATGGGAAATACCGATGGTCTTTCTATGAGTCTATGCTCGTCTTGTAAGTATAGGATGGTACGTGGATCGTCATTGATAGACTCGCTGGAGGGATCCTCTTGATAGGATCGCTCGACCGCATGTAAGGCGTCCCTATATCGTGGTATTTATGGACAATGGTGGGTATAATTCCCATAGGTGTCACAGAGAGCGCATGCATGATTGGTATGCAGTGGTGCCTGTACTTTTGGTGGCAAGTTCCTTTTTATGGGAACGTCATTTCGAGGTGCCTACCTCGCAGCCGAGGAGTGGTTTTAATTCGTCCAACTCCGGGCATATGTGGGTAGGGTGTCCTGTTACATCACATATAGCACAGGCTGATGACTCCCTTTGCATGGTGGGGGTCACCACTTTCTTTCCTTTCTTGGCGATTTTCTTGGTTGTGGTCATTGGTTTTGCAATGGGAATTTCTCTTGTGGGGGTGGTTTCGACTGATGCTTAGGTAGGTTGGGGCTCCTCGGGACTGGGGGGCTTTAACCCAAATGTAGTAACCTTGGTAGCTTCCATTCTTGGAGGGGGAATGAGATACCACACTGGGAATGACAATGATATATTGGGTAATACCAGTGTTTCCAAGACTTGTTGCGAGGTGAAGCCAGGAGGTGGGTAGAGGAAAGGAGTTTGGGAGGCAGCGTAGACTAGGGAGGTTGCAGTAGCTGAAGCCTCTGTGTCGTTACTGCTTGATTCTGTGTCCTGACTAACCTTGGTGCTTGATGTGGACATCATGCATACCGGGGCCCCTGTGGCATCGGGTGATACCTTAGGGATAATGGGAGGATCTCCTACGAAAGACCCTAGGACGGACGACGATTTGAATTGGCCAGGGCCATATTCTTGATACCGCGAAAGACCATCTGCAGCTGTATCTACATAGGGTAGAATTACATATGTGTTGGTCAAGGGACGTTTTTCACTATGCGTTAGCTGGTCTACTGTGATGATTTGATCCTCATGGGGGAACATCATGATGCGGAAGACGGAGGATGCTATGGCAGACATGGCGTACATGTAACTCTGCCCAAGGAGTATATTTTAATTCAAGTGAGCTTCCAAGACTTCGATGTCTATATGGACTATCTTGCCGGCTAAACAAACTAGTACATTTTGGAAGAGACTGATGGGGGTCGAGGGACGACCATCGTATGCTCTGAGTGTGATGACAAAAGGTTTGAGTTCAGGGGGGCTCCTAACTTCTGCCATACATTCTTTGACATGATGCATGTGGATGCACCCTCGTCAATGACACATTGGTGAATAGTGATATTTTGTACCGATACTGGTATCCGGAAGGCGACCATGGAGGGAAGCCTTGGGGTGGCTTTGTCTAAGTCAAAAGCCATCATGCGTGTGTCGGCAGGGTCGATAGCGCCTAATGCAGAAAGTAGGGATTTTCGTTGCTTTGGGCACGACTGCAGTACTTCCAATGCGGACATCACAGCAGGTGATTGAGCTAAATCATCTACGATGTTGTAATTGTGGGCCGCTTTGGAGTAGTTACCTGCTCGCCTATTAGGCTCTTTTACCATTTTTGGCAACAATTCCAAAGGAATATTTGGAATGGTTAAAGGTGTAGTCGGCACCCTCGTACTAGCCCCTAACGTACTAGTGTTTGGTGGGGTGTCGTAGCTATGATTCTGGGTTTGGAAAAACATTTCTTCCCCAGCCATGTAAATTTCATGGTTGTTTTTTCCGGAATCGTTGGGGTTTTGCTGCTGAGTGCTGACCATTCCTTGATGGGGGAAGGGTTCTTGCATAACCGTAGTTGTCTGGGAAGATCCTCCTTGTCCTCGGTTACTCTAAAGCTTTTTAAGCTTAGGGAGTTTGGGACAGTGGTGAGTATAGTGCCCGTACTCACCACATATTGAACAAGAATGGTTTTTTTGTAGAGGTGGCCTTTTGCCTTGCCTTTGGGCATTTCTTGGCTCCTGGTTCTGATTTTGGTTGGAGTTACCCCCAGCCTGAGATTGAGGTGGGCGTTGTTGGTTGCTACCCCCCTATCCAGGGTTCCCTTTGAGCTTGTTTTTTACCTTTCTCTTAACCACATTAGGAGGATAATTCTCCTTATCATATTGGTGTGGTTGATTTTGGGATGGTTGCACAAAGTTCACCTGTGCATTGTTTTGCGTAGGTGGGTTATGTGCTTGGGACTGACCATATTGTTGTCCCATGTTTGCACCTGGCCGTTGGGGGGAGTTCTTCCGTCAGTTTTTCTTCCTGCGTACTGGGTCCCCTTAGCTGGAGGATAAGGTCCTCCTTGGTGATATGCTTGCGCCCTATTAGTAAAATTTTGCTGCTGCATATGATGACTTTGAAATCTAGGTTGAGACATGTTCTGGGTAGACCCATGTGTGTAACTGGGATTCTGACTACTGCTGCCTAGGTACCCTTGGGTCATTGACCCAATAAGTCTTTCTGTAGAGTTAGACGCGCCTGGAAATTCTTGATAAGATTGCAGGCGTGGGGCGTGGGGCAGGATATTGTATATGTATCCTAATTGCATGTAAATCAGTTCAAGCTATTGGGCTTTACTGATTGCATCCTCTTCGGATGTGGGGTTACGTTGCGCCACATCATTTGAAATCTCCGTCATCAGAGTTTTCAAGACATTAGGGGAATTTTGAGGTCTACAATGGGCCTCCTAAGGAAAATGTACAATCAAAATAACCTTTATGAGAACCAATCACATTTTAGGGGATAGCATCATCCCTAATGGTTGAGGTGGAATTGCTTGAGTTAAAGGTACTTATTTGTCACATTCTCAATGGTGGATAAAAACTCATGGTTAGCCATGGTAGTGCTCTAAGTACTTTTAAAGTCAAAGTAAAGTACTCATAATAAATGTCATTCCACACTTTTGGAATAAAGATATATTATTGTTATTTCATATTTCTTGAAAGAAACAATGCATATCCCTATACATTTATTATATTATATTATATTATTTTTATATAGTATATTAATTACATGTTATTATACAAATTAAATAATATAAATTTTAATTAATATCATATAATATAATTAAGAATTTATAAATCTATATTTATATTTTATTTTAAGTTATTTAAGTACAAAGGAAAACTGCATTAGTTGTTCAATGATAATGAATTTCTCTTGAAATGCTCATTTTTATTTATAGTCACATCAATACCATTTTATTATTAATTTTATTTTGGTACAAATTTTGAATTGAATTTAACTATGGTTACATTTATTGTGGTGCAAAAAGTGAATTGAAAATTCATAAATAATATTTTATTCATTTAGCTATTATTTTATTATTTCCTTAGGAGGCCCATTTTAGACCTCAAAATTCCTCTAATGAATAAATCTAAAAGGACTCCTTTGTCGAGTTGTGCTTTGCATAAACTGCGACACCGCCTCCACTCATGGAGATACTCTGAAATATGGGTAGAGGGGGATTGTCTAAAATGAGTCAGTAACTCCATTCCCGAATCGTGGTGAATGGGAAACTGAAAGTATGTGAGGAACGAGGTAGCGAGGGTGTTAAAGGTTCCATGTGAAGCAGGAGGTTGCTCCATGTACCATTTCGCGGCCACTCCTGTAAGATTGTGTTGAAATATCCTCAACCAAATAATATCGTCAATGACGCTATTCGATGAGCACCACATGTGAAAGGTCATTATATGATTTCCTGGGTCTTCCACTTGCTTGCCTTCAAACTTTGGTATGTCTGAAGGGAGCTTCGTGGGCATGGGAGGCCAATTGGGGTCGTGTGCAATGGGGTCATTGGTGAGCTTGGTCAAATCCGGTAGATTCAACGCCGCTAAGAAGGGTCACTGTGAGGTTGACGCCATGGAAATGTGTGAAGATACGAAGTTCTGGTTAGAACGAGGGTTAGTCTGTGACGTACCCTGTTGTGAATTCAGCTGGCTTCCCGTATGGGATGCACTCCTTTGCCCCCCAGGGGACGAGGGGGGAGTGGTGTGTGGTGTGGTGTTGGGAGACCGACTAGGGTTCCCAAATAAGGTTTCTCCAAGAAAGGAGGAACCAACCACTGTGGAAATGTTCCGTCTTTGATGCCTAAATGGCGAAAGACCTGGAACCCCTCCCAGTAATGGGGGGAGGTCCAAAAGATGCCTGGCCTGATGAGGTTCCATTGGAACCATTTAAGTGTCGACCAGGTTAGGTTTTGGAAAAATTTTGAGGGGATCGAGTCTATCATCACGAAAAATTTATGGCCACATACATAAAACAAAGCGATAATGAAATGAATTTTCCTTTAACTTAATCTATGTGATCAATCAAGAAAAAAAATGGTTTTGTTTGTTTGCACGTGATACTCAAAATCCTAGAAGACCTAATATGTCCTCACACACTCAAAAGTAAATGGGCCTTGAGATTATTTCTTGTGAGTGCTGACACAACGTCCCGTAAGAGCTGGCGACTCCCCCAGTCAGTCGAAGAGAATCAACCAAGGTAAGGGTAGAGGGTCTGGTGCTTGCCTGCATCGTCACCTATAGGGTAAAGGATGCCCTAGTTTTTTCCACTAAGAATCACTATCCCACGTGAGCGTTCGAGTCTTGGGCTTCTTGGTAGTCAGCTAACAGTACCGAGTATCAGCCGGGTCAGGTAGCCCCAACTGATACCGCACGCACTACGCCTAAGCCTAACCCCCTCTGAATTGGGTCTCTGCCACGCTCAGGTTTTCTTTTCCGTGGGCTAATTGGTGGATTTTAAAGCTCCCTAAATACACAACTTCTATTTTTCAATGTGAAGCGTGATCCAGGCAGTTTATTGGATGCCTACCCCTTTGATCCTAACTTAATCTATAAATTCTCTTGTGGCCCCTGTGGGGAGAATTTAGTGAGTTGGTTTAAGTTATTTTTAGATGGATTTCTTTTCTTAGTGGGTGAATGTGTGTGAGCATATGGTGAAAAATCTCATAATTTGAACATATGGATATTGGTGACCCTTTACAAAATTCCCCTAGTTAAACTATGTGACATTGTTCCTTGCTCAAATAGAAAGCATTTGCAGATAATGGGCCGCTTCCAAATCTTCCTAGTTATTCTATATGAGTGACTAAAGGGATATGGCGAATCATGAATGTAGAGCATTCATATGCTTGTCTAGGGTCACCAAATGGTGCAAAGACAGCAGAGATTACTTGCTTTAATTGGTGATTCAATCCTAGTCCCGCAATTTCCTAAATGAAAAAATTGAATTTAAACTAAACAATTTCTACACTAGCTTATGCATATGTGGCCTTGAGCCACTTACTTGGACTAGTTAAACTAAGTGTGCATACCAGAATGTGCAAAAAAAACAAATTGGTCGGAAAGAAATGGTTAATTCGCCCCCTACTTAAACTATGTGAACACTTTTTTGCAAAAACCAACTTAAATGAAAACTAACTAAATGCCTACAGAAAGCAACAAAAATGAGTTCTTAGAAGCTATGGGGTATCAACACAAGTGTTGGTAGATACATTAGGGGTTGCACAAGGATTAGTCGCACGGGTGTATGAAATCGCACAAGCTTAGAGAGTGTGGTCTACTCTTTAAACTATTGGTAACAGGCAGAAAGTGGGGGAGCTCAAAAGCATAAAACTTAATGGAAATAGTATGTTGAAGTATGCTCTAGTTAAACTAAAACTAAAAAACAAAAATATACAGAAGCTATATAGAGAGTTCCAAATGATAATAATGCAAACGATGGCTCGATGGCCTCTTCTTATTAAACATTCGAAATGGAGAAGAAATTTTACCCACTTGCCAAAGGGCACCTAGGAAATGGCTCTAGGTCCCAATGCAAAGATGTTGCCTTCCAGGCTCTGCCTCTGATGCAGTCTCACTCTCTCTCTCTGTTGTGGTGGACTAAGATGTTGGGTGGCCAACTATCGAGTCCTCTTTAGCTCCAACTCCGGGTCACACACAATGCTGGTGTTGCTTGGGCAACTTTGGCCAGCATAACCTTGTGATCACCATTTGTTCATCTCTTGGTGGGTTTATATAGGTGAGCTTCAAATCCTCCTTCCCTCCCTTGGTACATGATGGATAGTGACCCAAGGGAGAGGTGTGATTCCATTGTGTGCTCACATAATGTCTAGGGAGGCGCTGGTGGTTGTCCTCAGGCGACTTTCACATAAGGAGTAACTGTCCTTTGCTTGTTGTGGTGACGGAAAGTGAATTTTTTCCATTTCCAGGAATGCGCGCTTATCGGGAAAAAAGATGTGCATAAAGCGCACATTTGAGCATTTATGACTAGTTAAAATCTGATTTTCTCAAAACCTTAGAGATTTTAAATACTTCTTGATTCCATAATGTATTCCTGTCCTATAAATCCTTAGGCTCAACATTAATTGATGTCATCTTCTACTGTACGATTTTCCAGTGTTAACAATAGCAATCAATCTATCTGTCTTGGGTGGCGAATCCGAAATCATTGTCATTGGTTTTTTGGGTTGATCGTTCCTTAGATTTTAGTACTCCATCTGATCCTTTTCCCTCCACTTTCTTGACATATGAGAATATTTTGAAAAACATGATGTCGAAATGAGAACCATGGGAATATTATCATCATCGTTCCCAACTTCCTGTTTATGAAGAAAATAATCTTAGTGAACTATATCACCCATCAATAAAAAATTTCTTTTCGAATTATTTTCCTAATAATGGAATCGATTCCGAGCGAAACTTGTCAAATATTGAAGTATCCATTTCTATCAATATTTCGACTAAACCTGACATTGTAGAAAACATTCATGTCGGTGTGTCTTGTTCTCCATCAGAACTCGAAACATATTGCTCTCTCTCTCGTGAATTTTGTGATTTATTTTCTTGGTATTACGAGGAAATGCCAGGCATAGTTAATAGTATCATTGAAAACACTATTAATATGTACCCTGATGTCAAACCGGTACATAAACGCATTCGTCTTGTTCATCTGAAGAAGGTCGCTGCCAATAAAGAATAAGTTGAAAAAATTTTGTGTTCTGGTTTCATTTACCTTGTTCCACTAACTGAGTGGGTTTCCAACATCGTTCCTGTCATGAAAAAACAAGGAACCATCAGAGTGTGCATCGATTATCGGGATGTCAATCTTTCTTATCCAAAAGACAACTATCCTACCCCCTTTATCGACCATATTATTGACGATTGTGCTGGATGAGAAATATTTTCGTTCATGGATGGATTTTTTGGCTACAATCAAATCAATATCTGCCCAGAGGATCAATATAAGACAACATTAATTTGTCCCTGGGGCACATTCTCTTATCGGAAACTACCATTTGGTTTAAAGAACATCAGGGCCACTTTTTAGAGAGTAATGGATTATGATTTCAAGGCATCAAGCACATTATTCAACCCTATCTAGACGATTTACCCGCACATTCATGAAATCAGACTGATCACCCGATGCATTTGAGAGCCATCTTTTTATGCTACCGACACTACAAAATATGTCTCAATCCACATAAATGTGTGTTTTTTTTCGGTTCTGGTCGTTTTCTTGGATTCATCGTCTCCAAAGAAGGAATTTGAATCGACCCATTGATGGTCCATGCCATTCTTGATTTGACTGCGCCATCAAATTTTATTCAAGTACAAAAACTTCAAGGAAAGGCTAACTTCCTAAGGAGGTTCATACCCAACTACGCCAAAATGGCTAAAGGATTTACTCAGCTCTTGGAAAAGGGGATTCCCTTCCATTGGGACCAAGTTGTGCCAGATTATTTTGATGCTATCAAGGATACTCTTGTCTGGGCGTTAGCATCATTAATGTATCCCCCCAATTATTAGAGTGATTATTTCTTATATATCATCATGGCTGATACGACCATCACTATGGTATTGGTCCAAGTAGAAAATGGGATAGAACATCTGATATATTATTTGAGTCATAATCTCAATGATATGGAAGTGAAGTATTCATACGTAGAAAAGCTTGCCTTGGTAGCTGTTCAAGCTGTCCAAATATTTCACCACTATATCCTGTTCCGAAATACCATTGTCATTTCGGATTGCAACCCCATGAATTATATATTATCACGTCAATTTCTGGGGGGAAAGTATTCAAAATGGATTGTCATTTTGCAGGAATTTGATTTGGAATTCATCAAATCCAAGTCAAAGAAGTCTTTAGTTTTGGCTGAGCTTCTATGTGACCTTCCCTCTGATAGTACTACTACTACGTCGGAACCATACATTCCTGATAGGTCTCTGTTTCTGATCGGATCATCTGATCCTTGGTATGGGGATTTTATCATTTATCTCTAGACCCAAAAATTTTGGCCTGATACCTCTCGCTCTGAACAGTGACTTATTCGATACCAAGCCAATGATTATCTGATCATTGGCGATACACTTTATCGTCATGGCATCGATACAATTTTAAGAAGGTGCCTCACTCATGAGGAGGCCAAAAAGGTTTTAAATGATTTTCATGCTAAGGCTTGTGGTGGACACTTGTCTGGATATGCTACTGCACAGAAGATACTCAGCACTGGTTAATTTTGGCCTACCATATTTCGCGACTGCATCCTCACGGTCATAATTTGTCATGCATGCCAGATATCTGATCGTAAAATCTGCAAACCGCTAGTGCCAATGCATCTTGTTGTCTCTGTAGGACCATTTTCGAAATGGGGCATTGAATTCATGACCTGTAACCCTCGTTTGTCCCGGGGGCATGGTCATATTATTGTCGCAATAGACTACTTTACAAAATGGGCTGAAGCGATGCCTACATTCAACAACATAGGACAAAAAACTACATTGTTTTTCTTTAATCATATCAATACACAGTTTGGGGTCCCACAGGCTATAGTCACAGATCATTGGAAGCATTTTCGCAACCACATGATGACTGAATTGACTGCCAAGTTAGGATTGTCACATGATAATTCTACTCCTTATTATTCGCAATCAAATGGACAAGTTGAGGCAATCAACAAGATTCTTAAACGTATGCTTCAACGAATGATAGGAGTTCATAAAAGAAACTGGAATTTGATCATGTACTTGGCCTTGTGGGTGTACTAAATCTCGGTAAGAAACACATCCGGATTTACCCCCTTTCAATTGGTGTATGGTCTGGAAGCTTTCTTGCCAATCCAATTTGAAATACCATCGTTAAAACTCGCAATCGACTTGTTACCTGACACCTCAGATGAAGAAGCACGTCTTTTTAACCTCATCCATCTTGATGAAATGCGTTGTGAAGCTCAATTGGCCAATGAAGCACATAAGAGACGTATAAAGGCGCGATACGACAAAAATGTCCAGCCTCGCATTTTCTCAGAGGGCGACTTGGTCCTTCTTTATGATCAAGAATATGATGTAATAGATATAGGTAAATTTAAGCCATTATGGCACGACCCCTATATTTTCAAAAGAGTTCTTGCTAAGGGTGCCTACGAGTTGGTGGATTATGATGGAATTCCCTTGGCGTAGCCCCAAAATGGGTTGTATCTGAAACGTTACTATGCTTAATCATGATCGTATTAATGTTTTGTATTATATTGTATATATATGTTGTTGATTTGCATTCACTATATTAGTTTGTTTTTTAGAGTTTTCTTGACGTTAGTAATCTGATTTACATTTCATCACAGATTTATGAATATTTGGAACCATTTTTTGCATATGTTGATGGTGCTATTCGTAGTACGCAGAATCTATCCTCTCCAGTGTGGGTCATTTTCGCTCTGAATGGTGAGTTAGTGAGTTTTCAAAGGATTTGTATCGGTAGATCGACAAAAATTATCGTTGAGTATAACACGTTGATCGAACTTCTCTCTAATGCCATTTCATTTGGTATTAACCGCATCCTCATAAGGTTAGACTCACAACTTGTGGTATTACAACTTACTAGTGTTTATACTGTTAGAAATCCAACACTGCATCGTTTGTTCCTAAGAGTTCGACTTTTGGAAAGACATTTTGATTTTATTCAATATCAAAAAATTTCTAGAAACTTGATCACATTGACTGATTCTTTAGCTAATCATGTTTTAGACAGACATTTGCAAACACATGTAAATATACATTCACATAATTGAGTAGGATTTGTAATAAACATAGTAAAACACTGAAATCAAATAGATAGATAGTTATAGGTTTTTACAAAAATTTGTGCCCAAGACTCATTGGTCATCTAACCTCAAAATGTATGCAACATGTCAAAAGTAAACCAGTGATGCTCATGGTAACATGCTATAGATCTAGCTATCCTACGCAATAACCACATCCAGTGGTTATAGTGTGGCGCTGCAGTCGCATGGGTAACTCTTCGATCTGGAAATATGAAATCCCGAAGGTCAGCCCCTCTATGTGCTGCCAAAGCTCAGACAGAGTCTCATCCATGTCTAGATCTTGAAGGACTGCTCTCCCGACATCCCTCTCTCCTGGCTCATCTGCTCCATGCTCTAGTTCCTCCACCAGTTGAACTTGACCAACATCTGCATTACCTTAAAAATTTAGTTTAGTCACATAAAAATACAAAAAAATTGTATAAACCTTAGAAAAATAAAAAAACATGGTCAAAAAATTCTTACCTATTGCACCCCACTAAGCACCTTCTGGTAAAGATAATTCTAGATCTCCTCGGAAATAGACGCCTACGTATCCATACTCATTGATGGCGATAACCTGTCACCTGAACCAGGTGAAGAATGTGGTCAAGAACACAATGAATGATTGGCCTTCATGCCTAGCCATTAGTTCTACCCATATCTGCATCCTTAGATCTCAAGGGTTAGACACACCCAGTGTCACATGTTGAGGTTGCATCAGTGGAATCCACTCTAAAGAAAATGAAATGAGGATAAAAACATAACTGAGGTTTTTCTTCCTTCCTCCCTTTGCCTTGTTCAGTTGTTCTTTTATTTGAGAAATTATAGCTTCATACCAGTTGAATATTGTTGGCTCCATGCACTCTAGCACATACTGCATATATGATCTATTCACTACATGTAGTGTAACGGTGCCAAAAATATTTGTGATTGTGAAAATAATGGTTCTCAAAGGAAAATCACGAACGTCGCGGATGTTTATTTTCCCATTCTTGCTTGGCTCTGCCCCTGGATAGAAATATTGCAAAACATAATCTCTCATAGTCTCTCCTCTGAGAGCAGACCCTGAGAGGGAAATAGGCAAGCCTCTCCTCAACAAGCCCATCGGAAAATATACATCCTCACTCTAATAGGAACCACTTTGTTCCTAATGTGAAATTCCTTAATAGCCAGATCCCATCCTCAAACTAAGAACTCCAAGAGTTCTATTTGTTGCCTCATCCCTAACAAGCGGAAGTACTTAATAACCCACAATATCTTAGGGCTCTTACTGTACCGGATCATATAGGAAAATCATATGTTGTTCTTCATGTTATCTTTTTCTCCAAGTAATCGTCATTCTAGTCCGATGAAATCCTAAAACATAACCATAAGACTCATTAGACTCCTTTTCATGCAAACAATTGGGAAAATTTTGGGTACAATGCAAGAATCAAGAATGTGAATTTTTCCCAACGCATTCTTGAACAAGGGACAATGTGTTGCATATGCACCTAGGCTTCAATTTAGGTGCTCCACAACGTAGTTTTAGATGCTCAAGGGTGTGTTTCCCTCTTTTGAAAACGAATTTACCGTAAGGGGCCCAAATCCCTAAAAAATTTGAAATGAAATGAAATTAATTTACTATTGAAAGAAAGAGAGGGTTTATGGCACCAACCTGGATCAAACAGCAATGAAAACCGTCCACAAAATCGATCACAATCAACGGCTAAAGTTCGGGGGTAAAAGAAGGTTCAGAGCTCCAAAATGAAAATGGTAACTTTCAAATGGTAAAAATGAATAGTAAAACTATTTTAATTAGTCATTTGATTACTTTCAAATCATATTTATTGTGTGAGTATGGTTTTATTCTATTTTTATCATGAAATAGACATTTTTAATCCATTTGATGTTGTTCTGAACATGTTTTACAACTAATGAACATATTAGTCATGCAGATTTATTTCAAGAATGATTTGACCACAAAGCATACTTTTATCCTTATTTTTCAAGATTTTTTAAAAACTAAAAATGACTTGAAGTAGACTTTTATCTCTTTTTCGAGCTTCGATAACAGTGAAAAAGGAACCCTTGGAGTCTTCTTTTAGCTCTTTTCAAACTTCGATAATGTGAAAAGATTGCCTAGCACTTGTCTTTTCAAGCTCGTAAAAGTAAATGAATTGATATCTACTCAGTATAATTTTAACCCTTTTCCGGGCTGAGATAGATTATTTACGAAAAATGAATGCCTTAGTCGAACATGGCTAGGAGGTTCTCTCAGATATTATTTTACACTTTTTCGGATCTGAGCAACAACTTTATGAAAATTTAATTATGGAGTTTTCTTTCGTCCTCTTTTTCAAACTCTCTAAATATGAAAAGGGACTGGTCTGTCACTGTCGTTAGGCTTGTTAAAACATAAAATAATGATGAGCTTATCGATCATGGCAAGAATCAAGTTTCATTCATCGGTAGACTAGTTAAATTATTAAATAGCGATACATTATTCACCCAAAGGGTTGACTTATAGATCAAGCATATGTTATCCTCCTTAAGCTTGTTAAAAAATAAAGAGGTATTGGTTGAAAAATGACTGGGGAAAATTTGGGAAAGTGAACATAACTTTTATGGTAACAGGACGCTCTTGAACATGACACTTCACTCCATCATCATGACTGTTTTGGTTGGGTATTATTCTTGATGATTCATTCATACCTATGGTTCATCATACCTTCACTTCGGTTTTGGGTCAATGTTGCCAACTCATCTCAGTGTCATCAATATGTTCAAGAGAAGTCATCCAGTGAATACTCATCCTTCTGCAATAATCATAAACCTTCATTATCATGAAATTCATCCCTGAACATTGCTATATCAAGTCATATTTTGTCTTCGAAATTAGTAACTCCCATTTTGTGATAAATTGGCTTCATGTCGACATCAAATCATCATTCAAAAAGTCTACTTAGAAGCATCATCTTCCAATAGCATGAGGCTTGTTACAACATCGACAAGATCCTCTCTTTCGAAATTTTGACCGAGATATTTTGTTTAGCTTTTGACATCAAATCATCTATTCATGCCTTACGAAATGTACTGCATTACCTTGAGGTCCATTGACATCAATGGTGGTTCTCTCGCATTTTTTAAAGCCTGACATCATTGGTTGGTAATCAAATGATGTCTTACCATGTTCGCCTACAAATCATATATTCGCATGGCTAGACTTATACCCGAACGATCGAGTGAACGAGATAAGAAGACCCCGGATCTAGTTTTAGCCATCCGAGCTGCGATTTAAATATTGTTGTATACATCATCTGTACGGTGACCTTACATACATATCGTCATCCAAACATGGGCTTATATCTGTAGGCATGTCTATATTGGGAAACATTCCAATGCAGATGACTTTTTGCACTATGTACATGTTATTAGATAGTTTATGTGCTGAGCATGGGAATGCATTCCCTTAGAAATTCGCGATCAAGAGGATATATCATGTTGTAATGTATTGTAAGATTGATGCAGGCCTCCACTCTGCTTCAACTCTAGCCCATCATAGTGTAAAGCATCTTATTCAAAAAATATTTTTATTATTATTCTGACTTCATGCTTTAGGGGGAAATTGTTATAGGTAAATTTGGGCACCATTCCCAATGACTTGGTTAAAATGGACATCATCCCCAAAACCAATGAATAGGGTCTATCATCCCCTATCATTTCAGTTGCTACATGCCCTAAGACAAAGAACAAGAACAAATCATCCATGACTTCCATTCCAAGGTTTCCAAGATTTTAAGTACATGTTATATCACCTGTGAGCTCACCAACGCATCCTCTTAAGGGACTAACTAATTTTCATATGCAGTTACCTCCATTCAAGGGTGCTTTTCAAAGTACTTCCCAACATTCAAGAGTGTGTTGGTCAATTGGGAGCGGAATTTTCATTGTTCCGAAATCTCCACATGGCCAGTGCCTTCTAGAAGAGTCCATATGTCTCAAACTTCGAATCCATGTGTCCATTAAACACCTCTGAGCTGGGAAACATGTCTTGCCTATTATTAGAAAGTCATTGATTGTGAAACTACCTTCAATTTTTCTATAAATTGAGCACAGATCCTAGTGCTTGAGAAGGAAGAAATTTGGTAGAGAAATGCTATTGGAATCTCAACTGAGTGTTTGATTTGAGTAATATGATGCTGGAGAGATGTTCATTTTGATGAGGCTGGGATGATGCTAGAGTTGGTGACATCAAATCAATTGCTGGTTGTAACCTCCCCCTTCTATCCATTAATAAAGATTTCTACTTACTTTCCCACATATGTATCTGTCTAAGCTTCTATCTTTCATATTATGGATTCTTAGTTGATGTATATGTTTCATGTTTCATTGATTTAACTGATTAAAGTAAATAGCCATCTCTATATTGCAATCTCTTTTCTGTTTAGTGTTTATACTTACAGGAACTAGTCTGGCGATCAAAGTTGGATTGGAAGCTACAACAGGAGCGATAAAAGGAGAATTGGAAGCACTTGGACTCCAAATAAGTTTCCCCATATTTTTGTGTGTATATTTACTATTAGGAAAAGTATCTACAAAGTCTTTGATCTATTTTTCTTAATGCATAACACCAAATTTAGGGAATTTGTTTTATCCGTAATTCATAATTTCGCATAACAGGCTCCTTAGTTTCCCAAGGCTGAGAAATAAAACCAAAGAGGTAACCACAGACCAACTTTTGACTTGGTATCTAGCCCTACCAAATCAGAGAGGGCTCTCTCAAAATCAACCTCATATCCAATGAAAATTACTGGAGAGTATTAGTGTTTTAGGCTGGTTATCATCTCAGTATGGTTTTTTATTTAGGTTTTGTAGGATAGGAAGCACCAGGTTTAGGAACTAGGTCAAGTGTTCCAAAGGATCAATTGCAGTTATAGAATGAGGAAAGATAAATGTAACTAGTGACACAATTTGAGTTTGTCATTGTAGTGTGGTGAGGAATAAATCATGTGGAAGAAGTAAAATGAGCACACATGTATTAATTCATTTACTTAAAAGATAAAAACATTTACATGAAAATCTCAGAAAAAACAGAGCATATCAGGCATTGTATCCTGCTTAAAACTTGTGAGTTTAACATAAGAAGAATGTAGATGGATACCTGGAAAACTTGATCATCATATGAATAAGAATAATTAAGAAAAACACTGTCACTAACCACATCACAAGAATCCCATAAAAATATTTGCAACTACCTATAAATTAATTTTGCAAATAGTCAAGTACACTAGTGCCAAAAGAGTGTGAACTTCAAATATCCAACCCCCTCAATGATTTATTTTGAGTAAATATAAAAAATAAAACAATATTCCGCCTCTGGGGGTCAAATCATGGTCTATAGCAACTAATTAATGAACTAATGACTCATTTCCTAATCCTAGGGAAGTTAGAAACAACTTTCCCGTTTTTTAGCTAACTAGTTGAGCTTGTCTCTCAAGGAATTATTCATAAGGATATTTACAAAGATGAACATTAATAAGCCTATTAAACATCAAAAAACTAATGAGCCAGTTTTTATATCAATCAAGTTGATATTTTACCTCCACGTGTCAAGAAAAACCTTCAAACCTAGAAACACAACAAAATTTCTCAGAAACGCAGCAACATTAGCAGAAGCGAAGCAAAATTTTGGAGAATGATTTAGAGGCATTCCCGGATGATTTTCTTTCTGCAAAAGGTATGGTTGGAAAGAGGAATATTTATACTACAAAATTGAATCACTAAGAATTGGAAAATCTTGCTTGAAACCCCTCAAAACTTGGCTTGAAGTCAAACTATTCAAAAACACAACAAGTGCCCTGAAAAAGTGGCAGAAAGGTGAAAAATAGGCATTGTTTGAAAAATTTATAAAACTTTATGCCTCACAAATTATCCCCGTGTACTTTTATGACATCCTTGTGCCATTATCTATCTCCACATGCTTGAAATTATGCATTTAGACCTCCTGAGAAAAATTGCAGCAACTACTTGTTGTGCTTTTGTAGGATGTTTTTTTTGCATTTTTTGTAAAAATATGGGTCAAAGCTGGAGTGCTATCTCTTTACGCATAATTTTTTTTTAAAACATAGGAGATCGTTTTGTATATAATATTTTTGTGAATAAAACCATCTCTCATTTTTTTAAAATTAATTCCCATCTTCTCGGAACTCGTGCCACAAAAAGAATGACTAAAAAGGGAAATTAAATTGGAGAATTTGATTTTTTTTTTAAATCGGCTTCAAACTTTGCTTCATATCTCCCAAATCATAACACCTGTGCATAAAATGAAGGAAATTTTTGTTCTTTTGTCTATTATTTACAAACACCTCTTTATTTTTTGTAAAATTAATCTCCATACTTCAGAAACGGATTTTGAAGTAAAATTTTCCTTGTGTGCAACAAAAGACCTCAAAACCCTAAAAATCATGCCAATTACCTCCTTATTTTTGGTCTCTAATGTTTCCATGGTGCAAGAGATGTAGACTTACCTTTTGAATTGACATGGAAATCAAACAAAGTTATGTGGAAGTGTTTCTCACGGGAAATGGGTTGTGAAGGGGAGGAAAAGGATTTGATTTGCAAAACAGGGTTGAAAACGCAACAACTTGAGTGAAGGGAATGGGGGGGATGGGGGGTATGAAAAAATATAAAAAATTTATGGGAGGTAGGGATAGGTGTTAGGAAGTCAATGGAAGTGTAATTTATCAATTTTAGTGAGGAAAGGGGGGTAAAAAATGGAAAACACGACCCTAGGCTAGAAGCACAGCAACTAGCTAGGGTTGTGAGGGTAAATGATAAAATGAGTGAGTTTGAGTGTGGGGAATGGTGGGAAATGCTTGATGAGGGTAATTAGGGATGTGAATGCTAAGAAAAAAGAGGAATTTCCTGTCAATTGAAGCAAAGCCCATGAAAATGCAAAAACATAGAAAAAGCACAACAAAAACCTAGGCAAGGATTTTAATCACTTTTCTAAGGAAATTGACCATATCAAGGGTTTACGAAGGCTCCACTTACCTGTTTAGAGATTCTTTGAAACACTGATATGATGACAGAACCCTTTCTTTCTCCCTTTGGCCTCTAATCTAAAAGCATAACAAGACCCTCCAGAAATGCAACAAACTGATTAAATATGGCAGTGAAGGTGAAATTCGCAGTTCTAATGGCTATGGAAAATCTTCAAAGAAGTAAAGAGGAAATCTTGAGCTCTTGGAAGGATATAATGAAGTTTTGAAATTATTTGATGTTCCTTTATAACTTGAAAACTCGATTTTGGTTTGATATTGGAGTGACATCATGTACTTTTGACCAAATGACTTTATGATGAGATTTGTAATGGCAGCGTATTCTTTCAATAGGGAGTTTACATCTCCAATGTGACATAGATGTACCTATGATTCTCTTTAAAAAACTTATCCTCTAAATGCTAACTCTCGTGACAGCTTACTAGTTTTGGATGATGATGAAATGACTCCAAATGGAAATATGATGACACTCATGACACTCTCATGATCAACCTTATGACACCATGAATCTTTTGACACTTAATGAAGGAAGAATGACCTTTGGTGACTAAATGACTCATGAAAATAATTATGAATTGACATTGATAGCCATGATATGAGAGTGACAATCACACTTAGACAATGACTTGACCATTTAACAACCAAAAGAGGTGTCAAATTTTATTTGAAAATGTAACAATTTGACCATAAGACTCTAATTATAGTGAAAAGAGTAAATTTTGATCACCGTGACTATTTGGATTCTAACAGTATACATCAAAAGGACTATGGAAACATGACAGACATAGAAGTATCCCATATAACCCTCAAGGTACATAAATGATACATAACTCCAACGCAACCTGGGAAGGATGTCATATAAGAGTGAGATGTTCCTAACCTAGGGTCTTCGAGATACTCCGATGGTATGAGTCTACACATGCGAATAGATGAGATAAATTCTAACAATGGTCAAAATCACCCGATTACTAGCCAATGAGGTACAATAGTAATAGATGTGAGGGAATCCACCAATGAGGAAAATGGACACCAAGGTACCAGGTACATTCCATGAAGTGTGAATATATGAGATGATGTCGAATACCAGTGAACTCGACCAATCAGAAGCCAATGATGTAAACCCATTGTTGATCGCGAGGAAGCTTGCCACTGAGGACTGCAAGCTCCAAGGTACCACCGGTTCCTATATCAAGCTCCTGGATAATGAGTTGAAGCCGACAAGAGAATATCTTTTGAAGAAGGGCGTTAATTTATCCCCCATCTATCGACACGGAACAGAATCAGATGATGTGATGTGTGGATGAATTCATGAAGCAATGAAGTACAACTGACACAGGGATGGATGACTCAAAGAATTCAACAGGTTAGTGCAGATGGCCGACATAGGCTGAACACATAATGGAACGACACGAGAGTGACTTGGCAGCATGACTAAATGAGCACCATGTGATATCATGCAATGACACAAGAGGCATCAAGGCACACTCTGTGGGAGAAAAAGGGGTGACTTCTGGGAAATACCAAGGTGTGTTAGTGTGTTTGGTGCACGCATGTACGAAATCACACCAACTTAAGGGGTGTGGTTTACCCTCTTAAACTATTGGTCATAGGCAGAAAAAGAAGTGGAGTCAAGAAAGTTAGTGGAACATGCTAGAACATAAACATACTAGATAGAGAAATAGCATGCATATTCAAACATAAAAATTAAACTAAAACTAAAACAAATAAAATAAAAGCTCTAAATAAAGTCAAAAAACTGAAATAATCCAAACGCTAGTGCTTACGACCCCTCGTATTGAGTGCTGGTAGGAAATGAGGATGAAAATTTAACCCACTTGCCAAGGGGCCATTCGAACGTGGGTTCTAAGTCCTGACGCAAGGATGTCTTTACTTCCAAGATTTCCTCAGTGCAAAGTCTCCCTCTCTCTACTATGGTGGACTAAACTTGTTGGATGGCCAACAATTGAGTCCCCTCTATCTCAGCTCCGTATCACACGCTACTAGTACTGCTTGGGGAAATTCTAGCCGACACAACAATGTGCTCTCAAGTTGTTCATCTCTTGGTGGCCTTTTATAGGAGAATTAAAATCCTCCTTCCCTCTCTAGGTACATTATGGATGGTGACCCAAGAGAGGGGGATGATTCCATTGTGTGCTCCCTTGATGTCCTAAGGAGGCTTTGGTGGCTATCCTTATGCGCCTTCAAGTGTGAAATCACTATCCTGGAGTGTGCTTTTTGTGGTCCTAGAAAGTGACTTCTGCCACTTTGAGGATTACGCGCATTTCGGGTCAAAAGGTGTGAAAAGGCGCTCTTCTCAAAGGATTTTGCACGCAAAAGCATTTATGACTTGCTCAAATTTGATTTTTCCTCAGACCTTAGAGATTTTTAAAATACTTTCTAGATTCTCTAATGTCTCTCAGACGTGTAAATCCTTCTGCCTGACATTAAATAATGTCATCTTTGCTTGTACGATTTTCCATTGTTAAAAGTTGCCCCCTAATATGTGAGGTCTAGGAAGACTTGTATAGCTGAAATACATTATATTTTCTTTTCTGTATATTGTGCATAGAGAGAGAGACCTGCACGTAGCTCAGAACTGGAGACACCCTACACCGGTTCGAAGAACGACCATGTCTTGTGGGACCCCTGTAAGAAAATATAATACAATATATACAAATTTTCTACAAGGCGGGCATGTCCCATGCTCGTAATGCTAGTTAAACAAATCTATTTGACAGATACATGCTCTGTCTGTGTCACTAATATGGTAGTGATCTGTTGGTTGATGACGACGACTGTTGACACCCTCAGGGGCATTTTTTCTTTGATGATAGGTGGAATGTGGTACCCATATGCGTAAAATTGGTATGGCATATAATTGTGCATTGTATGCATAGGTGTTGGCTGAGACCTTCCCATGTAAGCATTGCTGAAAGAGACACTTATGAAGGCACGAGTCTTCAACAAATTTGATTAAAGTGCAATGGTTGTAAGGTACGATACCATATTGACATGAAAGCTTGTATTGTAGTAGAATTTCAGGAGGATCGATGGCATATGTGGGCAATGATGTCTCTCACAGTTTCACCCTAGGATGCCCCTTTTCTGTAGAGGGGTGATCCAAGGTACTGCTTCCTTTTTGGAAAATAGGTGTTGAATTCGACAAAAAGGAAGCCTCAACCGAACGAGGGGTCGCTGATATGAAGGATCAGGATCCTAGATGTGATGAGTTTAACATAGGCATGGTGGTGAGGGGTGACGTAAAAATGATGATGGGGATTCACTGGCCCAAGGTCGGAGTATAATAAGTAGCTTGGCAGTATTCATAACTATTTCTGATGGGGAAATCCTTGGAGTCGGTAGGACTTCCAGGGTGGGTATAAACTGGTTATGAATGTCATGGTGGATTTTGCGTGAGGGTATGATACTTCAACCAAGGGTGTTCAGGGACTAATGCCATGGGAGAAAAAATGAATGAGTGGGTGGGGGACGTAGTGCACCGTTTGCGGTCTTTGTACACTTACCAAAATAATAAAATAATGGGGTTTGGTTTGTACAAAACACAGAGACTGGTGCCCCAAAACATGAAAGTGTTCGCTCATTGATGACATGAGGATGGTGTTTTGGTGAGGGTGGGGGCCCCATTGGTTGGTCTCATGTGTGCAGTTGATGAAGCAGATGACAAAGTATCGCGAATGGGATTATTTTGGTGGAGGTATGGTGGGCCAAATGCGAAGCGTAGTAGTGCGCTTTTGATCTACTTGTACACCCAGACCATCCGGGAAAGCGGTTTTAGCTTGTATGATAAAACTTGAGCTTATGCGTGGCGGATGGATGGGCATGATGTGCTTCCCAGACTCAAGTGGTATGGCCATGGCATGATTTTTTTGGTGATATATGCTTTACTATGGGTGACGAGTGCCATGGAGGGGAGGCTCTATCGACCAATGAGGATGTTTATCATGTGCAGGGCGAGGTGATGATAAACACAGTCGGATATGTGGAACCTATGGTTGATTTCTAATGGAGAAATGATGTCAAGATATGAAGAGTTTTCTGGGACTCTATCATGCTGGGGGTAGAATGATACCTGCTCAGGAACTTTCAGTGGATAGAGTTGTGGATGGTTTGTGAGATTTCCTGCAAAAAAAACTACCTCAAGTGAGCATATTCTTTATCAAATGTTATTGAAAGTCTTGAGCTTTAAAAAATAAGCTGAGAGAGGGCATACTTGTCGGCACTGAAAAATTATTTTTTCGGGAGTGTGAATGTGTGGCATCGCCTTTATTCATTATGGAGTGATGATCACAGTGCTACTTTCGGTTCAGAGAACGGACCTTCTAATCTCTCGTTATGGTCCTCCAAAGTTTTTGAAAAGGGCGATTTATAGGTGAATATGGCCCTAATTCAATTCATTTGTACTTGTTGAGTTTTTGAGAAGTTAGAGGCTTTTGTGGATTAGTTCTTGCCATTACGGTCAGCCTGAGCACCAGGGATTAGCGATATCATTCCAGGTAACCTCCATGATGTCCTGCACTTTAATATTTTCAATCTGAGGGTGTCAGGGTCCATACAAAATTGGATTGTATGGATTCTAAGTAATCTTTTCCCTAGATTGCGTGGGCGATCAGGGTAAGAGTGCACCCTCTGTGCGCATTTTTTAGGGTTTTAAGTTCCTTATGTGCTCCGTTCCCTTGTTTTGGCATGCCTTATGCACACCTATGAGAGATACAGATGCAACTTCAGCGCGACTGTTTGAGGGAAAGGCACGAAAAAGGCCGAGGAATTTTGTTTTTATATTTTTTCCTATTTTTTGATGTTTTCTGTTGTTGATGGGTTCCTGTTTGGATGACAGGTTGTTGTGGAGGGAGAAGGATTAGCCCAAGCTCCGTACTGCATTGGCTATCAATGATGGGGCGCGCCAATAGCTAGCGCGATGGGGGCTCCTGAATTTCATGGAGAACGATCTTCTTCGGTCTCAGGACTGACTACTATGTTACTTGATCCAACATTGGCACATGAGACACAACATGTTTGTGTTGCATTGGACGAACTTGACTATCCATCTTGAGACGGATGTATAATTTGTGACCGGGTCACTGCCTCATGGTGAGGCATTGCGGTATCCACTCCCTTCTGGGAGAGTGGATTTGGAGAGGTTCTGGGCACGTCATTGTGGCGGGGCACCCCTTATGGAGGGGTGCATCAGCATTGATTCAGTGACAAATTTGTCCAAGCGGTGCGCTCTGGTAGTTATTGTGCGACTCGCAAGGTCGTCGGCACCTCATCGGGCATCGAGCCCGCAAGTTGGAGTCTTTCGCTGGTTGAGGTCTGAGAATTTCTTTTATTTTTCCCATTTCTGCTATGACGGGATGGTGACGCAACTTAACAAGGTATAGAATGGATCAAAGTTATTTGCATACGCCAGTATTATATGCATCATTATGTACAAGAGGGTAGTATTGCTGAGACCAGTGGTGGCGGTGCCTCCTGGGGGGCCACGGGAGTCGCGCATGAGGAGGTGGGCTCCGGTGATGCCGCGAGGGGGTGGGGGTATGGTGGGGCGTTACTGGAATGCGACGATAGAGGCCTAGTTTGAGGTTAACCCCCAGATGTTTCTGCCATTCCCATATGTAGGGATGGACTTCTGGGGGGATCCAGAGATGGGTCTCCCTCCTGGTTATGCTTGGGGGCTAACAGGTATGTTTTTAGGATTTATGCATTTATTTGAGTATATATGTGCTTGTGTATTTTTATGGTGACAATAACATATTTTTGGTTACTCTTGCAGATGTTGGTGAGGTAGGTCACCCCGTGGCTCGATTGGTCGGCCATGGTCCTCTTCAGAGACATCGGGGTGGTCGTGGAGGGCTAGGAGGAGATGTTGCATAGCTTCAGGGTGGTGGACCTAGTGGTGGTGTTGGCCCTTTAGGAGAGGGAAGCAGCTCAGCTGCTGTCGAGGCTGCGACCGAGTGAGCTCGTGCTGATGCAGAGGTGGCACGTGCTGATGCGGTGGAGGCTCGCAATACTGAGCTGACTACTCGGGTGTCAGTTCTAGAGGATGCCTGGGGTCAAGTGGAATGCTTGACCCAAGGGATGCCTTCTTGAGGTTTTTTGGATAACCTCGAGGAGGTCTAGCTGGAGACAGTGATGGCCCATGAGGGGGACTATCGGTATATTTTACGTCCAGTGGCTGTCTTAGTTTTGATGGCTGCTCCAGTAGTGGTATCGGGAGCAGTTGTGGGTCCAGGTGCCCCGCCTGGGGGAGCACCACCCTAGAGTTTACTTTTACATGCGTAAATCACCCATTATGAGGATCCTTCCCCTATTTTTGATGAATTTTTGTGTATATTTGGGCAAGCCGATAGGTCAGCGACACTATTTTTGTACTCATACATATACACCATGATATATATATATATATGAGAGATATTTTTTGTGGCTCTACATGTTGTGTCACCTGTTTCAGTTTATGGATGATGTTATACTGATGGATATCTATGTTTTCGGTTTTTTATGTATGATGGTTTATTCGAGATGCATTCCAGTTTAGAATATCATTAGATATGTGATCAGCTGTTTGGTTTTGACTGCTTGGTCCATGTGTAAATGTGATGTAGTCAAATTGTCTTCTTAATATTTTTGCATGCAAATATTTTCTAAATAGATGTGAATTTCTTGTCTCAAATGTTTCGTTTAACTGCGACACTACTAACTGGGAATCGAGGTAGACATGGATATGGCGTATGCCTTGATGGAGGGTGCCACACATAAGTTTGATGACAATGTCATATTCTACCTGATTGTTTGTTGTTGAACTGATACACACACCGTTTGTGTAGAGTGGTGATCGGTCATGGTGATAGATGACCCAGGCAGCTGATGCTAAACTTTCAGACCATCTTGAGCTCCATCAGCAAATCCGATGTAAGGTTCAGGTTGGTAATCCATGGTGTAAATTTTGAGCGTGTTTCATAATAAGTCTTTTGGTCAAAAATTTAAAGTGGTTGGGTTTGTATACATTCACTCTAGGGCAGGGCCAGCTTGGCCCTCATGGGTAGAATTTCTTGAGGTAAAGGTCGTTGATGGGGTTGCTGAGGCATGCATTGTCCGGTTCCGTCAAGATGTATTCCCCATGATGAAGGCAATTTTTTATGATATAGGGTCATTTCCACAAGGTTTCGAACTTTACTGGCCCTAGGGCTTATTTTTCGACATCATAGCGGAGGACTAGTTCTCCCTCGGTGAATGAGCGAGGATTGATGTGGCGGTCGAATGATGCATTTACCCTTTTCTTATGGGCCTCGTTGTGTTGCACCGACTATCGTTGGCTTTCATCGACGAGTTCTAGTTATACGAGGCACTATTCTAGAGGCTGGGTATCATCAAGGAGTTCAATAGTGGCATACAAATGCGGGATTTTGTGGAAATAAATACAAAAGCGCAAGGTACCTTGAACTTTTGTGACAGGAATAAGGTGGGAATCCTGGGATGTGGGGGTGTCTGAAATCTTATTTCTGATGTGCGATGATACAAATCGTATGTGATGTATCATGTCGTTGGCATTGGGTGGGGGAAGAATCTTCGTGATGGGAGTTTGCGAAAGCACAAGGTTGGGTTCCCTGTTAGGATGGTCAATTTCCTGTGGGTGGAAATTGTGCTTGATGCAGAGGTTCCTGAATGCCTCCATTAGCGGGCATACCTCTAGCTCATGGTCTTGGCCAATGCAAATGGTGCATGGTACCACTGTGCCAACTGCGTAGATTGTATGGGAATCAACACTACTCGCCATCCCCAACATGGACGTTTGGAAAGGATCTGTTGTAGAAGAGGTGGTCTTCCGCTTCCATTTCCATGTTGTTGCCTTGGGTGTGTTTAACTCTTTGGGGGAGTGTAGACTTAATACTGCTCTTGCCGCTCTTAGCTTGGGGAGATGCACACATTTGATCATATGGTGAAAGTGTGAACAAATCTAACAATAGGTATGCGTGATATTCTCTTGGTTAGAGAGAAGTCTCTATGGCAGAGAAGAGACTATGCGAAAACTGCTTGCGAGGGGCTTTAGTTATTTGCAATGATTGATCCGGTGGTCATTCATGTTGCATATTCCATACATTATCCTAGGTTTGGCCTGGGTCATGCTTGGTTAGTGTGTCATCCTAAATTTCCCATCATGCCCATGTGGGTGTGGGGTTGCTGGCCTAGGGGTGATGTATTATCTATATCGTCTGAGCTCATCATCTCGTTTCTTCTCTATTGTATGAATCAGAGGGGACGAACTCATGGGATATAAGTACAACACTATCCACAATGATTTCCCTGACATACAGGGTAGAATAGCCTAGATATGGGGGTCCCGTTGTGCTCAGTTTGTGGTCCGGCAGGGTACTAGCATCGTAATGCTGCTAAATTAGGGCAGATGGTGACCACATGATTGGGAATTTTGCATAACGCGCATGTTGGTCTTCTCCGTAGAGAGTGGTTGGGGATAACTAGGGGTTCCCAGATTGGTCACTTTTCAGTTGACAAGAATAGGATGGATCTGATTGTCACCTCCTCTTGGATTTTCGAGTTGTTCATGGATTCTGAGTCCGTGTCATCTTCTTGGGAGAGGCGGACTATAGCTAAGCGCAAACTACCAAGGGATAACCGAAACCGAGGGATATAATGGCAATTTTCCAAAAGGTGATTTTCGGCACATAAAGGGCATGTGAACTGCGCTACTCGCAAGCCAACATAATAAACTCGTTTTATAGGATACCATCTATGGATGAGTTCTAGGGTTGCGCATTCTTCAAGGAAGTGACCATGTTCGTCGCAGAGTATGCAACATATGACAGGAGGGGGTATGACTGGGCGTCTTTCTAGTGTCTTTCATTCTTCCTGTAGGTACAGAATGATATGAGGTTCATCTCCAAGGGACAGGGTGGAGGGATCCTCATGATAAGATCGCTTGATGGCGTGTAACGCGTCCCTATATCGCGGGATCTCTGAGAAATGATGGGTATAGTGCCCATAATTGTTGCAAATAGCGCATGTGTGATTGGTATGCAATGCTTTTCCTTTACCCTTGGTGGTAGGTTCCTTTTTACGAGAACGTGGCGTCGCGATGTCTACCTTAGAGCCGAGGAGTGGTTTTAATTCATGTAGCTCTGGGAAGATATGGGTAGGGTGTCCTATTACGATGCATATGGTGTAAATTGGTGAGTCCCATTGTATGGAGGGATTTTCTAGCTTCTTTCCTCTCTTCTCAGTTTTCTTAGCCGTAATCATCGGTTTTGCAATGATAATTTCCTTTGTAGGGATTTTTTTGGTCGTTTCTTGGATGGGTGGGGCCTCCTCAGGACTGAGGGGCTTTAATCATGTGGAAGTGATGTGTGTGGCTTCTATCTCCGTAGGAGGGAATGAGATACCAAATTGGTATTGCAAACGATATGTTTTGTAACACCACTATTGCCAAAACCTGCTGGGAGACGAAACCAGCTAGGGGGTAGAGGAAAGGGGTTCGGGAAGCGGCTTAGGCTAGAGAGGCTATCATGGCTAAGGACTCGGTGTCATTACTACTTGTGTCCATGTCCTGACTAGGTTCGGCGCTTGATGTGGAAATCATGCACACCGGAGCCCCTGTGACATCAGGTGATGACTCAAGTATAATTAGGGGGTCTCCTAGGAATGAGCCTAGGATGGACGACAGTTTGAACTGGCCAGGGCCATATTCTTGGTACCGTGAAAGTGCGTCCGAGGATGTATCTACATAGGGTAGAATTACATGGGTGTTTGTTAGGGGTCTTTTCTTGCCTTGCGTCAATTGGTCGACAGTAATGATGCGGTCCTCATGGGGGAACATCATCATTTGGAAGATAGAGGAGGCTATGGCTGACATGGCGTACATATAACTCCGACCAAGGAGTATATTATAGTACAAGTGAGCATCCAAGACTTCAATGTCTATAAGGACCATCTTTTTTGCTAAGCAGACTGAGACGTTTTGGTAGAGACCGATGGGGGTTGAAGGACGACTGTCGTATGCTCTAAGCGTGATGACTAATGGTTTTAGTTTAGGATATCCTAACTTTTTCCAAAAAAAAATTGACATGATTCACATGGATGCACCTTCGTCAATGACACATCGTTGAATGGTGATATTCTGGACCGACACTGGTATCTGAAAGGTGAACATCAGAGGAAGCTTAGGGGTGTCTTTGTTTAAATCAAAATCCATTAGGTGCGTATCGGTAGGGTCGATAGTGCCTAGTGCAGAAAGAAAGGCTTTCCACTGTTTTGGCCATGACTGCAATACTTCCAAAGCTGACATAGCAGTGGTAGATTGGGCTAGATTATCCACAATTCTATAATTATGGGCCACTTTGGAGTATTTTCCTGCTCACCTATTGGGTCCCTTAGCCATCTTTTGCAATGGTTCAATAGGTATCTTTGAAATGGTCAAAGGTGCGGTCAGGGCACTGGTACTAGCCTCTGACGTGTTGGTGTCTGGTGGGGCGTCGTAATTGCGATTCCGTGTTTGAAAAAACATCTCTTCACTAGTCATGTAGATTTCATGGCTATTTTTTCCGGAGTCGTCGAGATTTTGTTGCTGAGTGCTAACCGTCCCTTGATGGGGGAAAGGTTCCTGCATCACAGATGTCTGATAAGAAGATCCTCCTTGTCCCCGGTTACTCTGCAGCTTCTTCAGCTTAGGGAGATCAGGATAGTGGTGAGTGTAGTGGTTGTACTCACCACAGATCGAACAAGAGTGGTTTGTTTGAAGAGGTGAACTTTTTCTCTGTTGTTGGGAATTTCTTGGCTCCTGGCTCTGATTCCAGTTGGAGTTGCCTCCAACCTAAGATCACGGGGGGAGTTGCTGGTTGTTGCCCCCTGTCCACGATTCCCTTTGGGCTTGTTTTTTCCTTTTTTCTTAACCACATTAGGAGGGTAGTTCTCCTGGTTATATGATTGGTGTGGTTGGTTTTGGGATGGCTGCACAAAATTCACATGTGCATTATTCTACATAGGCGAGTCTTGTGCTGGGGACTGAGCATAACACAGTCCTTGGTTTGCACCTGGCTATTGGGGAGGAGCTCTTCCATCAATATATCTATCTGCATACCGGGTCCCATGAGCCAGAAGATAGGGTCCTCCATGGTGATACGATGACTCCCTATTGGTCAAATTTTGTTGAGGCATATGATGACTTTGAAAACCAGGTTGTGGTATGTTCTGGGGAGAATCATACGTAAAACCGGGGTTTTGACTGCTGCTACCTAGGTAACTTTGGGTCAATGAACTAATTAGACTGTCAGTAGAGTTTGACGCACCTGGAAATTATTTATAAGTTTGCAGGCGTGGGGCGTTCGACAAGATATTGTAAATATATCTTGACTATGTATAAATCAGCTCGAGCTGTTGGGCCTTGCTGATGGCATCCTCTTCGAATATGGGCCTTTGTTGTGCCACATCCTTTGAAATCTCTGCAGTGAGATTTTTCAGGAATAGGTCTAAAAGTACCCGATCGTCGAGTTTGGCTTTACATAAACTACGATGCTGCTGCTCTTCATGGAGATGGTTCGAGATATGGATGGTAGGGGTTTGCCTAAAGTGTGTCAGTAATTCCATTCTAGAATCATGGTGGATGGGTAACTGAAAATATTTTAGGAACATAGTGGTGAGGGTGCTAAAGGTTCCATGTGAAGCATAGGGTTGCTCCACATACCATTTCACTACTACTCCTATCAGAGTGCGTTGAAATAGTCTCAATCGAATCGTGTCATCAAAGATACTGTTCGATGAGCACTAGAGGTGGAAAGTCTTGAAATGATTACCTAGGTCTTCCACTTTCTTTCCTTCGAACTTTGGAATATTCGAAGGGAGCTTCATGGGCATGGGAGGCCATGTAGGGTTGTGTGCAATGGGGTCATTCGTCAGCTTGGTTAAATCTAGTAGATTCAACGAAGCTAAAAAGGGTGGTTGTGAGGTCGAAGCAATTGCAGCTTGTGAAAAAACAAAGTTCTGGTTAGGAAGGGGGTTTGTCTGCGACATACCCTGCTGTGTATTCGACTGGATTCCCGAATGGGTAGCACTCCTCTACCCTCTAGGGTTTTTGGGAGGAGTGGTATGTGGTGTGGCATTGGGAGACTAACCAGGGTTCCCAACTAAGGATGCCCCAATAAAGGACGAACCAATAATGGTGGCAGTGTTCCATCTTTGATGCCCAAATGGCGAAAGACTTGGAACCCCTCCAGGTAATGGGGGGAGGTTCAAAAGACATCTAGATCGACGAGGTCCCATTGGGTCCATTCTGGTGTCAACTAGGTCTGGCTTTGGAAATATTTGAGAGGATAGAGATTATGATCAAAGAAAAATTTCTATCGCATACATAAAACAAAGCAAAAATAAAATTAATTTTCCCTTTAAATTAATCCTATGTCATTAGTTAATAAAAAATATGGTTTTTGTTTGTTTGCATATGATACTCAAATCCTTGACAACCTAATTGTCCTCACACACTCAAATGTAACTGGGCCTTGAAAAGAAATCTTGCGAGTGCTGGGACAATGTCCCATAACATCTAGCGACGCCCCTAGTTAGCCGAAGAAAATCCACCAAGGTGAGGGTAGAGGATCTAGTGCTTGCCTGCATCGTCACCTATAAGGAAAGGATGCCCTAATTTTGGCCACTAAGTACCACCTTCCCATGTGAGCGTTCGAGTCTTGGGATTATTGGTAAGTCAGCTAACGGTACCGAGTATCATCCGGGTCAGATAGCCCCAACTAATACCGCACGCATTGTGCCTAATCCTAACCCCCTCTGAATCGGGTCTCTGTCACGCATAGGTTTTATTTTCCATGGGCTGATAGGTGGATTTAAAATCTCCCTAAATAGTCAGCTTCTATGTTTCAAAAGGAAGAATGATCAAGTCATCTTATTGGATGCCTACCCCCTTGATCCTAACTTAAACTATAAATTATTTTGTGGCCTGTGTGGGGAGAATTTAGTGAGTTTTGTTAAGCTTGTTTTAGGTGTCTTTGCTTTGCTTAGTGTGTGGATGTGTGTGAGAAAAAAATGAACAAGCACATAGTTTGAACGTGTGGATATGCGATGATCCTTTTCAAAATCCCCTATTAAACTATGTTGTATTATTCCTTGCTCAAAATAAAAACATGTGCGGATATTGGCCGCTTTCTATTTTTCCTAGTTAATCTATGTGATCAACTATAGGGAGATGGTGAGTTGTGAATAGAGAGCATTCATATGCTTGCCTAGGATCACCGAAGGGTGCAAAGGCAACAGAGATTACTTGCCCTTATATCGACAATTCAATCCCGGTCTCGAAATCCTAGTGCAAAAATTGAACTAAACTAATTACTTTTACACTAGAAAAAGAAACTAGGTAAGAATGTGTGGTCTTGGGCGACTTAATTTGGCTAATTATCTAGGTGTGTTGGTACCTAAATTTTCAAAAAATAATTTTTTTGAGAAATGCAAGTTAATTTTCCCTCCTACTTAAACTATGTGTGAACTTTGCAAAAATCAACTTGAAATAAAACTAACACTAAGCCTCCAAAAAACAGCTAAGAGCGAGCTTTAGAAAGCTGCGGGGTACCTCAACCAGTGTTGGCAGATGTATTATGGGCTGCTAGTGACTTTACAAGAAGGAAAAGATAGAAATATGGGAGAAATTTCTCATTCTATCTTTTGTGAGCAAAAGTCTGCAACGGGCGTAATGTCTACGCACAGGTCAGCTCTAAATGTGTGCCCTAGGCGCACTCGTGAGAGGGAAAAGCGCGGAAATTCCTACAAAAGTAATTTTTGGAGTTTTTCTACTTCAGCCTATCAATTGGGATGAGCTAGGGACTGAAGGAGAAAAAGGGGCAATTTTATCCCAACTCCACAGCACAGACATAGGTCTCTGCAAAAAGGCACAACCACATAAACTTGGAAATAAACGTTAGTGGAGTCGCCGATCCTGTGTTAGTGTGTTGGGTGAACGCATGTACGAAATCACACCAACTTAAGGGGTGTGGTTTACCCTCTTAAGCTATTGGTCATAGGCAGAAAAATAAGTGGAGTCAAGCAAGTTAGTGAAACATGCTAGAACATAAACATACTAGATAGAGAAATAGCGTGCATATTCAAACATAAAAATTAATCTAAAACTAAAACAAATAAAACAACAGCTTTGAATAGAGTCCAAAAACTGCAATAATCCAAATGGTGGTGCTTATGGCCCCTCTTATTGAGTGCTGGTAGGAAATGAGGATGAAAATTTAACCCACTTGCCAAGGGACCCTTAGAACTTGGGTTCTAAGTCCTAATGCAAGGATGTCTTTACTTCAAAGCTTGCCTCAGTGCAAATTCTCCCTCTTTCTACTATGGTGGAATGAACTTGTTGGATGGCCAATAATTGAGTCCCCTCTATCTCAGCTTCGGATCACACACTACTGGTATTTCTTGGGGCAAATATGGCCAACATAAAAATGTGCTCTCAAGTTGTTCATCTCTTGGTGGTCTTTCATAGGAGAATTCAAATCCTCCTTCGCTCTCTTGGTACATTGTGGATGTTGACCCAAGAGAGGGGGATGATTCCATTGTGTGCCAAACTTATTCCATTGTGTTCTCCCTTGATTTCCTAAGGAGGATTTGGTGGTTGTCCTTAGGTGGCTTCAAATGTGAAATCACTGTCTTGGAGTGTGCTTTTTTTGGTCCTGGAAAGTGATTTCCGCCACTCCTAGGATTGCACGCATTTCAGGTCAAAAAGCGCAAAAAGGCACTCTTCTCGAAGGATTTTGCATGCAAAAGCATTTATGACTTGCTCAAATTTGATTTTTCCTCAGACCTTAGAGATTTTTTAAATACTTTCCAGATTCTCTAATGTCTCTCAGCCCTATAAATCCTTCTGCTTGACATTAAATAATGTTGTCTTTTCTTGTACGATTTTCCAGTGTTAACACCAGGTTCAGACTTGGGGCTAGCAAGATTCCATTGTAGTATAGGACAACGCCATCATTTTCACCCTGCTCAAAGAGAGAAAGGAGTCTCACCTGAGGCATGTCATGAACTTACTAAGATAAAATATCTAGAACCATACTACAGAAGGGAAACTACTTAGAAACTATCCAGACATTACAGTCATGCAGAAACACTCTCGTTGCATATTAATAAAGAGTAAACTACCATTTAACAGCTATCAAATAAATCTATCAAAAATTTTGAAATCACTAGTCATACATCACATATAAGAAACTATTAATCATACACATCTCCAGGTGTCCACAAAACAACTTCAGTCTATTATATTATATTAACAACACATTACATATCAGACTCCACACATTTCAGCATAAATAACAACTTACATCCCAGGCTCCGTACAGATTCATATGACACAAACCCAACTTATTCCCCAAAAATTCACTGAGAAAGCTCTATTTTCCCTTTCTTATCTATCTCCTCCATCTGGAATTTTCAGTCTTCGCCCCTTCTTCACTAGGCTAGTTTATTGCGCTCTGCCATTTCCTATTTTCTTCTGCGTTTGGCTCTGCCTCTAAGAGTATTTTTGCTTGTTTTTTGTCACTTTTTCTTGCCATATGTGTTGCTTCTTGTTTACACTCTGCCACCTGTCTGCTTCTCCACAACCCGCAACAGCTCCCTTTATTTCATAACGGTTCTTTACCACTCGATATTCCCACAACTGGTCGTCTGCAAATCAAAAATGGTTTACCCAAAACAAAGGCCCCACAGGCCCCGACCACAAGCTATTGAATCATCTTGAGTCAATTTTCTCTCAATGTTGCAATCCCTATTTGACCGTCGGTTGTTGTCTTGGAATGGTCTTGTTCGGTTGCCTCCTTTTCTAGCTCCATTTGGTTTGCTTCCCCATCTTCTAACAAAGGCCCAAACTCCAGAACCTTTTGCATGGCTTCTGTTCTGAGCTCCATGAATTTACTAATCGCTTATTGCCATGTTTTCATCAATGAGTCTATTTCACTTACCACTTTGTCATTGTGCATGGCATCAATTGGTTATGGTAGGTCAGTAAATGTTGGACTGTACTCGGGATCTGCTTTGGAAACCAATGATTGTATTGTCTCGGATTTCATTTTAATCAGCTAACTGAGATCCTAAAGGAGCTTCTTTTTATTTTCTGATTTCTCTTCAATTTCTTTGTATTTGTAGCTAAAGAGAATTGGCCTAATCAGATAGTTGTCTGTGGTTGGTTGGATCAGGTGTTCCTTTAATCTCAATGAAGATTTTTTGCAGTTGTTCTGAAATCGGTTGTGCCTTCATCATTAGTGAATTCGAGCATTCATGGATTTTCTCGAGCAAAGTGTATGCTTTCGTAACAGTGCTCCCGAGTGTCTCCTTAAGCTGCCTCATCTACTCCTGTCTTTGTGTTATCTTCTCTGCATACATTGTAGAAGGACCTTCTAGTGTTGATATTGCTAACAGGACCTACCAGAGCTCCTAGTTTTCACTGCCTAGATTTGTGCATGTTGTCTTAATGTGAATGGAGTGTTCAACTACCAGGCAAGCCCACATATCCACGGGAGCAGCTTCAACTACACTGGTGATGGTTGGCCAAAGCTCCTAGAAATTCTCAGTGATCTGGTCGATTTGCTGCTGAAGGTTGTCTCTTTCCTGTTGTAACTAATTATGCTCTTCAGTGAGCGTTGTAATATGTTGATGCTGCTACTCACACCTCAGAAGGAGGTCATTTTGAAGGGACTTTTCCTGTCGAGATGTTTCCTGTATGAAACTAAAAATTTGGCCAGGTCCCCATCTTTGAAGATCTCCACTGCTCGTCATCTCAGGACTATGATTTCTCTCTCTGAGCGGCTGACCACTGGTGATGGAATGGTCGGATTGATCTTGTGGAGAGTGAGGTTGACTCAGCAAAATAGTTGGAGGCTAGGTGGTATGAAAACTGGTGGTAGGTGGATGAGTGGGTATGAATGGTTGCAACACCAATATCGATTATTGAAATGGAGAAAAATAAGTCTCACTAGGCATGTTTTCTGGTATGGGTAGCTCAGTTTTAATAAGTAGATTCAAAAAGGCCCCCGGTTCTATCGTGGTTGAATTAACTTTGGTTACTTGTACCGTACCCGAGTTAACTTCAGCCTCAATATCGATACCCGTTACCATGCCTGTAGGTTTCACATCTAAAATTTTTGTGGAAGTGGATGAGGTCTAGGCAGACTGATCCCTGGAAGCATTAGAGGTATGTGGTGATGAATTTTGAGTATTTGGTGGTGAGGAGGCTGATGCACTTTGTGATGATGAAGGTTTGGGTTACGGTATGATGGGGGAAGTTTGAGTACCATTTCTGGTTCCGCTGTGATTGGGATTCCTATGATTATCTGATGCACAAGATCCTCCTCTATTAAGTCTACTACCTGGTCGAATCTTAGAGTTCTGGCTCTCTTTCCCTTAGGCCCTGGGATGGATAGTTTGGTCGCCTTGTTTTTGTGAAATGGGGAAATGGTCGGCTGTGAATGTGAATGGAATGTGGTGGAAGGGAGAACAAAGAGGACAGGGGTTATCAATGATGGCAAGCCTAAATTAAATGTTTGAAATTCATTGAACATTGCAAATGTAGCATATTTTTCTCCAATACTTACAATGGATTTATTGAAATCTTTCACTTGTGTATCCATATTTTGAATCAACAACTGGATTTGAAACTATGATATCATGTGTGTTGTTTCTACTAGTGTTTCTCCTGGTAGAGGGTTTGGAAGCATAGCTTCGAAATAATACTTTCTCTCCCCTTCTCTGATTTCTCCTGCTACTCCCAACCAAGAAGAAACTTCTGTGTGGAAAGCATCCTCTATCAATTGGAATATCAATGATTTCTTCTAGAAAGTGTTCGCCGGAACACAGTCGGGTCTAATCCACGTATTTCCATGTGAGATTCCGAAACATATTTGATGAAAATATTTATCTAGAATAGTTCTAGTAATTCTCTGTTGTGCTTGGAAAACATCGAACATCAATCTGTACCACTTTGTAAATGCCTCTTCGTTGATTTATTTAGTGCTAGGGTCCCCTGAAACTCTCCACGGTGTGTATCTGAGAGCCATTGGTTCATCTTCACTTATATCTACATGAGATCTCTTCCCTGGTGGACACCACTTCCACATAGACAACGCCATGATTAAGTAGTTGTATATAAACCCTGTGGCTCTTTTGAAGTTTTCCTCGCAAGTTTCAAAGAGCTCTTGCAAAAGAAAGGCACACCAATTGAGTTGCACTCCCTATACGCAATGCTCCACAACGGAGATGGTGTCTAGAGTACACTCCCCCTTTGTGTAGTGCCTCATCGTCTTTCCTGCTACCAGATAACATGCTGTAATATTCCAAAATTAGCATGCGGCTAATTGGAATATTGATTTTTGCTTATGTCACTTAGAAGGTAAATAAATGGGTAAGGAGGCCCATACATTTCAGAGATATGAATAAAAACCCTCATGGTGTGAAAGGGGATAGTCATAAGAGCTAGATTTCACACCCTCATGTGTGAAAGAGGACATTTTCATGTAGACAAGGTCAAGTTTGACCAAGTCAACAACGTTGGGATAAGAGGTGGAGATCACTTTGAGAGACAACGTAGTGTGAATGGGAGGAATATTCCTTTGTGGAGGAAACCCTAATGAGTGGGACCCATGGTGAGAGGGCTTTCACTTGTTTAAAATGAGGGCAAGGCATCCATTGTTATTCATGTTATGTATTATTGATTTCTAGGTCTATTTAGACTTTGTGAATTCTCCTGTTGTTTAGCAGAGTTGCAATGCTGCTTAGCACAAGGAATTCTTGTTTAGGAATTCCTTCTCCTTCCAAGAGAAGCCTCTTGAAGGAGCTTTCTCTTCATTTCTCCACATTTAGGCTTCAGGCCAAGCATCCTCCTTCAACTAAAAGTAGTTTCTGTTTAGATCTGAGTTGTGTTGCAGGGTGTTACAGTGGAGGTTCCTCAACACCACTTCCTGAGCTTATCTTTCAGAGGAGGAATATTTCTTTCCTTTGGGTGATCATTTGGGAAGCCCTTGGAGCATATTTCAGATCTTGGCACTTTTCCAACCTATTTTATTGCACCTACAATGCAATATCCCTCAGTGATTGCATTATTTTTAGAGAGTATTTGCAGTGTGGGTTGCAGTGTTTGTTTGGAGGGTGATATCTTCAGTGTTAGGATCAGCCTTTCACTTGGAAGATCCATTGGAGGAGGTCTATTTAGCTTATGTATAATCTACAACCATCTCCAACCAGTTCTTGAGTTGCAGCTGCTACTTAGTCTTGAGACTGCAACTCCAGCATTTTGTACATTTTGCATATTTCAGGAAATCCTTCCAGGATTGTCTTGAAATTGATTTTGAGAGTCTATATCTTTGCTCCCCACATTTTATGAGATGTATATTGCCATATTTGTGTATTGACACTTCCCAGTAGCAGTATCTCTAAATAAATTGTGCTGTCATAGCCTTGGGCACTTTTCTGTGTAGCAGTGATCTTCTGTTTCATGTACATGTTTCTTGAGGCTGATTTTTCCTATATTGAGTGACTCTTTCCTCAAGATCTTGTATACATTTGCTGCTATGATATTAATATGATGGATATTTGGATCTTCTAGAATTCTATGTGTTAATGTATCACTGCTATTCCATGTTGTGTTCATATATTGTTGTATCTCCAATTTTGGAATATCTTAAGATATTCCCATTGTTGTAGATTTTCCCTATTTTGGGATATTACAGTGGTATCAAAGCAAGATATTTGGCTCATCCTGTGGGCTTCAAGCCAAAATGCTATAATAGAAAGAGAAAATTCAGAATGATGGAAAGGATGAGTTTTCTCTCATCACTTTTCAGATCCAGGAGGAACCTCTCCAAGGAGGTTAAACAAGAAGAAGAGAAAAGTAGCAGTGAAACTTCTAGAGAGTTTCAAGAGAAGGAAGAGCCATGCACTTCCTATGATCAGAAGAGGAGATCAGTGTTGCAGAGAGCTCCAAAGCATTGGAACATATCCTTTCCTTTTGAGAAGGAGGACAAATTTCTAGAAGATGGAGGACACTTGGATCACATGACTCTAAGTGAATACCTTGTTGAGTACAAATATCAACCTAGAGCCTTCAAGGAGACTCTATTTTTCCCTCAATTCATTCATTTGGAGGAAGAAAGAAGACCTTGTGTCCAAGGAAGGATCAAAGGCAATATGTTTTTATTGTCTAATTTTGATGGGTCATCTGCAGCAAGGGTTTGGGCAAGGAAACTAGATGCATTCTTCCTACTACATCCGGTGGTAGAAAGGGAGGCTATATAGATTGCAGCACTACACATGGAGGGTGAAGAAAAAATTTGGTGGTTCAGCCATTTGATCCATGCAAGGGTGGTTACTTTTGCTGATTTTACTCAAAGGTTGATTGGGAAATTTGGTGAAGAAAAAACAGAGGAGAAGAAGCCCTCACCACCATTGGGGGAGAATTGTAGCAGCATTGTCACAACTATGGAGGAGCATCCCTCAACATTTTCAGTTGGAGGAGCCAACTCATTAGAGGAAGAAGCCCTTACAGCCATACAAGATACTTCCAAATTTCATCATGGTATGCCTAAATTTTTATCTCCTATTGTTTCAGCAAATCATAAGGAGGATTGTATACCATTGCATACTGCTCATTTGGAACAACATAATTGCAAACCTTGATTTGATCAAGGAAGGGATGAAACATAATCCTAATGGGCCACTATTGGGCTACACACCACAAGTGAGGTTGGGGTGTGAATTATTGGAGGATGGGATGAACTTTGTCCCAAACAAATTTATGCAAAACCATATGTTCATCCTTGAGTTGGGATATAAGGCAACCAAAACACCATGAAGGAGATTTATAGTGCTGTCAAGAGGTAGCAGTGAGGAGGCTTTGCCTTCAGCCCACTTGGATCCTTATGGATTCAAGATGATCATTCGTGTGAGATCTTCTCTAGGGGATCTCCAAGGAGCTGCATTTCAGCATCCCATGGAATGCAAGAAGAAAAATCTGATTTGGGAGAAGGGTAGTCTTCATTGGAAGGGTACCAAGGTTGATCATAATGGGAGGCACTCACATTGGGAGGAATGGGAGTGGATGGAGAGAAAAAAGCTGGTAAGCTACTTGCAAATATATGACACCGGGCAGTAGGAGGCTTGGCTGCGTTGGCTGCTCTTGAAGGAGTTTGGCCATCATGGGACATATCCTTCTTCCAAGGGTATGTGGGTGGAAGGAACTTGGCAGGATACTTACATATTTGGGCAGCAAGGAGTGTGGATGCATTGTGATTATATGATCATTATGTATTCACCACATAATTTGTATGATGGATGTATGAGGAGGCAGCAAAAACTTTTGTTTCTTTGGAGGATTTTGAGAGAGCAAGGGAATATTTTCTCTCACACTTTACATGATGTTGCAAGAGTAGGAGATGGCACTACCATGGTGCAAAGGGGCTACTTCTTAGCCTTAGATGATTTGGAAGTACTTCCACTTTGAAAGAAACTTCTTGTATGTGGCAAAATTATGGGAGGAGTCTTTGACATTGAGCATGTCAAAGGATGGAGTTATGAGTTGGAAGGAGCCTATTTGCATAGGCCAACAGTGTTGTCACTTTGGAGCATGGACTTATTGATGGAGTTTCCCCAGGATCACTTCACATTTGATGCACTTGGTGGACAAGGAGGAGGTGAGAATGATAGAATAGTGGATGGATTCATCTTTTATTGTGGTATGTTCTTCTTGAATTGGATTTCCAAGCATAAGAAGGAGTATCTTCATGCAGCATATGGTTCATTCCTCTTCATAGGAGTATGTAATACCACTATGGAGGACTCATTTATGGATCATATCATCATCTTACTTTCATTACATGGTAAGAATTCTATTTTTTCATTTATTGATTGTCCAACACAATATTTGCATGCTCTTACCATTTCTTTGCAGTGCATTTCTCCACAAAGGGGCAAGCTTTTCTTTGGGTTCGATGGACCATTATTGTCCATCTATTATGATGGAGACAACCATCTATTGTATGACTTTGGGCAAGTGTTTGGTTACTTCTTGTATGCTCAGTTGATACATTCAGCCATTTACTATTTTCTAGTAGATGTGGTGACTTACACAACTAGCCATTTGTCAAGAAACAACTTTCCATGCTATTTTCTGAAGCTGCAGTGGAGAAGACTGTGCTATGACCACTTGGGAGACTGTTGGTACCTTCCAGCACCACATGAAACATTCATTATTTCTTTCATTTTGATGCTAATCATGATCCAATTTTCTGATGTTGTTCTTGCCTTTATGGAGAGCATGAATGGGGGAGAAACACATTGGGTGGATGTGTTCTTTGGGAAGGAGGATTCCCACACTTTCTGCATTACATTTTCTAAGTGGAGCATGGGAGGAGATATGGCCACCACAGAAAAATATTTGTTCCTTTATGAGGTGGGCCATGAGATGGATGGGATGCCATATGGTGGTGATTTCTTATCCATCATGTATGAGATGGTTTGGGCCAGCTTGATTCACAACGTTGGGAAAGGGATCTTTGAAGATCTAATTTTCTTCTTGCCACTTGAGGGCAACATTACTGCAGCCCAAGATCAGGAAATTCTCTGCACTTCTCTTAAGTGGAGAGGAGGACAGAATGGGGTAGGCTACTTTGTCTACCATGTTCAAATTTTCAGCCCACCTGCATTACCGGAGCTCAAGGTGGAGGATGATTTGCAGGAGTTGCCATGTTGGGAGGTAACTCACCTTATATGGATGATTGCTTGGGGATGGAGGATACACATGGGAATGATTATTCCAAATACATTTCATATCCCATGCCTCAAGGGGACCTCTGGACAGCACCTTATTGCCTTCTTGAGTACTCTACTTGTTCATGATGATAGCTATTTAGCTAACTTGCATGCTTGGGAGGGGCAATATGGAGATTTATTGATAAGAAAACATCTCATTATTTGGAGGAGCATATCACATATGGATGCTACAGTAGGAGGAGGGGAAAATTCTCAGTTCTATCCTTGTAGTTGCTTGAGGACAAGCAACATTTGGGAGGGGAGGACTGTAATATTCCAAAATTAGCATGCAGCTAATTGGAATATTGATTTTTTTCTTATTTCACTTAGGAGGTAAATAAATGGGTAAGGAGGCCCATACATTTTAGAGATATGAATAAAACCCCTCATAGTGTGAAAAGGGATAGTCATAAGAGCTGTATTTCACACCCTCATGTGTGAAAGAGGACATTTTCATGTAGACAAGGTCAAGTTTGACCAAGTCAACAGTGCTGGGATATGAGGTGGAGATCACTTTGAGAGACAGCGTAGTGTGAATGGGAGGAAGATTCCTTGGTGGAGGAAACCCTAATGACTGGGACCCATGGTGAGAGGGATTTCACTTTTTTAAAAGGAAAGCAAGCAACCATTGTTATTCATGTTATGTATTATTGATTTCTTGGTCTGTTTAGACTTTGTGCATTCTCCTGTTGTTTAGCAGAGCTGCAGTGCTACTTAGCACAAGGAATTCTTGTTTAGGAATTCCTTCTCCTTCCAAGAGAAGCCTCTTGAAGGAGCTTTCTCTTCATTTTTCCACATTTAGGCTTCAGGCCAAGCATCCTCCTTCAGCTACAACACAATTTCTGTTTAGAGCTGAGTTGTGTCGCATGGTGTTGCAGTGGAGGTTCCTCAACACCACTTCCTGAGCTTATCTTTCAGAGGAGGAAGCTTTATTTCCTTTGGGTGATCAGTTGGGAAGCCCTTGAAGCATATTTTGGATCTTGGCACTTGGCCAACCTATTTTCTTGCACCTACAACACAGTATCCCTCAGTGACTGCGTTATTTTCAGAGAGTATTTGCAGTGTGGGTTGCAGTGTTTGTTTGGAGGGTGAGATCTTTAGTGTTAGGATCAAACTTTCACTTGGAAGATCCATTGGAGGAGGTCTATTCATCTTGTGTATCATCTACAACCATCTCCGACCAGTTCTTGAGTTGTAGCTGCTACTCAGTCTTAAGACTGCAACTCCGACATTTTGTACATTTTGCATATTTTGGGAAATCCTTCCAGGATTGTCTTGAAATTGATTCTGGGAGTCTATATCTTTGCTCCCCACATTGTATGAGTTGTATATTTCCATATTTGTGTATTAACGCTTCCCAGTAGTAGTATCTCTAAATAAACTACGCTATCATAGCCTTGGGCACTTTTTGTGTAGCAGTGATCTTATGTTTCATGTACATGTTTCTTGAGGCTGATTTTGCCTATCTTGAGCGACTCTTTCCTCAAGATCTTGTATACATTTTCTGCTATGATCTTAATATGATGGCTATTTGGATCTTCTGGCATTCTATGTGTTAATGTATCACTACTATTCCATGTTGATTTCATATATTGTTGTATCTCCAATTTTGGAATACCTTAAGATATTCCCATTGTTGTATATTTTCCCTATTTTGGGATATTACACATGCGAACTTCACATTGGGCACATTGATAAGGTCTATTTTTCCCCCCTTTCCTCCTCTCTTGGTCTCATACTTCTTGTATTAGTCAAATTATCCTACCTTCTTCGCTCTTTTAGAAGTATTCTAAAAGGCAGTAGATACATCACTCCCTATTTCCGATAACCCTGTAAGTATGTGGATATCATCTGCATGAATTTGGATTTCTTTTCCAAGCTAGAGTGACCTATTATGAATTCTGCTGATAAGGAGCTTCGTGCATTGCATAGCCGCTCTAGTTGAACCAAACACTGGTAAACTTCTCAAGTGCAGGATTGTAGACCTTTGAATAGCTTTGAAACTCGAGTGAACTCTTGTTGCTTCGCTACCACTCTCCTTCACATAGTTTTCAATGTATACTTGCCTCTTCAAAGATGGAAATTCGAAAGAATCCATAAAATATGTATCTACCAAGGTTGCATTGTCATACCTGCCTATCAATGGCTCTACCTTTTGAATTCTCTCATCAAGTTCTAGTTCAACTACCGAAACCATTTTCTTCGTCATACCTCTTCTCCTGTAATACACCAGTAGTGTTTTTGGTATGCGCCTTTGAACTTCTGATGATATACTATGGCTAAGCATTATAGCAATTTCCTCTTCTTGCAATTCACAATTCTCCAGCACTTTGATTTTTCCTTTCTCCATGAAGATTAAGTAGGAATGTTGGCATGAAGGGTGTTGATGCAACTGAATAACTAATTAATTTTCCCTGGTTTCCTCCACGGTTACAATCGTGTGGTTGGTTACTCGGATGAGGTGGAATCTTACTCTGCTGATGGTGGCTTTGAAAATTGAGTGGACGTGATGGATAATTATTTTTTCCTGATGCGGAAAATTTATTATGGAATAGTGTTTTCAATTATGAAAAATATTTTCGAATTTTTGGCTGACACTACAGATTGAAACATACATGATGGCTAATTATGACTGAGTGATGGTTGACATGCTTGATCATACAGTTACTGCAACCACCCGCCCCCGACCGTAATTGGTTGTGGTATGGTCCCTATGCTGCAACAGAGTGGCGATTGAGTGTTCGTGACCTATACCTTATTTTCATGAGGCTTTTTATCATATCACCGGAAACTGACTTATTTTTTTTAACCATTTATTGATAAAGGTTTATTGACTTTCTAACCTACTGACTCATCTCGGGTGTGAGAGATTTATTAACTTCTAACCTACAGACTTCTCTCGGTTGCGAGAGTTATTGAAAACAAAATTTTGTTTGTTCCTTCATGGTAGGGTTTCAGGCGTGCGCCATTCACTCAACCTGGTAATATTTCTCCATCCAGTTGCGCTAGTTTTACTGCTCCTGAGTCGTGAATCTCTATGACATAGAATGGTTCCATCCAATTCATTTGAAGTTTCCCTAGAAATTTCTGAAACTTGTTGTCATAGAGTAGTACTTTTCCGCCAATCTTGAATGTATTTCTTTTGATATGGTGGTTGTGCGAGGATTTCTGTCTCTTTTTTTCCACTGATTGGTGAAAGTCTGCAAAAAATGTTGCTTCCCCTAAATCCTGCAGTTCATGAAGGCATGTTTTAATGGATTTTTTTTCAGATATTTGTGTTGTTGCAACGATGAATATCCTGGGGACAATAAATTCAGCTGGTACCACTACTTCTTTCCCATACACAAGCTAGAATTTCATTTGACTGTGTAATAATTTTATAGTGGTCATGTATGCTCATAGCGTGGCTAGTATTCTTTCATCCCAATCATCCTGATTTGCATTGCAAATCTTAGTTAAGCCTTTTTCTAAGATTTTGTTGAAAGCTTCAACAGTTCCATTTGTTTGTGGGTGATATGAACTGCTTTTATGATGATGTATTATGAAATTTTATAGCAATGATTTGACTGTGGCGTTGATAAATTAGGTGCCTTGATCACTTGTCAGGCTCCTTGGACAACCGAATCTTGTAATAATGTTCTAAAAACTGAACTTGCTTGTTGTGTCTCCTATACAATCCTTTATTGGTGCTGCCTCTACCCATCTAGTCATATATTTAGTTGTGGTAATTATGTATCTGGCTTGTGAATGGCATGCAACTAGTAAAATGTGTCCCACAAAGTCAACGACCCATTTATCAAATACCTGCATCGCTCTTACAAGTTGTAAGGGTAGTTTGTCTCGGTGTGAATGTTTCCCTATTATTTAACACATGTCACATTTATTTGCATACTCTTTGGTATCTGTGTGCATTGTAGGCCACCATAGCCCTACCTGTAATATTTTCCTTGCGGTAGAATTTTCTCCCACGTGTGTTTCGGGATATAATACCCTAAAGGTTTTTGGGTCGACAACCTTCATAGATAAGGGGCATACCATTCAAGAAGGACTCACCTAACCTATATTTTATACTGAAAAATATATATAACAAGTTGCGGAACTTACCCGAAATTCCCACGTTTTATGTAGATCTCGCAGGGTGCAAACCCCCAGCAACCCTTTGTGCTTCGTAACTTGAAAATCAAGAAAGGACGAACATGAAACTCTAGTTGTACAGCATATATATTTACTAGATGTTAGTGTAACTCATGCATAATATCATAAAAACAATATTGACTATTCAATTAATGATCATTACACATATATGAAGAGATATAAACACGTGAATCTGTAATATCCACAAATTGGGATTGCTAGCAAGGCATGCCTGAAAAACGCATTTTTCAGAAATGTATGCTACAGAAAACAAGATTATCCCTTGTATCTCTTATATATGATAATATAAGATCCAAATCCAAGAGGAAATCAGAAACCAAGCAAACTAGGTGAGATGAACAAGCCTCTCACACCTAGAATGGCCAGAAAATGCCAAATAATGGGACTGCAGCAATATGTAAACACAATGGTGGAGCTGCAGAAATATATTAATCCATGGAATGTGTCAAGAAACACATTATCATCAGTTGATGTTACAGCAGTAACTTCTTCTTCATTCTAGGACCCAAAAAGTGGGGAAAAGCAGAAATTTAAGCCCTAAAAAGGTTAATTTAAGATATCTGCGTAAAAACAGAGGAAAATGAAGATTGTATCCCTTATAATATGTTATAGGGGACTCAAATATAAAATTCATAAAAAAAAAAGCACTATAGCTATGTTAAACAGATCTCCCCGTCCCGGTATGACTCAAAAAGGCCCAAACCCCATGACTTAGCTAATGCAGAATTTGTTGAAGCCTTCACAGCGTATTTTTCAGAGGATGTATGATAAAATATTATGGAAACAGAAAATATGGAGTGTATTATATCATATCATGAAGAAAAATAGAGTATCGGTCTCTTTTACACATTTTATAAGTGACCTGGCAAGGGTTTCATGAAAGTACAAGTGTGACAATGACAGATCTGCAGAATATGGATTTGGAAAACGTAGTAAACTTCAGCTTTATAATAATATAGCTGAATAATACATGAGAAAGAAGAAGAATGAAGTACAATTCTTTACGGGAGGACGGTTGGCCCTTCCTCCAAGGGACAAGCTCAAAAAGCAAGGGTATAAACCCTGTTACTGCAACACTGAATAAAATAACGCAGTTCCTGCAAATAACTGCATTGGAATAGATGGAGAATAGATTGGACACATGCCAAGATCTGAATATAAATCCAAAGTGCCAATACACTCTTCCAGGAGGATAAAAGACTCACTCAATGAGAAGAGGCACTAGTATAGTCTAGATCTGAATAGATCTAGTCTCCACTTGTTGTAGCTCACTGAAACAAGTAAACCCCAATAGGATTTACGCTATCTAAGGGATATGGAGCTTGGCCATATTCCTGATAGTGGAAGAGAAGTACAATGCCCTCCAAGAGCTACTCAATGGAAGGAGAGAGAATCCCTAAAGAGGAAATCCTCACAAGTCTCTGCTAAACAGCCAAGAGAACTCGAATTGTCTAAACAAACTTCAAAATCAAACACCATGAACAACCTTCTCTTGAGCCTTCCCCTTACTTTTATAAGATGAGAGCTTGAGAAACCCTAAACCACCTTCAAAACTCTAGCTCCTTTCACATGAAGACATTCCATCTAAAATTGTGCTGATCAACAAGGAGGTTCAATGTATCTGGACAGTGCTGTGATTTGGTCAAGGTTGACCTCTTCATTCTGCCTCATCCCTTTTCACACTCAAGTGCCTCCAATCCAGCTCTTAAATGTATGTCTATGTTGATCCTTGTTCACACTGAACTATATATATTGCTGATATCTTCTTCTTCATGCATGCATGTTGACTTAGTCAAACTTGACTATGTCCTCATTCATTTGTCCCTGTTCACACAAACAAGTGTAAAATCCAGCTACTGTGATGATCTCCTTTCACATCATGATGGTTTTTATTCATGTTTTTATTTTGCATGGGCCTCCTTACCCATTTATCCAAATACAAGGTGCAAAAATCAAAAATTAATATTCCCCTTAGCTGCTTGCTAAAGTAGGAATATTACAGTCCTCCCCTCCCAAATGTTGCTTGTCCTCAAGAAATTGCAAGGATAGAACTAAAAGGCTTCCTCCCAAGGCATAGAGTCTAAAACGTGTTTGGGAACTATCATTCCCATGTAAAAACTCCACCCCCAAGCTATCATCCCTCTGACATGGAAACTCATGAAATATCTCTTCCACCCTTAGCTCCTGCAGTGTGGGTGGGCTAAATAACTGAACACGATAGAAAAAATGGCCTACCCCATGCTGTCTTTCTCTCCACTTATAGCAAGTGCAGAGAACATACTGATTTGTGGCTGCAATCAGATTGCCCTCAAGTGGCAAGAAGGGAAATAGATCTCCAAAGATCCTCTCTCCCATATCATGGATCAAACGGGCCCAAATCACCCCATCCAAAAGGAATGGCACATCATCATCCTTTGGCATCCAAATCAGAAAAGTGTTGAAGGTTACATGATACCAATGGTTTATTAAGTGGATACATCGCATTTTTCCCAGCTGCTGCTTGAGAATATCATGTCGCAGGTTGGCCTTCAACAAAGTACTAGCTATGCATGAATGCTCATCTACTATGTGGTAGTAAAAAATAATATATATCAGTTGTACATGATCAAAATAACAAGACAATGTGCCATACTCTCCTCCTAAAACATCATGATGAGCATGGAAAAATTTCAACCCATACTCTCTCAACAATAGCCATAGCAACAAGGACTCTTGTTGCCTCCTTGCATTATCAAAATGCAGATCCTGGAGCAATAATATAATGATGGACATGTGAGTTGTCTCATCAACAAAGTTCAAACCAGCTCCCTCATACATCATGGGGAAGTTATCCTTCCTTCCAAAACAATGTACATACATGAAATACATCTCGAACATAAATACGTGTGAGCCCATGAGATATATCTCAAACAAAGGAAAATATATGGACATAAGATTTGACATATGATGTCCAAACTCTCTTCTTAACAGCCACAACATCCATGCCTTCTTCTTATGCATCCTATCATTGAGACTCAAGGCATGAGTTAAAGAAATAGAAATTTTTGGGTAGTGACCAAACTCACCCAAAAACAACCAGCGCAACCATGCCTCTTGCTGGCATGTATCATAGATCTGCAAGGGGTTTGGAACCCTCTTGCTCCATACTACCATCCACTCATCCCAATGTGGGTGATGGATCTTATTCTACAAATGTCTGGTATCCTCCCAAGGTAGGACACCATGCTCCTCCATCCTTTGAAGAACTTTGCATTTCATGAAATGTTGAAGTGCACCTCCAATGGGATCTCCTGATGAAACCTCATCCTCATGCATGGCCTTCCAAAACCAAAGAGGCTTTGGATTTTCTGCAAGTATAAGTCTCTCTTTGAGCTGTGGCATGCTCATTGAGAGAGTGCCATCTAGAGAGGAGAAATAGTTTCTCATCTCAAGATTTCTACCCTTTGACATCTCTTCCTCCATGGCTTCCTGAATGAAGCTGGCATCTGAATTTTCCCATGAGGAATGGATCCTTATCTCTTCACTGCTGCTCTTGGACAGCATAATGCAACCTTGCTGCTCTAGATTAGCAGTAAGTGATGATCTTGGGTCATATAACAACATATTTCCACAATATTCTGAAAGATTTGCTGCAATAATAAAAGTGTAAATGAAATCATACCTTTCTAGACTTTGGGAACATCTTGCATCGCTTCAAGAGTTCTTTATTTTACTGTATTGGCTCCCTCAACTGCTGATGTTGAAGGCTTCTCCTCCATGGTTGTGACAGCGTTGATATAAGTCTCCTCAAGAGATGGTGAGGGCTCCTCCCTCTCTGATTGTTCTTCATCAAATCTCTTGATCACTCTCTGAGTGAAATCTACAAGAGTAGATACTCTTGCATGACTTATGTGGCTAAACCACCAAGTGCTTGCTTTGCCCTTCATGTGCAACGCTGCAATCTCTACTGCTTCTCTTTCTACCACTAGATGTAGTAGGAAGAATGGTGCAATTATTCTTGTCCAAGACCTTGCTGAAGATTATCCATCAAAAATAGACAATAGAAACATATTTCCCCTTATCATCCTATTGCTGCATGGCCTTCTTTCTTCTCTCAGTTGGATAAACTGAGGAAGATCTAGGGTCTATTTAAAGGCCCTAGGTTGGCACTTGTACTCTGCCAAATATCCACTCAGGATCTCATGTTCTAAGTGGTATTATTTCTCTTCACTCCCTCTATGAGAATAGTAAGTTCATGGGTCTTCTTCTTCCTCTTGAAACCTTCTAGAGGCCTCACTGTAGCTTTCTCCTTCTTGAAACCCTCTTGGAGTTTCATTGCATCTTTTTTATTTCATCTGTTGAACCTCCTTGGAGAGGTTCTTCTTGGATCTGAAAATTGGTGAGATTAATCTCATCCTCTCCGTCATTCTGAATTGGATCTGAAATCCACAGGCTGAGCCAAGATGGAAGCTTTAATACCACTATAATATCCCCAAATTGGGATTGCTAGCAAGGCATGCTTGAAAAATGCATTTTTCAAGAATGTATACTACAAAAAAAAATATTAGCCCTTGGATCTCTTATATATGATAATATAAGATTCAAATCCAATATTAAATTAGAAACCAAGCTAACTAGGTGAGATGAACAAGCCTCTCACACCTAGAATGGTCAGAAAATGCCCAATAATGGGACTGCAGCAATATGTAAACACAATTTTGGAGCTGTAGCAAGCTATTAATCCATGGAATGTGTCAAGAAACACATTATAATCATTTTATTTTACAGCAACAACTTCTTCTTCATTCTAGGACCTAAAAAGTGGGGAAAAGCAGCAATTTAAGCCCTAAAAAGGTTAATTTCAGATATCTGCATAAAAAAAGAGGAAAATGATGGTTTTATCCCTTATAATATGTTATATGGGACTCACATATCAAATTTCATATAAAAAAAATCACTCTAGATATGTTAAACAGATCTCCCCGTCCCGGTATGGCTCAAAAAGGCCCAAACCCCATGACTTAGCTAATGCAGAATCTGTTGAAGCCTTCACAACATATTTTTAAGAGGCTTTATGATACAATATTATGGAAACAACCAATATGGAGTGTATTATATCAAATCATGAATAAAAATAGAGTATCAGTCTCTTTTACACATTTTATAAGTGACCCAACATGGGTTTCATGAAAATACAAGTGTGAGAATGACAGATCTACATAATATGGATCTGGAAAATGTATTACACTACAAATTTATAATAAAATAGCTGAATAATACATGAGAGAGAAGAAGAATGAAGTACAATTCTTTTCGGGACAAGGGTTGGCCCTTCCTCCAAAGGACAAGCTCAAAAAGCAAGGGTATAAACCCCGCTACTGCAACACTGAATAAAAGAACACAGTTCCTGAAAATAACTACGCTAGAATAGATGGATAATATATTGGCCACATGCCAAGATCTGAATATCATCCCAAAGATCTAATACACTCTTCCAGGAGGATAAAAGACTCACTCACTGAGAAGAGGCACTAGTATAGTCTAGATTTGAATAGATCTAGTCTCCACTTGTTGCAGCTCACTGAAACAAGTAAACCCCAATAGGATTTACATTTTCTAAGGGATATGGAGCTTGGACATATGCCTGATAGTGGAAGATAAGTACAATTCCCTTCAAGAGCTACTCAATGGAAGGAGAGAGAATCCCTAAACAGGAAATCCTCACAAGTCTCTGCTAAATAGCCAAGAGAAATCGAATTGTCTAAATAGGCCTCAAAATAAAATATCATGAACAACCTTCTCTTGAGCCTTCCCCTTCCTTTTATAAGATGAGAGCTTGAGAAACCCTAAACCACCTTCAAAACTCTAGCTCCTTTCACATGAAGACATTCCATCTAAAACTGTGCTGATCAACAAGGAGGTTCAATGTATCTAGACAGTGCTGTGATTTGTTCAAGGTCGACCTATTCAATCTTCCTCATCCCTTTTCACACTCAAGTGCCTCCAATACAGCTCTCAAATGTCTGTCTATACTGATCATTGTTCACACTAAACTAGATATATTACTGATATCTTCTTCTTCATGCATGCATGTTGACTTAGTCAAACTTGACTATGTCCTCATTCATTTTCCTTTGTTCACACACACAAGTGTAAAATCCAGCTATTGTGATGATCTCCTTTCACATCATTATGGGTTTTATTCATGTTTTTATTGTGCATGGGCCTCCTTACCCATTTATCTAAATACAAGTTGCAAAAATACAAAATTAATATTCCCCTTAGCTGCTTGCTAAATTAGGAATATTACAGAATCTCGAGAACAAGATGGTTCTTCTTATTATAAATGGCATGTACTATAATATAAATGTGGAGATATCACCTAAATCCTTCCACGACCTTTGAGCATACCATCCTTTGGATCTGTCCAGCCCTAACCTCGTAAGAATTATTCCAAGTTGTGTGCACACTAGATGTCATATAGGATGATGAGCATCTCAAGGAAACAAGGGTTTCCTAAATATACCTAGGAAGTGCAGGAGGCACGAGAATATCATACTTGAAATAGGGCTCCAACAGAGTATAATATCTAGATTTTTCTCCCTCCCTTAGGCCATGCACATGAGGGGATTTTATACTCCCTCAAATTAGTTTCTGCAGTTGGAAAAAGCTAGGCCACGGGTTGGGGTGGTTGAATTATGGGAATAAACATCAACCCTGCCTCGAAAATAGGGAATAATATATATTTTTTAATGATTAAAAAGGTATACACGGATATCTATGAATGGACTCGTGTATATACGTGGAAAATTCTGGGCAGAGTCACGTATGTGTTTTAAGATACTATTTTTTGTGAAGATGGTCAAGTCTGAGGGGAAAGGGTGCCCAAGGCCAAAGTGTCAATCATCAAGCACATGAAGGGGGGAAATGATGCTATAATAGATGTCCCCTAATATATGAGGTCAGAAGGGGTACATGATGGCCGAAATATATTATGTGCGTAGAAAGAACCTCGCGAGGATGAGAGAGGACTTTCACCAGATTTCAGCCTGCCAAAAAATCAATGGAAGAGATCATAGAGATAGCTCATGTCTGAGGTGGGCATACCCATGCTCAGTGAAAGAAAATCATGTCCACATATGAAGTACAGAGCAGATCCAAAATGTATACAAGTATAGCTGAACTGTAAAGTACATAGTGAATCATCTGATCACTGCCCGGAAGTACAAGTCTAAATCAAGTCCAAGTATCACATATAGAAGACTGATCAATGATGCTGCAATAGATATCTAATCACACAAGTAAGAACTGAATCTCCAAGTACCAAATCATAAGGGGTGGAACACATGGTATGATCACGCAACTCGGGAGCCAACATATAAGATGTTGTTGTACTGAAACTGCAACATATAAGGGTGGACGACGTCACTGGCAGAAAACTGGATGAACTATCAAAGTGAACTGAATCATGCTGATGAAAGCCCAAGGTCTTCACCGATCACCATGGCACAATTCTACACAATGGGAATAAATGAGCTGAAGTTGACCATGTGAGAAATCATTTGATTACCAGTCATTAATGTATATCGTTATCAAACGCGAGACAACCCACCGATAATGATAATGAGTGTCAAGGTGCCCCAGTACAATCTAGCAAGTGTGAATGAATGAGTTGAAGTCGAACACCTGTAACAATCTATCAATCAAGAGGAAATAATGTATCCTCACTGTCGACATCGAAGAGTCTGCCACTGATGGATGCAAACCCTAAGGTACTGACAAAAATACTCTAGACCTTATTCCCAGAGAAATGAGTCGGAGTCGATGGGAAACGATTTGCTGGAAGGAAGGCATTAAGGCATCCCACATCAGTCCAGCATGAGTGTAACCCGCAGGCTAATATTTGGAAGGAATCAGACGAAGTAGAGTGAAGGAACCAACCCAAAGTACGTTTTTGACATGCACAAGATGAATCTAGTGCACGGTAGAAACCCTCTGAATCAACCAATAATGAGAGCTGACAAAGAGGCGAGATATTCACCGATAGGGTCAAATGGAAATCAAGGTACTGCATGAATCCCAAGTGTGATAATGTAAGCTGACGTCGAACACAAGGGAAACCACTCAGTCAAAGACCCATAATGATGATCAAATGTTGAGCACAAGGTCACCTATCAGTGATGTAAATAGGGCCGAGGTGTGGCTCTAGGTTTTCTCTCAGAGTAATATGTCGTAGTTGATAAGAGACAAACTCACCAGTAAGAAGTCAAATGGAGACCTTCTCAAAGCAGTACGAGCATAGGACCAAACATCTGACATGACAGAACAAGATATTGACAAGACCGAGAAGGACGACTGAAAAATAAGTCAAGGGAAACCACAGAAAGGCCGACTTAGGTTTAACTTCCCTTGAACAAAAACACGACTCATGTTGACTATGGTAGCAAATGATAACTCTGTATAAGTTTGTTATGTAGGAGGCAAAAACAAACTCTCCATATGATTGGAAGAGATAACCAATCGGGGGAGAACTGACTTATGAAACAAGGTTATGGCTTCTCCTATGTCAAAACTAAAACCATCCCAAAATGAAGGAAATACCTAGCTCTATGTGCTTTGTTCAAGGGCGACAAAAAGCGACACTGTAACTGCCATCAAATATGAAGTAATATCCCGTTCCCGCTCTTTTTGATATATTTGATTTTTTTTTTGTCTTTTTCATATAGTAAGCCTGAAAAAAAGAATAAAAGAATGCTATAGTACAATGGATAGAATGAGTATCAGGAAACAGATGCACTTGTTCCTAGGATAGGAACAATCCTATGCTCAATGCAAGGTGGTGGAAACTGGTAAGTGATACTCAAAGGAGCATTCCATCCATGGGTAAAAAGGTGTCAAGTCTCGATAGTTAAGTGCTTGCATGGCCAACTTGTATAGAGAGTCATGGTCAAAATATGGCTTAAACATCGAATCAAAATGAAGTCGGCTAAAGGCCAAGATAAACAAGTAGCCAATATGAAATGCAGTGATACAACTTGACAACACAAGGGAGTCTCTAGGGTAATAGCTAGAAAAATCATAGTGAAGAAGAAGAAGAATGAAGCTTCAACACATAAGTCATGGCGGGACTAAAGATGACTCCCGAGCCTACTTAAAGTGCAGCATGAGCGACAAGTGCTAGCGAGGAACTAACTAGGAAGCCCATGTAAAGTAATGCTCTACCATCAAGTCATGATTAAAGATTGACGAGTGAAATGGGTTAAGTACTTATGACATGATGGGATCGACCCTATGACAAGTGATGAAAAATGGAGGCTAGCATGCAGAATGCAATGGAAAGTGGATTTTCTAACCTATATGCTAGTTTGAAACCATATACCTACCATGACAGGTCAGCAATCATGGATTCGAAAAACCAGAAAAAATCTCAACTTCAGTAAATGTACCTGAAAACATACCTTTCCCAACACTTATAAGCAACATGGTTATACAGCTTGAGACAGATTTGAAAAATAAGCATAACGAAATTTTGCAAAAAAAAATCAATTTATGGGTATAAATACTCATTTTACCTTATATTTGGTTCATTGTAACATTGCAGAAGTGGAAAAAGGAGCTTTGGAGAAAAAACCCCTTTCCTCAAAATAGGAGCAATCAGTCGTCAAATTGCATATAAAATCTTTGAGGCTGAATTTTGAGGGGAAAGACTTTTCATTTCAAGAGTGTACTCTGTCTGAGGTGGTAATTTATCCAAAAGTAATGCCTTGCAAGATGTAGTACAGTGTTTCAAATACAAAAGTAAACGGATGCTTGAAAAAGAAATCTAACTACAACAACATAAACTCAAATGCTCTGAAATCCAACTATTCACTCAGCAAACATCAATCAAGGATATAGTAGCAATAACTCATTCGTATAGAAATTGATGCAATTTAAATCAAACTGGAACAAGACTATCAACCAATGTTCTCTACAGTTGATAGTGCTGCTTTAAGGCAATCAAAGGGAAATAGAAATTGAACTAAAGCTGCTATCGAAAGTAAACTAGGAAAACTCTTTAAAAGGAAACTCTTGCAATCTGTAAACTAATTAATCTGAAATGAATAGCAATGTAAATGGGTAGGAAACTGTAATTAAAGGGATTGAACAACAAACACTAACTAATGAATCGAATAGCAAAGTCTATGGAACAACAAATCCCATTGAACAACAATATGTAATTAAGAGAATTGAACAGCAATCAAAACGGAACAACAAATGGAATCAAATGCTGAACAGCAAAGCTCTGTTAAAGCATAACAAGATAAATGATACAGGCATGAGGATTCTTGTTAGAATAGAACAGCGATGTGATTCATCAATGTAACACGCCAATATCCATAAGCAATTAAAAAGAAAACCGATTAACTTGCAAACTGTAATAAAATCAAATCTGAACTATCTCACAACAATAATAAAAAGATAGATATATAAATAGTAGATCGATCCACCAGGGCCGGGCCCTCAACCACCGGTGAAACGTTGTTGGGATTTACTCTAGAGCTAAGAAATTAAACGGCAACGAACTCTTGTATTAATTAGGCATAAATCAATTTTACAGCAGTCGCTCTCTGATCATGAGAGTTAATAAATTACAGAGTTACAAAAGAAAGTTTAATCATCAAATCCTTGTCTTCCTACATAATACATGCTCTCCTTTTATAATCTGAAAGAGGAGAAATTAAATAGTAAATATGATCCCTCATAACAATATTGGATTTTCCCCAACAGCTTGATCAATAAGAAAAGATATTTCCATTAATATTTCAATAGGAACAAGTCGAATTTGGATTTGCAGCTGAGATAATTTGAAAGATGGCTGCAACAGTAAATTTGAGAAAATTGTGCTCAAATAACCTTTCGTTTCTCTCAATACAGGCCAAATTTGGGCAAACCGTTCTTTTAAAAATTTAATTCGGTCCATTCTGGACAAAACCCATGTTCCATATTTTCCGGATTCTTATCCATTTTCCCAGAATATTAACCACAAAACTTTCACTTCTTATTCCAACGAATTTCTAAGTTGGAATATTGAATGTTGTGCTGGAGATCGAATCTGCAATCTAGCAAATATCTTGGAGGCTAAAATGGTGAGTGTTGTTACAAAATACATTAATAAACCATGATTGATAAAATTATGCATAATGATCATCAATTTATTAAAAATATAGGAGAAGAAATAATATTTATCCATAAGAGCCTAAATAATTATAAAATGGATTCATATGATAAATTATGATAAATTACATGATAAAAAAGAGTAGAAATGGATAAAATAAGTGTTAAAAAGTGGTCGTATTCGCGGCCCAACATACTCCCAAACTAAATATATTGCATGTCCTCATGCAACCCAAAACTGAATATATTGCATGTCCTCATGCAACCCAAGGACAAAACCCATGTGTTAACCAAGCAAATAAAATTGTTCATCCCAACTCATGAAATGGATAGAACAAATGAATTTTTCTTCAAATAATGAATATTCAATTTTAGCAATCTTGATGAAGGCATAACAATTTTTACAGTTGAAGTTCAACTATATGCATATGAAGTTGCAGAAAAATGTGACATAAGTAACAACAAACTTCATTAACCATTTTCTCAAAAATCAGATCGTTTTGATGCACGGATCATGAGATATAAACAAAATGGTTGTAGGTGATAGTGCATAATTTTCAAAATTTTATGAACTAATTTAGTGTGAAATTATCTGGGTCTGTGTATTTTAATGATACCTCTTTGTTATCCAGAAATCACAAGGATTCAGTTCATAGTTATAAAGATATATGCAAATCAATTTCTGAACTGTATAAAAATGAAATTGTATGCCTTAAATGAGAAAGAAATTGGAAGACATCCATCATGTGTATAAATTCCTCCCCCAAACTGAAGGATTAGCATGTCCTCATGCAATGCCAAAAGACAAGCAGAGGTGGTTGCTACAATCTGTTGAAATCTATGCTTGGTGTAAAATGACATGGAATAAGGGAGGTGTTGAGAATATCAATTGATGATAAAGAATATTACTAACATGGTCAAAAGAAAGAAATGAAGGAAATCAACACTCCCCCAAACTGAAATATGAGATGTCTCTAAAAAATGGGAAGTGGTAAAGATGTGGAATGAATGATGATAAATAATGCTTAATGGATTTTCATGAAATTCTCCTAAATTCATAATAAATCAGAACACTTTGTGCTATTTTACCTCAAGAGTTACCTCCGAAAAAATGTGGAATGACATGTAGAGACTGGCCTTTGTTGAAGCTGATGTAGGCTGAGCGGATACTGAAAGTGATGCAAAAGGTGGAAGCCATGCAAGCACATCGTGTCTGAAGAATTGTGTGCGTTCGGGAGCCTTTGTTGTTAGTTGCAATAGTGTGGTCATGCTACGAATAGAATTTCCCCCCCATATTTGTTCTTCTCCTGTAAACAAATCACGATTCCGTATGCAATTTTCTTGAATCCACAGTTTTAGTTTTGAATGGCAACAAATAAGATGCATGCAAAAATTTTAAGCAGAAAAACTTCTGTAGAAATGCAGTATGAATATTGTGGCAAATAGAAGAGTAGCATACTGCACAGCAATTGTACGGCATGGAAAGACATATATACTTATGATATGATCAACAAATTATCGCATTATTGAAATCAATGCATATTTTGAAATCGTGAGTAGATATGGAAATGTTTATGTAATGATTCAAAAATAAGGGAAAATGACAACTGATGTGAAAAAAAGTACTTATGTGGTCATTATCCACATAAACCATTATGATCGATTTATAAATAAATTTCATGCATAAGAGGTTCCGAAAAAAGAGTTTAGGAGCATACTCTCATTTGATATTAGATAAAGATATAAGAAAAGGGTTTATCATTACTATTGATTTGTGAAAAATATGACTCCAATACCATCAGCAAAGCTCTGTTGCCCATGAGTGTTTATAACCTTGACAAAGTTGCTTTCTCACCCTTGGAACCATTATATTTTATTTATGCCTAGGGAAGTGTTGTGTGATGTCATGATGGAGGCCATTGTGCTGGCTTGGGAACCAGATGAATCACAATGCCATTCACCAAGAAGGAGTGAAAGGTGGGCAGGCCGGCTCGTGATGAGACCTCCTATTCCAAGAACTTTTTATTTTTCTGAGTTGTCCATTGGATCATATCCTTGGTGTGGTGGCCATAATGGAAATGCCACTTCACTGCTCCCTTATGATCATGGTAGGCTAGCTCTTGATGTGACCCCATATCCTCCACCTGCCATATCATAGAATTGTTAGTAATTATATAGAGATTTTTCTTTTCTTTTCTTTTCTTTCATATAGCACTTCCCTACTTATATATAGAGGATGTCTCAACACTCCTTAAGAGTGGGGATGGTGGAAGAAGTCTGAACATCTCAATAGAGAAAGTATTCCCTTATTCTTATTCAATAAATAAAAATCAAAGAGAGTTATGAAGATTTCAGGAAGAACCAACATGATAAAGATAACCGATCATATTAATTTTAGTGAAAATAAAGACAACAAAGTGATATAGATGGTTGTGTCATTTCCTTTTCTTATCACTACAGAACAATTTCTTAACAATTACAATTTCTCTTGATTTTTTGATTCCAGTAACCTTTAATTTTTGTGTCCTTGCATAAATTGTATGTTTTCTTTTAAAATAATTCACAAAAATCCTCAAAATGTTGTTTAAAAAACAAGAAAAATGCACTAAAAAAGGAATAGCAAAAAAATCTGCGAAAATGTTGTTCGTTTCGAAAGGAACAGCAAAAAGAAACGACAAAAATGATGTTCCTTTAAAAAGGAACAGCAAAAACAATCAGCGGAAATGTTGTTCCTTTGGAAAGGAACAACAAAAACAGTCGGCAAAAACATGTTGTTCCGTTTGAAAGGAACAACAAAACTGTTGTTTCTTTAGAAAGGAACAGCAAAAACAATCAACGGAAATGTTGTTCCTTTTGAAAGGAACAACAAAAATAAACACACAAACGCACTATTTCTTAAGAGGAACGATTGATGTTCCTTAAGAGGAACAACAAGAAAATATAAGCACGCAAGGATGTTGTTCCTTAAGAGGAACAACATGAAAAATAAAGGCACACAAAAAGTGTTGTTCCCTATAGGGAACAACAACAAAAATGCACGCAAAAATTGTTGTAAGGAACAACAAAGGAAAAAAAAATAGAGGAAAGAACAAAGCTAATGTGCAATCCATTGTCAATAAAATACAATCAAATAGAAAGGAAAATTTATGTACAGGTTTCAAGAAAAAATGAATTTTTACAGAATTGGTGCTACCGAAGAATTGCCTTTTGCAATTGAAACTTACATGGTGGGGTCCTTATTATTCAATTGCCACTGGAGCGGAAACTACAATTTGAAGGGATCAACACCTGAAACACAAAAACATAAAAGAAATCAGAAAGGAAACAACACTTTATTAAGTTACAACAACTATGATGTTATTTCCTGAGGGAATATCAATCTGTTAATGAAAAAAAAATGATCTTTTTTTTTTTTAATGTTTTGGCAGCAGTGACATGAATCTTGAAATGGAAACCAATTATTTATTTCTTCTTGTTATGAATCTGTTAGGTAATGAACTAGATGAAATTCCCTAGTTTCACTAAAATTTCTTTCAAGAATCGCTTGTCCATAAATTGACCTTCTTTGTTCTCCTAAGACCTTGCAAAAAAAATGAGTGTCTACTTGAAATAAAACATTCAATCTATAGAAATTTGCTGAATAATGATTAATTATCCACCGAGATTATCCTGATCACATATCAATTCGAATTCATATGCAACACATAATCTCTTCTACAATCAATCATCAATTTGCGGAAATAGAAACAGTCGCATGCGCACATAAACACAATATGTAATGGGAAAAGCTTATAGCTGAAAACCCCTCAGCTATTTTGTATATTATATGGAGAGAACATGTAACAACTCAGTACAATACTCTTCACAAGTACTCAGTACTATCTCATGAAGTTATACACAAACTAGCTTGGTTTTGAACAAGTCACTGGTTCAAAACTCACCACCAATTTCCTTGCCTCTATTGCGCAATCATGGCCTATCTAAATAGAGATCCAAGGTTCGAATCTCCTTGGCTTGACAGCGCAATCATCATGGGAAATTCCTCCAAGTGTGGTGCAAATCTCATGCACAACTGATGTCGACACTAATAGCAAACTCACTCTTTCATCTACCTCTTCCACTGGTCTTCACTGAACTGTCCATGCACTGTAGTAAACTGATGTGTTCTTGAGTTGAATAATGAGTTAATAATTAGTGAATTAAATAATATTTAATTCACTCCACTCATCACTAGTGTATTAGCTAGTTAAACTAAACACAACTAGTTCAACTAAGTTAAGCCGAACACAACTCCACCAACTGTCTCATCAACTCCACCAAACTTAACGCCCCTTGAAGTCTAAGCGAAATTCAGCCATGCATGAGCTCACCAAACCCTAGGAATAGCGTAATTCCTCTACATTGAGATGCATGAGCCACTTTCGTAGCTCGAACTGAAGTGCTCCAAGAGAGTAAACTGAAGTTTAGAGTCCAAATATTATTAAGGGTAAATAATATTTGACTTCCCTATTTTTAGGATAGGCAGTCTAAAAATAGACTTCGACCTAAATGTCTAAAAATAGAGGTCCATATATTTTTACCAACATGACCAATACTCCAAGAATAACATACTGCAATCCCAGGACCATGCTCCATATGTCTAAAAATAGACATAGTCTAAAAATAGACTTTGCGCCAGAATTTGCCTGCGGGCCCACTTAGTGAAGGCGACTTCATTTCACTAAGCTCCATCATCTTGCTGCATTTTCAACACTCCTTCTCAGCAAGATATGGATTATCTGCAACCCCTATCCTGCCTCTGTGGAATTCGAACTTGCTCCTGGTGAGCGCCTTCGTCAGGATGTCGGCATCCTGATCCTCAGTGGGAACATATGAAAGCATCATGATCCTCCGCTGAACACAATCTCTGATGTGATGGTACCTGATGTCGATATGTTTGGACCTATCATGAAAAACTGGATTAGCCGAGAGCTTGATGCAGCTCTGGTTATCACAGTAGATCACTGTAGGCTCCAAATGCAACCTGAACAAACCTGCGAGGATCTTCCTCGTCCAAATAGCCTCGCATGCAGCCAAACTTGCTGCCATGTACTCGGCCTCTGCTGAACTGAGTGCCACGGATCTCTGCTTCCTGCTGTACCAGGAAACTGCTGTCGACCCAATGCTGAAAACTCCTCCAGATGTGCTCTTCCGGTCCATTGGGCTCCCTGCCCAATCTGCATCAGTGAAGCCAGAAAGCTTCGCTCCATCCTCCTGTCTGTACCATAGACCATATCCCAATGTGCCTCTAATATAGCGCAATACATGCTTGCCTGCCTTCCAAAAGAGCTTGGTAGGCTTAACCATAGCTTGCGAAAGCTGGTTAACTGCATAGCATATATCGGGTCGTGTATTGACCGGATACATAAGCGACCCCACCAACTGTCGATAGACAGTGGCATCCACTACCTCCGCTGAAGTAGCATCCTCCTTCCTCCAACCACCAGGAAGAGGAGTGTCAACAGGCTTGCAGCCATGCATGTTGAACCTCTCCAGAATCTCCCGGGCATACTTTCCCTAAGAAACAAACAGTCCTCCACTGCGCTACCAAATCTCCAATCCCAGGAAATAATGAAGGATGCCCAAGTCCTTCATCTCAAACTCTCGTGCAAGATCCTCCTTGCATGAAAGTATCAACTGCTCATCGCCCGTCAAAATCAGATCATCTACATACAGTACAATGATCAACAGCTTCCCCTCCACCACAATCTGGTACAGGTTTGGATCTGCCTCACTCTTGGAGAATCCAAGCCCGGTGAAGTAGCTGTCTATCCGAGTGTACTAAGCACGAGGTGCTTGCTTCAGCCCGTACAGTGCTCTCTTGAGTCGGCACACATGCGACTCACTGCTGAAGATCTCAAAACCTTCAGGCTGCTCTATGTACACCTCTTCCTCAATAACTCCATTGAGGAACGCAGTCTTCACATCCATCTGATGAATGTGCCACCCCATCTGCGCCGAGAGAGCAAGGATCGTCCGTATGGAAGAGTACCTTGCGACAGGTGCAAAAGTCTCCTCATAGTCAATCCCCTCGATCTGTGAAAAGCCACGGGCGACAAATCTCGCCTTGTACTTCTCCACACTCCCGTCAGCCGCCTGCTTCACTTTGTAGATCCATTGCGAACCCACCACTGATTTCCCCTCTGGTCTTGGGACAATCTCCCATGCACTGTTTCTGACGATCGAATCATATTCTTCGATCATGGCATCTACCCATGCGGGTTCCTCCACAGCTTCCTCAAAAGAGGATGGCTCCGTCACGACACATCGACTCACAAGAGCCATGTATCCAGTGTACCGATCCGGTTCCATGGCCTGCTCATACAGTCAGAGGTGAATCCTGCACAACCTTCTTCGTGATCTCGAGCGCCGTCAGCCTTCGTAGTGCGTATGCACTTCCGGGATATCGCGCAATGGGTGGTTTCTTCCACCTCCTGAACTTCCTCTTGTGGCTGATCCACATCCGGAAGCTTCTCCTTAGGAACTAACAACTCCTCATCTGCATGCAAGTGTAGCTCCCTCTCAAGCGAACACTGCATGGCTTTCTCCTCCTGAAATTTTATATCCCGTCGCACAACAGTCTTTCGACTGTCTGACAAATATACCCGATAGTTGTGAGGTGTATCAGTGTACCCCACAAATATTCCAACCTCTGCGGTCGGATCCAGCTTCCTTCTCGCATCCTTCGTCACATGCATGTAGACATGAGAACCAAAAATCCGCAAATGGGAAATATCAGGCCTCTTGCCAGAATAAGCCTCCTCTGGTGTACTCATGCCAAGAACCTTGTGAGGACAACGGTTCTGCACATACACTGCTGTATTGCATGCCTCAGCCCACAAGTGAAGGGGTAGGCCCCGATCATGCAACATCGCCCGTGCAGCACCCACGATCGTTCTGTTCTTCCGCTCAGCCACCCCGTTCTGCTGTGGGTTATGGGGTGCGATGCGCTCTCTCTGAATCCCTTCTGCGCTGCAGAACTCCTTGAATTCAAATTGGGAGATGAAATCACCACCATTGTTTCCTGGGAGCAATCGCCTCTTTCCCCCGACTTTCTCGAATGCTAAGTTTTAAACTCACAGAACTTCGCGAATGTATCGCTCTTCTTCTGCATGAAGAAGATCCAGCACTTTCGAGAGAAATCATCAACAAAGATCACATAATACTTGTGCTTTGCTGTCGAAGCAACCGAGAAAGGACCACACACGTCTGTGTGAACTCTCTCAAGGATCGTCGTGGCGCGACTATCCTTCTCGTGAAAGGTGGCTTTCACATACTTTCCTAAAGTACACCCCTTGCACTGATCTGACTGCGCAAGAGTGCCCTTAGGAAGCCCAGTAGAAATCTGCTGCAGAATCTTCAAAGCTCCATGGTGAAGGTGGCCCAATATCCTGTGCCACAGTTCACCCTCATCATCCCGGCTCACCACTTCTCCCGCCTTGCATGCCATAGCTGCGCAGCCATCTACCTGCAACCGATAAAGGTTCTTGGTTCGAACCCCTATCTTCCGGGTCTCTCCAGTAGTCTTACTGCGCAGGAAGGCTTTTCCTTCGCTGAAGACCACATCATACCCCTTATCCTCCAACATCGCCACAGAGATCAAGTTCTTCTTCAATCCAGGTACATGCATGACATCCTTCAATACAAAGGGCTTACCAGACTCCCTCTGAAAGGATATGGTACCGATACCAGTTGCACTGTATCTACCATCATCGCCCATCTCGATGTGCACACCCAAATCCTTGTCCTCCAGATCTAAGAACAAATCCCGATCTCCCATCATATGAAATGATGCACCGCTGTCCAAGAACCATACCGATCCCAGCACACTTGAAACAAAGCATGCGATCAGTGAAGAGTCAAGCTTGAACTGTGAAGCCAAAGCTTCTCCATCTGAAGATCTTCCCGGTTGCTTGTTCTTCTTCTTCTTTGGACAATTTCTAGCATAATGTCCGTGATCATGGCAAAGAAAACACTTCACTTTCGCCTATATCCTCGCTTCTTGCCCTTGCACCGGAAATGAGAAGTTTTCTTACCCTTCCCCTTCTTTTCTTTGGCAACCAAAGCGCAATTTTCTTCATCAGCTCCCTTTGATGAAGATCCATCCCGAGTAGTCCTCCTTATCTCCTCCCGCATGAGATCTGCCCAAAGGCGCTCCCATCCCAGCAGCTTCTCCCGACCATTGACACTATCTTGATATGAGTGCCAAGCCTTCGAAAGACCAAGGAGAGCCAGGTCGACCATGTCCTCATCTTCGACAATCACCCCCACACTTCCCAGCTCATCTCTGCATTGAGTGAACTTCGTGAGGTATTTGGAGATACTTTCGCCTTTCTCCATCTTGATGTTCCTGAAGATCTTTGAGCGCCAAACTTTCTTTGGCTTCGTCACTCTTCCTCGGGAATAGATCCGTCGTCTTCTGAGACATTAGAAATGGAGAAGCCTTTCCATGCAAATAGGAAACAATATGATCCTGACGCTCCAATGATCCTTCAACATTTCGGCCATCTTCTTTTGCCATGCTTCGATTTCCAGATCATGGGCTTTTGGACATCCGTATCTACGAACTCCTTCAGCCCATTATCTTCTAATACCGCCTCCATCCGATCTTTCCATGCAACATAATTCAAACTGCCTTCAAGAGCATATTCGAGTCGCAAACCGTTGAAATACATTTCAACTCGGGCACCAAGAAAACAAACTGCTGCAAAATTCGAATTCCAAACTCAAAAACTCAACTGCTTCTGGATCTGTGAGAAAAAATTATTTCTAGCACAGAGATCGACTGTAAGGGCATTTACTGGATATATCACCTTTCAAAGAAAGGATGGATCCAGAGGCTACCTGGCCCGCTTACAGACTTTGTCTACCGAAATAAATTGTAATCACTGTAATAGATCCGATGATCAATTTCGCTCCGATACCATGTAGAAATTTGAATAATAGCTGAATTATTCACCGAGATTATCTTGATTACATATCAATTCGAATTCATATGCAACACATAATCTCTTCCACTAAGATCATCACACATGCGGAAATAAAACAAGCGATAGCACATCAAATCATCATACACATTAACACAGTATGTATGGGGAAAGATTATAGCTGAAAACCCCGCAGCTATTGTGTATATTATAATGGAGAAATCATGTAACAAACTCGGTACAATACTCCTCACAAGTACTCAGTACTATCTCATGAAGTTACACACAAACTAGCTTAGTTTTGAACAGGTTACTGGTTCAAAACTCACCGCCAATTGCCTTGCCTCTATTGCGCAATCCAGGCCTGTCTATATAGAGATCCAAGGTTCGAATCTCCTTGGCTTGACGGCGCAATCATCATGGGCAATTCCTCCAAGTGTGGTGCAAATCTCATGCACAACTGATGTCGCCACTGATAGCTAACTCCACCCTTTCATCTACCTCTTTCACTGGTCTCCACTGAACTGTCCATGCACTGTAGTGAACTGGTGTGTTCTTGAGTTGAATAATGAGTTACTAATTAATGAATTAAATAATATTTAATTCACTCCACTCATTACTAGTTGATTATCTAGTTAAACTAATCTCAACCAGTTCAACTAAATTAAACCGAACACAACTCCACTAGCTGTCTCATTAACTCCACCAAACTTCTGCCACTGAAGTCCTAACTGAAGTCAACCATGCATGTGCTCACCAAACCCTAGGAATAGCATAATTCCTCTGTCATATGCATGAGCCACTTCCAAGGCTCGAACTGAAGTGCTCCAAGAGAGTAAACTGAAATTTAGAGTCCAAATATTATTAAGGGTAAATAATATTTGACTTCCCTATTTTAAGGAGAGGCAGTCTAAAAATAGACTTCGACCTATAGGTCCAAAAAATAGAGGTCCATCTATTTTTACCAACATGACCAATACTCCAAGAATAACATACTGCAATCCCTGGACCATGCTCCATATGTCTAAAAATATTCATAGTCTAAAAATAGACTTTGCGCCAGAATTTGCCTGCGGGCCCACTTAGTGAAGGCGACTTCATTTCACTAAGCTCCATCATCTTACTGCATTTTCAACACAATCATGGAGAAAGAGAGGTGTACGGGCTCCTTTAATCCAAGAACTATGCAAAAAACTAACAAGTATTTATTCTGTAGAACAAATCCACGGAAAAATAAAACAAATTTTATTTGTCACCTGCGGGAGAGCAGTGATCGACTATACTAACCAGCAGTGTTTTAAGCATACCTTATTTGTTTTTAGTTTGATTTGAGTGATTCCAAAGCCAAATGAGAGCTAATTCAAAGTTTTATCTCCAATAGAAACAGGTTTTAAAAATTCCATGTAATGGTATGTTAAATTTGCTTAGAACAACCTGCATAATAGAGTCATTCTCAATTTTCCAGCTCAGACCAACAGTTGATATTTCAAGCATAAATTTTTCATTTGATGACGGATTGAACCGATTAAAATTGGAGATTAAAGTATATTAATTTATTGATCTCCAATAGAAACAGGTTTTGAAGACAAGAAGAATTGATGGGTCAAATACGCTAGTGAACAGACGAGAAAATAGAGTTTCAAGAGTGTTGATTTATGATAGGCAGTCAGTATTTTGGTCATAAATTCCTCATACGATATCAAAATTGAGTGATTAAAATTTTTTTGTAAACTAGATTCATAGAGAAATCTACCATAGAAACAGGTTTTAAAAATATAGTCATTTAGGTCTCCAGAAACTGACTGTCCCAACTCTGTTGTTGAGCTGCCTACTAGACACCCTATCAATGTTTTGGTTCTAACTTTTTTGTTTCAAATCCAAATGGAGTGATTCAAATTGAGTTGGAAAGAATACATCAAGAGCCACTTAGGATAGAAACAAGTTTTAAAAATATTCATTTTTGGTCCCCCAAAACATGATTATTCCAACTGTGTTTTCAGAAATTTCATCAAGCCCACAAGCCAAAAAATATGATATTCAAGCAATTTTCCATATTGGTGATAAGTGTTTGTAGAATTGTTATTTTAAATATAATGCATCTACATACATAAATTAATTAAAATATTTATCACCGATGTTGATTCCCACAACGTGTTGCAACAAAACAACTATTTTTACAAAAATAAAAAAATGTGTTTATTTTATTTCCTTATTTATTTGATTTTCTCCACTAACCTACTCTTCTTTGAAAATCGAATATGCTTATGTATAAGAGTATTTCCAGTGGATCCATTTCCGAAATAAGGCCTCTAGTATGTACATACCCAAATTTGAAAAATGCATGTTGATAAATAGTAGGGTATGAGAAGCCAACTTCCCTTCTTGTAAAAAAAATTGGTCGAGAATTCTCAATTTCTTGGGAATCTTGCTCAGTCTCTTATTTTTTACTATGTACTTCAGCAAAGGCTACAGATGGTGACTCTGTGTCCTGAAGGGAACTAGTAGGTTGTCTAGAAATAACTTTCCTAGGTCCTACGGATGGCTGAGATTCAGTTTTCTTAAGAATTTCGTCAATAAAGGTCGTTCTCCCAAGGGTCACAGGTCCCTTAGGTTTTTCAGGTTTGGGAGGAATTTTGTCTTGTTTAGCTTTTCTATTCATTCAAAAAAAACAAGCCTTCATTTCTACCTAAAAAAATTTACCCAATTCTGCTGTGAAGCGGGCTGTGAGCAAGTATGTTCCTTGCTCGGTGCGCAGGTTCTTACCTTTCGTCTTTAATACCCAATTCTTCCCAAGCAGAAAAAAGGTCAAATGTGCATCACTCCTTCTAAATGGCATACACTCTCCCCGGAAATGGCGCCAAAATGTTGAGGTATAAAATGTGTCTTTTTAACGCCTATTTATCCTACATTAATTATCAATCCGGGAACGAATTTTTATTTCAAGAGTGTACTCTGTCTGAGGCAGAAATTTATCCAAGAGTAATGCCTTGCAAGATGTAGTACAGTGTTTCAAATACAAAAGTAAACGGATGCTTGAAAAATAAATCTAACTACAACAACATAAACTCAAATGCTTTGAAATCCAACTATTCACTCAGCAAACATCAATCGAGGATACAGTAGCAATAACTCATTCCTCTATAAATTGATGCAATTGAAATCAAACTGGAACAAGACAATCAATCTGGGAACGAGGAAGCAATAACCAATGTTCTCTACAGTTGACAGTCCTGCTTTAAGGCAATCAAAGGGAAATAGAAATTAAACTAAAGCTGCTATTGAAAGTAAACTAGGAAAACTCTTTAAAAGAAAACTCTTGCAATCTGTAAACTAATTAATCTGAAATGAACAACAATGTAAATGGGCAGCAAACTGTAATTAAAGGAACTGAACAACAAACACTAACTAATGAATCGAATAGCAAAGTCTATGGAACAACAAATCCCATTGAACAGCAATCTGTAATTAAGAGAATTGAACAGCAATCAGAACAGAACAACAAATGGAATCAAATGTTGAACAACAAAGCTCTGTTAAAACGTAACAAGATAAATGATACAGGCATGAGGATTCTTGTTAGAATAGAACAGCAATGTGATTCATCAATGTAACACGCCAATATCCATAAGCAATTAAACAACAAACTAATTAACTTGCAAACTGTAACAAAATCAAATCTGAACTATCTCACAACAATAATAAAAAGATAGAGATACAAACAGCGGATCGATCCACCAGGGCCGGGCCCTCAACCACCATTGAAACGCCACTGGGATTTACTCCATAGCTAAGAAATTAAACGACAACAAAATCTTGTATTAATCAAGCATAAATCAAGTTTACAGCAGTCACTCTCTGATCACGAGAGTTAAGAAATTACAGAGTTACAAAAGAAATTTTAAACATCAAATCCTTGTCTTCCTACATAATACATGATCTCCTTTTATAATCAGAAAGAGGAGAAATTAAATAATAAATATGATCCCTCATAACAATATTTGATTGTCCCCAACAGCTTGATCAGCAAGAAAAAGATATTTCCATTAATCTCTCAACAAGAACAAGTTGAATTTGGATTTGCAGCTGAGATAATTTGGAAGACGGCCGCAACAGTAAATCGGAGAAAATCGCGCTCAAATAACCTTCCATTTCTCTCAATACATGCCGAATTTGGGCAAACCGTTCTTCAAAAAAGTTAATTCGATCCGTTCTGGACAAAACCCATGTTCCGGATTTTCCATATTCTTCTCCATTTGCCCAGAATATCAACCACAAAATTGTCACTTCTTATTCCGGCGAATTTTTGAGTTGGAATATTGAATGATGTGCTGGAGATCGAATCTGCAATCTAGCAAATTTCTTAGAGGCTAAAATGGTGAGTGTTGTTACAAAATACATTAATAAACCATCATTGATAAAATTATACATAATAATCATCGATTTATTAAAAATAAAGGAGAAGAAATAATATTTATCCATAAGAGCCTTAATAGTTATAAAATGGATTTATATGATAAATTATGATAAATTACATGATAAAGAAGAGTAGAAATGGATGAAATAAGTGTTAAAAATTGGTCGCATTCGCATCCCAACACCTGGGTGCTCCCAGAGGGAGCCCCAGTATTTTGATTCACGCCAACAACTAATTGTTGTCCTTGGGGAAAAGGGTTTGTTAACATAGCCTGGGAACTGGAAGAACCCTATTGAGCTAACAAACACTGGGCATCCTGAATTTTAGGGCAAAGGTGAGTAATATGGTCTCCAGTACATAACTTGCATGGAAACTTCACTTTATTTTTATCCTTTTGACCCTCACCAGCATGCTCCTTGGATTTATTTGCAATCCCCTCTCCATATTTTCTCTTATTTTTATTATTTTGTCCCTTCTTATTCCATTCGGCTTGTTGATTTCCTTTGGGGTTAGAATTCTGGACAACATTTATTGAAAAATACTGGGAAGGAGTTGACACTGAAGGCACAACTTGACAAGAAGAAGCAGATTGTATGGACAACTGCTGCAATTGACTAAGCAAGTTAGCTGCACCGCTATCGATCGAACCAATAAGTCCATCACCATGAGGACCGGGTTTAGTTTTTAACAAGTCCAATTTGGAGTGAGGAGCATCAGGCAAAATTTTATTAAGGACTCCAGACTGAGAATAAATCAGTTCTAATTGCTGAGCCCTAAAAATAGCCCGCTCTTCAGAAAATACCCCTGATAGGGATACGTCCTTAGAAATTTCTGTTTGCAAGGATTTCAAAAACCATTCTAGAAGGAATTTTTTAGGAATATAGGCTTTAATGAGCCTCTTCCTTCCTCGCCATTCCTGAATATGATCAGAAATGTGAATTGCCTTTTCCTACTTAAAATTAGCCAAGAGTTCAGTCCCGACATCGTAACGGACAAGCAACTAAAAATGTTTTAGAAACATGGTAGCCAGATCTCCAAAAGTGACGAAACTTCCCCCAGTTAACTCAATATACCACTTGGCTGCATTTCCAGTTTAGGTGCGTTGAAATAACCTCAATCTAATCGAATCATCAATCAGGGAGTTTGATGAACACCATAAATGGAAAGTGGTGATATGATCTGCCGGATCCTCTCCATTCTTCCCTTCAAACTTTGGGATGTCTGAGGGTAGTTTGGTGGGGACCAAAGGCCACCCCGGACTATATCAGATAGGGTTGTTAGTCAATTTCAACAAATCTGGCAAGTTTAATGTTGCCATAAATGGTAATCGACGATGAGCCTGGGAATTCCATCTCCCATAGGATGGATTCCCCACATTCTAAAAAGAATAACCTGAATTTGATAAGGCACCAGGTTGCCAGATACTGTTCATAGAAAATGTTGGGCCGTAGGAAAATCCTTGTGACCCAGCATTCGGAGAAGGACTCCCTCCCAACATAGTTTTACTATAAACCGGACCATTTCCCCCCACTGAGGTAGTGAATGAAGAAGAAACCCCCTGGTAGGGGTTCCAAGAATTTGAAAAAGGAGAAAAATCTTGATAAGTATTCGATGAAGGGAAAGGAACATTCCCTTGGTGACCAGCGAGAAACTGATTCCCGACTCCTAATGCTGTAAAAATAGGGTTCCAACCTGTAAAGGTAGTAGAACTTTGAACTCCAGACCATGGATTGAAACTTTGAGTCTGGGAAGTGAAAGGAAAAGACCCTAAGGAAGGGGTTGAATTAGGGATGTGCCCACTTCCAAAGGGGAACCCTTGAAAAGAAGCTGATCCACTAGCCATAGAGGATATGGGTGCAGATACAACTGCAACAACAGAAAAGGAAAAAGAAGGAATCCCACTAGTGGGCATTCTAAAATAAGAGGAACCAGATTGAGAAGCATGTGCTTGGGTGTGACCAGAGCTAAAGATAGCAGTACTAGAAGCAATCGTAGATATGGCAACATTTCCTCCTCCTTCAACAGAAGAAGGAGTCTAAATACTTGCAACACTCACAGTCGAAGCTGCGTTCCCAGTCGTGGCCATCGAAAGGTGGGAATATGATGGATAAGGACTCTCTAGTCTCTAAGACTCAGGTTCGATGTACTTGATGATAAACAGATAACTAGCAGGAAGAGGAGATGGAAGAGACTCAATAGGCTGAGGGACTTCCTCTACTTCTACTTCTTCTACCAGAAATAAAACTCTCGAAATGAGTGAAGCACTCCTCTTGGAACTGACACCAACACCAGAACCAGATACAGAAACAACTAGCCCTAACGGAGGATCTCTCTCTGTTGCATCTGAAAACACCGGGTGAAAGTCACCCTCCAAATTACTCCTACGCCTTCTTGAAGAAGGCTCGGAACTCACGGGAGACAACCCACAGAGCCTCCTCAATCGACGAGGTGATCGGTTAGCCACTTTAAGAGATTTATTAGACTCAAAAAATATATGAAGCTAATCAATCTAGGAGAAAAGTGCACACTCTACAAAGTCCCTAAGATATATCTAGACAAGCAGCTCTCAAGTATTTCCGCTCCGGGTGATGAGGACCGGACACCAAAATACAAGGAAGCAAAAAATAGGACCTCCCGAAAGTAGTCTAGGGTAATTACAACCCAGGCATACTAGCGAAGGTAACAGAAACAGTTATACTGACCTCCTAACAACAGCCTTTGTCTGTGCAAGTCCCCAAGCTTCACAAGGGCACCCTCCAGAAGCACTGATGGAAGTGATGCAACATCCACCTTAGGTACCACGGGTATTCCCCCTCGGAGTCACCTGTGTGGTCCCTAGGATAGGAAATTATGGGCACCAATCCATATCGACAGCCAGGCAGAATGGTCTTAGATCAAGATTCAACAAATAGGAGAGGGGGTATCTCTCTTCTCTGGCTGCACTTTCCCTCGCGCTTGAATCTCTGGAGGAGAGCTTTCCTGGTCCACTTAACGGTGTTAGATTTCGCTCATTAATAAACTTCTATGTTTCAAAATTTGAGCGTCCTTGGAGAGTTAACTCTCCACTCACCTAATCCAAGGCCCTATAACCTAGCTAGTTGGTGTATGACAATAATACAAAAAATTTCTAGTTGTTTTTATTTATAGCGCTTTTTTTAATTAGCTATTATTTTATGTCAAGGGCGTGTGAAATTGAAACTGATGGTGTTTGTATGACACAGAAGAAACCAATGAAAACCAAACTTCATTCAAATGCACTGATTTCCTTTTGATGAAGATTGATTTCTACACAGGTTCTACGAGACTACACTTTATTTTCTTTTCGGATGCTCACACTTCACACAACTCAAAAGTTACAAAAAAGACTAAAAATTATTATGTGCACCTAATGCAAACTACCAATGACATGCAAATCCTAAGATGCTAAATCTGAAAAAGCAAAGAGAAGTCTCTAAAAACACCAAGGTTCAATCACTTTTTGGCAGTCAACAGAGCCAGTTCCAAATCAGAACTCCTATGTATAAAAACGCCAAAACATACTTAACATAAGAGAAAGAAATCAAAAGAAGATTCCCCTCCTAATCAAGTCAAGAACCAAAGACTAGACACTCAACAAAGCTTCAAAAGGTGAAAAGAAACCGTCAAATAAAATGAAAACAAAAGCAATGGAAAACAAAATGTTTGTTGGGCTTTTGAGTTTATAGGAAAAAGAGATTTCAAGAAGACCAATGGAACTATCCAGTAACTGAGTCAAGCAAACTTGAATTTCGAGCGAAAGACTCAACAAAATGCCCAAATCCAACCATGCTACTCTCGCAGTGGGACTTATATGAGAAAAAGGAAGACAAGAAACTCAACAAGTCAACTCAGCACAATAGCATAAACTTGCAACGAACAAAAAATCCAAAGAATCAATAAGAGACCCTTTGAAAATTGCAACAAAAGCAGTTTATGAAATCAAGAAAACCAAACACATCAAATGGGAGAAAATCAAAATGAAAAGAAACACAAAAGGTTAGGAAAGATTAAATGAGCAGAAGCTCTCTGTCCTGAATACTCAGAACAGCCAAGAATCTTCAGGAAAAGACCTTGGTGCTCAAGCCAGAATTGAAAACACAACAAACAACGATTTCACCAAATGAGTGGGTCTTCACACAAATAACAGAGAAATAGACATAAAACCACTTTAGACATAGTCCAGAGACCTCAAAGGCACTACAGGAACAAGTCACCATAGGCATACAAGACCATAAAGGCTTAAAACCAAAAATTTCAAATTTTACCCAAGAATACGCGCTTTTGCAGGTTAGCAACAAGCGTGTATACGTGACTCTGACAAAGGAAACTCGCATATATGCAGGTCCCTTTGCAAAAAATAGCATGTGTACGTGACTGTGCAGAAGAAAAACTGTGTATGGAAAGGTAAATAAAGAAAAACAAAAAGGGTCAAGCCTGATCAAGAGACCAGGTCTTCAGTCTGACTGGAAAAATATTTACTGAACTGGAAAAAGTGATAGAAACTGTTGGGAACCTACAAGACAGATAAAACAACCCAAACAGAAAATCACAAAATGTGATCCTCAATGGAGTCGCCATTTATGTTTCGGGATATAATACCCTAAAGGTTTTTGGGTCGGAAATCTTCACAGATCAGGGGCATACCATTCAAGAAGGACTCACCTAACCTATCTTTTATACTAAAAACTAGATATAACAAGTTGCGGAACTTACCCGAAAGTCCCACGTTTGATGTAGATCCCGCGAGGTGTAAACCCCCAGCAACCCTTTGTGCTTCGTAACCTGAAAATCAAGAAAGGACGAACACGAAACTCTAGTTTTATAGCATATATAGTTCTTAGATGTTAGTGTAACTCATTCATAATATCATAAAAACAATATTAAATATTCAATTAATGATCATTACACATATATAAAGAGATATAAACATGTGAATCTCGGGAACAAGATGGTTCTTCTTATTATAAATGGCACATACAGTAATAGAAACGTGGAGAGATCACCTAAATCCTTCCACGGCCTTCGAGCATACCATCCTTTGGATCCGTCTAGCCCTAGCCTCGCAAGAATTCTTCCAAGTTGTGTGCACACTAGATGTCATATAGGATTATGAGCATCTCAAGGAAACAAGGGTTTCCTGAAAATACCTGGGAAGTGCAGGAGGCACGGGAATATCAGACTTGAAATAGGGCTCCAATATAGTATAATATATATATTTTTCTCCCTCCCTTAGGCCATGCACATGAGGGGATTTTATACTCCCTCAAATTAGTGTCTGCAGTTGGAAATAGTTAGACCATGGGCTAGGGTGGTTGAATTACGGGAATAACCATCAACCCTGCCTCGAAAATGGGGAATAATATATATTTTTTAATGATTAAAAAGGTATACACGGATATCTATGAATGGACTCATGTATATAAGCGGAAAAGTCTGGGTAGGGTTGCGTATGGGTTTTAAGATACTGTTTTTGTGAAGATGGTCAAGTTTGAGGGGAAAGGGTGCCCAAGGCCAAAGTGTCAATAATTAAGCACATGAAGGTGGAAAATGATGCTATAACAATGTGTCCTCCCACAACTCCATTGTGGCATTCCCATAGGATATCTGCTCTTTCATGGTCTAATACACACCTTCACAGTATTTGATCCAGACCCATTTTGTATAGTTGACCCACTATAAGTTGGTAATCGGATGCTTTAACGACCAAATGTTTTTTCTGAGTTATTGTGTATTTTTCCAGGCACTATCCTGTAGCTAGGTATGTTGCTATTTGTTCTAAATAGCCTGGGATAGACTCTATCTGGAAGAGTTTTGCATCTGGAAATTATTCATCAAGTGGCCCCCCATTTTCTCTAGATTCCAATCTAGATATATGATCAGGTCCCACGTTTAGTCTCCTTAGTTTTATTATGACTTCAAATGTAAACTCTTAGAACAATAGAAGCCATCTGCAAATTCTACCTTCTAGAACAATTTTATTTACTAAATACTTCAATGCAGAGTGATATGTAAAAAATTTGAAGGTACCTCCAAGTAAATAATGGCAGAATTTTTGGAGGGAGTAGACCATTTCCAGATCTCATTTTATTGGTTGTATAGTTATTTTCCACTGTGGACAGCTTCCTGCTTGCAAAATATACCGGGTGGTCTATATTTTTTTCTCTTGGTTGCGCTAGCAAAACCCCCAAAGAAATGCTTGAATCATCAATATGTACATGGAATTTTGTATCCCAGTTAGGATGAGTCAGAATAGGTGCACTTCCTAACTTTTTTTTTAGAGTCTCCAACACCTTATTGCATTCTTCATTCCATACAAATAGTTCTGTCTTCCGCAACATCTTTTCCAGCGGGGCTGCGATATGGGAATAGTTCCGGATAAACCTTCTGTAATACCCTGTATACCCTAGTAATGATCTCAATTGTTTAAAGTTCTCCGGGGCATCCATGTTGAAAATTACCACAACCTTTGTTGGGTCTACGCACACTCCCTGTTTACAGATCACATGACCAAGAAATGTTCCAAATGGTACTGTAAATATGCATTTTTTTAGGTTTAGTGAAATCTGAAGTTGTCTACAATGGTCAAACATTATTCAAAGGAGACTTGCATGGTTCTTTAACAAACTGTATATTGTCCAATCATCCATGTACACTTCAAGAAACTTATGGATATACTCCCTGAAGGCTGCTATCACTATTCTCGAGAATATTGTTGGTGTATTTTTTAACATAAAGGGCATTACGTGATAAGCATATGATTTCCATTCAGTAGTGAACGTGGTTTTTCTTTTGTCCTCCTTTACTATTCGGACTTGATGATACCCATAGAATCCGTCTATGAACAAATATGTTTCATTTCCAGCCACATTATTTATAACTTCATCACGGAATGGAGTTGGAAAAGGATCATGGACACATGCATTATTTAAACTTCGGTAGTCTACACACACTTTGATCTCTAACTTTTCCTTTTTGTTCTAGATCACTATTGGACTAACCCATTCTGCCTCTTATACTGGGAATAACAATCCTACATTTAGCATTTTCTCTATTTATGTCTTCACTTTCTCCTTCACCCTTGGGTTCAAGCAATATAGTCTATGCTTTACTGGTCTGGCATCTAGTTTCAGCGTTATCCACATCTCCCCTAAATATCCCTTGATACCTTTTATTTCTTCTATGGAAGACAGGAATAGATATTCATATTCCTATAGCAAATCGAAAATTTCCTTTTTAGCCTCTTCGTCCCAATAGTCCCCTATAGACGCTAATTTAGGTTTTTCTTGACTATCAATATTATGTTTATTTTTTCTTAGGGGTAATAGGTGCAGTCATTATTTGGTAGGTTCCTCTTATATTTTTTGTTCTCCTTCCTTTTCTTCAAATGATAAGTGCCTGGGATTTTCCAAATCATCATCATCTATTTCCTAGTCTACTTTCCCACATGCTACTGCTTCTTGATAAATAAACTCAGGTATATGTCTTGACATAGTTGTTTATTTTGGTTCTGCAAGTTTCAAATAGAACAGAATCCTTTTTATTTCCTACAAGGTGTTCGTATGTTGTTCATTATCCCCCTTGAAAGAGAAACTTAGTGAAAATCTATCTGCTATTGACTCCCAACTGCCTGTTTGTCTCTTCTTTTCCTCTGTAAGATATCAAGCTTACAAGATTATGTCCAATGAATGCATAAAATTATGCACCCACAATGATTTCAGGTAATTCTTTGTTTCTCACTTATGTTCACAGTGTTTTATATGGGCTTTGGGATTAGAATTTCCTCTGTACTTTTCTTCCAGTTGCAGTACCAAAGATGCTTGGAATCTCATTTTTAGTGCCTTCGCTACCTATTCCCAAATATGAAGAGATTTTTCATGGTTTACCCACCACATTGCCAAAGTAGATTGCAAAGCTACATCCATTAGAGGAACTTTATACTCCACTGGCATGTTATCTTCAGCTTTATTAATGAAATTATTAACAGTTTTCATATTAGTAAGGGTGGGGTAACACCTTACCTCTGTGTCGATCCAATTGACTCCACGAATAGCATCACATCTTCTGGTTTTGACCTCGTACCCTCTTTTTTTCCAATCTTCCCATGCAAATTCGGATCCAACATCGAAGCTTTGAACACTTCGCCAACTTATTGTTCCTTCTGCTATGGGGTTGATGTAATCTTCTCTTTCACCTACTTTCATCTGATAAATTTGGTCAAGAAGTTCTGCATCTTCCCTGGTCCCAATGGTCTCTGTATACCAGGGTCCTTGACATGGATCTAATGGTTGGACCACTCTAACTTCACCATCTTCAAATATCATAAGCTCCTTTTTCAAGTCAATAACTACATAATTTTCAAATTCCCAATCTATTCCTAACAAAGCTGGATACGGATCCTTATCTCCCATGATGTTGATTACTTAAAAATCAATGTAATTCTTCACTCCTGTGACATCTACTTCAACCTCTTCTAACCTTCCTACTGGCACAATGAAATATTGGTTCACCATCCTTAACTATATATGGCAATATGCCAGCTTTGGTTTTCCATATGCTTCCCATGTTTTTTTGGGTAATATGTTCACATATGAACCTAGATCCAGCATTGTGTCTCTTATCTGAAATCTCGTAACTTGTGCATTTATGTGAAATTCCTTCCCAGTTCTTCTTTTGTTTCTTTTTACTCTCCTCACATACCTTTCTAGAAGGTTGGTTTTAATTGGGTTCTCGTGCTTTATTCTTCCTTCTACTAGTGTGCATAGCCTTTCCGTCTTCCTTGACTAGTTACAATTGTTGCAGGTCCTTGTGGCTTTCTAACTTTGAAAATGTATCCAACAATTCCTTAAAGTATTTTTTTTGTTTCTCAAAGTCAACGAAATTCTTTCGAGATGTTGGTTTGATTAATTTTACTAGCTCTATCTCTATTGCAACCTCTCCTATTTTATTCCCTCCTCAGGTTATTATGGCCACACTTGGTAGAGGTTGTGTCTCGACTAATCTTAGCTCTGCATTGACCAAATTGGCTCCTCGTTGGCTATTCCTTTCTTCCCACCTTTTAATTAGTTTAGGACAATATTCTATGGCATGTGCATTCACTCTACATTGGGAACACCATGGTCATCTTGGTAGCAGACATTCTCTCACTACATGGCCTTCTTGATCACAATTGTAGCATCTCAAGGATCCTCTTCCTCCAGCCCTACCTCCTCACATTCTTGATCCTCCTCGTCCTCTGGGAGCCTCATTTACTCTGTAGGATGACCTATCTAGTCGGTCTGCTAATGCATCTAGGGCTCTGCACTTATCTATATGATGAGTCGTCGAAGCACATAATTCACAATAGACATTATTTAGGACATTTGAATACTTTTGTAAAATCAGGCATAAACATGGAGGATGACCAATTCCCTTGCATATTTCACAATATTCTGTTGGAGTTGGAGTTTATTGGTTAGGAAAACCTGGGAAATGGGGTTGCGCTTGGTACAGTCCTTGAGTATTTACTTGCACAACTCCTCCCACTGGTGGCGTCCCTTGCACTCCTACCATTGATGTCCCGATGTTGTTTCCCCGCAACCTTGGACACTATATAACCAAATTTCCTTCCAACATACAATGTGTACACCACACATTGGGTCGCACTGGTCATGATGGATGAATATAATTGAGCTTTTCTGTCAAACTTTCTATCTCACATTGCAATCCCAGTATGGAAGGATCATGGGCAGCTACTCATCCCCTAAATTCATGTGGATAGCCATCCATTGCTTCTCTCTTCATTGCTTGTTCTAGAGCATCTTAGAGTGTATAAAAAATTTATTAGGTCAATGGCGTTCTTATAAGGGGTAATAGTTCTTTAATGAACTAGCCACGTTGGTGATTTGGATCAATCGAGTAACTCAGTTTCCCAATTGCATCTTTGAACCTTCTCATTAAATCCCAGGCGGTCTCTCCTTCTCTCTATTTGATCTCCCATAATTCAGAAAGCCCTTATTGATTAGTCTGAGGGAGCTTGAACTCTTGTACAAACTCTCTTTAAACATCATTTATAGTAGGATTCTGATGTACTTCTGACCATTTGATAAACCAGCGTAATGCTCTTTCCCTGAGTGTGGTTTGTAATTCAATCAATTTAACTACATCTAGTGTCTGAAGAGATCTCCAGATTGCTCCACATAGATACCAATGTTGTTCTACACACTACAAGGAAAGACCCTCTAGCGGATGTTTTTGAGGAACCCCTTATAAAAATACCCCATACATCTGTTTCTAGCGGAGGTTACTAGAAGAGGATGGCGGGCGGAGGGTTTTGTAGATGTTTTCCTCTCGGTGCGCTTATCATCCAAAATCGCATCTGTGCTCTCTACAGGAGAAAGCACTGGTGTGCACAAAACATTAGCACACCTGACACCATGCACTCCGTACACACCCACCTGATGCGTCGTATTACTATAGAGCACCGGTGCTTCACAACTCTTCCATGCCGGTGCATCATAAAACACTATGCCAAAATAGAAATTGCACCGGTGCATCATAAAACACGCGCCAAAATAGAAACTGACCAATGCGTTCATACGAAACAAAACTGGTGCACCTCTAAACCCCGCGCACTAGAACAGGGTTAAATAATTAAAAAAATTACGGCCAAAAAACTGCATTTTTCACTTTTCTCAGTGCTCCAGAGCTCTCAAGCACCGGTGCGCTCGACAAGAGAAAGCACCGGTGCGTAAAAAACATTGGCATACCGGATACTGTGCGCTCCATACACACCCGCCCGGTGCGTCATATTACTGTAGAGCACCGGTGCTTCACAACTCATCAGCACCGATGCATCATAAAACACCGTGCCAAAACAAAAACCGCCTGGCGTGGTATTAAGAAACTGCACTGGTGCATCATAAAACATCATGCCAAAACAGAAACCGACCGATGCGTTCGTAATAAACAGCACCGGTGCACCTATAAAACACTTCGCACTAGAACAGGGTTAAATAAAAGAAAATTACGGCAAAAAAACTGCATTTTTCACTTTTCTCAGTGCTCCAGAGCTCTAAAGCACCGGTGCAGTTTATCCTTGTCTGAGCTGCCTTGACATCGGTGCTCCCATTGCACCCATTGCACGCACTACTATTGTGCATTTCCCACCAATCTCCAGCTTGCATTTTGCAAAACGGTGGGTAAATTTTCTTTTGCAAATTCTACAGCCAATATGCCTCCTCAACGGCAAAATGTACAGGTATTTTTGTTGTTTTTCCATAATTAAACTTTTTATTGAATTAGAATTTCAAATAACCTTAAAGTTAACCATTTAAAAGAAAAGAAAAAAAAAATCACGCGGTGCACACAAGTCGTTCGACTCACACTGATAAGTGGTGTTGTCCGTAAAATTTACAGGCCATACCACAACCGGTGCTAACGATATTTGCACCGTTTTCGGGGCGGTACTGAAAGGTGCACCACGTTATTTTAAAATTTTAAAAAAGGTGCGGTGTAGTCATTTAGCCGGTCGCATTGTTGACCATGTGGAATAGAGGCAATGCAATGCATTGACGAAAATATCTGCCTCAGTGTCTTTCAGCGCACCGAATTCGTGCGACATGGTAAAATACCGCACCGTTGACTATGTAATTATTCAGGAAGTCGATGCGCTGACACAATTATGCGCGTCGGGGCGTATATTTTAGTCATTGCACCACTCTTCTGACACCATACATAGTCAACGGTGCTTTAAACATTTTCAGGTGCACCGCATACGGTGTGTTAAATGTCATCTGGGGCACCACCCCCGATGCGTGACAAACAAATAATGCACCAGAACTGGTGCATGACTGTTTTTTGTGGCGCACTAACTAGTCTGTTTTTTTCCCAAAAAAAATATATATGTATATTCCTAAATACATGTCTCATTTAATATAAAAAAAATATGTAATATGTCAATGATTCGGAGAGAAGAGGGGGAACAATAGCAACAATAGGCAGAGCAGTATGACATTGTTGACCTGTGGGAGGCATGAGAGAGAGAGAGAGATGCGTACCCTTGCCCTATTACAGCAGCTACCCAGGGCTCCTAAGGTAGGTAGGCCTCCTCGAGTTCTATGAGGAGGCTACTTCCCTAAAGGCCCATAGTGTGTTTTTGAGAAATCTTATCCGCAGGTGGAATGCCCACCGACAGGCTTTCCAGGTTGGTCCTAACCAGTGGTACACACCCACTAAGGAGGATATATATTTAATTACATGGCTATCGAGGAGAGGGGTGGATTTTCCCTTGTTCCCAGAGGTTCTAGCTGGTTGTGTAGTAGGGAGTCAGTTAGTTTACTCCCAAAGATATATTGGAGCATCAGTATTGTCTCCTGCATATTTTCAGGTCACTGGAGGTCAGTTACGTATCGGTGCATTTGGTAGTGAGGAGGTGTAGTGCCTCTCACTTCTCATTTCGACCATTTCACACAACACCAATGACGGGCAACACATTAGTTTCTTGCTTCTATATTATGTTGATTCTTTAGTATAGGAGCCACGACTTGTCAGGTGGTCTGCCATTTTTTTGCGGCAGTTTTTTATAGCCTTAGATAGATGTCATGCTCATGCACAAGGGAGGGTCAACTTCCCTTTTTCTTCAGAGCTTTTTTGTTTATTTTTTGAGAGGTTTCTAGAGATGAGGCCTAATTTTGTTCAGTAGCCTTGTAGGTCGATTTTGGAGGCATGGATGCACATGTGGGGGCAGATGATGCCCAAGAGGGGCGAGACTATGTTTCCAGCCAGGATATCGCATAATGCACTGGAGTTGCTAGCCAGTGTTAACGAGATGCATCCCTTCATTATGATCCCCATTCCTTATGCTATATTGGATTGGCGAGGGTGTGCCAACATCCTCTTCACAAATGATGAGCCGCCAGATGATAGAGGTAATATTACTGTGTTATTTAAATTTATTCTAACATGTTCTTTAACTTGTTTTTATTAAATTATGTAATGAAATCGTCTAATTATTGTTGTGTACTTGTATATATTTTGCAGACATTGACTCTTTTGATGGCAAGGACATGCCGACACCACCACATGATCCAGGTGTGGATCCTGATGATGATCAGGGCATGCCAGATGCTGAGGATCATCAGGAGGCTGGTGCAGAGAGACATGCTCTTGCTGGTGTGCCAGTACCACCTTTTGCTAGGCATGGTTGACTTGATACTAGATACAAGATGGAGTTGGGTGACCAACTCAGTGCATTGATTGTTGAGGTGGGCATTAGGCCTGCTCATTACAGAGACATACAGGCTAATGATAAGCTATTATAGATGTGGAGAGGCATGCCACGTGACATGTACAACCTTATGTGGCATGTCGTAGGAGCTACGACAGCGGTTACGCGGCTGAGGAGGATTGTTGCATGTTATAGGCATGGTCGATGAGACGCAGCACGTGATGGACAGTCCACGAGCAGCGACTCATAATCTCATGATCGTTCACCTCACACCGCGCCAGATGAGCATGATCCTCCACTAGCATCTAGCAACAATCATCATGGAGATGAGGCTGGACCATTAGCAACGTCTAGTTAGCAGCCTGCAGCATCCATCAGTACTCATGATCATGAGCAGGATGGACCATCGACCGTCGAGGCTGCACCATTAACTAAGCAGGCCTCGACTAGAACTACTATTGATGTTGTACCACCAAGTAATCCATGAAATTTATATTATAGTTGTATATTTTTAACATTATTCAGTTATATATATATATATATATGGTCCATGTATTTTATGTTCATGTTGCAGTCGTACTTAATTTACATGTTGGTGATCATCATGATGTGTATATTGTTAGGTCATGTTAGATATGTTCATATAATATGCAGCTTGCATCTGATAGATGTGTATGTGATAGCATGAGTTATTTGACATGAGATGTATATTTGATGTTTGTGTTGTGATGATGTTATACAATGCTAATTGTTTTTTGTTAGATGTTCATGATCACGATGATGTTGGAAAATTTGAATGTGTTTTTTAGTCGAATATGATGTTTGTACGATGGTTATCATGATCATGATGTTTATTAAATAATTTAATATTAAATGACCATGATATTTATTAAATATTATGTCATGATTGTAATTGAAATTGAAATTGAAATTGTATGTAAAATTGTAAAATTGTATTTGTATTTGTAATTGTAATTTTAATTGTAATTGTATATATGACAAATTGTAAAATTGTAATTGTAATTGTAATTGTATGTAAAATTCTAAAATTGTAATTGTATTTGTAATTGTAATTGTATGTAAAATATTTGTAAAATTTTAATTGTATTACTGTGAAATGATTGTAATTGTAAAATTTAATTGTAAATGTAATTGTATGTAAAATTAAAATTCTAATTCTAATTCTAATTCTAATTCTAATTGTATGTAAAGTATTTGTAACATTTTAATTGTATTAATGTGAAAATTTTAATTTTATTAATGTGAAATGATTTTATTAAAATATTTAAATTTGTAAATAATTGTAAATAATAAATCTAGTATAATATGAATTTTTGTAACATAATAAAGTTTAGAAAATAATGCAAATAAATTCATGTACTTTAGAATTATCATTATTTTATTATGATCTTACATACCAAAAAAAAAAAAAATTATATAGTCTGGTGCGCTTAACATCATAACACACATCGGTGCGTCTTAGTACTAAGACACACTGGTGCTTCACAACTCTTCCGCACCGGTGTGTCATAAAATACCATGCCAAAACATAAAACTCGATCTTACGAAACTGCACTGGTGCGCCTATAAAACCCTGCGCACCGGAACAGGGTTATTCTGTAAAGTACAGTATTGGAGCAGCGGAGGGTTCGAATCGCAGGCAAGAATTTTTCTAAGGAGATGATGGTTTGAAAAGATGAGAGTTCAAATTTCAGTTGAGAATTTTATAGCAGAGAAAATGAGTGATTCAAAAAAAAAGATAGACAAAGACGCTTACAGGGATGCAGACGACTACAGAGCTCGATAGAGTACAAAAGTAGAAAAGGATTACATGTTGAGACTGGTAGATAGCATTTGGTTGAGGCCAACGATAGGGTTAAGAGTTCCCATGATGGAGAAAGGGAGAGCAGATTTGATGGTAGAGAAAGATTGGACAGTAGAGAAAGATCAATCGAGGTAGTTGATAAAGCCAAGAGGCACCATGAAGGGAAGGATTCTCATTCCCTTAAGGACAACAGAGAAAGGTCAATTGACATTGTTGATCAAGCTGGTAGGTCCCATGAAGGGAAATATTCTCCAGAATGCGTTTAAAAGCAGTTGGGAGTATTGTCCGAGCTTCGGTTGGCTTACATAAACTTTTACCGGCAAAGATGACATCACATAAAATCACATCTTCGACTTTCAATTGAACCTGAATGGCATCTCTAATTTGTCTAAGTTGTGGTCTTGTGGATGAAACCAGTAAAAATTATGCTTGTGTTATAAATGGAAATTTAGTGACCATTTCTGTGGGAAGAAAAGCATAAATACCTGCAGCTACCATATTTCCACCTGCAAATCGGTTTCCCATTGTAAAATCTAATGTAATAGCCCATTTTTCAATATCTTTCCTCTGCTCAACCCTATACTTATTTTCTACGGGAAACCATTGCCTCCACTTGTAATAACTGCATCGTCTAGTCGAAAATTGGTCTTCTTCTGCTAACAAATGTAGAATGAAGGACTTGTTGTCATTGCTCCCAGAACATTCAAGGTCAGTTTCTCGTAAAACAGAGATTGTATAAAAAATTTTAAGATCAAGATAGAAAGCACAAAGGAGGAAAGAGGAAATTGGATGCCAAGATGGAGGAGGAACTTACAAATGAGCAAGCAGCTCATGGGCCAACAAGCAGGTCATGGGGCACCTTTTCTTGTTGCAGGTTATGAAAAGGTGCAAGTTTCTTTTTTTGAAAGAAAAAGAGGTGTAGCTTTGAAAAGTAATGGCCCAAATATTTTCACAGCAAAATGTACATTTCCAACATGTCTAAAAACTAAAATATCTGCAACTTCAATAAACTGCTCATAAACAAAACTTTCCCAACCATTTGTGAAAACTACCCATGTCTTAGCATATCACAGGTTCACATGCCACAATTGCCCACTTGGGCACTATAGTATTGCATCTTCACACACCCCACATTGAATTCTCTCCACATAATTAGTGGGGACCTCTTGAAATAAACAAAATGCATTGGAAGAATAGTTATTTCCATCAAGAATTTATCCAATTCCAATTCTCAATTCTAATTCTAATTCTAATTCTCAAGAATAAACAAAATTTTAATTCTCAATTTCTATGTTTGGAGTTCACTAAATTTTGGTGTACACACCTAAATGTAATTTTGGTGCCTTAACCGCAAATAGGTGCTCATGTACATATAACTGCACCGGTGCATTTTAGTTAATCCGCACCGGTGCTAGTGTTACAAATGGACGCACGTTGTGGTTCTATTAAGTGACGCACCGGTGACGAATAAACGCAAATAAAAAAAAGCGCAACTCTATTTTCTTTAAGTGAAAAAAAGCGGCAAATTGAAAAATGTGCAGCAAAATATTTTCGAAAATCTAATTTCATAAAACAATTCTTTAAATACTAAACACTTCTCATTATTTCACTATTTTTGCTAAAATTTTCAGCCAGAGATTTGCAGGAGACATACCTGGAGCAAGAGAGCACGAGAGCACTGTGGAGCAGTGAAATACGTTTGAACAAAAGTATTCAGACAATCAAAAACCAAACCTCTGGTGATTCAAACCCTATATCATAGAATTTAAAACCATCTCGTGATTAAATTTGATTATATTTTTTACTTTTTCTGCAGTTTTATCCATTTTTACCCTAAACCCTTCATTTTTTTTTGTTTATGCCCTTTCTTCTCCCTGTTTCTGTGATTTCATAATTAGGGCTTTTCATTTTAGATTGACATCCAACCCACGAGACAACTTGCATAGTCGGATCCCAATCCATTCGGCCCTTGTGTGAATTTTTGGGAAAAATGGATTTTTTTTTAATGATACGCCCTGCGTAACCTAGCACACTGGTGTGATGTATTATACAGCGCACCAGGGAAAATTTTAGGGGCTAATATTCGCAAGTGGGCTAATTTTCCATGCTTTTTCCAAAAAAAAAGATTCGTTCATTTCCATTTTTTTCAAAAAATTATTCGCCCAAATTTTATATAATAAAATTGTTTTACCTTAAAAATCGCCAAAACTTTATATAGATGCTATATAAAATTATTTGAAATTTTAATACTTTTATAGAAACATTACCAAAAAATTTACAAATTGCGTATTATGGACTAGTGAGATTCGCCAAGGTTTCTAAACTTTAAAATAAATTTCCATCCTTAAAATTTTCCCTACAGCGCACCGCGCAAGTACTATGTAATAGAAAATTTAAAAACATTTTTTTTAAAATCAGTGCGCCATATCTAAAACAGGGCACCAGTGCTCTATGTTACGAGGATAGCATTGTATGGTCTATTACATTGTTTGTGTGGTGCATTATAATACCCCCATTCACTGTACGGTCTATTATACTATTTTTGCGGTGCATTTCTAATAACCCCATGCACCGACGTCAGTGCGTACATCATGAGAGGTGCACCGGTTTCTTGAGATTTATTTTTTACCTGAAAAGTTGACAATTTATTTATAAATATATTAACTTAATGATATGGTACAGGCTTTAGATTGATAAAGAAATGACTGACAAGAGATCAAGTAACAAAAATACTGATAACACATCAAGAAAAGCAAAAAAGGAAATTTCTTTGTAAATTCTTTATAAAAAATATTATTTTTGAACTATATGTAAGTTTAACTAATATGTATTGTTTACTGTGTATCATGTAGACCCACAAAATGATGAAGCTCGATAAGATTATTTCTGATCTAGGACCAGAAGAGTGTAAAATATTGATGGAAAATTTGCAAAAGGATGAATCAGGTGAATGAAAAAATACTATCGATCCAATATGAGTTTATTTTTTTAATTTTCATTAACAATATACTTAAAATTATTAGATAACATGTGTCAAACAGTCTATTAATTCACATCTGTTTAATGTTCTACAGGGACCAACAACTCAGAAAAGGAATTTTGTTCTAAGAAAAGAAAAAAAATAGAACTTGCAAATGAAAATGAATTACTCCTTGGCTCATTTGGAGTGGTGATGGAGGTTAACGAAAGGGGGAAAAACTTTTACAAAATTTTGAGGGATCTAGTGGAACGAATGCATAGACGTTCTTTCCACTTACAATACAAAAACCAATCCAATGATTCCAAGAATCAAATTTTATCTAAACTACAGGAAGAGTTTCTAGATAATTGGTCAATGAGACATGTCAAACTTTTAATAGCAAAAATGTACAACAACAAAAAGGAAGGAATGAAAAAGTAATATTCCTTTAAATGTTTGTCTAAACTTATTTATAAATATCACTTTTGTTATATTTAATTTTCATATATCAATATAAAAAGTAAATAGTTTATTGTCATGTTACATTTCCAGGAAGATTATGAAAATCTGAAAATATGAACGAGCTAATATCAGAAATATGCCAGTAGAAATGTCCAAAAAGGTGTACAAAGAGATGGTCAAAGAAATGGAAAAAATTGCATCGTAGGAGGAGTCATCTCAACAACAACGTGCTTCAAATGTAATATGTAATCATTGATTTTTTCAATCATTAGGTACAATAAATAAACAATTTAGCATTAAATATTAATTTTCAAGAATTTTCTTGCAGAAAAGAAAAGAAAATGGAACCCATTCAGCACATAAATTAGGATGACAAGGAAGAAAAGGGTTGATATCTCTAAGTTTGTGAGTAATTGTTACTTCCTTATAAAAACTTAACTATATTTCATTTTTGTATTTTTTAAGTTGTTTTACAAAAATCATCATTGAATGTCTTCAAACAGGTTCTAACATACAAAGAAGAACCATCAAACGAATTGATTGAAATTGGGTTAAATATGGGTTGAGTATATGTTGGCATATCAGAAATTAATTGTGGAATTTGTAAGCATCTATCGATCTTGTTTTACTTAGCTCCGTCTATAATTAGTAGAACAAAACAATATTTTATATTAAATATATGATTTGTTATGGGGTATAAAACTTGCAGGAAACAAAGTATGGAACTGCGCCAACAGATGAAATTTTGAAAGATGGCATGGTACATGGTTTTGAAAGAATGTGTGTAGCTTATGAGTCAATTGTTACTATGGTACGTCATTTTTCTTTTCAATTTACATTGATGTATATTATTTAATATTCAAATTTTCATTATTCTCACCAATGTATATACACTGATTTCAGTTTATTTTTATGTTTGTCGATGGAAGGTGAAGAAGAAGAAAACAATCAACACCGTGAAAAAAACATTCCTGAAAATAACCCCAAGTCATGGAAGTAGCTCTACCAGTGACAACAGTTCAAGAGAAGACTGATGATCACTATGTTTGGATATCAAAGCAAGGCATTGTATTTTTTGAAATATGTCTGTGAAATCATACATTTTGTTCAATGTAATGGACATAGTGTCCCAATTGAAAGACAAAGGGATACCAATAACTGTGCCATTTTGTATGAAAAAGATTGTCTTATATATATATATATATATATATATATATATATATATATATATATATATATAATCAAATATGTTTTAATTTATTCTATTTTGTTCTACATTGTCGCTATTGTGTTCTCCATTGTCGTTCTCAAATGCACTAATAAAAATTTAATTCATATGAATATTGTTATAAGATATATATGTGTCGACTTTTGATGAATAATGAATTTTAAAAAACCACAATAATTATGATATTATATAACAAATTAATCCAATCATCACATTCAAATGCATTAATAAAAAATTAATTAATATGAATATTGTTATAAGATGTGTCGACTTTTGATGAATAATGAATTTAGAAAAATAACAATAATTGCACTGTCACATGTCGATGTTTCTAAAAAATACAAAATAAACATTGGTGTGTCAGGTATTGTAAACCGGTGCTTTTGTATGCTGAAGCGCACCGGTGCGTTTCTACGACCTATGGGCACCACACAAATACCAAAACCAATTAAAAATATCAGTGTGGTTGTCCGATACTGCGCACTGGTGATTTTATGTGAGACTACACACTGGTGAATTTGTACGACGTACGGGTACCACACAAATACCAATACCAAAAATATAAATATTGGTGCATTTTTCTAATACAGTGCACCGGTGCATTTCTATAAGTCCACGTACCGGTGCGTTGAGATGACCTATGGGCACCGCATAAATCCCAAGACCAATTGGTACGACCCTCGATGTGATGTATCACCAACACTGCACACGATGTTGTTTTATACCTTGACGACCTAGTAAAAGAACCTTCGACCGCCCTGGGGCCACTGTCTAGATGACACGCACCGGTACTTTGAAACCTTAGTAGCGCACCGATGAAAAAAACATCTGTAATAACCTCCGACCGCCCGGTTTTTTTATTTTTGTTGAATTTCCATTAAAAGCTCCACCAAAACCTCTATAACCATAAATGGATGGTGTAGCAAATGTTTTTTTGAAAATTTTGGCCAATTTTATAACACCAAAAACCTCCTTTATAACCTCCACTAGAGGGTCTTTTCCTTGTAGTGACATCATCATTCCCCTTTCCAGAAAACGCTGGGTATCAATTAAATGATCCTACCATTTCTTCTTGTGTGGCCGAAACTAATATAAATCCTCTACTTCTTGGCTGAGAAATTATTTGTCTACTACTACTATTTGTTACAGGTACTGTAGATCGAACACTATGGAACTTACTTGACTTCTGCAACTTTATCAAAAAATTATTGGGCGGGTGGTAAAGTAACAGGGAAGGTTAGGACAAGTGCTACTTGAAACTTGGGGAATAGGATTACCTTGTGTTATGGTCGTCGGTGTCTCTCAAAATAGTTATTCCATCGCAACATGCAACTCAGCATCAGACGCATCCTCGAGATGTGTGTTCTCCTATTCATTGGACCTTTTTCCCTTCTCTCTTCGAGATGGGCTCCTATGAACCTGTCTAACTTCTTTGGCGGACCCATCCATTCATTTGGGTCCTACTTCATCTTTTTTTCCTCCCTGTCATCTGTGACGCCTCTTCTATTTGTTGTATGTTCCTATTCTGCTTTTCAAAATATTGTATTTCCCTTTCCCACCACTTCTCAGTGATTTGTGCCCTCTAATGTTCTCTTATCTATCTCAACTTACTGGAGGTCCCAGTGTCCATATACCTATTCCCATTTTTCCCTTTTCCATAGCGTCTCTCCTTCAGGTCCTTCCCCCAATACTGGAGGTTTATGCCTCCATCACGGGACTTTGGAAAGACATTAGTCCCTAATCCACTATTAAAGCCTTGATCCATAAAGGAATTTCCTTTAACAGCTTCCCATGCAACCCAGATTTAAATATATCTTATTCTTTAGCAAAGTATTAATAAATTTCAGTTGTGAACTCCACAATATATCCCTCCAAGGTATTCTAAGTCTAGAAATCTACTGCTCGAGTTAATTCAGTATCCCGTCTGTGCACTTTCTTCAGATTTGTATGCATCCAAATATGACAATATCGACGCAATCCTCCAGGAATTTCATTGACTTGGAGTCTTCGCAACCATTTATAGAGCTCCTTGGGAAATTTTCCCCAAAAAATCTCATACAAATCACTTGCCAAGTCGCAAAATAGAACTTGATCTTTAATATTCCTTTCCTTCTATTGTCGGAGCTCAGCCTATTGCTATATAAACTGATCTACATGATTATCCCAATAGCTATGCAATTCCCTTTTGTAGATCTTCGATACTGTGATCTAGCTCTCTAGTAAGTTTTCAAGTCCTGGCAACGAAACGATTTGTTGGTGAAAAAAGAGTGACTTCTGGGCAAGACCCAGGTTCAGACTTGGGACCAACAAGATTTCACTGTAGTCTAGGACAACATCGGAATTTTCACCCTGCTCAAAGAGAGTAAGGAGTCTCAACTGAGGCGTCTCGTGACCTTACTAAGATAAAAGATCTAGAACCATACTACCGAAGGGAAACTACTTAGATACTATCCAGACATTACAATCATGCAGAAACACTCTCGTTGCATATTAATCAGGAGATAAACTACCATTTAACAACTATCAAAGAAATCTATCAAAATTTTTGAAATCATCGGTCATACATCACATATAAGAAACTATCTATCATACACATCTCCAGGTCCACAAAACAGCTTTAGTCTATTATATTATATTATCAACACATTACATATCAGACTCCATAGAGCTTTATATGACACAAACCCAACCTATTCCCCCAAAATTCACCGAGAAAACTCTCTTTTCCCTGGCTTATCTACCTCCTCCATCTGGCACTATCATTCTTCGCCCCTTCTTTTCTCGGTTGGTCTATTTTTCTCTGTCATTTCTTGTTTTATTCCACAATTGGTTGTGCCTCTGGGAGTATTTCTACTTGTTCGTTGTCACTTGTTCTTTCCATCTGTGCTACTACTTGTTTACACTCCGCCACTTGTCTTCCTTTTCTTCGCAACCCAAAAAAACTCCATTTCTTTCATAATGGTTCTCCACCACTCGATATTCCCACAACTGGTCGTCCGCAACTCAAAAATGGTTTACCCAAAACAAAGGCCCCAACACACTCGATATGACTAGAAGAGTAACCAACTGAAGGAGTAAATAGACCCATATGGATGGTACGACTCCCGGGTAACCTAAAACCGAACTATAAGATAACGAGATAGATAGGTGTCGTGTTCAAGGGTGACACAATTAATGTTTCCAATGGATGAAAAATGAAGATATATGTTCCTTTTTATAAGTCCCTTTTTCGTAAATTTGTCTCCCAAGCCTGAAAAAGAGATAAAAGTATACAAGGGGGAACCTCCTAGCCATAATAGACTAGGGTATTCCTTTTTCGTAACTAGTCCATCCTAGTTTGGAAAAGGGTTAAACGTATACTGGTTAGATGATACTTCAGGTACTTTTATGAGCATTAAGTAGACAAGTTCACTCGGAAATCTTTTTGAAGTTAAGGAGTCTGATAAGAGCTTAAAAAAACTCCTCCTAGAGGAACGAGTGGTATAAAGGGTAGCAATTGGTTCTGGTAATGGTGGAACTTCTCATAAAATAAAGTGGTCACGAGGCTGGCTAATAGGACCACTCATCGCAGTGGTTCCCTCCAAGAAATGGTAAAATACCAAGTGAATTTGGATGGTAGGCCAATTAGGTGATGACGATGGATAAGAGAAACCAAGGCTCAAATTGGAAAAGTAGGCTAATAAAAGTGGCTATCACAAGGGATAGATTGTGGAATCCTCCTAGGGTATGCACAGAAAAGAGACGAAGAAGAGGGTGTGTGTTGAGCACGCTTTTCTAATATATATGCATTTTTTATCAATGTGGATCTTCTCAAAGGTATGAAAAATGGGTAATCGTTGGATGTGGAATTTAATTATGCATCCAACAAGTGTCTACACTTGATATTTGAGTAAATCGATAGGAAGATAAGCCAAAAATACAATTAAAAAAAGTATTTTTTTTCTTTTCCCTCCAAAATATTTACATGTACTTCTTTTTAAATTTAAAGGATTTTGATTGGTTTACATATTATGACATAAATTACATAAAATTTTCATGGGCACTTTTAGGCTAACATTTCCTCTAATGTAAGTTCCCTTTCTTTTGACTGGTAAATGTACTTTTTCTTATGTGGATTTAATGGTTATTATCTTATGGTTATTTATATGTTTATATGTTGGTTATAAACATGGATATATGACTGGTTTTAACCATGGTTCTTTTCATGCTATTACTTGTAACTAGAATAATAGTGGATGTAAGAAGTAATTTATGTTAAGATAGCTAATGGAAGAGGTTTGTGATCCTTATTGTTAAGTCTCATATGAGTTTTCAGTCCCTTATGCTCAGACTTGCATTCTGTTGGGGTCCTGTGTTTTGATAGATTGGCTTACCAAAAGACAAGGCAACATCAGAACCAATATTTAGAGTTCCATGATCTATTCCTCCTGTTCTCAGAGAGGGATCTCTCAAATTTTTTTCAAAGATACATCTTGTTTTCTTTTAAGTATTGATTTTAGACTAGTTATTAAGTGCAAGTGTTTGTTTGGTTTGTTTGTTTGGTTGAATTGGTATAGCAGAACATGAAAGGTATAGGTAGTATAGATAGAAAGAAGAAGTGTCAGATTCATTGGGCAATGGAGTAAAGAAGAAGTAATAGCAAGCTCATAAATGGATATGGGATATCAAAGGGAAAATCTAACTTGACCACAGGATCCTTTAGTTTTTGTGAATGAGATGGATATCAATGATTTGAAAAGAGAGTTTGAATTCTCAACAAAGGGAGCTTAAAAACATAACTTGAACATAAAGAGGTATTTGATAGAGAGGGCTAACCATGAATTCTACAAACCACACTTTAAGCAAATAATTATTTCAAGACAACTTTTAAAATGAAATCTAAGATTCGGGGAACACCCTATTTCCTCAAAGACTTTATTTCAAAGGAATAAGAAAACATAAAAGATTCACTGATAATTGCAGTCATAGAAGAGGGAACACCTAACACATCTATGATCACAACTATAAATACCTTTAAAACAATTATTCAAGCAGGGACAAAGGGTATGATCGAAACAGACCTCCTTCGCTAACTGTAAACAATCGTACTTCAAAGGGAGACTTCAAAAAACAGTTTTCAAGTGGCAGCAGACAAGCAAGGAAAACCATAAATCATGCTGGAACCAACTATTTGAACTATTTGAGAAATAAACAAGCATAAGGGTTCAAGAGAACGATTAAAGACTCTAGAATGCCTTTGCAGAAGAAAACATAAAACAGTGAAGGATAAACAGGTCTAAGGTGCTTCCAGGAGTCATTTCTTAGCCTAAACTTTTCATCCTACTGTAGTAAGAATTTATGAAACATAATGAAAATAGGAAAGACAGTAGACAGTTCAGAATACATCACCAACAGCCAAGCTCAGGGATCTAATGATAGAGCCTTCTCGAGAACAAGCATGTCAAAACATAATCCAGCTTCCAAGACTTCAATTTCTTCTTCAACTTCAACGAACTATGTATTATTTCAAAGAGTTCCAATGTTTACAACTAGTGACCAACCAACCAACCCTTTACAATATGCTCCTCAAGGAGATTTTATAAGAAAATGAGGAGGTGGAAGAGTTCCTAGGGTTGAAGTGTAATTAATTCTATACTAAATGCAACTCCTAGCCTTGAAAACCATGCAAGGCATAAGGCAGGAATTCATTTAATTCTAACTCTGTTTTATTAACTCTGTTTTCTGCTTTTTAGGCTTAGTGGGTGAAAAGTTTGACTTTCAGGCATTTTCTTATCCTTTTAATAACTTTACTAACAGTTTGAAATATCTTCCTTTGTTTGTAATAACTGTTCAATTGTCTTTAGTCTTAATGTTTCTGACTGAAAATTGATCTGGGTATTCCTTTGAGGCAGAGAGGCTGCAGGTGGAAATTTTGGTAGCTGGGGATTCAATTAGCCCCTGTGATGTGGCATTCGAGGCTTTTCTGGAAATTTTTCTTCATTCTGTGGATTAGGCCTTTGATATTCAATTTGTGCCTTGATCCTTTAAACTTTGATTAACATCCTTAATCTTTTGTCTTTTCTCTGATCCTTTGTCTTTAATGCTGATATTCTTTAATTACCTGATGTTCACTATGTTTTGTTGTTTGCAGGAGCGTAGAGGGTTTATTGGAGTTTTTGTTTTTAAATCCGATGATCATGACTTATCGGCCTTATTAAAATATGTAGTTATCACTTTAAAACCCTTTAATTTAAATCAAAGGCTGCGAGGATCATCATCCTTGGCCAATAATACTGTAATCATCTGCGGGAGGGTTTTATCTTGAACTTCATTAAACCTGCATAAAAACACACAAATTTATTTAAATCCTGTGAATGATTGGTTAAAACTGCTTTGGAGGGTTCATGGAATCATTTAGGAGCTGTGAGGATGGAGGGATTTGCAGCGGAAAATGGGTTTCTATGGTAAAACACAGAACCGGGTTTAATTTGAAAATATGGCGCGAATTGAGGATTAGTGGTTTCGGGAAAACCATTAATGGTTTTTTTGCAACATTTGGGGGGGGGGGGTGGTATTAGCTTTTGGAATGCAATTCCATTCATTGCTCGACACGTGGAAAATTAAAACCGCTTATATCGCGCGAAAGTAGCGCACTGTGAAACGGGGCCAAAAATTACGTGATATTGATCGCTGGCCATCATATGATGGGCTGCAGATCCAATGGTGCAGGTTGCGTGCGATGGGACAAAAGATGCACGAGCAGAGATGGTAGTGGGGTCTACGGTGATGTATATTTTATTGCGTAGCGGACGAGTGCAATGGAAAGCGGGGTTTATCGGGTTAAGTCCCGATCGTAGGATCACCTGAATGGATGGTTGAGATTCAGAGATGGAGCAGATATATTGAAAGGAGAAGAGGGAAGGTGGGAGAATGGGCGAAAGGATGGAGCCCGATGGCCATTGATCTGTAGAGATCAATGGTCCAGATTTGTTTTATCATGTAGTGGAAAACATAAAGTGGTGGGGTAAAATTTTAAGTGAAAGGTTGGTGTTTATTGGGTTATGGGCGGAGTGCGATGCAATCTTGGCTATTGATTCTTGTGGATTCAACGGCTGAGATCAAATCGGCTGATCGGGCCATCAGAAGAACAACACTTTTGGAAAGAAGACTTATGTTTTTTGCGATGCGACGAATGGGTGTGGTCCCATGAAAAAGGTAAGGAGACCGGGGTCAAAAGGAAAGGGCTTATCGCATCGGAGTTTTTAAAGTAAAGGGTAACAAAGAAATAGGAAACCCCAATTGCGATTGCGTGATGGGGGTTAGCTCCTAGTCGTGGGGTGAGGTTATATGAGGAAATGGGCTAAAGGATATAAGCCCTTGGGGCTTAAGACCTATAGAGTGCAGAAGACTACTTTTTAGGCCAAAATAAGGATTTTTCAAGGCTGAGAAGGGTTCTGATAGAGGGAAGAAAGGGTTTTTAAACCAGATAAAGGTAAGATATGAGGTTTAAAGAGGGTTAGGATGATTTAGAGGTTAAATGAAGGTGTTTTTGAGGGATTTGGTGAGGGAAACAAGGATGAAAATGGAGAGTTTGTGGGAGTGAAAATGGAGAGGTGAATGGTGAGAAATGAAGTGTTATAAGCAGTTTTCTCTTGGTGAACAGCAGGTCCTTGAGGGCTTATAGTGAAACAAAAGTGAAGATTAACTCAAAGGGTAATAATCATCATAAAACTTCAAAATATGATAAGTTTTCAAAGGGAACTATCTCTTGAAGGTTTAAAAGACAAGCTTAGCCACCATTAAGTATGACAGAATTTATAGGTGGCTAACACATTCATGACCTGTAAGTTGCATATCTACCAAGTGTTTGATGGAATATAAGTCTCGGTTGGGGATGTTCAAGCCTAGTCTTGGTCTCAGTTTTTGGTTTATAATCATTGTTGTCATGTACTTTATGATTTCAAAATTTTATATGGATTTCTAGGTAGAGGCTTAGCTTCAACCCTGATTTAAATTTTGTAGTCCCTAGCACAACACTAAGCATAAAGAGGCCACAATCGCACTAATGTAAGCATATGGGAGGGACTGGGGGTTTACAGTCATGTGGAGGGCTTGGAAAGGGAGTGACTGGGATCTTGCTAAGGGAAAGACAAGTTGGCTCATGGGATGGACACCTGGAGGGGTTGGGTTACTCCTGGAGGGTCCTGGGGAACCTGAAAGAATTTAGTAAGATCTATTTTGTCAACTCCATTTCATTAAGGTCACCTAGGTGTTTGATTCTAGTCATAACTTCCCCTCATCTCGTGTTTACCCTAGGTAAGCTGGCGAAATTGGGTAGATGTGAGGGGAGAGGTTTTTTAGATATACCTACCAAATTTGTAATTCCCCTCTTTTTTGAGCTAGAAAAGGAGAGGGGTGGAAAGGATGGATGGATGAAAATTGAAAAATATAAGAAGGTCGAGGATGTGGGGCCCATGGAGGAGAAAATGCAACAAATGACCAAAGAATTGAATGAATTAAGGCTAAGGTAATCAGTTATGAAGGAGCAACTACAATTATAAAACAAGAGGCTAAGGGAGCATTTGCAGGAAAAGGATGTACAACTTGTCACCATGGCAAGTTTGTCCATGGAAGCCATCTAATGTAGGTAGCCATCCAATTCCTATGCCATCTTTCTCAAAGAGAAATGGTTGCAATACCGAATCAAGACATTTGGACAATATGGTTCGCTATCATTTCAGGACTATTGAAGGTTCAATGATTTCTACCAATAGGTAAGCATTGAGGATGGGGCCAAATTGGCATAATTTTACATGATTAATTTGATCCTCATAGACATGAAATTTTGGGACCCCAATTCATGATTGGGGGATGCACAGCTAATTGCACTAGCCTCTTGGCTATCACACGAGGTAGCAAGGGTTGAGGAAGTCAAGAAATTAATGGCCAAAGAGGAAAGTGATCCCTTATACATCAGAGCAGGGTTAGTGAGCCCCAAGTATGTCATCAGTAACCATAGCACCATCTCTGTAGATCCAAAATTATCTCCTCACTACTTAGGAAATGAAGAATGAGTCATCCTCCATTTTTAAGACACCTTTAGATTATTGAGAACCAATAGCTTTCAAGCTTATAAGAGAAGGTGGCATGATTTACCCCATAGCTTGCAAATCGGGGAGTATCACTCCCTTGAAAGGCCACGAAATGCCCTAGAAAGGACCCCATTCTACAAGAGGCTTATATAGAGATTGAAAATAATTTGGATAGGGCTAAAAATTAGTCATCCTTTACTATTGGGCCTACGGGAAAGAAGATACCAAACATAGTAACAAATGGTGTGGGAATACGTAGAAGCAAATGCAGAATTTTACCCACATAATGCAGGATTTACCCACGGGCAGGCACACCATATGTAATATTCCCAAATGGAAAAGCAGGAATATAATGCATAAACACTGAAATAGCGGTGCATAACATCACAAAAAAATATGATACCAATATGGATCCTTTACATTAATCATAACAGCAGCAAAATAGTACAAAATAACGGGGCACAAGCTATATAACATGAACTAACAAGCCTCCAATGGGTAAATCCCTCAAGAATGAGGTGTTGCTACTATATCAAAATACTAGAGACACTGTTACAGCACAGTCATAAGAGCATTGCTACAGCAAATTAAGATACAAAAGATAAAGGGCTGATATATGCCTCAAGAGATACATAAAATGAAGATCTAGGCTCTATAACAACCTTCCAAGACAACCCAAGAGGGTTTCCGGGAAGTACACCCAATAATACAATATGAGCTGCAACCCTAAGGTTGAAAGTATCTTGAAACAAAGTAACTGAAGAGTTATATCTGAAGCTAATATGAAAGTAAGTAGCTCTCCTCCAGTGGCTCCTCCAGATGAAAGGTTGGCCCCTTCACTGAAGAAATCACTCCCCAAATCACCCACTACAACTACCCCTGCAACTCCTCCCTAGAATAACGCAAATCTAGACTGATACTGCACTATAGGGGATAAAAACATTGTCGCATGGTTCCAAATATATCAATGATGCTCAAGGGCCTTCCTTACTACCCTCCCAATGGAATGAAATCTTCCTCCAATGAAATCTAGCTCAGAAATAACCCAAATCAACCCTCCACAACTTCTTCCCTACAACACAACACAACCTCAATAGGAACTGCGTTGTATCATAAGACTAAAGCTTCGGCCTAATGCAGGAATGTGGAAATGAAGTGCAATCACTTCTCCTGAGTAGGCACTGGAAGTCCCTCGAGGATGAAGGTGGGATTCCCGCTCGGGAACACCATGTGCTAAACAACACTGCAATCTTAGCTAAATAGTTGAAGAGAGAAAACAAGTCTTAACAGACCATATCAAAATAATAATCAACAACATGATCACAATGGCTACTATCCTCTTCCTTATATTCTTGGTGAGCTTCCTCACCTTGGCCCCACTCATTAAATCCACTACTTCCATGCATGGAGATTCCCTCCAAAACTGCGTTGTCCCATAATGAATGCCACTCCTCCATGACAACGTTGTTTATTTGGTCAAAGTTGACCTAGTTTGTGTGCTCTAGCCCCTTTTCACACATAATGGTGCTTTATCAAGCCATTAAAGTGATATCCTTTCACATTAGCAATGATTTTATTCCTACTAAGGATATTCATGGGTCTCCATACCCTCTTATTCATCAAAAAAAGAAGTAAAAACAAAAATTAATATTCCAACTAGCTCATAGCTAATTGGGAATATTACAATCCTCCCCTCCCAAATGTTGCTTGTCCTCAAGCAACTGCAAAGGTGAGTGCTGCAACTCTTCTCCTCCTTGGTGACACCTCCATGTGATAAGCTCTCCTCATAAGCCAAGTGTCTCCCAATTAATCCCTCCATGAAATGCTCCTCCCAAGTTCTCATGAGATCTAAATGACTCATCTCATAAGGAAGCATAAGATCAAATGTAGGAATCATGGTATGCCCAATTTTCTCCCTAAAACATGAAGCATAAGAAACATGGAGAATCTCTCTCCCAAAGGGCATGTTTAATCCTTCCATCCTCCCTCCAATCATTCCCATAAAAATAATAAGGACATCATCAATGTATGGGATCAAAACCAAAGATACATAAACTGCCATATGAAAAAATGGAGGTGGATCATATTCCCACATGTGGAACCAATGCAATATATCTCCTGACTGCCTCAGAACATGATATGGTAAGTGGTTTCCCCACCACTTACTTTCTACCACAGTATTCTCACATGCTTTGAGAATGTGAGTAATGTTGGGTGCCTTTGGAGCACACCCTGAATGATAAATCATCTCCCTATATCCTCCTAGGGAGTGGCCATGCTTAACATTATTTATGGCCCCAAGTTGACCATGAATTTCATAAGGTAGAATGCTCCCATTTAGAGCAATGGCCTGCACATGTATGGTAAGGGAATGCAAATACTCATTAAGTGAATCATTATGCACAAAAACATGATCCTTACCATATAATTTTCTCACATGAATGGAGTGACTCATAGGTAGATCCCCTCTCATTCCCCAAGAGGAAAGAGGTGGTTGTGGTAACCCCATCAGAAAGTTATGTATCTCCTCCATCTCCACATGGTCCATGCATATCTTCAAATTCTGATATATCTCCTCTTTAAAGCCTTCCCAAGTATATCCCTCCATGATAGTTTGGTATGCCCTCATGGAATAAGTGTGGCTGAAGAGAAAATAGTCATGTGCTGCTTGTAGCAACTTCTCCTTGAGCTTGGATGCTCTAGATAATAAGATCCTAATATGATGGTAGATGACCTCATCTCTGACTAAATATCCCTCCTCTAGTATTTGGTCATCAAGTATCATGAAAGTAAAAAGATCCTTGGAATAATCCACCAACAGCTAGGATTTCCAATATGGATCTATCCTCCATAGTGACAATGTTTATGATCTATCATATAAAGCATTTTTCATGTGGATGCTCCCTTATTTAACATCTCCTATGCCAAAGTCACATACTAGAAGGTTGTTATCCTCCCTCTGCTGCTTCTTTCTCAATGCAATATCTGAGGTGAGAGTGGGTAATGATGATGTTGGGAGAATGCCTCCCTCCTCCTTGAGTCTACCTAAGACTCTCAATGTTGTACCACGACCTACCAATGCTCCCACTCCTCCTAGATCTATGAGTGGTGCAACATGATGTGAGACATTTCTCACCAACTCCTGATCAGGTGGCCTCCCAGATGGTTTTCCAAAAAACAGTAATGTCTCATGGGCCAAAGTCATGTGCATAATAGATGGGACTGTTAGGTCCTTGATTCCACTGCACAAATCCATCTCTATTTTTTGTGTGGAAGTTGTTTGTGAAGGATATGTGTGCATGCCCTTAATCATCTGATTTTTTCCACTTTTCTATCCACCCAGTCCATCTGCAAAGTCTCCCAATCTGTGGTGACCTTCCCCAAATTAATCAACCACTACACACCCAATATCACATTGGTGTTAAACAAATAAGTGATCATTCAACGTATATGCCCCCATGGTTACAGATAAAGATGGAACATAATGCATGCACTGCATAGTTCTAGCTCTTGGGACCAAAACAGAAAATCCCTCAAAATCATCAGTGGGTATTTCCCTCCTCCGCACTAGTTAGGCATAAATAAAGTTGTGGGTAGCCCCACTGTCAATCAAAACTAAAACCCTCTGATCTAAGATGGAACCTCGAACCCTCAAGTTCAAGTACTTTGGCACTCCTCTCAACGATGCAAGGGCCCCTCCAATTGGATAAAATGCTCCATTCCCACCTCCTGGTGGTGGTGGATCCTCTCCTGCTATCCCAGTGCTGTAACCTCCTTCTAGTTCCTCTTCTTCTTCCTCCTCATCATCTGAAAATACCTCTATATAGTGTGCCTTCCTTGCTATACATCTATGTCCAGGTGCCCATGATTCTTGGCATGTGAAGTAAAGATTCCTTCTCCTCAAGTCCCTTCGGACATCATCACTAAGAGGTACTTTGTTTTGGCTCTATTTTAAAAAAGGAGCCTTCTCATCTTTTCCCTTTGATGGAAAAGTGGGATTTTACTGAAATGTTTCCTTTTCTTTTTGTAAGGCATCCTGTAGATCTCTAGCCCTTTCAATGGAATCTTGAAGGGTAGTGGGTTTGGTATATTTAACCAACCCATGAAGAGGTTTTGCTAGCCCATCAATAAACATATAGACCCTTCTTGATGCAGATAAATCAGGAACCATAACATAAAGTTTTAGAAGTTCAGAAATATAAGTTTCTGGATTACCTGATTGTTTAAGTTTTTCTAGCCACATGAAAGGTGCCTCCGAGTCTCTTTGATCAAACCTCTCCACCAACCTCCTTGTGAACTCTGAATATGCAGTCACATTGGCATGACCCAAAGTAGACAAGCTATGAAACCACCAATCATGTGCTTCACCCTCAAGGTGCAGCGCTGCTATCTTGATGTCCTCCATCTCCAGTACTTGGTTCAGCTGGAAGTAGATGTCTAGATTTTCTACCCATGATTTGGCAGTGCATTTATATGAACCATAAAAGTTGGGTAAGAAAAATCTTCCCATAGTCCAGTGTAGATCATGATTCTGTATGAATCCTCCACCTCTGTTGTGATGTCAGGGTCTCCTATTGTCCTTGATCTGACAAAATTATTGAAAACTCAAATGATCCTTGAATCTATGAGATTGAGACTCATACTCCATGAAATAGTCTTCAAGATTTTCTTTTTCTTGAAACCCTCCATTTCCCACTGCTAAGAATGTAGGAATTGTAGAGCATTGGGAAAATTTATACTTCACTGGTTGATCACTCCAGTGATGAGAAATTCCAGAGCCTTCACCATGTAGAAACCCTTTAGGGGATTCTTTTTGTCTATCCATACTCATCTCCTTTTTTTCTCTAGCAATGTCTTGCATAGATCGAAGAAGAAGCTTAGGAAACTCCTTGTCATCCTATTCTCCTGATAAAGGGGTTTTACCATTGTATTATTTATCATCTGTATAGTCATACTTTCGGTTTCTTCTGAGATACCTCCTCTCTCTATCTGTGAGAGGATCTCCTTCTTCTGATGACATATTGGCTTAAGATGCATAGGCTGATCCAAGATTATGCTCTGATACCACTGTAATATTCCCAAATGGGAAAAGCAGAAATATAGTGCATAAATATGAAAATAGCAGTGTATAAAATCACATCAAAATATGAGACCAATATGGAGCCTTTCCATTAATCATAACAGCAGCAAAATAGTACACAATAATGGGGCACAAACTATATAACATGAACTAACAAGCCTCCAATGAGTAAATCCCTTAAGAATGAGGTGTTGCTACTATATCAAAATGTCGAGACACTTCTACAGTGTATTCATAAGAGCACTTCCATAGAAAATGAACATAAAAAATATAAAGGGCTAATATATGCCTCAAGAGATACAGAAAATGAAGATCTAGGCTCTATAACAACCTTCCAAGACAACCCAAGAGCGTTTTCCAGAAATACACCCAATAATACAATATGAGTTGCAGCCCTAGGGCTGAAAGTATGCTGCAAAAAAGTAACTGAAGATTTATGGCTGAAGATGATATGAAAATATGTATCTCTCCTCTAATGGATCCTCCAGATGAAAGGATAACCCCTTCATTGAATAAATCACTCCCCAAAACACCCACTGCAACTACCCTTGCAACTCCTCCCTAGAATAACGCATATCCATACTAATACTGTGTTGTAGGGGATAAAAAAATTGTGGCCTTGTGCCAAATATATCAATAATGCTCAAGGGCCTTCCTTACTATCCTCCCAATGGAAGGAAATATTCCTCCAATGAAATCTAGCTCATAAATCGCCCAAATCAACCCTCCACAACTTCTGCCCTGCAACACAACACAACCTCAACAGGAACTATGTTGTACCATAATAATGAAGCTTTGGCCTGATGCCGGAATGTGGAAATGAAGTGCAATAACTTCTCCTGAGTAGGAACTCGATGTCCCCCTAGGATGAAGGTGGGATTCCCACTCGGGAACACCTTGTGCTAAACAACACTGCAATCTTAGCTAAACAATTGAAGAGAGCAAACAAGTCTTAACAGACCATATCAAAATAATAATCAACAACATGATCACAATGGCTGCCATCCTCTTCCTTATATTCTTGGTGAGCTTCCTCACCTTGGGCCCCACTCATTAAAGCCACTACTTCCATGCATGGATACTCCCTCCAAAACTACGATGTCCCATAATGAATACCACTCCTCCATGACAACGTTGTTGATTTGGTCAAAGTCGATCCAGTCTATGTGCTCCAGCCCCTTTTTACACATAAGGATTCTTTATCAAGCCACTAAAGTCATCTCCTTTCACATTAGCAGTGATTTTATTCTTACTAAGGAGATTTATGGGTCTCCATACCCTCTTATTCATTGAAAAAAGAAGCAAAAACAAAAATTAAATTCCAACTAGCTCATGGCTAATTGGAATATTACACCATCTGAGGTATCTTGGGATGTCAGGGAGGCCACCAAGGCCATGAATGAACTTCACATCAGTGAGTAATTTGCTGAGAGGGTGAGAAACACCTTTAGTAGGGGGTGATGATGGGTCCCATCAAAAGGCATATTTTGAGACCTATTGTGCTATCCTCCAACCCTTAAATCCTCTTTTCTCACATTAATTTACATTTCTTAGTCACAATGTGCTTATTAGGAATACTAAACAGTGCTTATCATATTGCATGGCCTAATGTGGTTAATATGCAGGAAAAATAAGTATTTTTAGAGACATTTACTATGGAGGGGCACGTTGGAGACATATAGAGAGAATATAGGAGGTTTGTCAACTACATTAACTCTCCAATTTGACTTGAGTCCCAAGATTCCTCACCAACAACTCGAATTCCACTAGAATTCGATGAACTCCATTTCATGCAATGACCTAAGGCGACTATATCCACTAATTTTGATGTTTCAGAGGGAAGGAGTCATCCTTGCAAGGTAGTTTCCCTCAATCATATTTTTTATAAGTAAAAGAGCCTAAGAGCTCATTAATATTTGAACTTTGGAGATTTAGGTAGACCTATTGAGAGCCAAGTGATAAAAATGGTTATTTCAATTTTGATGTGATGTATCTGAACTCTATTTTCTATTATTGAAAGGTTTATTATTGGTCTATAAATGAATCAAATTTAGAGGGTTGAGACCCTTGGGTTAGGTCCCAACTCAAAGGCTCTATTTTCTTCAGGGTAAATTACATGGGTGGTAGCAGATGTAAATTCCCTCTCAGGCTTTCTCGAGACCCAAGACAGTATGTCAGATTAGTTGCAACCGTCACATAGAAAACATACTCATGTTCATGATAACTATTGATTGAAAAAGTAGATGAGATAAGAGTTACCTCAATGTGTTGTGAACTCCTATTTGAGATCCCAATGTAGTGAGGAGGAGGACTATTGCACTAGCTCCAAGGTCATATCCTACAAGAAAACAAGAGAAGAGAGTAATCTTCACAGTGTATCAAACTTAAAAATAAAAAACTAGCATATAAATGAACATAAATAAGTATGAATCTAAGCCACTTATCACATGTGTCCTAAATCAAATAAATATATTAATGCAACATCAGGACAACCAAGTGGACAAAACAAAGGCAGTTATTTATTATAAATAAGTGAAGGAGGATTGTAACCATATCATATTGACCAAGCCTCCCTCCATCCTTCAACTCCAAACTCTCTCTCTTCAACTCTTTGGTATGACAATGCTTGAGCCACTAACTCTCAATGAATAATGCAAACACTATAGCCTCACACCAATGAGCAATCCTTCTTCAATCCTTTGAACTTTGTCACTATGCCCCAACCTCCAATGTATAGGAGTGGAGAGGATTTTCCTTGACATTTCCTCCATTAGTTTGAATACAGTAAAATATAGGATGTTTCCTTGCTTTATTGTTTTTCCCTTCTTTGAATGACATAGATAGGTTTGGCAATGTCCATTATGAAGACTGGTCCGTAGGTTACTGAATTTTTTCACATAATCCTTGAGAAAAAATCGAGATGTCAATCAGTTAACTTATGATTTTCCCCTTGGACTTCATGAAACATGGATAACACCTCCCTTTAGGAAAAACAATGTGTTAACCTAGGAACTAAGGCTCTCTCAAGAGGCTAGGTAGCATTATAACTTTTTCTAGTTGTTTCTTGGGTGTGTTACCCTGGAAAATAGGCCTGTGACTTAGATATTTTCTTCAACCAAAGTTTCCTTCTCCTCTGATCTTATGAGGAGGTGATTTTTTTGTATAAAATATTCCCCCTAAAGTATGAGGTCATAGATGAAGAATATGGCTGAAATACTTTATATTTGAGAGAGAGAGAGAGAGAGAGAGAGAGAGGAGTTTCGGGAATGCAGGGAACCTGAAACAAACAACATATGTTAAAAATAGAAGAAACGGACCTAAGTTGGGAATTACCATGCTTAGTAGTTATATCAGAGTGGTTTGTCAAGGAAGAGATATGACTGGCATTTCCACTGATAAGCCCAATGTGGAAGTTGTGACATAATAGGATCAATATGATGAGCTGTCTCAGAAAACAATGTACGCAGCTTAGGAGAGGAAATAAAGTTGGGTGATGTAAGCCTTTTCCTAATGTCTTGGTCACTGCTTTACTAAAATGCATATTTCTTCACATGTGAATAAATTCATTGTAGCCAAACATGTGATAAATCGTTGATTACCAGCAAATAGTGAAAATTGTCAACATACGCGAGGATGGCCACTGATAAGGATGATGGTCTCCAAGATGCACAATACAATCTAGCGAGTGTGAGAAATGGCGTTTATTTCAAACACTCGTATAATTATTCAATTGGGATCCAATGATAAAAACAACCAATCAAACAGAAGAAAACCTTCCATTGATGTTTGTAAGTTCCACAGTACTGATATGTTTCTGGATCACCTTCCTAGATAAGGTGTTGAAGTTTATAGGAAGAGATCTGTCAAAGGTAGGAAATGATGTGTCCTACATCGGTCGACATGAAAAGAGACAAGAATTATTTGTTTTGAAGAGAGTGTAGAGCAATGGTTCAAAGAGATGGAGGTCACTTTTTATAAATATGATATTTGGGTTGATACATGAAGTAGAGGATAGATGGATCCTTTGAACAATAGAAGGCAGGACATACAAACTGCCAAGCAGCTTAGACTTAATAACACCAAATAGTGTTAGGATACAAATATGCAGGAACATTAGAGTATGAAGGCTAAACTCATAGGATGGTAGTGTTCAATGAGAAGCTAAAAAAGAGGAATTTTTTGTTGAGGGGGTTCTATGTTTAAGGGATTGATAAAGATGTTGCTGCTAAAATATCCTTCAGAATATAGATAGTGAGTCTTTTTTTTGTCCTTGAATTTTTTCCCCATCTGATTAAGTTTCACGAGTTCAGAAAGGTAAGCTAGGTGGTCTTTTCATATTCAGAGAGTCTAAAAAGATTGTAAAGAAAACTCCAAGGGGTACGTTTGTCATGGTTGATGACTGAGTGCGACAAATATTTAATAGTATTCTCGACACGGTTCCTTTTTAGTAAGTTATTCCATTGATTCTAGATAAAGTGATAAAACCGTGTTTAATGGACGTCTACCTGATTTTGTTGCGAGTACGAGGAGACGAAGTAAAATCAATATTCTTTGTGAAATTTTAACGAGTCAGACGAAAAAAACTCGGTACACTTCATGCAATTCTAACGAGTATGACAAAGAAAAACTTGAAATGCCTTTTTCATTTTTTATACAATGAGAAAAAGAGGGAAAACAATTTCTCAAGATCTTCTTCATGGGAGTTTAACAAGCCCAAATAAGGAAACTTGGGAATTTTTCGGTTTAAGAGCTAGAAAAGGTTTGAAAAAAGATTGTGGTCATTCTGGGTCAAAGATGTTCAAATCTGCATAAAACACTATTAAATCATTAGATCATTAGTAACATCAATGTAATAGTGAATAATTGCATAAAAATAAATTAGAAATGAAATATCTCCAATTGCAGTGACTAACTAAGGTGAGTCGTATGTATAGGGTGACTATAAGAAGGACAACAAGCCTTCATTTTCACTATTTCATTTGGTGAAAGTGCTCTGGAGTGAAAAAACGAGTGAATCTTATGTGATTGTTTGTGGACAATCCGGGAAATCACTTTCAATTCCATCAGTTCCACGTAAGATATGAGACCTTTATCCCTATTTACATTGTTTCATTCAAGTTTTTTGTTGGTGTTTTTGTAATTTTGAGCAAGGCCTAAATGGTTTCGCCGACTAAAACAGTTGCCTAGTGCCTAGGCCACGTTAACGCCCTATCCATGAGAGAAGGGAGCGTTATCACTCTCTGTTGTTAATAGAGTGTCTCTTTTTTGCACACCTTTTTCACCTGTTAATGGAAACCAACAATGAATCTATCCTCCTCCAGTGCAACTAGTTACGATGTTCGTTCTTCCATAATATCTTGATCAGCCATGTTAGTTACCGCTGCAATGCACATTCTAGGGATAATATACTCCATCAGCATAACAGATTCTTGTCCATACACCAACCTGAAAGGTGTTTGTCCGGTCAATTTCTTTCATGTAGTTCTATATGCCCACAAAACCACAGGTACGTAAATATCCCAATCGTTTCAATTAGCATTGCAGACCTTTGTGAGTGCATTCTCCAAAATATTATTAAAGGCTTATACCATACCATTAGCTTGTGGATGATATGGTGTACTCTTCTGATGGTGCATCTTAAACACCATTGTCAAGGATTGAATGGTCTCAGTCACAAAATGTGTACCCTAGTCACTCATCAAGATCTTAGGACACCCAAACCTTGCCAATATATTCTCAAAAATGAAGTGCACAGTCATTTCTGTGCCACAATCCTTCACAGGCTTAGCTTCTTCCCATCTGGTCAAATAGTCAATCGCGGTTATGATATAGTGTGCACCAGTATTTTCTAGGGCTGATCAACCCTCCCAGGAAAAACACTGGTGCATGCTATATCATCACTGCGACGGACTATTTGACCAGATGGGCAGAAGCTAAGATTGTGAAATATTGCAGTGCAAAAATGGTTGTGCACTTCATTTTTTATAATATATTGGCAAGGTATGGGTGTCCTAAGATCTTGATGATTGACCAGGGTACACATTTTATGAATGAGACCACTCAAGCCTTGACAATGGAGTTTAAGATGCACCATCAGAAGAGTACACCGTATCATCCAAAGGCTAATGGTACAGTAGAAGCCTTTAATAAAATTTTGGAGAATTCTCTCAGAAAGATCTGCAATGCTAATATAAATGATTGGGATGTGTGTGTACCTATGGTTATGTGGGCATATAGAACTACATGCAATAAATTGACCAGACAGATGCCTTTCAGGTTGGTGTATGGACAGTAAGCTATTATGTCAATGGAGTATATTATCCCTAGTCTATACATTGCATTGTTAACTAACATGGTTGATCAAGATATTATGGAAGAATGGATGTCACAGCTAGTTGTGCAGGAAGAGGACAGATTCATTATTGGTTTCCATCAACAGGTGCAAAAGTCGCACGATAAATCTTGGCATGACAAGAACATCAAACAAAATAGTTTCAAGGAGGATGATTTGGTTTTGCTATATGATAGCAAGTTTGCACACCACCCAAGAAAGTTCAAAATGCATTGGCTTGGACCTTATATTGTCAAGGAGATCACAAAAGGAGGTGTGGTACATCTGGTTACCTTAAGTGGTGAAGTCCTTCCTGGGTATGTGAATAGAAGTCGGTTGAAACCATATAGGGATGATCCCATCCCTGTGCATGCCAAATTACTATATGGCTGGAGAAGTGTCTTAGTGCCCTGGATAGTTTTGAGAGGGCGCATGACCATAAAGAAGTTTTTCAAGTGTTGGATAGGTATGCTTGTGTGACGAAGATTGAGGAAGTGAAGGTATCTGCAATAGTCATGCAAAGGATGTGCTAGAAGGTTGAAACAGTTGCAGATGCGCCAAAAACTAGATGTTGGAACATTTAATCTAGATAAGACAACTTTATTACCATTTGGAGGAGCGACTGACCTACATTTATGGAGGAGATTATGCCATGTTTGGAGTCTTTTTAGCATTTATGAGGATGCATCATGTACATCGGACCATTTAGGCTATGACATCGCTATAAATATGGCAGGAAGGGTCACATTAGTTCCATTTTCTTTCCAAGAGATCTGTGTATATTTCTCTCATTATGTTTGCTTAATTTTATGTCTGAGCACTTGGAAACCTTTTTGGAGACGTTGCGCCAAATAGGGTTAGGAAATTTAGTCCCTGTAAGTATGACTGCTACAGATCCTACCGCCTCTCTGATGCCTGCTGATGAAACACTTGCGCTAGAAATTCAACCTCAGAAGACGAAGAAAGGGCATACCTTGGAGACTCGGAAGTCTCCGTGCAAGAATACTTCGAAGCCTAAGTTCACCCCAGTTGAACGACAAATGAGACCAATGGCTAAAGAACCCAAAGTAATCATAGAGGAATATATTTTCGAGGAGATAGACCCAATGTCATGGTTTCCCTAGTACATCATTAGGGGAATTTTGAGGTCTAAAATGGGCCTCCTAAGGAAATAATAAAATAATAGCTAAATCAATAAAATAATATTTATGAATTTTAAATTCACTTTTTGCACCACAATCCATGTAACCATAGTTAAATTCAATTCAAAAATTGTACCAAAATAAAATTAATAAAAAAATTGTATTGATGTGACTATAAATAAGAATGAGATTTTCAAGAAAAAGTCATTATCATTGAACAACTAACGCATTTTTCCTTTGTACTTAAATACCTTAAAATAAAATATAAATATAAATTTATAAATTCTTAATTATATTATATGATATTAATTAAATTTTATATTATTAAATTTTATAATAAAATGTAATTAATATACTATATAAAAATAATATAATATAATATAATAAATGTATAGGGATATGCATTGTTTCTTTCAAGAAATATGAAATGACAATAATATATTTTTATTCAAAAAGTGTGAAATGAAATTTATTATGAGTACTTTACTTTGACTTTAAAAGTACGTAGAGCACTACCATGATTAACCATGAGTTTTTATCCACCATTGAGAATGTGACAAGTAAGTACCCTTAACTTAAGCAATGCCACCTCAACCATTAGGGATGATGTCATCTCCTAAAATGTGATTGGTTCTCATAAAGTGAATTTTGATTGTACATTTTCCTTAGGAGGCCCATTTTAAACCTCAAAATTCCCCTAATGAGCGTCGCGCAAACCATTTGTGGAAGTCATGAGGGACCTGGATAAGGTCAGGTCCCATATCAACACGTTGCTACTCCTAGAGAATGTGCCATTTGAAGGGGACAGATTTACAAAAGAGCCTTTACTAAAGCTAGAGTACTAGGACCTGGTTGACTGTGCGAAGTTCCCTAAACTTGCGCCATCAGAGTATTTGGAGCAGGTTCACTATGATGGAGGAGTCATCAAGGTGGAACCAAAGACATGCATATTTTGGTTGCAATAGTCCAGGCTACTGAACTTGCAGAACATATTGCACTTTGGGTGTAACATGATTAATGATATTTGTGTGCATGAGCTGCTTGCCCTAGTGCATGATAATTTTCTATGGCTAGGAGGTCCCATCTCGATTGTTGACATGCTAATTCATCGGATCACCAAGTTACCTTACCAAGGGGAGGATCTGGGGGCGGCCTTCGGAGGGTAGCAACTGGCGAAAAAGGTCATCGATGAGGTTAAGAAGACTTATGGGGTAAAAAAGAACACCAGAGGCTTTGTCGTTGCAGATATCAATTCCCCATTAGTTAAATTTTCCACCTTAATCCTTGCCTGCAAGATGATTAGGAAGTATTGCGCAACATAGGTCCCAACATTCGTTATCAAGCTGGTTGCATAGTGCATGAAAGAAGTGCAACATAATTGGGTGAAGTACCTTTGCACTAAGTTTTTGGAAAACATTGGCGAGGCGGAAGAATATGGAAAGCATTTTTATTATGCTTGGTTGTTGCTATTGGTCACGTTGATTGGTAGGAGACCGTCGGCATAATCCCAGTTACCAGATATTGAGCAATATCTATGTGAGGCCTCCAATTATACGTCATTATGGAACTCAAATATTTCATCCAAGATAATATAAACTACAATCTTCTGGGCACTATTTGATGCACAAATATTTCAAACGGTGTAGTCCAAGCCACGACTGTCCCCTACGTTGTACGAGCAATACAAACACATTGCGTACTTCAAGGCCACCTTTCACAATGTGCACGTCCACACAAAGAGGTCCATGGCAGGAATTTGGTCTGAGCTTCCATACATGGTTACGGAGAATGAACTTGTGTGTAATGTTCCCACTTAGCCTTAGCTAGGAGGAACATTCAATTTTGTTTTAATTTCTGCTTCATGAATAAATGAATAAAGGAGGACATGTAAAACTCCTAAAAAGTATGAATAAATAAATGCCCGTGTGAACAAAGACAAATCAGGGCTATGTAAATAATCACTTGCAGGTGTGAAAGAGGTTTGAGCTAAAGACTGGGTCAACCTTGACCAAATCAACAATGTTGTCTAGGTTCATTGCATATCCAAAATGGACAATGCAGTTCTAGAAGGGAGCCTCTAATGTGAAAAGGGCTAACTCATCAAGATGGTTTAGGGTTTGCAAGAGATTTCTCATCTTATAAAAGGAGAAGGAGGGCAGCAAGAGAGGGTTGTTGATAGATCATATTCTTGAGTATTTTTCTGCTTAGACAAATATCATTCTCTGATGTTGAGTGGAGGATTGTATCTGGAATTCCTATGTAGGAGTTTCACCTCTTCCTTTGATGATTCAAGGAGGAAATTTTTCTGAATTGAACCAATATCAGGCTTGAGGCTAAGCTCCTACTTAGATTGGCAGCGCTGATCCATTGAGGGTTTTGTTGTCTCTGCAAGCTGCAGCAAGTGGTGATCTAGATCTGTAGAGATCTAGTGTATTTTGAGAGCCCTCTCCATGGAGTGGATCCCTTGACCTCCTGGAAGAGTGTATCATTTCTTGTACTTTAGATCTGCAATTATTCAGTATTTTTCTGTGTCATTTGAGCTACAGCGTTGTCCCACTAAGTAAACTTTGTTATTTATGTATGAGGGTTTGCAGGGTGTCTTGCTCATAGTTTAGATCAGAGATCTCTTGTGTTGGGATTTGCTTTCCACTTGGTGATCCATGGATTGGATTGCTGATCTATGTTCTATTCAAATCTGATCCATTGTAATCAAATGTTATATTCATAAATTTACTGCAGCATTTTCCAAATCTGCAACTTGTTTCTCATATCTACTCTTATTCAAGCATGCTTTTGTCAAAATTCCAAGTGGATCTTGTAGAGAAAACTATAGAGTTTCTAGATCTGATATAGATCTGATATTTTGTCCATAGATCTTCTCCAGATCTAAGTTGTAAATTCCAGCTGCTGAACCTCTTGAAAAATAACGCTGTTGAAGCATTTCTGCAAATATACATGTGCTCCTGCTCTCTTTTCTGAAGATTTATTGTTGTATTGGCTCATGCTTTCTATTGTATAATGAAAGGGCTTTATATTAATGCTTATTTGCTACTGTATTACTGAAATATTAGTTTACTTTCTGATCTCCACTAAACATTAGCTAAAACTACACAATTCTTGAAGCAGTGCTTCCATTTGATTGCAGCCTTCCCCTTTGGGTGCTTTTTAGCTAGTCTACTTTTTGGGAGATCTGTTTAATGTGCTTAAAATGATTTTTTTTATTAAATTCCATATATAAGTCACATACTACATAGACAAGAGGAACCAAGTCCTGATTTGCATTATTTTTTCACATTTTTACTTATACAGCGTTTTCCTTGAGCACCTTGTTGAAATTCCTGAAAAAGGAATTATTCCAAGTTCTATAGACAAAGTCTGTAGTTGGCCATGTAGCCTCTGGATCTCATCCTTTACTTGAAAGGTGACATATCCAGTAAATGCCTCTGCAGTCCATCTCTGAAATAGAATCTTGATATTCCTGAAAAGGGAATATGATAGTGGTATCAGAGCTCCACTCTTGGCACAGCCTGTGCTAGCATTGGAGCACCAATCATGCTGCATTCCGAAGATGAAGATCCTCTTTCTGAGAGGGAGAGGAGATATCAGAATAGAATTCATAAAAATTATGACTATACTACTATTGACCTTGACAAGGATCAAGACAAGGGGAAAGCCCCTGAATCTGTGAATGATAAAGATAAGGAAGCAGAGGAGTTTGCAAAAACTCTCTTGGAGGCTATGCAAGATCTTTCCAAGGAGATAAAGGAGATGAGGATGGATAGAATGAGGGAATCCCTTGGGAGATTCCATCAAGGAGAAAGTTATGATATGTCTCAATTTGGAACTGGTCAACCTATGAGCTTGCCACAAGCTCCACAGGCCTCACAATGCTCTACAATGCCTACCTTCTTGGCTATAGAGAATGAAGGACTGCAAGAGCCAACCTCCCTGTAAGGGTACTTTGGAGAATATGACTCACAAAGTCAGAGGTTCAAGGATAACTTGAGCTTCCAAGACTTTTTCCATCTCAAGGACCGAAGGAGGCCATGGCAGCAGTACAGATATGGTGGTTTCTTCCATGGGAGACACCATACTATGAGCAGGTTCTTTTTGCCCAAGTTCAATGGAACACCCTCTTGTTCTGCCAAAGCATGGGTGGAAAATTTGGACATATATTTCCAGTTGAATAAAGTGCCCAAAGTAGAAGCCATCAATATTACTGTGTTGCATTTTGAGGGAGAAGCCCACAACTGGTGGTTTCATGGACTATCTACATTGGGACACAACAATGTGTCCACATATGCTGAGTTCACTAGGAGACTAGTGGAGAGATTTTATCAGAAAGATCTGGAGGCCCCTTTTATAAGCTTGGCAAAGCTGAAGCAGACAGGAGATGCAAAGGCCTATATCTTTGAATTCCTGAGATTGTCAGTAATGGTCCCTGATGTATCCATAGCAAGGAGAGTCTACATGTTCATTGATGGCCTGGAGGAACCTTTGCATGGGTTGGTTAAGTCTACCAAGCCCATCACTTTGCATGATGCCATTGAGAGAGCTAGAGATCTCCAAGATGCCTTGCCAAGGGAAAAGGAAACTTTCCCAAGCAAAGCCCCTCATTCCTCTAAAGGGAAGGAAGGGAAAGCTGCTCCACCCAAGGAGAGCTCACTAAAGAAGCCTCTTGACCTTGATCTCCGGAGGGAGATGAGGAAAAAGAGATTGTGTTTCACTTGTCAAGAGCCATGGGTACTAGGACATAGATGTGCTGCTGGGAGGGCACACTATATAGAAGTCTTCTCAGACTTGGAGGATGAGGATGGGAATGAAGGACCTAGGAGGGGTCACAGCACTGGTGATGATGAGGAGGAAGATCAATCACCATCCAGAGGTGAAGAGGGAGCCTTCTCTCTAACAAGTGGGACTCTTGCTTCTTTGAGAGGAGTGCCCAAATATTTGACCTTAAGAGTGCAAGGTTCAGTCATGAACCACAGAGTGTCTATTTTGATTGATAGTGGGGCAACCCACAACTTTATTGATGCTCACCTTATGCAGAGGAGATGGATCCCCATGGACACTTTTGATGGGTTCTCTGTTTTGGTTCCGGGAGATAGAACTATGCAGTGCATGCAGTATGTTCCATCACTTTCTGTGACTATGGGAACCTACATCTTGGTGGACCATTTCTTTGTAGTTGACATACCAGACACCAACATCATCTTGGGTGTCCATTGGTTGATTACCTTGGGAAAATTCACCACTGATTGGAAGGCCTTGCAGATGGAATGGGTGGACTTGAAGAGTGGGAAACAACAAATCATTCAAGGCATGCACACCTATCCTTCACCTGATGTTTCCACCCAAACAACAGAGATGGAATTGCACAGTGGGGCAAGGACCACACAGTTCCTTCTCTCATGTTTATGAGAATTTTGCAAGGAACATTCCTACCTCATGGAAAGCCACTTGGAATGCCATTGGATTTTGATCATGTGGGGGAAGCCTCACAAGGTGCTGGAGCATTGGAGGAGAAAGCCACAGCGCTGTGTAAGGAAGCAAAGGGGAGGATCAGCCTTCCCACAAATAATTTTGGCATGTGTAATGTCAAAGAAACAATCAGCAACAAGGAAAGCACCACCATAGATGCATCAGCAGTGCTATCCTTGTTGAGATGTGTAGATCCATATTGGAGGTCTCAACTCCTTGTGGAATACTCCAAAGATCTGCACACCGGGATGATATTAGATGGCATGAAGCAAGGAGGAGGCTATTTGGTCCATTAAGGGGTCATCTATCATCTTGGTAAAGTATTCTTGTCTCGAGCCTCCAAGCTTAAGCAATAGATACTACAAAGAGCACACAAAGAGTTCCTTTCCAGCTATATGCAGTCAGCAAATATCTACTCCCTAATCATGAGGAGTTTTGATTGGGAGGGTATGAAGGAAGAACTACATCAGCACTATGATTGGGAGGAACTACATCAGCACTTACAAGAGTGCAATAGTTATGAGGAGATGGGGCAGCCAAAGGATCCTATGTAGGAGACATTTCAGCCCTCTCTTCCTTCTCTTAAAAGAGGAGAAATGCCCATGCCTAACTCCATGTGTGTGGGAGACTTGAATGGTAAAGAATCTGATCTTATGGAGCATGCTTATTTTTCTGATTTGACACATTCTCTTACCATATATATGCAGGCCATGGCTCCTACAAGGAGTGATATTACATGCAGATCTCATGGCATTGATGAGGCCAATAAAAATTCCAAATCTGGCCACTCCCTTGATGTGCAAATGGATATTATCTATCATGATGGGTGCTTCCCAAAGGCACCTAACTTGGGTATCACTTTCAGCCATGTCAAAGTGACCCATGCAGCAAAGATGTGGTGGGAATACCACTTGCCACACTCAGATTTTCTAAAGACAAGGAGTGCAATGCATTGGTATCTTATGTTGGATTGTGACCCACCTCCTCAAGTGCACATTTCAGTTTGCATATATGTGATTTTGCTTCCTTACATATATGATATATTGGTATTGTTTATGGGATTGTATGGGAAAAAATTGGGTAGTGTATATGTATCACATGGGATGGAAATTTATCTTGTACTTCATGATACATGTTTTAGATGTGACATTGCTTCACCCATGTTTATTTCTGTTGAGTTCTACACTCCTGAAGGGATAGACTATGCCCCTATCATGTTAGCATTGGAGGAGAAATTTCTGATGTATTGGCTTGATGAGAACTTGGCCCATGATGAAAGCTTGATCCTTGATGGTGCCATCAATGGAGGAGGAGAAGAACTACAGCTCTTACCCCGTCAGTTTCTTGAGGACAAGCAACATTTTGGAGGGGAGGACTGTAATGTTCCCACTTAGCCTTAGCTAGGAGGAACATTCAATTTTGTTTTAATTTTTACTTCATGAATAAATGAATAAAGGAGGACATGTAAAACTCCTAAAAAGTCTGAATAAATCAATGCCCGTGTGAACAAAGACAAATCAGGGCTATGTAAACAATCACTTGTAGGTGTGAAAGAGGTTTGAGCTAAAGACTGGGTCAACCTTGACCAAATCAACAACGTTGTCTAGGTTCATTGCATCTCCAAAAGGGACAACGTAGTTCTAGAAGGGAGCCTCTAATGTGAAAAGGCCTAACTCATCAAGATGGTTTAGGGTTTGCAAGAGCTTTCTCATCTTATAAAAGGAGAAGGAGGGCAGCAAGAGAGGGTTTTTGATAGATCATATTCCTGAGTATTTGTCTGCTTAGACAAATACCATTCTCTGCTGTTGAGTGGAGGATTGTATCTGTAATTCCTATGCAGGAGTTTCACCTCTTCCTTTGATGATTCAAGGAGGAAAGTTTTCTGAATTGAACCAATATCAGGCTTGAGGCCAAGCTCCTACTTAGATTGGCAGCACTGATCCATTGAGGGTTTTGTTGTCTCTGCAAGCTGCAGCAAGTGGTGATCTAGATCTGCAGAGATCTAGTGTATTTTGAGAGCCTCTCTCAATGGAGTGGGTCCTTTGACCTCCTGGAACAGTGTATCATTTCTTGTACTTCAGATATGAAATCATTCAGTAGTTTTCTGTGTCATTTGAGCTACAGCGTTGTCCCACTGAGTAAATTGTGTTATTTATGTATGAGGGTTTGCAGGGTGTCTTGCTCATAGTTTAGATCAGAGATCTCTTGTGTTGGGCTTTGCTTTCCACTTGGTGATCCATGGATTGGCTTGCTGATCTATGTTCTATTCAAATCTGATCCATTGTAATCAAATGTTATATTCAGAAATTTACTGCAGCATTTTCCAGATCTACAACTTGTTTCTCAGGTCTACTCTTATTCATGCATGCTTTTGTCAAAATTCCAAGTGGATCTTGTAGAGAAAACTATAGAGTTTCTAGATCTGATATAGATCTGATATTTTGTCCATAGATCTTCTCCAGATATAAGTTGTAACTTCCAGCTGCTGAACCTCCTGAAAAATAACGTTGTTGAAGCATTTCTGCAAATATACATGTGCTCCTGCTTTCTTTTCTGAAGATTTATTGTTGTATTGGCTCATGCTTTCTACTGTATAATGAAAGGGCTTTATATTAATTCTTATTTTCTACTGTATTACTGAAATATCAGTTTACTTTCTGATCTCCACTGAACATTAGCTAAAACTACACAATTCTTGAAGCGGTGCTTCCATTTGATTGCAGCCTTCCCCTTTGGGTGCTTTTTAGCTAGTCTACTTTTTGGGAGATCTGTTTAATGTGCTTAAACTGATTTGTTTATGATGAAATTACATATATAAGTCACATACAGCATTAAAAAGAGGAACCAAGTCCTAATATACATTATTTTTGCACAGTTTTACTTATACAACATTTTTCTTGAGCACCTTGTTGAAATTTCTAAAAAAGGAATTATTCCAAGTTCTATAGATAGAGTCTGCAGTTGGCTAGGTAGCCTCTGGATCTCATCCTTTCTTTGAAAGGTGACATATCTAGTAAATGCCTCTGCATTCCATCTCTGAAATAGAATCTTGATATTCCTGAAAATGGAATATTACATTGTGCACACTACAACCAAGTGGACCCCCTTATGGCTTGAAGCAAGTACAACTGGTGGTGTGTCATCCTTAGTACCACCAAAGACCCCTACGAAGGCACGTGTTGGTGTCCCGTGATCTGGCAGATTGGTATACCAAATGACAAGGTAACATGAAACCAATCTTTGGAGTCCTAGGACCTAGCCTTCCTGGACTCAGAGAGGGATCTCTCTATTTGTTTGCAAAGGATATGAACTTGTTTGCTTTATAGGGTTGATTTTAGGCTAGTTATTAAGTGTGAGGTTTTTTTGTTTGTTTTGGTTGGGTATAATGATCAAGAAGCATAGGTATAATGAGGAAATCTATAATTCATTGGGAAATGGAGTCTAATGGGAGTGATGATAACTTCATCAATGGATCGGGGAGCATCATAGGGAAAATCTAACTTGGCCAGTGGATCTTCAAGTTTTTAGGGGTAATGAGATGGACATCAATAATAAGAATGAAAAGTAGGGTAAAGGGAAATCAAGGATCCTTTATCATATGTACTTCTCAACAAAGGGACTTAAATATCATAAGCATGAGGAGGAAATTAATAGACAGGGCAAACCATAAATTCTACAATCCACACTACAGTAGATAATAATTCAAGACAAAATTTTCCAATGAAATATAGAAGGCGAGAAACTCATTTAACTTCTAGTGATTTCACCTTCAAGGACAGAAAACACTTAAGACATACATATAACTATAATCAAAGAAGAGGGAACTCCTAAACGTCCTTGATTATAGTTATGAATATCTCTAAAACAATTAGTTAAGCAAGTACAAAAGGTATGATTGAAACAAAACCTCTTTGGCATACTTTAAAGAATGGTACTTTAGAGAGAGACTTCAAAAACAATGTTTTAGTGGCAGGAAATAAGTAGGGATAACCATAAATCATGCTTGATACCAACTGTATTCAACTATTTATGAAATAACAGGCTTAGGGGGTCTGGAGAGCAATTAAGAATTCTCTAAAATGTTCTAGTAGAAGAAAAAATTAAGGCAGTGGAGAATAAACAGAACTAAGGTGCTTTCAAAAGACATTTCTTAGCCTAAAACTTTTATTCTACTACAATATCGAAAGGTGGAAACATAATGAAACAGGAGATAAAAATAACAGATTAGAAGCACTTCACCAACAACCAAGCTCAAGGATCCAGTGATCTAGCCTCCTCCATCAACAAACAAATTAGGACATCCACAAGTTCCAAGACATCAATTTATTTTCAACTTCCAAGAGACTATGTATTACTTCAAAGAGTCATCAAATGCCAACAAGATAATGAGTTCAAATGTAGTATTTCTACTGCAAATGAGGAGGTGAAGCTAAACTAGGGTTTGAGTGTCATTTATTACAGAGTTAATGAATTCCTAACCTTGAAGACCATGCAAGGCTAGAGGTAGGAATATCTGCAGATATTTCTCTGAATAATAACTTCTATCTCAACTCCTAAGGAAAAATAGGTGATATGTTTGACTTTGAGGCCTATTCATAAATTTTTACAATAATTGTCTGGCAGATATAATATCTCTGACTCAGAAAAATAACTGTTAAATGCTTTATTGAAGGAAACAAAGCACTAAGTGGCAAAAATATCTTTTGAGAAGAGTAATTTCCACAAGCTGAGTCATTCGAATCTGTTTTGGGTAAATCTGCCTTTGTTTTATCTTTAATCTTTGTCTTTAATCCTTAAACTCTGACTTCATGCTTTGACTGTCTGCCTTTTATCATTTTTCTTTAACTTGTTTGGTTTATGTTCTGTTTATTTAATCCTTTGATTTATTTCTTTTTATCCTTTTGCCTTTATCTTTTTGTCTTTCCACTGTCTTCTTTCTTTCCTTGACTTCTACAATTTGGGCTAATCCTTTTTTTTAATCCTTTGACTAGGATTAGCCCTCTAATCTTGCTTCTTTCTTCGCTTTCATTGTTTCTTCAATTTCTTGTGTTGTCTATGTGCAGGGGAGGTTGTCTTCATGACTGGAGGTTTCATTCGATCCACCGATGATCATGATTGATCAATTATCGATTTTGATGTAGGGCCTCCGGTCCTTTAAACTTTGAATGAAGCCACTGGATCATCACCCAGTGTTTAATCCAATCATTTTTCGACTGTGGGAGGGCATGATGAACTTTTCCGCCATTAAAACCTGGAAAAAATATAACCAATTAATTTAAAAGCCTGTGGGAGGGTTTAATTTCTTTTTTCGAGGTTTTGGGCCGTCGGGAGACGTTTGCAGAAGAGGAGAGGGTGCAAGGGGAAAGGTTTCAAAAGTGGAACCAGGAGGAATGAGAACAAGATTTTTTTGAAAAATGGTGCGGAGGGAGGTGGTTTTGAAAAACCACAAATGGTTTATCGCGCGGAGAATGAGTGGTTTGTGGTTTTGGGCGAAACGAACGCGATACCATTAGGCGATTGCCGCGTGGCAGGTGAATAACGCCTATTTCACATGGGTTATAAAACTTTAAGCCCATCCAAAATCTATTTGAAATATGCATCTTGGGCCGTCAGATCTCGAGGAATGAGATCAATGGTAGTCGCAGGCTTTAGGAGCAATGAGCTGGTGGAGTGGTAGGGTCCAGGTACGATGTGACGTGGTGATCCTTTGTCGCGTAGCGCAGGGTTTGAAATATTTGTGGGTTTGATTGTATGGGAAGGGGAGGCGACAACCTTCGGATGGGGGAAATGGATCTCCAATCAACGGCGGGGATGGCTCGATCATGGGTGCAGGGTAATGTGGGATGTGGGGCCCGTATTTTAAGTTTTAAAGGTTAAGGGCCTTGATTATAAGGTTTTGGGGCGTAAGGAAATGGAAAGGGTAGAGGTATAGTTTTATATGGGGAGGGGCTAAAGGATAGTGGAAGGCCGGGGTTTTATGGGTGTGAGGAGTTGGGGCTTAAGAGAAAAAAGAGCTTAGGACCTAAATTTTTGGAAAAAGGGCGGTTTTAAGCCTAAAACAGGGTTTTAAGCACAATTTAAAGGACTCGATAGGTTTTAAAATTAGCTCTAAAACAATGTAAAAGGAAGCTTTTACATTGTTTAATGCTTTTTATAAGACAAATGATGAATGAAGGGGGTTTATGAGGGTTTTTAGGAAAGGGGAAAATGGGTTTTTCAGAGGAAAAAGGTCATGAATGAGGGTGAAGGTGAGGTGATGAAATGAGGCAAACAGTCCAAATGAGGAAAATCCCTTTTTGCAGCAGTGGGGTAAAATTTAGGAGGCAGAGAGAGGAGAACATTAGTGAAGCATTTTTGACTTAGGATAATGAAGGCAATGAGATTTCTAGAACCCACAATATTTCTCAACTATTGTCTCTATAAATCTAGGATCATAACTTAGTCATCTTTTGATATCAACAAAAATTACTAATGACTAACAGTGGCTCCACTTGGGGAGGGCAACTCCCTTTTGGAGGTGTCCATAAATTTCAGTTTTATCAAATCTCTGAGTTTTTGTAGACCAATGTCTTTCCCTTGGGCATATTTTCCCTTATTTTCACTTGATGATATTTCTTTTGAAGTGACAATCTTAATAATATGCAACCTATGATTCTTTCAACAGCATTTTTTCCTACCAAATCCTACTTTTCCTAACATTTTTTCTTCTTTGAGTGCATTTGAACTGGCATAATCTTGACACTTTTATTTTGAAAATAGAAATAAACTATCTACTTCTACCCTTATTTCTTCCAAGAGTTCAAATTAATCTAGTGAACTCTTTTATTCTCTACCTAGGCTATTTGATTGCCAATATTAAGTTGTTTGGAAATTTTGATTCTCTAAACTATTGACATGAAATTTAAAGCATGGTTCAAAATAGGATTAGGCAGTCTAACTTACCATGGTTGTGGCATTGGAACAAGCTGCACACAATCATTATTTTGTATAAAATTAAAATAGAAAGACAGGGGCCGTAATGTATCATTTGAAAATACAACCTCATCTTTCTCTTTAGTTCTGTTTTGATCATGTGGAACCAATATCTTTATTCCCTAATCTATTTTTCCTGATAAGCCAAGCTTGAATAATTTTGACAATCATTGTTTTCACTAACTTATCAACATAAATTTAGATCATGTTCAACAATGATTAGGCTACATGGATGAATAAGTATTCTTTTTGAATTAGTAGTGGCATTTAGGCTTGCACACTTTTAGCAGTACTATTTTTTGGGTATGGGGTTGTACCTCTCTTGAATCTGCCCTCTTTTTCCTTTCTTTCATTGTTTTTGTATTTTTGTTTTCAAGATTTTCTCATGCAATTTTTATGTACAATGGATGAAAGATTTGAAACTAAGACTCTTGACAAAAATAGTGTTTGAGCATCTTTCCATTGACAGGACCTCCAAATAACTCTTCTCCATTAGTCCCTTGTAAAAAGAAAGCATTATGGCCCCTAATTGAGTGAATGATATAAGGCCCTTTCCACAAATTCTCAATTTTTCCATGTTTACCTTTGTCTTCCCTTCTATAATCCCATTTTAGGACTGTGTCTCCAACTTGGAAATTATTAGCTTTAGTCCTTCTGTCAAAGGTATTCTCGATGCTCTCTTGAACTTCTTGTGTCCTTTTGTAAACCTCCTCTCTTGACTGTTTTAAATGAATGGTTTGATTCAACCTTCTCTGCATGTCATTTTCTTCTGATTGCACTTCATGGAGAAGTTTCATAACTGGAACTCCCAAGGATGTTGGGAAGACTGCATCCATGCCATATACCAACTGATAGGGAGACATATTGATTGATTTCTTGGCGGTTAGTCTATCAGCCCATAAGGCATGAACTAGCTTACTATGCCATGATTTCTGATTTTTTTCCAGCAGTCTTTTTATAATGTTGATCAAGATTTTGTTGGAGGATTCAGCAAGTCCATTTCCCTGAGGGTAGCAAGTTGTGGAGTGCCCCAATGTGATATGGTATTTATAGCAGAAATCAACCATTCTTTTGGATTTGAAGGCAATAACATTATCTTTAATGATCTTTCTAGGGCAACCAAATCTAGATAATATGTTGGTCTCAAGGAACTTGATAATGACTGAGTCAGTAAAATTTCTAGAAGGGATAGCCTCTATCCACTTGGTAAAATAATCTGTGGCAGTAATGATCCACTTATGCTAGGCAGATGAGTTTCGGTGAATTTCTCCAATAAAGTCCAAACCCCATTGTTGAAATGGAGCCTCAATACTGATGGGATGCAAAGGTAAAGGTAGGAGTTTTCTCTTGCCATCAAAATTTTGGCACTTATGGCAAGTCATGACTAGTTTTTGAGTATCAGGGAAAAGAGTGGGCCAGTAATAGCCAGCTCTAAGAATATTTTTTGTTGTTGTTTTCTAGTAAAGGTGTCCTCCACACTCTCCCTCTTGCAACTCATGCATGATCTTTCCTGCATCACTCTCAAGCAAAAATTTAAGCAATATGCCAACAACATTTGTCCAATATAACACTCCATCTAAAATGCAGTAATTTAAAGCTTTTTTTTTAAGAATCTAGCTTTATTCTTTGATAAAAAGGGAGGGGTATTGAGATAAAGAAGCACATATATGATATCAGCATACCAAGATGAATTCAAAAATATTTCTTCAATGTATGGAGCAATGAATTCTTCTTATTCTTCTAAAGCATCAACCATATTCATATCTAATGCTTGGAAATTTTATTCTTCCATGAGTTTTGCTAATCCTTGTCCTTTAATCAGCTTGGTAGGCCTGATTTCTAAATCATACTCTAAAATAATAGAAATCCATTTTCCCATTTTACCATTAGGGTCTTGATTTAGAATGTCCTTGACAACTATATGTGGGACAAAATCAATGATATGAGAGTGTAAAATGTAGACTCGGAAATATTTCAATGCTTTTATCAAGGCTAAGGCTTGTTTCTACATGATGTTATATTTGAGCGAAGCATCTCTTAAGGTTTTATTGAAGAAGGATATTGGTTGTTCTTGGCCCAATTTATTCTTTTGTAACAACACTGCAGCAATGGCGTGTTCAGGAGCAAATGAAAAAATGTAGAAATCCTTGGTGAAATCAGGACTGATAAGATCTAGTGTTTGAGTGAGAGCTTGCTTTACTAGTTCAAATGACTGTTTGGATTCTAAGGTCCATTTGACTCCTATTTCCTTTTTTAGCATGTTTGTGATATTCCTCAAAATTTCAGCAAGGTTAGGGATGAACCTTCTCAAAAAGTTGATCTTCCCATTGAAATATTGCAATTCTTTGAGGTTTCTAGGATGGTTGATTTTCAATATGCCTTCAATCCTTTTGGGATCTACTTTGATTCCTTCTTCAAAGATTATGTGGCCTAGGAGCTTTCCTTCCTAGAGACCTGTTAGCCATCCATAATTTTGACATATTCAAATGATGGCTAAAACAGGTATTTTAGCCTTCAAGAAACAACTTTCAAGCAATCTGTGAGTTCTTGAAGTCTTGCCATGCCCCTTATCCTTCAAAAAATCCACCTCCTTGATCTCTTCACTCAAAATCCTCAAATAAGCCCTGCTGTCTCAACGAAAGACTGTTTCAGACTCATTCTACGTTATTTTCCCTCTGGAAATCCATCATTTATCCCTCATTCTATCAAGAATCCTCTTTAACCCATAAAAATCCCTTTGAATGGTTTAAAACCCCTTCATTGCACCCGTTTTTCCCATTTTTATCCTCCATTTCCTTGAAAATCCCTTAAAACCTCATAAAACTCCCTTTATTTGGTTTTAAACCCCGTTTTCTAACTTATTGGAATCCCTCAAAAGTCCTCAAAAACCCCATTTCGGCCTATTTTCCAACCTTTTAACTAGGGGCTTTTAAGTGCCTTTCAGCTTAAGCCCCTAACCCTTTTTCCCACCATATAACCTCACCACTATAACCAAGCGCTAAGCCCATCGCTCATCGGCACTTCGCACTTCGCCGCATCCAATTTCTCACCTCCTAGAACTCTTTTCTGCCGATGGCCAATTCCCTGATTTAATTGCAGCCGTTAATCATCTGCCAGATCCAACGACCATCGGCGAATCGCCCGTCACAACTCCCCTTTTCCATCCCCTTCCTGAACCCTTTTCACCGCTGATATGCGCTCCGCCGATTAAATCTTGGCCGTTGATCTCCTTGATCGGATAGTCCGCGCTCCATCGCAAACCGCAAAGGGTCACTTCCGCCTTCTCTTTCGCTGCCAATACACGCTCCGCTGATGGAATCTCCATTGTCGATCTCCCCAAATCCGATGGTCCAGACCCTTTGTGGGCCCTCCACCTTCTTTCAGCCTTCGTGCTCTTATAGCCCCCCCCCCCCCCCTGCAACGGATCTCAACCATTGATATTATCAATCCAATGGTGATCGCCTCCTCGCTTCATCACAAATTCGCCATCCCTCTGACCCCTCATCCACCATCTTTAATCTCCACTTCTCCAAGTTAATCCCCACCGTGGATCTCCCAGATCCAACGGCTCGCATTGATCCCCTTTTTCCACCCCACCAGCCTTATATATCCTCCCATTTGATCTGAGCCGTCCATTCCTCCCAGATCAACAGTCACCACTCAACCACAGCATTTCACCACCCGATTATCATCCCGTATGCACCAAGATAGCTAACTTCATCACTAGTTCCCCCTATTTCCCACCCGCCGATCAACTCTTCTGATTGCGCTTCCTCTCAACCGTTGATCTGGCCCCCCCAGATCCAACGGTCCAAATCTCATTTCGCGCCTGATTTCCCAAAGTCCCCCAACGCGCAACTTTAACGCGAAAACGATGGTTTTCAATGGGACATGTGTCAACCTCTAGCGTGTATCGCATTCCCCCAGCTCAATACCATTTACCGCTCTGACCCCACGTGAAAACCATTTCCGGTTTTCCAAAAATCGCCCATTCCTAACTTTGCGCCAAATCAAGTTTTAAACCCTGGTTTTAGTGGTTTTTCGCCATGATGCCCTTTTCCACTACATCCACCTACCTCTGCATAGCTCTTCTGCCTCGCCATGGCCTCTGTTATCAGTTTAAGCCCAAAACACAGGATTTCATATAACATATTGGTTGTTTTGTGCAGGTTTCATGGCGGTTAAGTTTAAAGGTTGTCCCACAGCAAATATAGTTGCAGAGGCCGAGGGTGACGATCCTCGAAGGCTCGATTGAATGCAAAAGGGACATGAAGGGTAAAATTCCAGGTTATAATCAATATGTTATGAATATTGATTACACTGCAATACCCTCCAGCACAGGCCGCCTGTACATCAAATCGAACAAAACAGTGAAGATCAAAAGAAATCAAGGATTGAAGAGAAAGGATTAAAGCGCGAAGTAGGAAGATTTAAAGCTTAATCCACAGTTAAATGATAAAGCACAGTGATAAAAGACTAAATATGATTCAAGAAGGCTTAATGAAGCTTTAAAGCACAAATCAAACTTAATATCAGTGTTTGAAGTATGAAAGAGACAAATCAGCCAAAGAAAGCCTCCAAAGGACACATCAGCGAGGCTAATTACTTCTCAGTAACCCATAATGCCACCTGCCACCTACTGTACACTCAAAGGGGCAACTTGACAGTTACACTGCTGACAAACCCTCTTAAACTGTCAAGGTAGTTATTATAAAGGCATGGGAAAAGCCCCAAAACCCACTCTTTCACCTAACTTGTCCCAGAAGCCAAAACGGAGTTACTACAGTCAGAAAATATCTCATAAGAGACATACTTCGGAGTTATTACCAGCCTACCAGATCTGCCTCAAGGTCAAACAAAAGCAGCTAGAGTAGTTCACAAGTTAATATAGCATTCATTGAGCAGAATGGAGCATCCGATGCACATCTATTATGTCTTAAATGATCATTAAGACCACTTCTTTCACTTCTCCTCCTCATTCACCTATAAGTACTCATTGAAGATTCATTGTAAAGGGTTGAAAAATTGTTAATTGTTGAACTGTTATTGAGTGAGAGTTGTTGAGTAGTTGTAATATAGTAGGCTGGGAAGAGAAGTATTGGACTGTAGAAAGCCATTAGACTTAAAGTATGTGACTGGTCTTGCACATCAAATAAAAAAGTAGATTCACAGGATCCTTGTCTATGTTATTGGTGATGTTTTTCTTACTGTATTTGTTATTCTCCTTATGTTTCCATACTATCCATTTTCTCTGATAAAGAACAGGAAATATAGATTAGGATTTACTTCTAAAGTACCCTAATTCTGACTGATAAGCTTTATCTTTATGTTTTCTTCTAAATGTGTGTTTGAGAATGAATCAATAGAGTATAAACAGTCAAGGAATGTTGGTGAGCCCATGTCTTGCAGTGTAGAACTTGAGATTCTGTTCCTGAATGTTCTTGAAAGGTTTGCTAAGTAGAGTTGAACTAGGGAAGTCTATGGTTAGCCCCGTCCTCTAGTTTCTTCTCCAACAACTAGCTTTGAAAAGTTACCTTGAGTGTATGCCAAAAGTAGGATAGGTTCAAAGTCCTTACTTGATCTTAGGCTACTCTTTATGTTTATCTTCATTATCAAATGATATTTTCACTACATGTTAAATAGAGTCCTAATCAAGGAAGTTTATGGTTAGCCCTGTCGCTTGTTTAGTCTCAAAAAGCTGTTCTGAAAGTTTCCCTTAAGAGTATGCCGAAAGCAGGATAGGTTCAAAGTCCTTACTTGATCTTAGGCTAATTTTTATGTTTATCTTAAATGTTTTCTACTTTCTAAAGGTAGTCAAGAGGATTACTGGATTGTTTTCTTAGAAGTTGGCTTTAGTAGGAGCTTGCCCAGAGAAGTCTATGGTTTGCTCTGTCCTTTGGCTTGCTCCCAAATCAGTCACTTTGAAAGGATTTTGTTGTGTAAGTGAATTTAATAGATTCTTAATTGATTATTAGCTTTTCTTCTTTCACCACACTTCTTAATGTTTCATACCACAAACTCAACTTAAAGAGATCTTTTGATATAGATGAATTGCCCTATGCAAAACCTTGAATAGTTGTTGTGCAAGTAAACCCTTTTATGACTCCATAGCCCAATGGATTGACACTTTTTCTTAACCTATATTCCCATGTTGAAATATCCTTTGATTTATTCCCTCCTTCACACTTCACATGACCTTCTCAGTTAATGATCCCCAACCAACAAACAAACAAATCCCTTGTGCTTCATAACTAGCCTAATATCATATCATAAGCCTTAAAGCATATCATTAAAAAACACATATAGAGAGATCCCTCTCTGAATCCAGGAAGGCTAGATCCTAGGATTCCAAAGTGGTTCTGATGTTGCCTTGTCATTTGGTATGCGAATCTGCCAAATCCCAGGACCCCAACAAGACCAAAGAGTGTTTTCTTGGGATTCAAAGATAAGCCATGTTTCCTACATTTCTCAAAAACTTTTCTCAAGTGGACTAAGTGTTCTTTGTTAGTTTGGAGAAAACCGTGATGTCATCAAGGTAAATGATTATGAAATAGCCTATGTCTTCTGAAAAAGCTATGTCCATGGCCCTTTGGAAGGTGGCCCCTGCATTCATCAAACCAAATGGCATTTTAACATACATGAATGTACCCCAAGTTGTGGTGAAATTAGTTTTGTGTTGATCATTTGGGAGTACTAGCACTTGGTTGTAGCCTGAAAAACCATCCAAGAGTGATATTCTCTTAGATCCAACCACCTTTTGGATTATGTGATCCATCTTAGGCAAGGGACAATTATCTTTCAGGGAGGCTTTGTTCAGATTTCTAAAGCCAATGAAAAGCCTAATTTCCCCGGTCTTCTTCCTAACAGATACAAGGTTGGAAACCCACTATGAATATCTAAGGGGAACTATGATCCCGTCATTATACATCTTTTTGATCTCTTTCTCAACTAAAGGTCATAAAACATGGTTTATCCTTGTGAGTTTTTTCTTGAAAGGTTTCTGATTTTCCTTAAGAGGAATTTTGTGTTGAATAATGCTGGTATCATATGATTTCATATCTTTGTATCCCCATGCAAACACATCTCCAAACTCTTTGAAAATTGAAATATATTCCTGTTTTATATGAGTAGGAAGAGTGCTAGATAACTTGATCATTTTGGGTTCATTCATGCTGCCTATGTTGTGTTCTTCTAAATTATTTTTTGTAGGCTCCGTCTTTGGTTTTTTAGCTACATCATTGAAGTCAAAAAGCTCCTCTAATGGTGTAAGGCCTCTTGGTATTGAATCATCTTTGCATTGTAAAATCTCAAGGTCTTTTTGGTCTAAGTTTTCAAGTAATTCTTCTTTATAAAGATGTTCAAATTGGTTTATATCAGCAGTAGAGGACAACTCTGTTTTAGGGACATGTTTTCGATCAAAACAATCTTCTTTATGGCTTGAGTTAGGAGTTGGTATATCAAAATCATTTTTAGACTACAGAAAATCATCAATGTGTTTGTCTTCTTCAAACACTTGCCAATAGTTTTCATTGTCAGAAACTGTAGGCCTATTTTTTACTTTGACAGTGAATAGTTCATTTACATGGGGTACTTGAAAATTGCTGGCACCGAATGCAAGCTCATTTTCAAGGTTATTTTGAGCTCTAGGGATGAAAATGAGTTCATATTTTTCAAAAGTTTTCAGGAGATCTAGGGAAGCATTCCTATATTCTCTTAATCTTGGGTTTTTGGCTGAATGCTCCCCTTTTATTTGCCTAATGATCAATTCTGAATCTCCTTGGACTGATATTTTCTTGGCTCCTAAACCTTTAAGCAAATGTAGGCGAGGGAGGAGAGCTTCATATTCTGCAATGTTATTAGTGCATTGGTAATCAAGTTTGTAGGAATGTCCTTTGTTTGTATTATGTATCCATACACTAGCTCCAGAACACTAGCTCCAGAACCATCTTTGCCACAAGAGCCATCAAAGCTCATGTTCCAAAGTGTTTCTATCTCATACTCATCCTCATTTTGTTTTTCAGGGCCGCTAAAGTTTGAGCTGCTATGTTTTTCATTTGAGGGAAGATTTGGATGTTCAAGCAGGCTTAAATCTTTTTCATTTTCATTTTCTTGTTTGTTGATTTCATCTTCATTGAACAATATAAATGAATCAAGATCTAAATGAATGGAATAAACAGGAGTGTTGTTTGGCCTATCTATGTTGCTTACCATATATTTCATATAAGATTCCATGTATAACCTTCTTGTCCGGTTAAAGACGGGAATGGTCGCATAAGACATGTTCATTTGAAGGTTCCCCTGAAGTTTGGCTCCCCAGGATCTGGATATAAGCATGCCATACTTTGGGGGAATGTCAGTAACAACTATGTCCATGACTAGACCCTTAGCAGGAATTTCTGCCAGATTGACACATAAATCCTTGATCAGACCTAAACACTTGACTCTACTTGAATCAATGGAATACAGGTCTTTGTAAGGTTTAGGAATTTTTAGGCCTAATCTCTCCATTACCACTTTTGGCATAAGGTTGTGAGATGCACCAGATTCTAGCATGGCATTGTGTAAGATCTTATCATGTATATTTAGGCTGACATAGAATGGAGGGATAGCTCCTTCTTGGAATTTTCCTTCTACTTCAGGACCAAACAAAAATTCTGGTTTATCATCTATCAGGTTTAAAGTATCAATATCACTTCCTATATTTAAATCTTTCAAAACTTGAGTTTTATATACATCATGGGTTACTAGTTCAGCTAAGGGTATGCTAATTTTGATCTTGGCAATTTCTCCCTCAAGGCTAAAAGGGACTAGTGTTTTTGACATATTTACATCTGATTTGTCAAACATAGTCTTTTCAGCAATTCTATTTTGTTGAGTTTTATTAGGACTAATATTTTGGACAGATTTCTCAGGGCCACCAGCAGAAGTACTAGGGAAGCTTGGGTCAACACTTTGCTGGTCGATTTTGTCTTTGTTCAGATCATTTTGTCTAGCCAAAGTGTTAGTATTGTTTGTTGTTTTTTTAGGAAGATTTTCTGAGGTATTCCTAATAGCATCTTTTGTGTTATTTTTCTTGGAGGCCTCTTGGTTCCTTTTTCCCCTAAGATCATATTGTTTGTGGACCTCCATTATAGCATTTTCAAACGCCAATTGATAATCTTCAGAATCCTCATGATTGTTTTCAGTTTGTTCTGAGGAGAAGAATCCTTGTTCTTCTTCAGTGAGAAAAGCATCACCCTCACTGTCAGATCCTATCAGATTTACATGATTTTCTTCCAACATTTCTGTCTCCCTTTCTTCTTCTTCATTTACATATTTTTCTTCGAAAGGAGGCCTAATTTTTTGGTCATTATCTCTTTGTCTTTTTTGAATAGGATCTCTTCTGAAATTTGGATTTCTATTTCTGTTTTGGGGATTCCCTTGTTTCTCTCTAGGAGGTGCTCTATCAGTTAAGTTTATCTTCTCCAGCATTCTTTTCATTACCCTCACTAAGTTATCAATTTTGGCATCAGATGATGAGGTTGATGCCAATGTTTCATCTTTATATGTAACTTTTTTTTCTGATTTTAACCTAGCTCTTTTCTCAATCAGATTTGCTTCTACACTTATAGCTCCCCTCTGCATATCTTCTAAAGTCAAGGGGTCTCTTTATCTTAGCTGATAGGCCATGTCTGGGTCAAAACCCTCTGGAAATTTTGCTAAGGCTAAACCTAGTGGAGGTTTCATGTTTGGGGGAAGTGCATTGTAAACACTATTAAATCTAGTGCAGTAATCTTGGACACTTTCCCCAGCATTTCTTTTAAGGTTTCTATATTCTGAAAGGATTTGGAGAGGGTTCTTTTTTATTTCCCATTTTTTTATGAATTTTTGGTATAAAGAAGGGAGATCATTTATGCTATTAGGAATTAAGCTTTTAAATCATTTTTTGGCTTATCCTCCTAAACTTTGGGCAAATATTCTCATCTTAATGGTCTCTTATTCTATTTCCATGTAATAAAAGGCATCATCCATTTTATCTACATGTTGTTGGGCAGTAGTAGATTCAATTCCAATGAAATGGGGAATTCTGAATTGATAATCAGTTGGTAAAGGAACCAAAGGTTGTGGTAGAACTAAGGGAGCATACCATGTTGCCATGATAGGAGTGAATGGAAGATTTATGAGAGGTGGATTTGTGGAAGGGAAAGTGGAATGAAATGAATTGTTTTGAAGAGTGGAAGTATGTATGGGTGGGGTGGAAGTAATTGGACCAGCAAATTGATTATGAGCAGATTTGTTATGGAAGGAGCTAAAGTGATGGAGAAGCTGAAAATCGGGAGGAGTGGAAGGAGAGGCTTCTCTATTTGAAATCTATTGCAATTCTATGGGCTCAAATTCAATCTAGTCAATATCACTATGTGACTTGGTTATAAATAGGTTCTTTGAATGGAACAAGTTAAATTGAGGATCTTTCAAGACTGTAAGATTTTCAGGGACAGATCTTGTTCTTTGGATAGTCCTATTAGTAGTTGAATTTCCAGCTCTAGAATTTTGCCACAAAATATTTTATGGATCATCAACTACAGTAGGAGGATTAGGGTCTGGATGAGATCTGGTATTGATCCTATGTGAAGCCAGATTTTAAACTCAAAAATTTGGAGAGGCTGAAAGTTTTAGGACTGTTTTCAGAAGGTTGACCTCTCACAATGTTTATTAAACTTATAAAATATGGGACTAGGCTTCTAAACTTCTTAAGGCTGATTTGACACAATCCTAAGAGAGTCTAAAGAGAACTAGTGAAGTAATAGGCCTACTGGAGGCTAGTGGAGTCACCAGGTGGAAATTTTTAGTTGTTTTGAAGGCAAATGTGTATGGTCCACCACCAATAATTGAAAAAAACCAATATAGGGATGTTCTTTGGGGTTTTATTAGTTTATTTATATATTTCTAAGGTTTGTAAGAGTGTCCTATACCTAATTCATCATTTAGCTAAGATGGTGAAACAAACAAAGTCTACTCTATGGCTATCAGTTGAGTTTTATATGATTTGATGATGGTTTCTGGAGTTATAAGAAGTACTCATGTTGTCAGTAACTCAGAAGGTCCCATCGTGATCGCCAGAATGTTGGTGGCGATGAGGTGGCAGATTCACTAGATTTTCTAAGTCTAACTGAGGGTCTAATGAGTCTTAAGAGGTATTCAAGCAACTATGTACTCAGAAGGTCCCACCGTGATCACCAGAATGTTGGTGTCTCGTGATTTGGCACATTGGTATACCAAATGACAAGGTAACATGAAACTGGTCTTTGGAACCGTAGGACCTAGCCTTCCTGGACTCAGAGAGGGATCTCTCTATTTTTTTGCAAAGGATATGAACTTGTTTGCTTTATAGGGTTGATTTTAGGCTAGTTATTAAGTGTGAGGTTTTGTTGTTTGTTTTGGTTGGGTATAATGATCAAGAAGCATAGGTAGAATGAGGAAATCTCTAATTCATTGGGCAATGGAGTCTAATGGGAGTGATGATAAGTTCATCAATGGATCGGGGAGCATCATAGGGAAAATTAACTTGGCCAGTGGATCTTCAAGTTTTTAGGGGTAATGAGTGGAAATAAATAATAAGAATGAAAAGTATGGTTAAGGGCAATCAAGATTCCTTTAACATATTTACTTCTCAACAAAGGGACTTAAATATCATAGGCATGAAGAGGCAAGAAATAGACAGGGAAAACCATAAATTCTACAATCCACACGACAGCAGATAATAATTCAAGACAAACTTTTCCAATGAAATATAGAAGGCGAGAAACTCATTTAACTTCTAGTGATTTCACCTTCAAGGACAGAAAACACTTAATACATACATATAACTGTAATCAGAGAAGAGGGAACTCCTAAAAGTCCTTGATTATAGTTATGAAGATCTCTAAAACAATTAGTTAAGAAAGTACAAAGGGTATGATCGAAACAAAACCTCTTTGGCATACTTTAAAGAATGGTACTTTAGAGAGAGACTTCGAAAACAGTGTTTTAGTGGCAGCAAGTAAGCAGAGATAACCATAAATCATGATTGATACCAACTGTATTCAACTATTTATGAAATAAATAGGCTTAGGGGGTTTAGAGAGAAATTAATAATTCTCTAAAATGTCCTAGCAGAAGAAAACATTAAGGCAATGGAGAATAAACAGAACTAAGGTGATTTCAAAAGACATTTTTTAGCCTAAAATTTTTATTCTACTGCAATATAGAAAGGTGGAAACATAATGAAACAGGAGATAAAAATAACAGATTAGAAGCACTTCACCAACAACCAATCTCAGGGATCCAGTGATCTAGCCTCCTCCATCAACAAACAAATCAGGACATCCACAAGTTCCAAGACATCAATTTATTTTCAACTTCCAAGAGACTATGTATTACCTCAAAGAGTCATCAAATGCCAACAAGATAATTAGTTCAGATGTAGTATTTATGCTGCAAATGAGGAGGTGAAGCTAAGCTAGGGTTTGAGTGTCATTTATTACAGAGTTAATGAATTCATAACCTTGAAGACCATGCAAGGCTCAAGGTAGGAATATCTGCAAATATTTCTTTGAATAATAACTTATATCTTAACTCCCAAGGAAAAATAGGTGAGATGTTTGAATTTGAGGCCCATTCATAACTTTTTACAATAACTGTCTGGCAGTTATAATATCTTTGACTCAGCCTAATAACTGCTAAATGCTTTATTGAAGGAAACAAAGCACTAGGTGGAAAAAATATCTTTTGAGAAGAGTAACTGCCACAAGCTGAGTCATTTGAATCTGTTTTCGTTAAATCTGCCTTTGTTTTATCTTTAATCTCTGTCTTTAAGCCTTAAACTTTGTCTTCATGCTTTGATTGTCTGCTTTTTATCATTTTTCTTTAATCTGTTTGGTTTATGTTCTGTTTATTTAATCCTTTGATTTATTTCTTTTTATCCTTTTTCCTTTATCTTTTTGTCTTTCCACTATCTTATTTCTTTCTTTGACTTCTTCTTTTCGGGCTAATCCTTTTTTTTTATCCTTTGATTAGGATTAGCCCTCTAATCTTGTTGCTTTCTTCACTTTCATTGTTTCTTCAATTACTTGTGTTGTCTGTGTGCAGGGGAGGTTGTCTCCGTGACTGGAGGTTTCATTCGATCCACCGATGATCATGATTCATCGATTATCGATTTTGATGCAGGGCCTCTGGTCCTTTAAACTTTGAATGAAGCCACTGGATCGTCACCCAGTGTTTAATCCAATCCTTTTTGGACTGTGGGAGGGCATGATGAACTTTTCCGCCATTAAAACCTGAACAAAACATAACCAATTAATTTAAAAGCCAGCGGGAGGGTTTTATTTCTTTTTTCGGGGTTTTGGGCCGTCGAGAGGCATTTGCAGAAGAGGAGAGGGTGCAAGGGGAAAGGTTTCAAAAGTGGAACCAGGAGGAATGAGAGTGGGAGTTTTTTGAAAAATGGCGTGAAGGGAGGTGGTTTTGAAAAACCACAAACGGTTTATCACGCGAAGAATGAGTGGTTTGTGGTTTTGGACGAAAAGGACACGATACCGTTAGGCGATTTCCAAGTGGCAGGTGAATACCACCTATTTCGTGCAGTTTATAAAATTTTAAACCCATCACAACTTTATTTGCGATATGCATCTTGGGCCGTCGGATCTCGGGGAATGAAATCAATGGTAGTCACAGGATTTGGGAGCAGTGATCAGGTGGAGTGGTAGGGTCTATGTGAATTGTGACGTGGCGATCCTTTTTCGGGGGTTTGAAAGATTTTCGGGTTTGATTTTATGGGAGTGGGAGGCGACAATCGTCGGATGGGGGAATGGATCTCCGATCAATGGTGGGGATGGCTCGATGATGGGCGCAGGGTAAAGTGGGATGCAGGGCCCATATTTTAATTTTTAAAGGTTAAGGGCCTTGATTATAAGATTTTGGGGCTAATGGAAATGGAAAGGGCGGAGGTATAGTTTTATATGGGGAGGTGTTACACAGTAATTTGTCACCATCCCTGCAATTCCCCATCCCTCACATTTGAGGGCCTTTTTCCGTGACCTTTGAGCAGTCACATAACCTAAAACCACTTTCATGGCATCCCCCTTGACAAGGACAATCATTCCTCTGAACAAATTTTCCTTTGAAAACCCCTAAAAATTGATCTTTTGGCCTTAGCGCGACTAGCCAGGTCAGCCCTTGCGCCAATGGGAAAAATCCACCAAAGAGGGCGCGCCAACTGGAACTCTGTCCTAGTGTCTCACTCGCGCCAAGCTTAATAAGGATTATTTTTTTAAAATAAATGGCGGAAGTTTGATTCCAACAAACTCCTGAACGAGTCTCTAAAATGAGTTGGGAAGTTTGGCTCCGGATCTCCATGTAGGGAAGGTGGTTTTCCACCTATCATGGAAGCTTCCTTGAGGATAGGGGCAATCCCACAATTGTAGGGATCCCAACTCCCCTTCCACCATCTATATAATCTTGCCTTTTTCCCTTAGCAAGCTAGAGGAGAAGAGCTGAATTTGTAGCAAGGAGACTATCGCCAGACAGCCTTTGAGAGCCAAGCTGAAGAGAGAGAGCTTTGTCTCATTTCGGACGAGCTTCATTGAGACGTGCTCCGTTGTCAGCCCCACCGAAGGAAGATCCAGCATCAGAGCTTTGGGTTGTATCTTTCCTTTTTTATTACTAATGATAAGCGACTTTGATTATGGTTTCATTCATGTGTCTTTGTCTTTGATGCAATGAATTACATCCTCTCTCACTGATGTATGGTTACAAGATTTAGATTCTATGATGTGTATCGTTGTGTTCCTTCGCATGTGTGCAGGTGTTCGAACGTGTTAAGCGGAAGGATCGTGATCTGCCAAAGTGGAGGACGAGAAGCATCATCCTTTCTTCGATGACCATTGCGTAGGACCTGAGGTAGGCAATTCGTTATGTTTGGTCGTTTTTGTAACTAGAGACCTGCGTCACTGCATGACTGATTGTTACTAGACCCGATCTAGGCTAGTAGGGATCGCCTATGTCTGCAGAGGGGATTTACCTCTCCAACAAACTGGTGACTCCGCTGGGGATTTGATTGGAGTTTGTCTTGTCTCTTTCAATTGATTTTTGCTTCTGTTTGCTTGATTTGCTCTTCTGGTTTATCTCTTTCTAGTGTAAAACCTCTGCTCAGCACCCACCGTACCTAATCTACTCTCTGCTTGCTCTCTTTCATTTTTGTCCTTATTAAACTCGATTGGCGCATTTTTTTGGCCTAACAGTCGCGCCAACTAACGCTTGTTGCTAGTTAGGCCCCCGCGCCAACCTTGTTTTGGCACAAGATACGGCCAAACAGTCGCGCCAACCCTGTTTGGTGCTAGGGTTTACTTGTTTTTTAGCCCTCTGAGTCTGATTTTTGGTTTTGGTGTTATTTTTCCGACTATCTGAGTGTCTTTAAGCCCTTGTTAACTGTCTTAGACCTCTATCCTCTAGTTTTTTTCCCTCTACCATCAGTTTTACATTCTAGCGCTAGGGCATCTAGGTGTTATTGTGTGCTGAGCCTCCCGTGGGATTTTTTGGTTTTCACTTGTTCAGTCAACTTCGTTTTCACTTCCTTACATTCGTTTGGTTGGTTTTCATTGTATCATTGCGTTATTTGAATGATTGCTCTCTTTTTCATTCAAGTTTCGCTTCGTCTCATTTCAAGCCTAGATCAGACGGTTTGTATGAGTCTTTTGGGATTCCTCTTCGATTTGAGGGATTTCTCCATCAGTTTGAGTTCTGATTATGTGATTTGCATTGAGTGAACTTCCTTGTCTCTACTCTTTCGCTATCATTTCTCAAATTGGTCTCTTTATTAATTTTTCATTTCGTTTAGTGCATTTTGCTCTAAAACATTGAAAATACAAAAACAAATCTCTTTGCTTTTGGTTAGTTAGTGAAAATTGAAAACTTTTATGCATTATTAGTGTTATATAACTCTAAAGGAAAAGCTTTTAGTTTCATTAGCGTGCATTAGAGATGGTAGTGGTTGCTTTGTGATCATTTTTTTATTGTTTGAAAAGATCTCAACCTTCCCGTAGTTAGCTATTCATCGAACAAAGTGATATATTGTGGCATGTAGTGTGCATTTAGAGGATTTTTGAGACATAACATTCGATAGGGCCTGAAATTGAAACATAATTGAAGATCAACTCTAAAATTTATTCAATTTACCTTAAGGCAACATTGAAACATTAATGAAATATCTAGAGGTCTAGGCTAGTGACGTGTTCCGGCGTCGTTCAACCTAGTAGCTATCGTTCACCTTTTGGCTTTAGATAGCACTAGTACGAACTTGTGCTCCCCGTACCGTCGCGTATATAAAGGGAGACCCCACTAGGTTGCTATCCTTTATCCGTAGGAAGCCGAGTCTGCCGCCTTATACCCGTGATACACCAGACACAGCATTCGGGGAGATTACCTGCACGTACGTCAAGTCCTTGGTTGATTTATTTTTCATTTTTTAACCAAGGTGTATATGGCAGTTCACAGATATCTGGTACACCCTTTTGCTTAGATTTCCAAAGTAGTCATTTAAATATTTTCTGACTCATTAAATTTGAAAAGATTATCAAGCGCTTGTCCTTTCACGCTTGTTTCCAAATTGAAAGAGATAGAGTCACCTTTTACTCGTTTCTCGACTCTTAAAACATGAAACGGTAAAATTTTCAAGTTTCAATGTGGTAAAAGTAATCACCTACGATCACTCGCCATTTTAGAGATTGTTTTTCGGTCGTTTGATTGTTTGCCTTAGTTTTTGCCCGTGTTTCTTTGTTGTGATCTTTTCCTCTTTTCGTTACTGTCACAGTGGCGGAACCCTCAGTTTCGTCTATTGGTAGTCCTTACATAAACGATTCATCAGAGGTCTCTCAGTCCTTTGCTGAACCTCAGCAGCCTATTGTATCCGAGTTTCTCGATGGGGGACCGGTCATATCTGAGCTTCCCTTTGGTGGACCAATTGAGTTCAATTGGCCCTTATCCAACGCTTGGTTTGGATTTGGAGTAGGGGAATATTTCCCTCCTCTTACATCAGGATCGCCTTTCTTGGTTGCCATTATACCTCCTAGTCCTCACCGTATTTTAGAAGATCTAGCGGCAGGGTTAGATATGGACTCACCCAGTCCTTCTCCTAGTGAGGAAATTCCTACATCTGGTGAAGATTACCAGATTTTTCCAGAAAACAACCCCAAGTCTTTTGTCATGTCTTCACCTAGTCCTTCGATTCTAGTGGGATATAGGTCCTTAAGTCAGGTCATGGCCGCTGTGGCCTCTATGGGAATATCGACTCCATCTGTTACACCATTTTTTGGTCATCTAACCTACTATCATTAGATGGACCCAAGTACACCATGTAAGACCAATTTTACCCTAAGTAAAATTGCTTTCACTATGTAAAATAACTTAATAAACCACATTTATTAGGTTGTTTATGGTCTAAACAGGAAACCCCAAAAGGAAATTTTAAACAAACCTATATTTGTTTGATTTTCCTCATGGAATAATTAATTAAACCATAATTTAATTATTATTCCTAGTCATGTTTAACCCAAAAAAAAAAGAAATTAATTAGATAAACCTTTATTTATCTTATTATTTTCTAGGAATAATTATTTAAATCTTATTTAGATAATATTCCTTGTTAAATATGACCAAATCACCCACAAATAATTAAATAAATCATTATTTATTTGATTATCCTTCAACCACTTCCTTAAAAAGATAAATAAATCATTTTATTTATTTATTATTGACAAATAAAGGGATTTGACCCAAGTCAAATACTTTTTCCCTCCAACAAATATAATAAAATATTCCATAAAAGGTGGATCTAGATTTGGTTAACATTATTTTAATCATGCATCAAGATCTAGAATGACGATATTTTGTTAGAAATAGGAGTGTTTCTCCTGCACCATTCTTCACCTTTTGTTGCCCCTAACCTCACTCTGGATCTATACTCTTGGTATGACTTTGAGCCATTATCATTGTCACATCTTCTATTTTCACTTTGTGAGCTCCTTTGAGTTCTATGTTTGTCTGGGTTTTCTTCACCAACAAGAGAGAGAAATACTAGATTTGAAGTGCTGAGGACTTTCAAAGAACCCATCCCATTGAGGAGAATTGGAAACACTTTTCTTGTTTTCCTCTCAGGTGCCCTTAATATAAAAGTTATTTCAAAAATATTTTTCTTGTCTTGTCTATTGGATGTATGGAGCAAAACCTTGTTTTTACTGCTTAATGTCTTTTTATGTATAGATCTGGTTTTTTGCAGCACTTGTCTTGATCAACTAACTGCAGATCTGAAGATATTGGCAGCCATATTTGATGTTAGGGCTATAATTTATGCGTAGCTAAAGTGGTTCTTTTTCGTACGCTTCGACAAAGAATTCATACTAACAAATGGCGACTCCACACGGGTTTTAAATTACGACCGCTGTCGTTTTTCATATTCCTGCATATCCGGCTACTTCAGGCCCTAGGGCTTCTTTTCAGCTGCTTAGTTTTCCTCTTTTTATGTCATTTTTCTCACATAAAACCCTAAAAACTTAAAATTTCTAACTTCCGTGTGTTTCTGGCCCTATTGCGCAGGTAAGCGACACCAGCCGCAACTGAGACGGCAACTTTTCGGAAATGTAACGGCGGGACACCGGAGCTTAGTCACACTTTTCGGCCAAAAGCTGGCCGGACTCGGGGTCGCCGCACCCGACCCATTGTACGCGACACCGCACGGAAATAGGTCGGAGCACACACGACACCGGATTTTTGCTATTTTTTACGCAATTTTTAAGGTTTTTTTTTCGAAGCACGTCGGGGTTTTCCCGGCCCTGCGCGTCTTGGCAGTTTGAACTGTTTCTGATCTATTTTGCTCATCTAAGTGGGAACATAGCCCCCTAGGGCTTCAGTACCCTCCACTTTTGGTGGAAGAGTTTTAGCTGTTTCAGGTGTCTGATTTTTCAAAGTTTCAGCCTTCCCTTTTCCAGATCTGATACCTCCTTTTCAGATCCCTTTAAAGCAGCTCTTCTCCCTTTCAAATCACCTCTTGTAGTTTTGTTTGGACCTTTCTTTAGGGCCTCCTCCTTGTCCCTTCTGCTTTTTGCTGATTTCCTCCTTTTTTGCAGCCACCTTGCCTCTGCCTCTTGGCTGTGTTCTGCACCTCTTTCTAGTAGTTTTCTCCTTTAGATCCCTGTCCCTCCCAACCTTATATCTATTGGCCTCCTTTTAGTGTGTGTTTTGACTAGATTTTTTCCCTCTTTTCGACTAGTTTTGAGAGACCCGCCTTCTTGGGTTAGATCGATGCATTGTTAGCTATTAATTTTATGTTATTTCAGCATTATATACTGTTCTCTGCAGATTTATTTTCAGTTACGCAGCACACTTTTTCTTTTGCTCTCAAAACGTCTGGGTTTAAAAATTAAAATTAACGCACGCCACACACTCACCCTAAGCGAAGAAGAGCCTGGTTAACACCGCCAAGAAAAGACTTTAAAACATTGTAAAATCAATTGACACTGCACCTATCTGCCCTTGTTTCGACATTGTAATCTCTTGATTCTACACCTCCCTGCCCTTATTGGTCGTTCTTTTTCCCCTTGTGCCGTGTTTGTGTTTGCGCCCCCAAGGCGTACATCTCGGAGACTTCTTGGCCTTCACCCTCAGTTTCCGGTCGATCGACCTACTCCTTCCCGACGTCGTCAAGTTAGTCCACCTCCGAGTCCGCACTCCGACTCCTCTTCTGATTCATTGGGTTCTCCTTTTACTTCCGGTTCTCCCCCTGTCACCTTCACTATGTCTGGTCCAGGGCCTAACGCTAGCGGTAATCCCGGCCCTAATGCCGGGACTGCTACTAGTGGAACCGCCATAGGAAGTACCTCGGCTGCGCCCATGCTCCCCTTCATGGCAGGCCTCAGCCTCCCCGATTTGGACCGGTTGATAAATGACCCTATACACCATGACACTAGTTGGCCTGCTATGCAGACAAAGCTCCCTTCTGACATCCCAAAGTTTGAAGGCCTTGCTGGAGAAGATCCTTCAAATCATGTTCGATCTTTCCACATGTGGTGTTCATCTACCTCCATTACCGATGACTCACCGTAGTCTTCGATTGTTCAACAATCTTCCTGATAGCAGCTTCTAAGTGGTATGTTGATTAGGCCCCTTCCTCTCATACCACCTTTCAAACTCCAGTAGGGCTTTTTTATCTTACTTCCGGCTTCACTTCGTTGCGACAACACTGGTATCGAACTTTTGACTTCTTTTTGTCAATCATCTACGACCCGCCTATCCGATCATGTCCAGGAATGGCAGAGACGAAAGAGCCTATGTCAATCCCCCACTTTCGAAGACCGTGTCTACATGGACTAGTTCCTTAGATCTCTATTGCCTCCTATCAGGAAAGATGTCGCATCGCATTTTCCCCAAACCGAAGAAGCCGCCCTCCAACTGGCGTTAAAATATGACTTGATCTACGCTCAGACAGGTTATGTTTATACCGTTCTACCTGATCTCCCCAGACCCGGTGGTGTCAATGGACCGGGGGCACCTCATGCCGCCGACGGTATCGTTGGAGCTCTCTCTCATTCATATGCCCAACCTCCCATGGGTTATGGTTTTCCTGGGGGAGGGGGCAGCACCTCCCACACTTGTTCCCCTCCTGGTAGCACGTATCCAGGATACAACATGCCTCCTCTTTTGGCCCAACCTCCTGGTCACCATACTATTACCCAACCCCCTTATTATTCGTATCCACAGTTTAGTGCTCCGGCTCCTCCCGACATCGACTTTAATCGCCTCCACCTTCTCACTTCCTAGCAATGATCCTGCGCCTAAAGAGGTGGATACACGAGCGGTTATGTACCAGCCACAGCAGAACGGTGGCCCTCCTTTCTTCCTTACGGTTCCTCCAGTACGGATCCTCATGATGAACTACCGGGCCTACCTCTAGCAGTAAACCCAGTACTTCCAAACTCTATCCCATCGGTGCCCCAAACCTCGCTCCGTAAATACGGTCACAACTATTGAGAGTCTAGCCTCTTTCGACATCCAATGGTCCCTTGCATATCCCTCAACCCAAAGTTGCGGTTGATACCAAGATTCCTAAGGGACCATTACGCTGAAACGCTGCTTCTGGTCAAGCTGCTCATTCATATAGCATCGTAGATGATTTGGCACAATCTCCTGCTGTCATTTCAACACTGGAACTCCTCCAGTCGTGCCCTTCTCAAAAGGAGGCTCTACTATCTTCCCTGGGTGTTGTAGATCCTGCTGATGACCAATTGATTGTTTTCGACACCCATCAATCCGAACATCCTCCTCTTCCTGCTTCCGTAGCCTTCCAAATCCCAGTCAAAATCTGGAACGCTAATGTTTCTCGGTGCATCATTGATGAGGGGGCATCCACCTGTGTGATGTCCGCTTCGGTTTGGAAACAACTCGGATCTCCTGAATTGGCCCCTTCCACAATCACCCTTCGTGCTGGGATGGCCATGCCTCCCAGCCCATTGGCTTATTCCGTAATTGTCCTATCACTCTTGCGGACAAGACTGTTTGCATTGACGTTGAAGTCATCGACGCCCCTCTTGATTATAACATTCTTTTGGGGCGTAGCTACACTTATGCTATGTTTGTTGTCCCATCCACGGTCCACCACAAGATGTTTTTCCCTCATAATGGAAAGATAGTCACCATTGACCAGTTGACGTATCATGAGCCAAAATCTCAGGCCTCCCCTGAGTCGACCATCTCTTTTGTAGCCAATCAACAAACTGTCGATTCTTTGACCAGTGTCTCTCCCGGCGTCTGCAAAGACTCCTCTTTGCTTGGAACCTTCCCTGGTCTTCCTCCTCCTCCCGTCTCTGACCCCAGCTCATCGAATGTTTGCATGATGCAATTGTCTCAGGCTGCTCTCAAGCAACCTGCTTCGGCTAGTCAGCAACCGCGCTCTCCACAACTTGCTCCTAGCCCTTCACCTGCAGCTGGTATTCATGAACCTCTTTACCCTCCTAGAACGGTTCCTCCAAGCCTTAGCCATTTAGGAGCCATCCCACCTGGCCCTTACCCCTCTGGTCAGATACCGTTCCTAGCTCCCCCACCAGGAGTGTACACGGTACCTGTCATGGCCACCCTCTCTCTTCCGAACCTGACCCTTCGGATTCCCGTCTGGTACCTTGATCCTCCAACCGCAACCTTGCCTGGTCAACCCAAACCTTATATTGCTTTGACCCCGGTTCAACCGGTCCCCATGACTTCTCCCGCTGCAATAGTGCCTCAGTCACCTCAACAGGAACCACCTCCTGTTGCGACCGCTTCGAGTAAGAAGGACAAAGCTCGCAAGGGGGCATCAAAGGACAAGGCTGCCCTGACAAACCCTGCCCCTCCTCGGCCTCCAAAGCATACCATCCAGTGTGCATTGTGTGATGTTGTCGATCACGCCACCCACACCTGTCCTGAATTGCTTCATCTCAAGCCCATGGTTAATGTCGTGTTCCCTGAGTCCGCGGTCCCTGAAGCCTCTGTTCCTTTCGCGACCACGTCCAAGAACCCCAAGACTATTCACACCAACCACCCCTATGCTTTGTGTGATCTCCATGGCCATTAAACCCACCTTTGTCCCCGCCTCGAGGACTTCCGCACCTCTCTAGCCGCGGTCCGCCAATTCGAGGCCAAGCGCAATGAGTCCACCTCTCCCCTATTTGCGCATTTTGCTTTGGAAAAACTACCAGACATGACTGCTCCCATTGACATTCCCCCTCCTGATGTCGAGATGACGGAGCCTTCGTCCAGCATTTTCTACCTATCATCATCCATGAGACCCTCGGGGAACATTCCCTCTGAATCCTCCCCTGCTGTTTCGCTTGACCTTCCTTCAGCGATCACCTTGAGCTCAACATCGGTAGATCCTTTATCTACTTACTCTTCTGTCACCCCTTGTGACGATTCGCATGTGAACCTCTCTTCTCATGATGATGATTCAAGTAGCTTCGCCGCGTCAGGTGGTCTTTCTTCCACCAGTCACCCCATCTTCTATCACGGTGACGACATTATGGAAAAACTCCCCACCCCTGAATTTGTCTATTCCCCCTTACATCGAACCCATGTGTTCACACCACATACACCTTGTGGCCATTACATTGAAACCCAATGTTTGGGTAAGGGGGCACCCACATTTGAGAGACCACGAGAAGCAATTCTCCACAACTCTCCTAGTGTATCTGGTCGTGCCGACTTTAGTACCATTATTCTTCCACATTTAGAAGAACCTCTAGAGTCCCATATCACTTCAGATCACTCTAGGGATGATACCCCTTATCGTTCCTTCATCTTACATCAGCAACTCCGTCTCTTAGACATTGTTGTTGACCAACCTATAGCTTTTCTACGAGAGCATCAGTTCATTATCTCCATATCCTCTCTTTGGGATAGTGACACCAAGTATGCCAACTCGGAAACTTAAAGTCCAGTTGATTCCTATATGCAGTACCAAAAGAGATTGGTAATCCTCCATTCCCTTTCTCACACTGCATAACCATAACGAAAAAAAATGGTGCACCACATCATTAAAATGTGTTTAGATTCCCCTTTTTATAAACACATTTTGGCATGATGACACCATGCTTGGGGGCACCTATGCCCCTCAACCATAACCCTCCTCAAAATCGAATTTCTTCACTTGCCACACTCATACTAGGGGCACCATTTGGCCTCCATACTTATCCATGCTCGTGTTGATGTTCGTCGTGAGTTACCATCTTGTACTCATGTTTTTATGGTCCCCCATTGGACCTTTACTGTGTGGCAGCACCATCAAGTCGCCCTTGTTTAGAGCATCCAAGTTGAGTCATCATCGCATTCATGGAGTCTATCCCGAGTCCCTTTGTACCCCGCTATAGTCCTCCATCCTTCATTTCTTGGTCCCTCTCTTGTGTCGCACATTATGGCCTTCAGTCCCACTGTCCCCTATCCCTCATGATATTGTGTCAGTCGCTACCACGTCATTCCTGCCCTTTATGCTCTAACAAGGGAAGTCATCCATTCGCTACTCAGTCCCCTCCATTTCATCATCATCATTGGTATTATTCTGTCAGTTACTCTACTATTTTCTCTCGTGCCTTAGTTGAGGATCCCTTATTGCCTCACCTATGGCGGACCTCCTTCTGTCGACATCAGCTCGTTCATTTCAGAAGACAGGTCTAGAGGGCGGTGTACCTTGGTTCTAGCTTCAACTCTTGTTCGGTGCCTCGGATCAGGCAAAGGGATTTCTCAGTACCCTTTGACTTGATTGTTTCTCAGCTCCAGCTCCTTTTAGCATGATCGAGATCCGTATACTTGATGGTTCAGTGATGCAGCAGCAGCTCTTGGTGATTCTCGGGTGTGTGTGAGATGTCTCAACCCTCATGAGGGGGTGGCCCTGCAGGTAGCCCCCCACATGCCCGGATGACCTCTTCATTGCAGCCTTCGAGGCAGCTCCATATATTTGATGATGTCGGCCTTAGCCACTTGCAGCGCCTCTTTGATTTTCATGTATCAGTCAGATTTTGCGAACCCTTCCCCATTCCCAGGGGGCATTTGGGTTGTATTTGTATCTCATGTACTCAAATATTATTGTATAAGTCCTAGCTGTTATCCTAGGCATAGCATGTATATGGGATCCCTCATTGTATTTTTATCTGGCTCATGTTTATGTCGGTTGTACTTTATGGTTCGGTCCCTTGTTTACTGGACACCCTATTCTTTTGTACTATCTCGGCGGGCATAGGTATGCCTCCCCCGCCGCCTTTAGCACAGGTACCCTCTCATAAAAAGAGACTTGTTGCACCTGCAAGTCTCGTCTCCTCAGGGTCTAGTTCTTCAGCACATTAGTCTACCTTACATTTCTCTCTCTGACTTCCCTTTTTGATGTCTGGTGATTGAGTTCTTACAACGTACTTCGGTCATACGATTTTCTCCTAACACTCGCACGCTGGGGGGAAATCTGTTACACCATTTTTTTGTCATCTAACCTCCTATCATTAGATGGACCCAAGTACACCATGTAAGACCAATTTTACCCTAAGTAAAATTGCTTTCACTATGTAAAATAACTTAATAAAACACATTTATTAGGTTGTTTATGGTCTAAATAGGAAACCCCAAAAGGAAACCTATATTTGTTTGATTTTCCTCAAGGAATAATTAATTAAACAATAATTTACTTATTATTCCTGGTCATGTTTAACCCAAAACAAAGAAATTAATTAGATAAATCTTTATTTATCTTATTATTTTCTAGGAATAATTATTTAAATCTTATTTAAATAATATTCCTTGTTAAATATGACTAAATCACCCATAAATTATTAAATAAATCATTATTTATTTGATTATCCTTCAACCACTTCCTTAAAATGATAAATAAATCATTTATTTATTTATTATTCACAAATAAAGGGATTTGACCCAAGTCAAATACTTTTTCCCTCCAACAAATATAATAACATATTCCATAAAAGGTGGATCTAGATTTGGTTAATGTTATTTTAATCATGCACCAAGATCTAGAATGACCCAATATTTTGCTATAAATAGGAGGGTTTCTCCTACCATTCTTCACCTTTTGTTGCCTATTAGATCACTCTGGATCTATACTCTTGGTCTAACTTTGAGCCATTATCATTGTCAAATTTTCCATTATTCGCTGTGTGAGCTCCCTTTGAGTTATATCTTTGTCTGGGTTTTCTACACCAACAAGAGAGAGAAATACTAGATCTGAAGTGCTGAGGACTTCCAAGAACCCATCCCATTGAGGAGAATTGGAAACACCTTCTTATTTTCCTCCCAGGTGCCCTTAATACAAAAAATTATTTCAAAAATATTGTTCTTGTCTTGTCTATTGGATGTATGGAGCAAAACCTTACTTTTACTGCTTAATGTCTCTTTATGCATAGATCCGGATTTTTGCAGCATTTGTCTTGATCAACTAACTACAGATCTGAAGATATTAGCAGCCATATTTGATGTTAGGGCTATAAGTTATGCGTAGATAAAGTGGTCTTTTTTCGTACACTTCGACAAAAGATTCATACTAACACCATCCACGAGGCCGTTTATTCCTTCGTTAGGGATGTTGCCATCAACACCTCTCATGTCATCTCCTCGTGTCACATCAGTACCTGTTAGGCCTACTGTCTGCGTAGCTGCGTCTATGCTCGTTGTCACTACTCAGTCCACCAGGACCTCGTCACTTCTTGAAGACATTTACATAGCATCTGTTATCCCAGAGAATATCTCTCCTAAGCATTATCGGTTGTCCTTATAGCTGTCGAACTCCGAGGTTGGTCAGTCCTCCCAAGATCCCAACTGTCCTTATTTTTCCCATTATGGACTGGATGGTACCCCTATTTATGTGTTTCCATATCAGTACGATGAGCAGGGTAACCCTCTACGTTTTCCTGCTCCAGAGGCTTATCAGTATGTTCATGGTTTTCTATCTGCCCAGGCTGGGAAACCTTCTAACCCACAAGGACAACCCTTCCAGGGCCAACCTTCAGGCTAGCCTGGTTATCTGTATGACCCGCAAGGACAACCCTTACGAGGCCAACCTTCGGGCCAGCAGGGGTTGGTGTACGGCCCATAAGGGAAGTCCTACAACCCTCAAGATCAACCTTTACAGCCTCACTCTATGGTCCAACCAGGGCAACCTCAAGGTCCCACAGGCCAACTGGGGTATCAACCTAGACCGTTGTACGGTCCTGGGGGGGAAATCCATCCTTCCCAACCTATGGTGCAACCTCAGCAACTTCAGTTTCCCATTGGTCCGAATGTTGCACAGCCAGGGCCATCTTATGGTCCTGTTACAGTTCAACCTGGCTATCAGGCGCAACCTGGCCCTCTCCCACCATCAGGTCAACTAGCTCACCTGGGGCAACCTGGTGTCCTTCACCAACCAGGTCAACATGTTCAACCAGGACAATCTGTTCAGCCGGGCCAACCTGTTCAACAAGGGCAGCCTGCTCAGCCAGGTCAACCTGTTCAACCAGGGAAGCCTGCACATCCAGTTAACCCTGCTCAACAGCCAATCTATTCTATGCCACAACTAAATCTGCCTGTGCGCCCAACTTATTAGGCTCAACAGGGGCCCACTTACCAATAGCCTGCTCGACCCCAAGGTGGTTATTACCTGCAAGGTCAATCTCGACTGGTTTACAACCCACCCCAAGGTTCTGCTTATTACCTTCAACAACCAGGCTATACCTATACTCAGCAGTCAAATCCATACACTACTCAAACGGGGCCTACATATAATCAGGGTCAGTACCCTGGTTATCAACCCCCTTACACTGGTTATCAGCAACCGTATCAACCCAATTATACGGCTTACACCCCCTATGGTTAGAATCCTCCGGGACAGAACCAATGGGGGCAAAGTTATGCTCAGCCAGGTTGGAGTACAAGTACAGGTCCATATCGGGGACATGCCATGCCTTTCAATCCTCAGTTACCTATCCTTTCCACGTTGGAATTTACAGATGTATCTAAATTGACCAATGATCTGATTCTCCATAATCCATATTGGCCTCCAGTTCCGACCAAGGTGCCTGGTGACTGTCCTAAATTTGAGGGCAAAGCTGGAGAAAATGCCCAAGCCCATGTCATGACCTACCATCTGTGGTGTTCCTCGAATTCTTGGGTTGATGATTCGATTCGTCTCCGTCTTTTCCAGCGCACTCTTACCAGCGCTGCTGCTAAGTGGTACATAGAACTACCCTAGGGTATCTTTCAAGACTTTAATACGCTAGCTATGGATTTTTTGACACACTTCCAGTTACCGGTTCATTACGAAGCCGGGACGCATCTCCTGACTTCTCTGAAGCAGGATAAAGCCACTCACATATCTGATCATATTCATGAGTGGCGACGTCGTCGTCGATTGATCAAGTTTGATATTCCTGATCAGCTTCTAACTCATTGGTTCACTACCTCCTTTGTCAACAAGATCGCTCAAGATATTGCTATGGGGGCATGTGTAACTGAAGAACAAGCCATCGCTCGTGCCCAATACCTTGATTTGGTGTACTCTCAGTCTGGCACGTTATATGATATCTTGATTGATGCCCCACAGCCAGGGACCTCTAAAGCACCAGCTACCCCATCGGTGGACGATGTTATTAGTTCCGTTTCTTAGACTTCTCGGAAGTCCTCTAATGGGAAGCAGAAGTCGAATTCTTCCAATAATTCTGCTCTTCCCACCCCTTCGGATTCTGGTAAGACCGCGGAGGTCAACGCCGTCCAAGCCAATCCTGCGGAAAAGACCTCCAGAGGGAAGAAGAAGGGAAAAGGCAAATCCAAATCTGATGCCCCAAAACTAGAGTCCTCTAAACCTCATGCTAACAATGGTTCCCAACGGAAACCGAAGTACCCCTGCCTGATCTGTGATAGAGACCACTACACCAAAGATTGTCCCCGACGATCTGAGGTTAGTCAATTTCTAAATGGCTCTAAGGGGACTCCGACAGTTCTCAAAGAACCATTTCCATCTCAACAGACCCAGATGGTTGACTAGCCTTCACCATCTGCACCATTTGGGTCCCAAGTTTTCATGATGAATGATGCTGCACCTATCTCGATTTCCACTCGTTCGAAGGATTATGCTGGATCACACCAGGCAACTAGGAAGGAAGTCGTTGATGGCCCACCTCCCCCACCTGTCTCTGGTCCTTTAGAAATTGAGAATCCCAGCACTGAACCCGTTGTAAGGCCACCTTCCAAAGGTGTTCTTTGAAAATCTTCCTATAATCCAAACGCCCGTGTTGCTCAGCATTACAGCATTGTTGAGGATTTAGCACAGGCGCCTTCTGCAATGTCTACATTGGAAGTGCTTCAAATTTTCCCTTCGCAACGGAAAGCTCTGTTGTCCACAATCGGTGGAATTGATCCCACCGATTCTAGTCTTCTCACCTTCGACGTGGAAAATTTTGTCCCCCGACTTCCACATCAAATCGCTCTTGTTATACAAGTCGGTATCAATGGCCTGAACATTCACAAAGCCGTTCTGGACGAAGGTGCTTCCACTTGTGTTATGTCATCTGCCTGTTGGAAGGCCATTGGCTCTCCAGCCCTCACTTCATCCCCCAATGCCCTAGAGGCATTTGATGGTAGGGAATCAAAACCCCTGGGTGTTCTCGAGAGTTTACCGATCACGTTACAGGGTAAGACAATCAACGTGGAAGTAGAAGTGGTTGATTCCAAGCTCAACTACAATCTTCTTCTTGGTCGCAGCTGGACTCACGCCATGCTATGCGTTCCGTCCACCCTCTTCCGGCTTCTGAATTTTCCTCATGAGGGAAAGATCATCACTGTCGATCAGTTGTCTTTCTTCACCCCATCCTCCGAGAACAATGTACCATATGTGGATCAAATCCCCAATCCCCCTGACAGTGTAGGACCCGGTCTTTTCAAGGACCCTGTCCTCATGGGTATTTTTCCCGCACCACCACCGCACATCGTTCAAGTTAACATGATCTCTAGGTCAGACGACTCTTGGATCATCCCTTCGCCTAAACAGGTGACCTATTTTGGAGAATTGATGCCTTTGACTCAAGTTGAGATCAATTACTACGAGATCATCACTGCATCAGATCCTCCTCCTTCTAAACATGCTCCTTTGAGCATGGCTCTAGATGTATATTCTCAATCCCCTTGGCTCGGCGATGCAGATTTGCCTGATCCTTTAAGAGAAGTCTTCCCCTCTGATGAAGCTATCGTTGAAATGATGCTTCTTGAAGATCTTCCATGGAGTGATGGACATCATCATTCCTCGTTCATGCCTGGCCTGGGGGCAATGTCTAATTTTCTAGAGCGCTTGGCATCTCAGGTTCCCACTCCGCCTCTTCAAACACCGATATTAACTCATGAGGTTCTTTCCGAGGGAAATCTGAGTAACATCACACAAACCATGCCTATCGAAATCTCTGTCAAACTAGGGGTAGTCGAGAACATTCATCAGGAAGTTATTTGTTCTCCCAAAGAGATACAAGTATACACGAGACTTTTTCGAGAATTCAGAGATGTTTTCGCATGGTCCTATGAAAATATGCCTGGGATTGATCCCAGTATAGTTGTGCATGAAATTCCCACCTATCCAGGTACGAAGCCCATGCATCAGCGTCTGCACCCAATGCATCCCCAAAAAGCCGCAGCTATAAAGGCAGAAGTTGAAAAACTTCTTAACGCGGGCTTCATATATCCAATTCCCCTCACAGAATGGGTTTCTAATATTGTCCCTATAGATAAGAAGCAGGGCACTATATGGGTTTGTGTTGACTACCGAGACATTAATCGGGCTTTTCCTAAGGACAATTACCCCACTCCCTTTATAGATCAGATCATCGATGACTGCGCGGGGAGTGAGATCTATTCCCTCATGGACGGCTTCTCGGGTTACAATCAAATTAATATTTTACCCTCTGATCAACATAAGACCGTCTTTATCTGTTCGTGGGGCACTTTCGCTTACAAGAAGCTCCCGTTCAGCTTAAAAAATGATGGAGCCACCTTCCATTGCGCTATGTCCTATGCTTTTCCTGACATACATCACATTGTCCAACCATATCTAGACGATTTTTCGGCTCACTCAACTCGGCACGAGCACCATCCTGAACACCTCCGCCAGATTTTCCTCCGCTGCAGACGTTACAATATTAGGCTCAATCCTCACAAGTGCGTCTTATGTGTGGATTATGGTCGTCTTTTGGGATTCATCATCTCCAAAGATGGAATTCACCTTAACCCCCTCAAGTTTGAGGCCATCGTTAACCTCCCATCCCCTTCCTCATTGCATCAACTTCAGAGTCTACAGGGAAAAGCCAACTTCTTAGTTCGCTTTATTCCAAACTATGCAGAAGTGGCCAAGGGGTTTACACGACTTTTGAAACAGGATGTTCCCTTCCATTGGGATGATATTTCCCAGCAATCCTTCGATAAACTTAAAACTTTTCTCGTCAACGCTCCATTAATACGTCCTCCTGATTATCATCGTGATTTTACCCTTTATTTGGTTATCTCTTTCAACACAATAGCCATGGTTCTAATACAGGATGAAGACGGCGGAAATGAACATGTGGTTTACTATCTGTCTCGGAATCTTCTCGACACTGAAACGTGCTATGCCCACGTCGAGAAGTTAGCGCTTGTCGCGGTCCAGGACATTCAATGGTTCCACCATTACATCCTGTTGCGTACGGTAACCGTGATTTCCAACTGCAACCCCATGACATACATTTTTTCTCAACAATTGCTGGGGGGAAAGTACTCTAAATGGATTTTCATCCTTCAGGAGTTTGATTTGGAGTTCACCACCGCAAAATCGATGAAATCATTGGTTTTTGTTGATCTTATCTGCTCTCTCCCAACAGACTTTGTTCCATCCCAATCCGAGGATCATATCCCAGATGAAACGCTCTTTCTTATCAGCACTCATGACCCATGGTATGGTGACATCATTGTGTACCTTCAGACACCCACTTTCCGGTCTGAGTTGACGAAGGATGCTCGACGTCGCGTTCGACATCAATCTCAACCATATCACATTGTCGGAGATACCTTATATCATGTCGGAGTTGATTCTGTGCTCTGCCAATGTTTCACCCTAGAAGAGGCTGAGAAAGTCCTGAATGACTTCCACAGTGGCACCTGTGGCAATCACATGTCTGGATATGCTACCGCCCAGAAGATTCTGCGTGCAGGTTACTTCTGGTTGTCTATATTCAAAGACTGTATTGTTGCAATTCGAAAATGTCATGCGTGCCAGGTATTTCAGCGCAAGATGTGTGCGCCACCCCTGCCTTTACATATTGTCATTACCGTAGGCCCTTTTTCCAAATGGGGCATAGATTTTATGACATGTAACCCTCACTCGGCCGAGGGGCATGCTTATATAATCATTTCCGTGGACTACTTCACCAAGTGGGCCAAGGCGATGCCTACATTAGCTGTTGACAGTAAGACAGCCACTCAATTCATTTTCAACCATGTAATTACGCATTTCGAAGTTCCTCAAGCCATCGTCACCGATCATGGCACTCATTTTCGAGACAACATGATGGCAGAGCTGACATCGAATTTTGGCTTGCGTCATGACAACTCAACGCCATACTACCCTCAGGCGAATGGCCAGGTTGAGGCCGTGAACAAGGTACTGGTCATGATGTTTCAACGAACGATTGGTATTCACAAATCCAATTGGCATCTCCAATTGTTCTCAGCTCTCTGGGCCTATCGAACATCTGTAAAGAGTGCAACCGGATTCACACATTTCCAGCTGGTGTATGGTCTGGAAGCGACTCTTCCGGTTGAATGTGAGATTCCTTCGCTGAAGTTGGCTGTGGAATTACTGCCCGACACTTCCCTGGAGGAAGAACGTCTCTTGTATCTGGAACGACTAGATGAAACCCGCCACTTGTTTGATTTGGATATCGAAGCACAGAAAAAACGAGTTAAAGCTCATTTTGATCAAACGGTTTCTCCACGTTATTTTATAGAAGGGGACCTCGTCCTCTTATATGATCAAGCACATGATAAACTTGGAGCGGGAAAATTCTAGCCCATGTGGCATGGGCCCTATATCGTAAAGCGAGTATTAAAAAATGGGGCCTATGAGCTAATCTATTATGAAGGTATTCCTCTGGCGTAGCCTAGAAATGGGCTGTACTTCAAGAAGTACTACGCTTGATTTATTCTTGTGTGGTGTGTGTACATAAGTGAGTGATTTCATTTTTTGTGCATGTGTGGTGTGGTGTGCTTTGTAAGCGTATTTCTACTAATTGGGTCTTCCTGATTGTGCAGATGTCTATTACTCCTTTTGTCGGTTTTGCAGATGGTGCCTCCCGCAGTACTAGGAATCTGTCCTCGACAGCCTGGGTAATCTACAATCCTGCTAGTGAGTTAGTCAATTTACAAGGTGTTTGTCTAGGGCCTACCACAAATAATGTCGTGGAGTATAGTGTCATTTTGGAATTTTTGAACGAGGTTGTTAACCTCAGTATTCGTGCATTACTTGTATATTTGGACTCACAGCTTGTAGTGTTACAACTCAATGGCCATTATTCAGTTAGGAACCCATCCATTTTACGATTGTATCTACGTATTCGTTTACTGGAAAAAAAATTTGATTACATTACATATCAACATATACCCAGACACATGAATGTGTTAACAGATGCAGTAGCTAACATGGTTTTAGATAGACATTTACGCAACTTGTAAAAACATCATCATATGTGGAAAGATCCATCTATATATATATATATATATATATATATATACATATGTCGAAATGTTTACAGTTTGTGTGCATCACATAAAATCCAAAAAATATGCATGTCTGTTTTAATAATATTTGGAGACAGCATGTCTCTCAAAAGTGTGCAAATGAAAAGCCTAGATGACTAATCAGCATGGTGCTCATGGTAGCATGTCACTGCCCGCACCAATCGCCTCAGTAAATGATGAAGGAAACTAGGCAAACCCACGGTGTGCCTCTGAAAAGCCATAGGGACGTCTGCTAGGTGAGCGTAATCTGGGATCCCACAAGTGATTCCCTCCAAGTTCTAAACTAGCTCACTCCCCTCGCCACCCTCGCCTTGAGGGTCATAGGCGAGAGGGGTCCCCCATGCGATGGGCGACATCTCGGCGGGCCTCTCTGGGCCAACATCTCCATACACATAGGATTTTATGTTAGAACATGCATGTATACCCACTAAAATTATAAAATACATAAAATCAAAATGAGTCTTACCCAGCTCCTCATCCCAGTCTTCTCCCTCCGGGAGTGGAAGATCTGGGTCTCCCATGAAGTCGGTACCGGCATAGGGCCAGTCCTCTACAACGATCAGTTGTCGCCGAAGCCATACGAAGAACTCGAGCCTCCATGACATTTTCTGGCCCCCTCCTACTCTGAGCATCAGTGTTGTCCATCGAGCCATCCTTGGCTCCCTCAACGGTGGCTCGGCGACTATCGCCCCCTAGCCCTAGAAGATTGGTAGTCGTTCGAGGATGAACGATACCAAGATAAATCTGTACCCAAACTGCTTCATTTTGGTCTTCTTACACTTCGTCAACTGTCGTTTGATATTCATTGTCACGGCAGTGGCCCAATCAAATAGTGTCGGGTTCATGCATTCTGATGCTAGGAGGAGCTATGTTTTAGTAGCCTCATGCAGCGCCTGCGACCCTGCAGCCCGCGTAATGGTATGGGCACCACCCTGAGTGCTAGATCGGGAACTATATTGATGTCAACCTTCCCGCTACCTGATCCGGTTCGTGCCCCTGGGCACACTCTTTCCATTACCATAGACATTTTTTCACCAGATGGCCTAGTACCTGTCAAGATCGGGACTGGACCTCTACGAGACAATCCAGTTATGAAGTAAACGTCGGATACTTCAAGCTCCAACACTTGGTCTCGAAGTCTAAACTTCTCTTCATTCTCGTCCCAAATACTGATTAAGTACTGCAGTAATTCGGGTTGTGCCCTGAGACATGGTGTCAAGAAGAACTTTTTTAAGCTACAATCCCAGAGAGCGTTCACGCATTGCTCATTCCCCATGGCCATTTCATCTTCTTCACTATGCTCCCTTTCTTTCCATTCGATCACCATTATGGCTGTGTACCTGCACCAAAATGGTCACAAACACTTAATTAGATCCCTTGAGAATTCAAAAATCCAGTTGATTGGTTCATTTTTTGTAAAAATTGAGCGGAAATTTAGGTTGCGCCCTTAGCGCAACTGTTTTTCTGACAGTCGCGCCAACTGGCGCAACCCCTTTGCAAAAAGGAGCCAATTGGCGCAGGTCCATGCCCCATACCCGCGCCAATTAGGCGAGCCCTAAAATTGCAAATATCCCCTCAGGGATCCAAAATCACAGTGGAATTTTATAAAAAATGGATTGAAACATGGCTAAGGGAAGCACCTCTTACCTGGAAAAAATGAGAACTGAAATGGTGCAATAGATCGTCCACAATCGTCACCGCAAGTTCGCACAGGAAAAACTCACTGTTGCTCTCCACAAGAGGTAAAAAGTAAAAGTAAATATGTTTTTACTATTTTTGCCATATTTATAACTTTTCAAGATCAAATTAGGTTTTGAAGGTTATTTTTCCAATATTTTATTTTATTTCATCGAAAAATGGGTTTTACGCTTGCTTTCTTGTGCAGCAACAGGTTTTCATGCAACTAGGACGACGATACGAGTTGTATTTTATACTTTTTCGGACTTGATAAAAACACGAAAAAGTCACTACTGGAGTCATCTTTCAGCTCTTTTCTGACTCTCCAAACACGAAAAGATTGCCGAGTCGCTTGTCGTTTTGATCTCATTAAATTGGCTACGAAACGACATCTACCCAATATACGTTTACCCCTTTTTCGGGCTAGGATAGATTATTTACGAAAAAGGAATACCCTAGCCTATCGTGACTAGGAGGTTCTCTCAAACATAGTTTTCTACCTTTTCGGATCTGGGGGACTATCTACAAAAAGGGACTATTGGATTTTACTTTTCCGTTGTCTTTCCAAACTCTCTAAACATGAAAAGACGTCGAGTTCTTCCTTTGTCAGACTCGCTAAAATCTGATCACATCGGATTCCGTCGTAATGACGATACTCGAGTTCCTCCTTCCTAGGGCTCGTTAAATGTACTAGGTTGGATTTGTCCGGAGGAGAAACTTATATTACAAGCATATGCTATCCCCTTCAAGCTTGTTTTCAAAAAATAATTGGGGTACTTACCAGAAATGGTGGGGAGAAATGAAACCAGTATCAGCGTCGTGTCGGCAGTATGTCGCTCTTGAACATGGCACTTGTCTGCATTCGTGTCGGGTTGGAGACATCTCATCTCATTTTCTGCTTGCCTCCATGGGTTTGGGTTATCCTTTTTGACCACTCATCTACTCTTTGCCTCGTCATCATGACCTTAGATCTTTTCATGTCGAATACTGCCAAATCCAATGTCGTTTCGTCGATATGTTCAAGATAAGTTTACCTCTGCAGTTTTCAACCCTCCTCTGATTCTCTACTGATACTGATTCACAAACATTATGTTCCTCTGTCTCGCATCGATGATGTGGGAAACACTATGGCCCACCTTTGATCAAGGTCACTTCCTCTCGACTTCAGCTCATTATCCAGGAAGCTAATCTAGAGACTCCCTTCCGGTACCTTGGAGCCTGCATACCTCAATGGCAAGTTCTTCGCATTCGACGCAAGGTTTTCATCATTGGCCTTCGATCGAATGATTCTGCGGGTGTTCGACGCCAGATAATTGTTCACATTCCGTGGATTGTACCTTTAGTACCTTGAGGTCCATCGTCATTATTGGTGGTTCCTCTCACGTCTGTTAACGGTTTTCATCATTGGCTGGTAATTAGACGATATTATTGCATGTTCAACTTCAATTCACTTATTCACATGCTAGGACTTGTACTCTGTTCGGATCGAGATGGATCGCAAGACCCTGGATTTTGTCTGATAAAGTCCAGGCTGCGGATTTTGTGGATTATCATGATTGGTTACATGACTCATTGATTGGATGGTTGCGACCATACCTGAGTCTATTTATTGATCCTATCTGGATGGCTGCGTCCATACCTTGGATCCTGATTATTGTATACTCTATTATGGATGGCTGCGCCCATACCACATATCATGTATTTGAGATATCAGTTGTACTTGTCTACGCAGGTTTTCTGACGGCAGTGTTTTCAGTTGGGCATGTTCTCATAAAGCATTTCACCCCTCTCTCTCTCTCGGGCCTCATGCTTTAGGGGGCATCTGTTACACAGTAATTTGTCACCATCCCTGCAATTCCCCGTCCCGCACATTGGAGGGCCTTTTTCCGTGACCTGTGAGTAGTGACATAACTTGAAACAACTTTCATCGCATCCCCCTTGATAAGGACAATCATTCCTCTGAAGAAAGTTTCCTTTGAAAAACCCTAAAAACTGATCTTTTGGCCTTGTCGTGACTAGCCAGTTCAGCCCTCGCGCCAATGGGGAAAATCCACCAAAGAGGGCGCGCCAACTGGCGCTCTATCCCAGTGTCTCACTCGTGCCAAGCTTAATAAGGATTTTTTTTTTTAAATAAATGGTGGAAGTTTGATTCCAACAAACTCTTGAACGAGTCTCTAAAATGAGTTGGGAAGTTTGGCTCCGGATCTCCATGTAAGGGAGGTGGTTTTCCACCTATCATGGAAGCTTCCTTGAGGATAGAGCCAATCCCACAATTGTAGGGATCCCAACTCCCCTTCCCATCTATATAACCTTGCCTTTTTCCCTTAGCAAGCTAGAGGAGAAGAGCTGAATTTGTAGCAAGGAGACTATCGCCAGACAGCCTTTGAGAGCCAAGCCGAAGAGAGAGAGCTTTGTCCCGTTTCTGACGAGCTTCATTGAGACGTGCTCCGCTGTCAGCCCCGCCGAAGGAAGATCCAGCATCAGAGCTTTGGGCTGTATCTTTCCTTTGTTATAACTAATGATAAGCGACTTTGATTATGGTTTCATTCATGTGTCTTTGTCTTTGATGCAATGAATTACATCCTCTCTGACTGATGTATGGTTACAAGATTTAGATTCTATGTTGTGTATCATTGTGTTTCTTCGCATGTGTGCAGGTGTTCGAACGTGTTAAGTGAAAGGATCGTGATCTGCCAAAGCGGAGGATGGGAAGCGTCATCCTTTCTTCGACGACCATTGCGTAGGACCTGAGGTAGGCAATTCGTTATGTTTTTTCGTTTTTGTAACTAGAGACCTGCGTGACTGATTGTTGCTAGACCCGATCTGGGCTAGTAGGGATCACCTCTGTCCGCAGAGGGGATTTACCTCTCCAATGGGAGGGTATAAATGATAGCGGAAGGTCAGGGTTTTATGGGTGTGAGGTGCTGGGGCTTAAGAGAAAAAGATCTTAGGGCCTAACGTTTTGCAAAAAGGGCAGTTTTAAGCCTAAAATAGGGTTTTATGCACAATTTAGAGGACCTAATAGGTTTTAAACTTAGCTCTAAAACAATGTAAAATGAAGCTTTTACATTTTTTAATGCTTTTTAGAAGAAAAATTATGAATGAAGGGGGTTTATGAGGGTTTTGAGGAAAGGGGAAAATGGGTTTTCAAAGGAAAAAGGTCATGAACGAGGGTGAAGGTGAGGTGATGAAATGAGGCAAATAGACCAAATGAGGAAAATTCATTTTTGCAGCAGTGGGGTAAACTTTAGGAGGCAGAGAGAGGAGAATATTAGTGAAGCATTTTTTACTTAGGATAATGAAGGTAATGAGATTTCTAGAACTCACAATATTTCTCAAATCTTGTTTCTAGAAATCTAGGATCATAACTTAGTCATATTTTGATATCGGAAAAAATTATTGATGACTAACACCATGCACGCCGACAGGTTCATATTTGGACCTCTGTCCAAGATGAACCTGTCGCAAAGTAGCTAAAGATGGATCTGCGGGCCAAGGAACAGTAATTTAATGAGATCCGGGTCACAGCGCCGACCCTGGTACCAGCCCAGTGATTGGCCCACTTGCGGGAAATTCGAGCCATTCCGGAAGAGATCGACACACTACGTCAACGGAAGCAATTGCTCTAAAATAGAATGTAGCCTTGGGTTGAGGAGGCTTTGCAACTATCACATAACATTGATGGTGCCCTCAGAGACCTGCAATAGACCCATAGAAGTATCAACCTTGCTTCCTAGGTGCCAACCACAGAGAAATTGGTTTACGATGCGTAGAATGCCGCAATGTAGAGTTCATAAGTCATTCAACCACTTAAAACTTCCATTTAGGCACTAAAAGACAAGATGCAGGAGCCGGGACCAAAGTGACTCGAGACGAGTCACTAGATTTTGTTGGGGGCCTGTTGGGATAGGATCCCCTAAGGTCAAGTTTTTGGTATAATTTTGGTTAAATTTTGTTGAAACGTGTTGCGTGTAAAATTCAAGGGACTTTGGGGTGGGTCAAAGCTCCTTTATAATTCTAATGGATGAAAAAGGAAAACCATGAGTCTCAAACCATTGTTTGAGACCATGGAATGTGTGTGTCAAAACTCATATAAATATTTAAGGGTTGAGTCAAGTAAGGATATCTTATCATATCTTATATTTGTTGATATTTATGTTATGTGATGTTTTGATCAAAGTTTTGGGCTATTTTTTGTTCGGTCTGGGCAGAAAGGCTCCTGTTGGCTGAGTGCGCGGAGACCTAATCTTGAGCTGTGTGCAAGGACTTTGTTTTTGTGTGCACAGAAGGGAATAATTGTACTAGATTGAAGACTTATTAATAAAGAAGAAGTCTTGGAAAAATCTTTGCAATTTCTATGTTTAAGCATGAATGTGTTAATTAATTTTTGATTACTACAAGTTTTAGATATGCTTCTATTTAATTGCACATTTATCTAAGTATATGTGAAATACTTTCGAGTTTGTGCAAGGATTTCATCTGTGTTAAGGGTTTTACTAAAGATCCTTCTATATGATTGCGCAAGTATTGTTTTTTCTCTGATAAGCTAGATCTGACTGAAGTATAATAATATGTTTATGCATATATGTTAAGGGTATTTATCTACATCTAGATCTGGTTTCTATGAAGTCTCGCGTAGGCCGATAAGCCTTAGATATGATTAGTAAGGTTAAATCCCACATCATACACTCCCTCAGGGTGCAGAAACCTGGTTCCAGCACCCCCCCCCATACTGCTTCAGATGAGATTGGTATGTGCAAGCATATCACTGCCGAAAGGGCCAGTAGTTGGAGGGTTTTTTTGGTTGCGTAGAACACTTTGAACTTGGGTTAGGACTCCTCAAGCCAACATAAACCCCAAAAAAATGAATTTTTTTTTTTATTGATAGGGTTTTAAGCCAACTTTTTAACTATGTAAACATTATTTTGTGTAGGGACCAAGTTGTTACCATGAGTTTTTGGTTTGAATTAGGAACGAAAAATGTTAATTGATCTGACATGTTTGGTTGCATTGCGAAGATGTGACTTGCTAAAGTATACCAGATTAGATCTAATGAAGGGACAAGAAGACATCTTGAGCTGGATAATCCAGCAATGGGATGAACAGCAAGGTGTTTTCAGGATTGAGGGTCATGAGCTCTCAATAGAAAAGGATGACATCTACTTCCTAACTAGCCTATCATGTAGAGGAACAAGGCCTAACCTGATATGATCGACAACATATCCCAAGACCACCATGGGATCGATCCAAGCCCACTGCATAGATAACAGTCAGCCAATGAGCAACATGATTCTTATAGCCCGGATAGCATCTAGGCCGTTAAGGTCAGTTTTATGGATGATCGTATGACTGGAAAGTTCCAAAAGTCAGCATGTGACAATGAAGGCTCAGTTGTTATTTCCATTAGACTGTTTTCAGGCACAGGTATTTTACTAGTGTGAGGGTGTTTTTTTCTGAGTGAAAGCAGATATAACAGTTTGTAAGACCTGTTCCCAAAGAGAGTTTGGGTATGGAACCCTGATTGTGTCATTTATGCTAGAGAGAGTGCATGTGATGAGGCCTCGAATGAGCATGGGCATAGCTAGTCCCAAGGAGCCTAGAAGGGGTTGATGGGAAGCCCTGATGCCTCGGACAAGAGAAGGACCAATTAGGAATTTCTTTGGTGATGCTTTCTTTGAGTAGATTTGTGGCTAGATTCTAATGATTGATGATTATCCCTATGTGGGGATGAACTTCACAGGAGATATAGAGTTGATGTTTCCACCCAACACTTAGTGTGGGCCAATAGGTAAAATGACAAGTCAGAGTAAAACATATTTTTTGTATTTTGAATGTCTATGCAACTTTTTTTTACTATGGGTGAAATTTTTTTGACATGAAGTGTTTTCTTGACATAGATGTGGCATTTTTTCAACCGATTGGAGCCCCTCGCCAAGCTAGGTGAGGTGATCAACTACCTAGTGCTAGAGTAGTAACAGAGTCTGTTGCAGCTACCAAATAGGGGGATGAAAAATGGAGCTTTCTCGATGTTTCTAGGAACCTCGAGGATTTTAGTATGGGTGTGATGCCTCTTCCCATGAGGGAGATGCCTAGACATATGCAGTGGCATACAACAGAGAGGTTTTTGGTGCCTTTTAGAAGGTTAGCCAAAGCAGTGATGTGCTATCATGAGCAGTAGGCTCAACAGGAGTAGATATAGGCTAGAAGATATCATAACGAGGCTTAGCAGTGCCATTTTTTGGAGATTTTTTGATGTAATGAAACTTGACATGATCTATATATATATATATATATATATGTTGGTGATTAAATGATGTATTTTGTTTTTTATGTAATTTTTATGATGAGAAATGTACACTCATTCATGAATATTTTAAAAGGAATGTGACAGACACCAATGTAATACATATTTTGCTAATGAATGAGAAAATGCAATGGATTCTCTAGGAATTTTCTCATAAGTGAGAAACTCGAATTGGCATTCTATAAGTTGTACCCTTAAAAAGTAACGTGATAAAACAGGATTGTGGATGTGATAATGATTGGTCAAGTGCATAAAAACCATCTAAGAATCTAACCTGGCCACCATATTGGAGATGTCTCGAGATGTAGCTTCAGTGAGGAGTTCGATAATGGAAATTTACTCAACAATATTATTAGTGGCATATCCAAGGAAGACTCCCCCAGAACTAAGTAGTTTCAACTCAAATGTGTAGAGGACCCGAGCAGCTAATGCAATGTGTTGTGTGTGACGACTAGCACTATCCGCATATCCAATGTATGGTAAGGGTGATGAAGACATCTGTGCAAAAGAGACGTGTATGAGAGAAAAATACTCAGAAAAATGCCATAATAATCCAAATACACCAAAAAATACAAAACTTATATACATAAAATTACAAAGCAGATTCCTGGTGGAGCACTAGCGGAAATACTTTTTCAGATAGAACCTATTGCGGGGATCAGCTAGTGGGGCTCCATTATAGTCCTAAATATCATAGTCTCCTTTAGAAATAACCTTGGTAATGACATACGAGCTGATCCATAATGGTTGAAGCATTCCTTCCCCCAAGAGGTTGTTTTTCTGATCATAGAGTAACACGAGATCACCCTCTTGGAAAGAACGAGGCTTGACAACTTTGTCATATTGAACTTTGACTTGGCGCTTGTGTGCTTCGAGGGCCAGTGTAGCGTCTCGATGAGTTGCATCTTATTGATTAAGTGCAAGCAAGCGCTCTTCCTTGGTGGTCGTGCCGGGTAGGAATTCAATAGCTAATTTAAGGGAAAGGAATCTTACACTCGATTGGGAGAACTGCTTCTAGGTCGTATTCAAGATGGAATGGCATGAAGCCTGTAGCAGTTTTGACTGACGTTTGGTATGCCCATAACACAAGGTATAACATTCGATTCCATCAGGTTTTATGAGGACCTACTAACCAACGAATCATGTTCTTGAGGATGCCAATAATGGCTTCGAATTAACCATTTTCCTGTGGATAATAGGATGATTAGTGATCTTGCCAAAAAATGAGAAAATATGTTCATTCCAACATCATATGGTTCTGAAAGTGAGAACCATGGTTTGTAACGATCGTATAGGGTACACCGAATTGACAAATAACCTGATTGAACGAGAATAGGATGATAGTTTATCCATCAGCTCGAAATATGGGAATGGCTTCAACCCATTTCATGAAATAGTCGACAACAACCACAATGTAGTTGTGTCCATCAGATGAAGTGGGATTTCATGTGATGAAGTATATGCCCCATTTATCAAAGGGACTGATGGAAATAATCGAATGGAGAGGGGTAGGGTGTGCATGTATTTTCTTGGTATGTATTTGACATGGAGGGCACTTTTGGACCGTAGTAATGAACTATTTAAACAAAGTGGGCCAATAGTATCTTGCGCGCAAGATGTTTTGGGCAGTAGCTATGCCCAAAATATGACCTCCACATGCCCCTGTGTGGCAGTCATTTAAAATGTGTTCTACCTCTGTAAGTGTGAGACAATGTCAAAGAACTGATTCAACACCACAGTTGACACTATGTGATTCATTTCACTAGTTTCAATCCCACTTCTTCACCCCTGTGAGCATCACCTAATGCAATGAGTGCTAAGTGGACTATTCAAAAATTATGAGAAATTAGTCAATTACGACTACCTCCCATGGAAATGGCTATAGATGAATGACTTACTTAAATCATTCGAATCCCAAAAATGATATTTAATATACTGCACTACGGAAATCCCTCATACTTAAATACAAAGAGTAAAGGGATCTCTACTTGAATGGTTCATGGGGCACAATACTTTCTAAGGTTTTGAAAATGGGGTAGAAAGCTAAGTGGGCTTGATTGTGGGGAAAAACTCCACATTTAAGAGTGCTTGATCCAGAGGAGTTCTAGGATGGGTGACCTCCCGGAAATTCCTGGTGACCTAGTGCAAGCGCTGGAAGTGATGATTGACACTATGTGATTCATTTCACTAGTTTCAATCCCACTTCTTCACCACTGTGAGCATCAATCGATGCAATGAGTGCTAAGTGGACTATTCAAATATCATGAGAAATTATTCAGTTACGACTACCTCTCATGGAAATGGTCATGAAAAATTAGTCAATTATGACTACCTCTCATGGAAATGGTCATATATTTATGACTTACTTAACGCAGTCGAATCCCAAAAATGATATCTGATATAGAGTACCATTAAGCACTAGGTAGTGTCGAGCTTGGTGGTAGATGAAACGATGACCATTTGACGTTAAATCTAGGCGGAACCATTGTGTTTGGGGGTAGAAAAGGATGTCTCCATACCAATGATCAATAGATTCAACCAGATAGACGGATTCATCGGGCATTGGATCATGAGATAATTCATCTAGGTTGACTTTGGGAATTTTTGACAATAATTCAGTGAAGACTAGGGATTTCTTGGCGTTGGCAGTAGAAAAAAACAACTTGAATTGTTGGATGATTACAATCCATTTGGAATATTTTCCTCCAATAATTGGACAAGAGAGGATGTGTCTCATATTATTTTCCAAGGAAATGATTGTAGTTTGTCGCAGCAATATGTAGTGACATAGGAAGTTGACGAAAAAGACAACTTCCAAGGATAACTTCTCCACACGTGAATATCATAATTCACGCCCCACGAGGCCTTTTGAGAGATAATAAACCACATATTCACTAGCTTCATCATGTGTTTAAACCAAAACCATTCTAAGAGAGGATGGTGAGGCCACCAAGTAAAGGATAAAGTCACGCGAATAGTCAAAGGCACTAAGTAGTGAGGTGGAGACACGTTCATGTTTCAAGGCGTCAAATTATCTTTGAGCTTTATCATCCCACAAGTAAGATATCCCTTTCTTGAGCATGCGCATGAAGCCTTTCGTCAATTCGGCATAGTTCACGATGAAGAAGTTTACCTTCCCTTGCAAACGCTGGAGTTGTAAGATGGATTGTGGTGCGGGAAATTGAGTAATGGCCTTTACCTTATCTGGATCAACCTTAATCCCATGCTTAGAGACAATGAACCCAAGTAGACGCCTAGACTCAACAAAAAATACGCATTTATGCAGATTCATATGGATGTTGTAGAACCTACACCTAGAAAATATTGCTCGAAGCTAAGCGAGTTGTTGGGATCATTTCCTGGAATGAGCAGGGAGATCATCCAAGTAAGCTTGAAAAATGTGTCTTACATCATGAAATGCATAGTCCATGGCCCTTTGAAATGTGGCTCCTACATTCTTGAGACCAAATGGGATTTTTTGATGTGAAATGTGCCCCAAGGACAGATGAAGGTGGTTTTGTGTTAGTCATCCTACTTAATAGTGATCTGGTTGTATCCCGAGTATCCATCCATGAAGGAAAAAGATTCAAAACTAGCATAATCATCGATTATTTGATCAATGAATGGAGTTGGATAGTTGTCTTTTGGATAAGCAGCATTTAGATTGCGGTAATAAACACCAACCCAGATGGTACCTTGTTTCTTGTCTATTGGAACCATATTAGATACTGATTCAGTTAAAGGAACGGGATAGATGAAACCAGCACGTAAGATTTTTTCGACTTTTGTCTTGATGGAAGCAGCTTTGTAAGGGTGGATAGGTTGGAGTCTTTTCCGAACTAACATGGATTTGTCATATGTCCTAATATCATGCTCGACTATAGAAGGGTATATGTCAGGAATTTCCTCATAGGACCAAGCGAAAACATCGCGGAATTATTTAAAAAGGTAGTTGAAGCGTGTGATTTCCTCAGGACTGCAATATGCTCCAATCTGAATGTTTTCCATGATACCTACTTTGACTGAGATGTCTACGAGCATAGTCTTCAAAATATTTCCCAAGTTGTCTTTCGCATCGATAGTATGGATAGCCGTATAAGTGGATGGAACAATCTCAGGTGGGTCAAAAGGCAGGATTTGTATAGATGACGCATCCAAATCAGATATCGAAGCGCAGTGATGAAAATTATCTTTAGGTCTCTCTTCTACAGACATGATCTCTCGAATAGCTTCATCCATAGGTAGGACTTCATCGAGGAGATATTTAGAAGGAGATGTGATGGGAGATAGGATGGTACCATCGGTCGAAACCAAAGTAGCGAAGGGATCAGATGTAGATTGGATGTCTTGATAAGCCAACTCAGCTGGTGAAAGTGGTATATGTTCTCCATAGGAATCAATTTCTGAAGGGGTCAGTAGGATCCAAGGATCAGTAGAACCATCAAGAATGGTGGAGATCATTGAAACCGTCTGTGGAACCTCAAGCGCTAGGAGACGAAAACAACCCAAGAGGTAGGATCCCTTCAAAAGACCGATACCAACACTGACATAAGAGTTAGGAATTCCTCCTATTAGGGGTATAGTGTTGCTGGACAACATGGAATAATCTAGGGTGAAAAATGATAGTTGATCCACTATAAATATTTTCCCATCTAGAGGAAATAGGATGAGTCGTAAAATCGAAGAGACAATGGCAGTCATGGCGTAAGACGAACTACAGCCCAAAAGGACATTATAGTCGAGATGACGATCCACAACTTCAATGTCCATTGTTATCATTTTCCCACTAAGAGTAATGGGGTAGATCGCAAGGTACCCTTTTGGGAGGAAGGTGTGGTCGTCAAAGGCTTTAATGGAATTCGACGGTGGAGACAACGTCGGAAAACCGAGAGCGAGCCAACATGAATTTGACATTACGCAGGTCAAAGCACCGTCGTCAATGACAGTTTGATGGATAGGTCTGCCCTTCAACACGACTTGCACTTGAAAGGCGATTTGATGAGAAAGGATAGGTTTTCACTTTTCCATATCAAATAATGCTAACATAGAATCCTGAGAGTCAATTCCATCGATTGTTGAAAGTAAATCTTTCCTTTATGCTAGACAAGTTTGCAACACTTTGAGAGCATACACAGTTGATGGTGCTTGCGCAAAATCTTCTACAACGTTGTAGGTTTGGGTAGGACATGTAGAATTATTATGTGTCGTGCGACGAAGGGTCACTTTGGGGGGACGAACGACAAGGTTAGCAACTGGCCTTTCTAAATGAACATCGTTAGGCGGTGGTGGATTTTAACTCAAGGCAGTGTTTTGAGTCTCAATGACTGGATTTCCATAATTTTTGGCTTGCGTTTGAAGGTCAATTGTTTCCAAGCCGTAAATAGCCGATGACCCTTCACCAAAAGGAGGTGGGGGAGGACCATCATTGACCCCTTGTAGAGGTTGTGGTAGATTTGCAACAAGATGTTGTTGCTACTAAGTAGGGAATGGTTGTGTAGGACAGTACTGTCCTTCCAGTGTCCTTGTGTGCAAGAAATTTTGTGCATTCCTAAAGGCAAGAAAATGTATATGTCATGTGGTCCTCTGCCTATATCTTGTAAGGTAACTTGGTAGCTTTCTCTCTCCCTTTTTCATATTTGGTAGCAACTCTCTAATTTGGATTGTTCTGCGTCATAGGCTACTCCTCAGAAGGAGAGGTATTTTTCTTATTATTTTTGTTTTTGCTGCTTTGTTTTTGTGTAGACTGCACAAAGTTTACCACAACGATTGGAAGATAAAATGATTCAGTATTATAGGTGGAATTGGCAGCTAAAGATAGCTGTGAAAATTTCCCGCTGAGTTGTTTTACAACATACCTACAGGTTGGGCCAACGAGACCATCAACATGCGCTTTGGGTTGTCGAGTAGCTGGAGAAATGAATTTTCGAGGGGCATGGGGGAGAAGATCATATAATGTGCCATATTGTGAATATATTAAGTCCAGATGTTTGGCACGAAATATAGAATGATCTTCAGTGGCCACACTAGCTAAGGCAACAGCCTTAGCAATGGGGGGGAGTAGCAACTTGCAGAACTAATCTACCAACAGGTGATCCAAAATTGGTTCCTTTACAAACCTCCTCTTACATCTCCATTCATGGATATGATCAGAGATGTGGGTGGCAGTGTCTTGGCATAAGGTGGTAAGAATTTTAGTTCAGGTCTCATAGTGGATAGGGAGCTGTAATTGTTTAAAAAATTCCACTGCTAGGGCTCCAAAGGTGTTAACTGACGTACGTGGTAACTCAATGTACCACTTTCCAGCATTTCTCGTGAGGGTGCAGGGGAAGATTCTGAGCTGAATGCTATCATCCACCATGGAATTTGATGTAGACCATAGATGATAGGTGGTGACATGTGTAGCTAGGACATCCCCTTGTTTACCTTCGAACTTGGGGATATCTGTAGGTATCTTATGCGGTATAGGAGGCCAATGTAGGTTATGTTTGAGGGGATCATTTGTCAATTTAAACACATATGGGATATCTAAAGTTTCCAAAAATGTAAATGGTGTGGGTGCCCCTGAATATGACCAAGGAGGTGTTTGATGATCAGTAGGAACTAATGATCCTCCCATCAGATCATTTCCAATAGGATATATAGGACTTATCGGATAATAATTCCCTTGTAGTGGTGGTGCATACATATATGGTGGTTTTCCATATGGGATGTTAGGCTGAGGTGAAAATTTTGGTTTCCCCTAGGATAGTAAGTTCCCCCTTAACCCAATTGATTTTGACGAGGGGGTTCCCAAATGGACGCAACAATATTCAGCTGTGGGATGTTGTTAGCCACATAATTAAAAATTGGAGTGTGACCTACACCAAGATATTGACCATTAGAATGATGTAAATATCTCAGCGATGACCTAGGTTGTCCTATAGACTAAAGGGGTACAGAGGTGCCCCCTACTATATATGTGTTGGAAACATTCACCCTTGGCATCTGGGTATGGGGATTAAAACTCAGCAAAAGATTCCAATCGAAAGGTTTACTGGAAGGATTCATGCTAGCAGCACTATGAGGAGCGGTAGCCGAAGTTCCGGGAACATATGAGAAAGGAGTGGTGGTTGGGATGTAGTGAACTCCACTCATAGATGGTGTAACTAAGTTGTTGGGACCAAGAATAATCTAGCCAGTAGGGTGACCTAACAGTTGCGTAGAACTGACAATAGGTGGGGGGAGGGTAAGTGGAGCAAAGTTTTCCACAAAGGCCCATGCCCCACTAGTTATCATTGGTATATTGGATGTGGGTAAAGACGAAGACATCACAAGTATTGGTGCTACCTGAATCAACATCAGCCCAAGGGGAACATAGAGAGGAGGATGATAAGGAGGTAAAACTCCTTCAGTGAAAAAATCCTCAAGAATATAGTGTCTTGAGAAGTGGTATGTGAATCAGGGTTCAACACTGGAGATTGTTCTCCTAAAGAGGAAGAATTTGGATCATCGAGGCTCGACAAATAATCTAGGGTCATTGTAGGAAGACCTCTTTCTCGCCTTTTCAGATGACGAGGGCCAAAAGTAGCCATGATGACAGATACATTTTCTCAAATTTTTTGAAGAGATATTTTATTTATAGTCTTAGTGATAACAAACCAACACCTAAAAAATAAAAAAATAAAAAAATCTGTAATATTGCCAAATGGGGAAGCAACAATATATGAACACAATAATGGAAAGAACAGTGAATAAATCAACACACTATGATATGAGACAAATGTACAACCATTTATTAAACATATCAGCAAATAATAGGCACAAGATCTTGAGGATCAAGTCACTCAAGCAATACAAAACAAGCCTCTACAAGCAAAATATGCCATCACATGAGAAATAGATGCTGATATGAGCTGAAAGCGCGGGTTTTAGGGAATACTGCATTACTACATAAATATATATCAATGTAGATATGTTGTTATATAGCTCAAATAATGCTAGGAGTGAAGATCTAGCCTCCTAGACACCTTTCCAAGAGAACCCAGGAAGGGTTTCCAGAAATGCACCCAAATACAAACGGTGATCTATAGCCCTAGGACTGAAGAGTCACTGCAAACTAAAGCTCATGAAATATAAGGATGAAATAATATATATCTTATGTATATCTCCTCAAGGGTCTCCTCCAATGAAAGGCTGAACCCTTCACCTCCAGGAAAACACTCTAAAAGAGCCAAGAGATCCTCCTCTGAAACTGCCCTAAAAAATAATGCAATTCTAGACTAAAAATGCATTGTGAATGATAGGAATAGATTGGCCTGGTGACAAATATCTGAAATGTGCTCAAGAACCCTCCTTATTGATCTCCCAAGAGAAGGAATCCTTCCTCCTATGGAAAAATAGCTCAGAAAGTGGGTTTCTCAACCCTCCAATGTAACACCCTGTAACACAACACAAATCTGAACAGAAAATGTGTTGTAGCTTAAGAATGAAGCATGGCCAGAATGTTGGATATGTGGAATTGATAGATCAATACTCTCCCAAGAGGCCTCTCAAGGAAATAGGTAGGATTCCTAACAGGGAACACCCTGTGCTAAACAACACCAGCAATCTTAGCTAAACAACTGAAGAGAGCAAAAGTCTAAATAAACATATCAAAATAATAATCATAACATAAACCATATGGCTTCCGTCCTCTTCCTTATAAACAATGTGAGCCTTATCACCTTGGGTCCCACTCATTATGGTTTCCACCATCATGCAATCAATCTCCCTCCAAAACTGCGTTGTCCCACCATTAATGCCACTCCTCCATAACAACGTTGTTTGATTTGGTCAAAGTTTACCGATTCAACATGCTCCAGCCCCTTTTCACACCTAAGGGTATTCAATCCAACTTTTAGATGACCTTCATTCACACTAGGAGTGTCTTTTACTCCTACTAAGGAGATTTATGGGTCACCATACCCTCTTATTCCTCCATCTAAGAGAAAAATCAAAATTTAATATTCCAATTAGTTGTGTGCTAATTTAGGAATATTATAGTCCTCCCCTCCCAAATGTTTCTTTTCCTCAAGAAACTGCAAGGATAGAATTGAATATCCTCTCCTCTTCCTCCTGCAGCATCCCCATGTGATAAGTTCCTCCAATGAACAAAATGTTGTCTCATCAATAAGTCTCCAAGTTGCTCCTCCCAAGTGTATAAGTATGCCTTTGGTGAAAATTCCAAATGGCTCTCATCATGAACAAGTGGGATATCCATGGAAGCAACTATATGTGGTCTAGAGGCCTTATTGAGGCATGGAATCTGAAATATATTGGGAACTATCATTCCCATGTGAAGCCTCCATCCCCAAGCTATCATCCACAAGAAGTGAGTCACCCTCCAACATGGCAACTCATGAAACAGGGCTGGTTCCAGGTGTATATCCTCTTCTTGTTCATTTTCTTCTTCCTCTTCACAATCTATGTAGAATAATTTCTTCTCAGCACACTTATGAACTTTAGTGTATTTGCTATCACAACTGTAGCAAAGCCCTTTTTCTCTTTTTTCTTCCAATTATTGTGGTGTCAACCTTGTGGGTTGTGGAAATCTAGGGCGTACCCAGGACCATTATTTGTAGATTGAGTGGTAAAATACGCCCCTTCGCCATAATTTTACATTCAATTTTTCTTGCCAACCTGAATGCCTTCTCCAGTGAATCAGGTTCTAAAACGCGAACTTCATGTTGGATGTAATCCTTTAAAGTACCTATGAAGAGATCAATCCTGCGTTCCTATGGAATATCAGTTAACCTTATATTCAATTTTTGGAAGTCCTCAATGTGATCCCCCACTGAACACTTTTGTTTGATATTTATCAATTGGCTAAAGAAAGTGTTGCTCTTTGTATCCTCATAATGTGCTATCATTTCCTCCATAAAAATTGACCAATTGACAATTTTTTTATGAGAGCAAAGCCATCGATACCATACAAATGTATTTTGTTCTTAATCAAGTAAAGGTTACCAATCATTAGCTTTTGTGTGTTTGCATTATGGAATCAAAAAATATTATCACATACGTGGTATCCATGTTACAGGATCCCGTCCATCAAACTTCCTCATATCCATTTCCGGAATATGGTGGTTATTCCTGCCAACATTAGATTTTATCAAATCACAATTAACATTGATTTTGTTCTCATCATGAGGTTATTCTACTATCTTTTCACCATTCTTGTATCAACTTTGTCAAACCTTCGATGTCCATTTTTAGACCATTCTTCATGTTTTCCATCTTAGCTTCCATGCCAGCTTCCATGCCATCCATCTTAGCTTCCACTCCATCCATCTTAGCTTCCACGCCTTTCTTCAAACCATCCATCTTCTCTTCCATGCCTTTCTTCAAAACTTCCATTTAATTTTTTGTTGCTCTTTGCGAGAGTGAAATTTGTTGCACTTGCTCTTGTAATTTTGATAGATCATGTTGCAATTCTTCATCTTCATGAGTCATAGTAGAGCCTTATGAAGGCTTAATGGGTGTTGAATTATTTTTATGGGGCATATTTTAGAACCCAATACTGATATATATTCTACAATATGCCCTTGGAATCAATTCAAATTGATTCTTCAAACAAGACTTGTGCAATTCGGAAAAAAAAATATACACCTTTTTCTTGCTTTTGAGGAGCTCGATATTGAAATTGGATTATCTCTATGATTGCAGAACTTCAATATTTGAATTGCTGTGCCTCGCATCAACCTCTGAATTATCTTTCGAATACCACGGGGTCGGCTTTGATTTGGATTCTCCAAGACAAAGTTGTGTCCAATCTCCAAATGACCTAATTATCATTTGGTTCGATACGAAACTAGCAACAGTACTTTCCATGTGTCAGCATTTCGTGTTACCTGAGCCTGAAATTGATATCCAAGAAACTAAAGGCCGTGTACTTGCGACCAATTTTGACGGCACTCCAATCCAATCTCCAGAGAGAGAGTTATTGAAATTTTCCCACGATCACCTCTTTGAGATGAAATTCAGGAGCCTGAAAAAGCACTACCTTCCACAGATCATATCTCCAAAAATGTTACGAACCAAGCTCTGAAATGTTTTGACGAATTTCCTCAGGATTTCAACTTCGCACCATATGAATTTCAAATTTTGAACCTTCGTAGAAAAAAATTTATAGCGCAAATGCCACGATGACCTGTTTAGGAGCCTGAAAACAGACCTAACTTCCACAGATCATATCTCCGAAAATATTGCAAACCAAGCTCTGAAATTTTTAGACAAGCTTCCTCAGGATTGCGGCTTCGCACCCTAAAAATTTCAGCTTCTGAAAATTCGTAGAAAAAAATCTATAGCGGAAATTCCACGATGACCTGTTTGGAGCAGCGAAACCCTAGAATCCAAAGCTCTGATACCAAATGTTGTGTAACCAACTCCAAAAAGAGAAGAAAAGAGATATCAACGCCTTAGAAATGAGCCACTTCGAAGGGGCAACCTCCAATACATTACATAAATGAACAATTCTTTGATGATACAATTTACAAAACCTCCTTTCTATATATAGAAGTCCATGGGGCCATAATGTAATCCTAGCGGGCCACAATGTAATCCTAGCCGACCTAACAATAATAATTTAAGGGCACAATAATAAAAAAATGGGGGTTTCAAGGGTACAATAATAACAATAAAGGGGTTACACTAACAACAATAAGGGACTATACTAGTAATATAGGGACCTAAAAATGTATGTGAGATTCCTTACAAAGTGGTAGTACCTACTGATCCTCCAAGGCTAAGGAGTAGCCCCTTTGCACCATGATAGTGCCACCACCTACTCCTGCAACATTATGAAAAGTATGGAAGAAAATCAATCCATACTCCTCCAAGAATATCCAAAGCAACTATTATCACCCAAAAAGTTTCAAAATATCATTGTGTCAATTTTGTTTTTGGTCATGGTTCTAAATTCGGTTTAGAAGCCAATTTAGGATTTGGTTAAGGGTAGGTTAGATTTTTATAAGTTCAAAGGTCATCATTAAGTTCAAATAAAGTCTTTTAAAGGTCCAACCATTATCAAAAATCCATAATTTCCATTTGGGAGTCATTCAATAAATTTTCAGGTAAAAACTCTGCAATTAGCCAAGAATCCACGTTTTTGTAGCGCCACTAGTTCAAAAAATTTGATTTGCACTACCAAAGCGCAAATAGTTTCGTAGCACAAACAGGGAAAAATACATTTTTGGCGCTATGAAAGCGCGGTTTCTTAACTGTCTTGTCATTTGAGCTGAAATATGTCAAAATCCGTTGGGAAATGATAGGTTAGTGGTATGATGAGTTAGTTAGTGATGAGATTCAATGTACTTACCCATATTGCAGTCATCATTTTTCATGATAGGGTATGAATGAGGCATAATTTAGTTATGAGATGATATTTCAAATTCAAAATCTTGATTAATTGGTCATTCTCGTTTCCTTTGCCTCCATTCGAGTGTCTAAGCTCTGAACTGTCAAGCCAAACCTGTGGTTGTTCAATACAAGTTTTCTTCATCTTAATCAAGCGAGGTTGATATAAACTAATCAAGCGAGGTTGTTGTTTGACATATTCAGGCGAGGCTAATTCAATTTGTCAAGCGAAGCTGACAAGTTTTTTGTGAAGCATGGCAGAGGAAAAGAAAATCCACAGAGGGGGACACTGCTTAAGACATGAGCCTGAAAATATGAAGGCCATAGTTGAAGACCTAGTAGTGATGGAGGCATTCAGCAGAGTAGGTTGTCTTTGGTTTTGTGAATAACTGTAGGGTTGCCACAAACAGTTGTCTAAAGAACTTTCCTTGCACTTCAATGGAACAACTACCAAGGTTGGGATGCTAAGTGTGCCAATTACCCCAGAGATTATTGTTGTTGTGACAAAAATACCAAGGGGTCAAGAAACTTGGTTCAAAAGTTTCAAATTTGATATGGAGCCATGCAAAGAATTCATGAAACCTGAGTATGTAGATATGGACCTCAATAATGATATTCCTAGAAGCTGCATCAAAGACACTTATGCAAAGCTGCTGCTCAACATCCAGAGATATTTTACATGTGAAGGCAGATATCATAAGGTCTACACATCATTTCAAGCTACGTCTGCATTTCACAGGTAAAATTTCACTTGATTTTCCCTTTTACCTGCATAGGAGTCTTGCTAAAATGGCTGATAACATACAAGCCAAATCTGAAGGTTGTGAAACATCTTTGTTTCATCATGGTTTGATGAAGTTATTGATTTTGAATGAGCTTCAAAATATAGGTAGGTATTGGTCATATTTTTTGTTTATAAATGGTTTTGAGTTGGAAACATTAACTCCTGCTAGAAACCCTAAAACTAAAGGAACTCCATCACCACCAGTAACAGAGTCTAATCACCCTGTAGTTGCAAAACCAAAGGAATTTGCAAAACTGAAGCCAAGGAAACAAGGTGAGAAAAGGACAGAGCAGACACAAGTGCTTGATACTCCAACTCCATCACCTACAAAACAGAGGTCTAATATTTTCAAAGAGACAAAACAGAAACAAGATGTCAGCATGTAGGAAATCAAAAGAGTAACAAGAAGCCAAGCAGTGGCATTAAAGGAAAAATTAGTTGCTACAGATACAGAGGACAACCCAGCGATAAAGGGAAACTTAGATGACATCCTGCATGCAATTGACATAGAGGAGACACCCATTGTTCAAGCTGAGTTCATTGGGGTAGATGAACATAAACAGAAAAAGGCTAAGTCTGCAAAGAAGCTTGAGTTTGAGGGTGAAAATGCAGCTTTTATCTTTCAAGCTAGAAAGCCTTTAACTAGGCATGCTAAGAAACTTAAGAAAGGCAACAAGGAAGTTTAAGAAAATATTGAAATAGCTAAAGCCCCTGAAGAAGTGATTGATCTCTCAACACCTATAGAGAAGAATATAGCCAGCAGAACAAAAGAGGGAAAAGAAGAAGTGACAAAGAAAACAAAGTTTAAACATCTTGAGGAGAAATTGAGGTTGGCAAACCAAGAAATTGTTGTGATGAGAAAGAGGGCTAGAAAGCATAGTATTGAGAAAGCAGAGTTCAAAATAATGAAGGAACTGTGGGAAGGTAAAACTGGTTCTATGTCTGAAACCCCAAGCAGTGCAGAGCAGTTTTTCACATGGACTGTCCTAGCAATAAAGGAAGCCAAATTTGTCACAGTAATAAATACTCACTTGAGAGCTAGTAACAGGAAACTTAAAGGTCAAGTGGAAGACTTGGAGCAGCAGCTGAAAGTGATTCAGGATGAGTTAAAGAACAAAGGTGCAAAATGATAATCATTAAAAAGTCAAAAGCTAAATCAAGTGAAAATTAAGAAGGAACCTCATGAAGACTGCGTTTTTCAGTTCATATAGCTTTTTGATTTGATGAAATCAGTGTTATTTTGAGTTTTGGCACATTTATAGTTTTCACTTTGAAAAAATTTGGACAAAACGGCTCACTCAGTTGTTTCGTAGCGCAAACAGTGTAAAAGGAGTGAAAAGTGCTACGAAACTGCTATAGCAGCTTTTTTCACTCTTTCTCATAAATTTTTTAAGGGAAAAAGTATGAATTATGACCTGAAATGTATGGGAGGATGTATTAAATGATAATGAAGATAATCCCGGAGGAAAGAAATCAAAATTTTGAAGGAAAAAGGATAAAAGAGCAATGCTACGAAAGGCGCTACGAAACTGTGTTTTTTTCGTAGCGCAGGTCTATTTCAGCTTATTTGGACAGTTTGATGATGTTTTTGGATAGCTGGAGTTAGGGAGGATTTTGGGCAGGTGTTATTTCAATTTCTAACAGGAAAATACCTCGAAATGATGAGTTCATGATGGTCAGTGTGTCTCAAGGGTGCAAAGGACCCTATGCCTAGAAAACATGGCACTATTTCCTACTTTAATGGAGGTCAGCATTATGGTCATAAAGATCTGAAGCCTATCATCTAGATTCGACCATGTGTTAGTACACCTAGAAAATGATGTAATTTAATTAAGATAAGGTTGTTATAGATAGGTGATTAAGAGTTTGAATCCTATTTGTAATAAGATTGTTTAGTAGATTAGCTGCCTTGTTGAAATAAATACCATGTCATATGGTTAGGCAAGGTGTCAAGAGTCAAGAGTTCGATGTATCTAGCATAAGATAAGGTTATATGATGTTGTAAATGGTCTATAAAAGATCAAGAATTCGAATATGCTAGGGGTTGGACATTTTAAGCAAAGGACTGTGTTTATTGTAAGTGACTGGTTTTCAGCTTAATACAAATATTTCTACTTAGCCAACTTGAGATTCATAAAGAGTTCTAGTGTGTTCTTGTTCTAATTGCATCTTTTTACTATCCTATGGCAGTGGTTTTTGTTTATGTTACTCAGAATTCATCTTTGATGCTCTAACTTCCTATATAGACAAACTGACTGTGTTTTTTACAGTTTCACATGTGTATCTATTGACTAAACTCTGATATGCCTCAACTTCTATGCTAAGTAGATTGATTGGTTTGACTGAAACTATTTTGACTCCATAACCCCAATGTGCACTTGCTGATGTGATTTACAACCAATATCTATCATTTATATGCTTATTACCCCACATAGAGTTAGCCATCTATACTTTGTATGAAAATCATTAACCCTTGAGAGAGCCCTCTCAAGTTGACGAGGCTAAGCCTCAATCAAAAGATTGGTTTGAAACAGTTGCATGAGATTGATTTGATTAGCAGCCTATCAGGTCTAATTTTGTGATATCATTTTGGTGCGTCTGTTGGGAGCCTAAAGATTATATTTTCCCGAAATTTTGAAGTTGAATTTCTGAAGGTAGCAAGAGCTCAGGAAGCTTTTCGAGGCTACATCTACCTTGGTGACTCCATTTAGAATTTATATGATCAAAGGTGGCTTCAAGAAGGAGATACACGAGGAGTAATACTGACCTAGATCCACCTACCATCATGGACAATCCAAACACCATTTCCAGAGGCAGTAAAGGCATTTCTAAAATATCAAGTACTCCATCACATTCGAAATCCTTGTCCTCTAAAATTTTAAGAAGTCCTGAAGATAAAAGATTTGATGATAAAATTCAAGAGGTTTTGTTTAGATCAGAAAGTGAAAAAGAGCTAACTGAAATTATATTAGACTTGCATAAGAGAGGTATTGATACCTCAGCTCTAGTAACACAGGAAGAAAAAGAAGAGTTTTGGGAAGATGTTACTTTTGAGTTTTTGTTGGAAAAAGTCTTTAGATAAATTGAAGGAGCTTGATCCTTTTGAAGTTTTGTTTAAAATTAAATCTAGTTTGCCTCTTCCAAATTGGATTTCAATTGTTAGTGGACCACAAAGACCAAACAATCCTCCTCATAACAGTTTTTCATCATCTATTTTTTCCATACCTAAAGCTACTACAATCCCTTTAACCATGGCTGGAAATGTACCTCCTCCACCTACTGCACCTGCTAGATATGCTCCTCTTGTTCTTCCATCTGTTTTACATGACCTCCCTAGCAAATATGCTGCTAAAATCAAAACTTGGGGAAGTGATGAAGACATTACAGCAAAAGAACATGTAGACCAATTTAATGATTTTATAGACAGGGAGGAGGTTGATGATGAAGATGTTAAGTTGAGATTGTTCGCTCAGAGTTTTACTGGTGAAGTTATGAAGTGGTATAAAGCCCTTACTCCTGGAAGTATTCATAATTGGAATGAGTTTGAAGATACTTTTCTAAGAAAATGGGGAAATAGAACTAATCCATTACAAGCCCTCACTGAGTATAGCACTTTGAAAAGCGCTGTTGATGAATCTGTTTAAAAATTTTCAAAAAGGTTTAATAAGGTGTATGACTCTATTCCTGCCCATTTGAAAGCACCACAAGACTTAGCTCGAATGAGATATGTTGAATCTTTTAATTATGAGTTTTCTATACTGTTGAGAGAAAGAGAATCCCCTTCACTTGCTGAAATGAAAAATGATGCAGTGAAGGTGGAGGTTAATTTAATAGCAGCTAAAAAATAAAAAATAGGTAAGACTAAGTTGAAAGAAGAAGAGAAGCCTTCCTCCTCTACCTCTCAAGATAATCTAGATTCAATGATGAAAACAATGGAAAATTTGATGGATAGGTTGGCCCTTGGGAATACCTCTGCTCCTCCTACACAACATGAACCTCAATTTAGAAACCCTCAGTTCAGGAGACCTCAGAATCAGCAATGGCCAAGGGAAAACATAAATCAACAGCCTGATCCTCCAGTGATACCTCCTTTCCAACAGAACTTGGTTGATGAAGAAGATGATCATGAAATTACCGAAGAGTCTATTCACTGTTTTGATGAGGAAATGTATCGAATTTTCTTGACTAAAGAAGAGCATGATCAATTAGACCAAAGTAATCATGGAGAGGAAACATCAGATTATCTAAAGGGCTATCAACATGCTATTTTTGAGATGCAAAAACGATACAATCTCAGAAATAGAAATGTGCCTACCATTGCAAACAAAGCACAACCTAAGAAAGATACATATAAGGTTGTTGAGGGAAAGAAATATGCTCCTAAGGTCGCTAAAGGTAAGAAATATACACTAGCTATTCCTCCTATCAAAGAAGCTGAAAAATCTGTTTTTGTTTTCAGCCTTGAGAATGAAATTTCTATATTAAAATACCAGTCCCTTTTGCTGAGATTCTCAAGGTAAATGAATATAGAAGCAGGATTATCAAAATGTTGAATTCACAACCAGGAGCTGTTGATATCTTGAATGTATTAGAAGATCATCCGACCATATACTTGGGTCCAAGACTAGAAGATGAACAGAATGAGGAGGTGCCTCGTTTTTATGTGAGCCTTAGCATTCACGACATGAAATTGCATAATGCTATGTTGGATTCAGGGGCCTCTCACAATATTATGCCCAAAGTAATCATGGAAAGAATGGGGTTATAAATAACTAGGCCATATAAAGACTTGTTTTCTTTCGATTCGAAAAGAGTTCAATGCATTGGTTTAATCAAGGATGTTGTTGTTGGTCTAACAAAAATTCTTTCTAAAACTTTTGTCTTGGACATCGTGGTAGTAGACATTCCACCGAAGTTTGGTATGCTATTGTCAAGGTCATGGGCAGCAAAAATCAAAGGTATAATGTAGATGGACCTTACTTATGCCACCATTCTTATTTTTGGTGAGCAAAGAAGACTATATCGAGAGACAAGAATGGCCTACATGGTGAGTAGTAAAGACAAACCCCAAAATTTTCCAATTTATGCTCTTGTGCTCTTGATAATGAACTTGGTTCTGCTATTCTTTTCAATGAGTTGACTAATGAAGTAGAAGAGGAAAGGAAAGCAGAAAATCAAAGTTTTGAAATTCAGCAGTCTGAAAATCAGCAAACAAAAGATCAACAAGTCAGTGATAAGGAGGAAGAAGGTTGGTGGTCTTTGCATTTTGATGGATTAGCAGGCAGAGAAGGATCAGGAGCAGGGATTTGGATCACAATTCCAAGTGATGAGAGTAAGTTATTTTCCTATAAATTAAACTTTGATTGCACGAATAACATGGTTGAGTATGAATCCTTGATTTTGGGCCTAGAGGCTTTGAAAAGAACGAATGCTCAAAACATTTCTGTTTTTGGAGACTCAGAGTTAGTAATTAAACAGGTTGAAGGTGTTTATCAAACAAAAGATACAAGGATGAGGGCATATAGGAACTTAGTTTTGGACATGTTGGAAAACTTTCAAGCTTATTCATTCATGGTCAAAACTAGAGAACAAAACTCCATTGTTGATTCTCTTGTTGTCTCTGCAAGTATTTCCATAATACCTATGCATTCCACAGAAAAATATGAGGTTGAGATTCGCCATAGACCAGCTATCCCTGATAATATTACTCATTGGAAATTTTTTGAGGATGATCAACAAGTGAAGAACTTTATTGAGCTGAAAGAAGAGTTTGAAAATATACAAGTAGATCAACAAAATATGCTTGCTGAGTCTAAAGGGAAATCAGAAGTTTTGCAACTAAAGAACAATTCTATACCGAAGGGACTCACACCTCATGAAAAACTTTTTGATTAGAATGATGTTTTAAATCACCTAAGATACAAGTTGATGATGAATAATTTGAGAGTTGTAACCTTGGTACAGTAGCTATGCCCAAAATGATTAAACTTTCAAAGTTTCTTTCAGCTGATATGAAGCTTAAATATGTTGAAATGATGAAGAGATTTATAGATGTTTTTGCTTGGAATTATGTTGATTTGAAAGAATACGACCCTACTATTATTCAGCATACTATTCCCATAAAAGAAAATGAAAAACATTTCAAGCAGAAGTTAAGGAAGATCAATCCACTTCTCATGCCTTTGATTGAGAAGGAGGTCAAAAAATTCTTTGATGCCAAAATCATTGTCCCAATCAGATTTTCAAATTGGCTTGCAAACTTGGTTCCAGTTAGGAAAAAGAGTGAAGAAATTAAAATATGTATTGATTTCAGAAATTTGAATAAAGCCTCTCTGAAGGACAATTATCCTCTCCCGAAGATGGACCAAATTTTGTAAAATATTGTTGGTTCTCAGAGAATGTCTATGCTTGATGGTTTTTCAGGTTATAATTAGATCCGTGTACATCTTGATGATCAAGAAAAAACAGTCTTTACCACACCATGGGGTACTTTCATGTACGCCAAGATGCCATTTGGTCTCATGAATGCAGGAGCTACTTTTCAGAGGGCAATGGATATTGCTTTTTATGAAGAGAAGGACAAGATGGTGGTTGTTTATCTTGATGACATAACAGTCTTCTCAAGGAGGGAAGAATATCACTTGAAACACCTAGAAAGAATTCTGCTGAAGTGTAGAAGGTTTGGCATCTCTCTAAATCCCACCAAAATTATTTTTTCTTTAACTTCAGGTAAATTACTTGGACACATCATTTCTAAAGATGGGATTAAGATTGATCCAAACAGGGTCAATGAAATTCAGAAGGTGGATTTTCCAAGAAGCAGGAAGGAGATTCAATCTTTCCTTGGAAACGTAAATTTTGTAAGGCGATTTATTCCTAATTTTACTGAGATTGTGAAGGACATAACAAGGATGTTGAAGAAGGGAGTTGACATTAACTGGATAGTAGAAGCAAGACATTCATTTGAGGAAATCAAGAGGGCACTCACACAAGCACCGGTATTGATCAATCCAGATTTCTCAAAAGAATTTCTAGTTTTTACTTTCGCATCAGAGAATACTATCGCTGGATTTCTGCTACAAAAGGAACATCAAGGTATTGAGCAGCCTATTTCTTTCTTTAGTAGGACATTAGCCAACTCTAAGCTAAAATATAATATAATAGAGAAGCAGACCTATGCCTTGGTGAAGGCTATCAAAGATTTTAGAATTTATATTTTGCATTCTCATATTCTGGCTTTTGTTCCTAATATTGTTGTGAAAGACATCCTCACTCAAGCTGATCCTGATGGTAAGAGGGGAAAATGGATTGCTAAATTTCTGGAGTGTGATATTGAGATTAAGCCAACAAAATTGGTCAAAGGAAAAGGCTTAGTAAAGTTGATGGCGCAGTCAAACTTTGACTGTCTTGCCATAAAATTAATTGCAGAAATATCAGAAATTCAAGATGAGGAAGAAGAACTAGTCTCTATTGAAGAAAAATACATCACTTCAGATTGGTACAAGGAGGTTTTTTTGTCCTACAACATCATAATTCACCTGCTGATCGAACAAAGTCTAAGGAAAGGTTTGTTAAGCTAAAATCCTTGAGATATTTATTTTTGACAGAAATCTGTTTTGGAAGGATACCGGCGGAATTTTGCTGAATTTTTTGTTGGAAGAAGAGGCTGATAAAGTAATTGAGGAGTTCCACAAAGGAGATTGAGGAGGTCGTCATTATTGGAAGGCCACAGTGAACAATATTTGTATAACAGGGTATTATTGGCCTACAATGTTTAAGGATGTCTACAAAAAGATTGTTGCATGCCATGAATGCCAGATTTTCGAGGGTAAGAAGAAGCTTGTACCTTTACCTTTAAAGCCTATCTTTGTGGAAGAACCATTTCAGCAGTGGGGGCTAGATTTTATTGGAGAGATTCATCCATCATCATCAGGTCAGCATCGCTGGATTCTTACATCAACTGATTACTTCACCAAATGGATTGAAGCAATCCCAACTAGGAAAGCAAATGATTTTGTGATTATTTCTTTTTTAGAAAATAATATCTTGTCTAGGTTTGGTTTCCCCATGAATATTATAACGGATAATGCACAGGCATTTAAGTCTAAGAAGTTGATCAATTTCTGTCATCAATATCATATTACTCTTGGGCATTCTACTGCATATTATCCGCAAGGGAATGGTTTTGCTGAATCTTCTAACAAGAGTATTGTGAGGATCATTAAAAAGATGTTGCAGGATAATAAGAAGGCTTGGCATTTAAAGCTGAAGTATGCCTTATGGGCTGATAGGATATGCACAAAAAGGTCAATTGGAACCTCACCATATGAGTTGGTATATGGGGTTGAGGCCATTTTTCCTACATCTCTAGGGGTACCTGTCATGAAGCTGATTCAAGGGTCAGAAGAGGAACCCAATGTAGTCCAGAGGAGAATCAATCAGCTAATAGCTTTGCAGGAGAAGAGAAATGAAGTTTATAAAAGAAATCAACAATCTCAAAACAGAATCAAGAGGACATTTGATAAGAATATCAAGGAGGAAAGTTTTCAAATTCAGGATGAAGTGCTGAAATGAGAGGCCAGAATTGAAGAGAAAGGCAAACATGGTAAGTTTGAGAACTTATGGAAAGGTCCTTTCAAGATAGATGCTTTCCATGGAAACAATACTTACATACTGCAAGAGGTGGATGAAAAATCATATGCTAGAGGACCTATCAATGGTAGGTTTTTAAAGCATTACTCTTCCTAAAAATCTGATTAATCATTCATGTCATTGCACATATTCCATTTTATGAGTTTTTCTGCTAATAATGACAAGCTAAATCAACAAGCTTGAGCCCGAGGTGAAGGCCATTAGAGCTTGAGGAGAAAGTTTGGCAATTTCAAATTTTTTCTGTTTTGGTCAAGAAATGGATAGTAGCACTGGAACTACTGGTTCTTAGTGTACCACAGGGGCACACTATCCCAAGTTGAGCCACTATTATCACCCAAAAATTTTCAAAATATCATTTTTTCAATTTTGTTTTTGGTCATGGTTCTAAATTCGGTTTACAAGTCAATTTAGGATTTGGTTAAGGGTAGGTTAGATTTTTATAAGCTCAAAGGTCATCATTAAGTTCAAATAAAGTCTTTTAAAGGTCCATTCATTGTAAAAAATCCATAATTTCCATTTGGGAGTCATTCCATAAAGTTTCAGGTCAAAACTCTGCAAATAGCCAAGAATCCACGTTTTCGTAGATCCACTAGTTCAAAAAAGTTGATTTGCGCTACGAAAGTGCTAATAGTTTCGTAACGCAAACACGGAAAAATACATTGTCGGCGCTACGAAAGCACAGTTTCTAAACTGTCTTGTCATTTGAGTTGAAATATGTCAAAATCCGTTGGGAAATGATAGGTTAGTGGTATGATGAGTCAGTTAGTGATGAGATTCAATGTACTTACCCATATTGCAGTCATCATTGTCATGATAGGGTATGAATGAGGCATAATTCAGTTATGAGATGACATTTCAAATTCAAAATCTTGCTTAATTGGTCATTCTCGTTTCCTTTGCCTCCAGTCGAGTGTCTAAGCTCTGAAGTGTCAAGCCAAACCTATGGCTATTCAATACAAGTTTTATTCATCTTAATCAAGCGAGGTTGTTGTTTCACATATTCAAGCGACGCTGATTCAATTTGTCAAGCGAGGCTAACAAGTTTTCTGTGAAGCATGGTAGAGGAAAAGAAAATCCACAGAGGGGGACACTGCTTAAGACATGAGCCTGCAAATATGAAGGCCATAGTTGAAGACCCAGCAGTGATGGAGGCATTCAGCAGAGTAGGTTGTCTTCGGTTTTGTGAAAAGTTGTAGGGTTGCCACACACAGGTGTCTAAAGAATTTTCCTTGCACTTCAATGGAACAACTACCAAGGTTGGGATGCTAAGTGTGCCAATTACTCTAGATATTATTGCTGTTGTGAAAAAAATACCAAGGGGTCAAGAAACTTGGTTCAAAAGTTTCAAATTTGATATGGAGCCATGCAAAGAATTCATGAAACCTGAGTATGCATATATGGACCTCAATAATGTTATTCCTAGAAGTTGCAACAAAGACACTTAAGCAGAGTTGTTTCTCAACATTCAAAGATATTTTACATGTGAAGGCAGATATCATAAGGTCTACACATATCATTTCAAGCTTCTTCTACATTTCACAAGTAAAATTTCACTTGATTTTCCCTTTTACCTGCATAGGAGTCTTGCTAAAATGGTTGATAAAGTACAAGCCAAATCCGAAGGTTGTTAAACATATTTGTTTCATCATGGTTTCATGAAGTTATTGATTTTGAATGAGCTTCAGAAGATAGGTAGGGATTGGTCATCCTTTTTGTTTATAAATGGTTTTGAGTTGGATACATTAACTCCTGCTAGAAACCCTAAAACTAAAGGAACTCCATCACCACCAATAACACAGTCTAGTCAACCTATAGTTGCAAAACCAAAGGAATTTGCAAAACTGAAGGCAAGGAAACAAGTTGAGAAAAGGACAAAGAAGACACAAGTGCTTGATACTCCAACTCCATCACCTGCAAAACAGAGGTCGAATATTGTCAAAGATACAAAACAAAAACAAGATGTCAGCAAGCAGGAAATCAAAAGAGTAACAAGAAGCCAAGCAGTGGCATTAAAGGGAAAAACAGTTGCTACAGATACAAAGGACAACCTAGTGATAAAGGGAAATTTAGATGACATCTTGCATGCAATTTACATTCAGGAGACACCCATTTTCAAGCTAATTTCATTGGGTTAGATGAACATAAACAGAAAAAGGCTAAGTCTGCAAAGAAGCTTGAGTTTGAGGGTGAAAATGAAGCTTTTATCTTTCAAGCTAGAAAGCCTTTAACTAGGCATGCTAAGAAACTTAAGGAAGGCAGCAAGGAAGTTCAATAAACTATTGAAACAGCTAAAGCCCCTGAAGAAGTGGTTGATCTCTCAACACCTGTAGAGAAGCATACATCCAACAGAACAAAAAAGGGAAAAGAAGAAGTGACAAAGAAAATAGAGTTTAAACATCTTGAGGAGAAATTGAGGTTGGAAACCAAGAAATTTCTATGATGAGAAAGAGGGCTAGAAAGCATAGTATTGAGAAAGCATATTTCAAAAGAATGAAGGCACTGTGGGAAGGTAAAACTGTTTCTATGTCTGAAACACCAAGCAGTGTAGAGCAATTTTTCACATGGACTATCCTAGCAATTAAAGAAGCCAAATTTGTCAGAGTAATAAATACTCACTTGAGAGCTACTAACAGGAAACTTAAAGGTCAAGTGGAAGACTTAGAGCAGTAGCTCAAAGTGATTCAGGATGAGTTAAAGAACAAAGGTGAAAAATGACAATCATTAAAAAGTCAAAAGCTAAATCAAGTGAAAACTAAGAAGGAACCTCATGAAAACTGTGTTTTTCAATTCATATGGATTTTTGATTTGATGAAATCGGTGTTATTTTGAGTTTTGGCACATTTATAGTTTTCAATTGGAAAAAATTTGGACAAAACTGCTCACTCAGCAGTTTCGTAGCGCAAACAGTTTAAAAAGAGTGAAAAGCGCTATGATATTGCTATAGCAACTTTTTTCATTCTTTCCCATAAAGTTTTGAAGGGAAAAAGTATGAATTATGACCTGAAATTGCTAGGGAGGATGTATTAAATGATAATGAAGATAATCCTGGAGGAAAGAAATCAAAATTTTGAAGGAAAAAGGATAAAAGAGCAGCGCTACGAAAGGAGCTACGAAACTGTGTTGTTTTCGTAGCGCATGTCTATTTCAGCTTATTTGAACAGTTTGATTATGGTTTTGGATAGTTGGAGTTAGGGGGGAATTTGGGAAGGTGTTATTTCAATTTCTAACAACAAAAGACCTTGAAATGATGAGTTCATGATGTTCAGAGTGTCTCAAGAGTGCAAAGGACCCTATGCCTAGAAAACAGGGCATTGTTTCCTACTTTAATGGAGGTCAGCATTATGGTCATAAAGATCTGAAGCCTATCATCTAACTTCGACCATGTGTTAGTACACTTGGAAAATGATGTAATTTAATTAAGATAAGGTTGTTATAGATAGGTGATTAAGAGTTTGAATCCTATTTGTAATAGGATTGTTTAGTAGATTAGATATCTTGTTGTAATAAATACCATGTCATATGGTTAGGCAAGGTGTCAAGAGTCAAGAGTTCGATGTATCTAGCATAAGATAAGGTTATCTGATGTTGTAAATGGTCTATAAAAGATCAAGAATTCGAATATGCTAGGGGTTGGACATTTTTAGAAAAGGATTGTGTTTATTGTAAGTGACTGGTTTTCAGCTTAATACAGAGATTTCTACTTAGCCAACTTGAGACTCATAAAGAGTTCTAGTGTGTTCTTGTTCTAATTGCATCTTTTTACTATCCTATGGTAGTGGTGTTTGTTTATGTTACTCGGAATTCGTCTTTGATGCCCTGACTTCCTATATAGACAAATTGACTGTGTTTTTTACAGTTTCACATGTGTATCTCTTGACTAAACTCTGATATGCCTCAACTTCCATGCTAAGTAGATTGATTGGTTTTACTGAAACTATTTTGACTCTATGAGCCCAATGTGCACTTGATGATGTGATTTACAACCAATATCTATCATTTATCTACTTATTAACCCACATAGAATTAGCCATCTATACTTTATATCCAAATCATTAACACTTGAGAGAGCCCTCTCAGGTTGAGAAGGCTAAGCCTCAATCAAAAGATTGGTTTAAAACAGTTGCATGAGATTGATTTGATTAACAGCCTATCAGGTCTAATTTTGTGATAACAGCAAAAACAACCCTTGTTGCCTCCCCACACCATCACCATATAAACTATGGAGAAAAAATATGATGGTTGACATGAAAGATATCACATCACCCCAATACATCCAAACTCCTTGCTGCCATATGATGCAAGTGCCATGCCAAGATCCATCCACCAACCTACTCTTTGAAATAGAATGTGTCATATGATGACCAAACTCTTTCAAGAGTAACCAACACAGCCTTGCCTCTTGTTGCCCTGTGTCATAGATCTGCAAGTGGCTTTCCAGCCTCTTGCTCATCAACATCACCCATCCAACCAATGGTGAGTGTCTATCATCATGCTCAAAATTAGCATTCCTCCAATGGGGAATACCATCCTCCCAAATCAAATTTTTGTCTTTTCATTTCATGGGATGTTGAAATGAAATCTCCTGGAGATCTCCAAATGAAGACCACTCAGCAATGACCAAGTTGATCTCATAAGGATCCAGATAAGGTGCAGGAAAAAAATTCTCATCAAAATGTGAAATGCTTATCAAGAAGTACCCATCATAATAATGGAAGATTTCATCCCTCATAAGATACCCCCCATCAATCATTTGTCTGTCCTTTGGTATGCATGTAGAAAGGTCATTGGAATGCTCCAACAATGGTTGGGCCCCCAACTCAACATTGCTGCTCAATGAAAACGTCACTGGTCTCCATAATGGTGCAACTATTGTCTCAAGATCATGCCCAATGTTAATGACAGGTTGGCAAGCCCTCTTGTTGCAATTTGTTGGAGCCCTCATATTGGATATAAATATGAGGTGATCAAATCTCATTTAGGCACATCCAAAGTGCAACATAAAGCAAGAGAGAAGTTTGTTGAACAAGGAGATCTTTGTTTTAGGGCCACAGATTAGGGAGCTACTTCAGCGAAGAGAAGGGAAGATGTTTGGGTTTTCTTGTGACTGTTTTGAAGGGCGTGGAAGTCTGTTGTTAGGCCGAGTTCATGTAATATCCCAAATGGAAATAAATAGTAATATAAAGCACACAAACAAGGTACACAGCAACTAGAGACAAACCATGAGACAAAATACACAAAATGGAGAACGTTGAGCCATTTTATTAATACTGAGATATAAGAAATAAGTACAAAGGTGATCAGAATGATGGCACCTCGACTTGCACAAGGCAAGTGTTGAAATAATCTCAGGACAATGTGTGGAATGACTGCTCCCTCTATCCACTGCGTAATCTCCAAGCTACTGGAAAATGTTGCTGTGCTGCTGCAACTGCTGGAATGAAATGAGTCTTTGGGGCTGCTCCCCAACTTGGAAAATGTTGAAACTCTGGGAATGGCCTCCTCTCCCAATACCCAGAAAAGCCCAGAGAACTTTTCAAGAATGGTTGACCCCGGAAAATACCTCCTTTGAGGCACTACGCTATCCCTCAAGGGAAAACGCTGACCCTGAAGGCAACACTGCAAAATATGGCCTCTCCCTCTATAAAATGTCTCCAATAGGTAAGGGTTGATCCCTCCCCTAGTCCTTCGGTCTGAACCCACCGAAATAACCTCAATCTGGAACTTCCCCAACTAGAACTACGTCCTCCCTCTCCAAGACTGCGCAGTCTCTCAAAGGAATGCTCCTCAACAGCTGAAGCTTCGATCTCTCCCTGCAAAATATGGTAGGACTCCTCACCCGAGCAAGCACTCGAAGTCTCTCGGGGCTGAGGTTGGGATCTCCGCACGGAGACACCCGGCATACTGAACAGTATGTGCAGACTAGCTAAACAGCAAGCGTGCTCAATGTATAGAGACAAACTCCAAAATGCATAATCATCAATATGAGAAATGAGGTAGCCTCCCCTCTATTTATCTTTGGTGAGCCTCCCTCTCTCCTTGGCCCCACCACGTTCACGTTGTCTCTCTTTGGCCCACACTGCCAACTCATCTGCGCTGGATGGCCCATGCTGTCTAAGTGAGTCACCCCCTACGTTGTCACTTGGCCCCCTTGGCCCACATTGACCACAATGTTATGTCTCCTAGGTGACTTTTAGGGAGTGCGTTTTATTCTAAGTGAGTCACATTCTCCTTTTAACCCACTTTATTTATATTTTAACTATATAAGGCAAAATTCATCAAAATTAATATTTCCAATTAGCTGCTGCTAATTAGGAATATTACAGTCCTCCCTGCCAAAAATTGCTTGTCCTCAAGCAATGCCTGAACAAGCCTCCTCTCTAGCTGATGCTCCCCACCATCACTGTAAAATGTGCCTGGGTCCCAGATGCTCCACTGAATCTTCCTCGTCCTTTGTATCACCCTGATATGGAGGGATCTCTCAATGTCGGGATCCCAAGCCATCCTGTCCAACATGAGGCTCCACCTGCTCCACTCACCATCCTCCCATGCTAATGAAGTCCACCACTTCATCAATGACTCGCTAAAGCCCGATGGAAGATATACATGATATCCCCATGTAGTATACAACTCACCCCTAGAGGTTATCGAGCTGTGTATTGCTGTAATGCTCAAGTCCCCTGCTAATCTCGTAGAGGTGCCACCATGCTGATGCTGCGCTACTCTGATCATGAGATACTCCCAGTCATGTGCAGACTGTATCCTCCTCTCCTGAGACCTAGTGGTAAGAGATCTATGAGAGAAAAGCTCATCCGACCCAGGCATCGCCATGATGCCAATACCTACCCCTCTGAATGCAACTCTGAATCTCTGCAGCAACAGAGAAAGTCTGCCCTGCCATCCGATGAAGGCCTCCGTGTACCCCCATGTGCCAACCCAACAGTGAACTAGATCACTCTCTGTCCTAACTCCGACCATCATGAGACAGAATGGGCTATCAATCAACTGAATCTCTGCATCCCATAGTCAGACCTGCTACAGCATAGCTCTGACAACTGTGTGAATCCCTCCATGCCTCATCTCTAGATCCTGCTCGTGACTAATATAGAGGGTCCATATATCATGGAAAAACATGATATATGCTAACCTGCCATGTGTCTGCCACTATGTAGTATCGATGATCGCTGGAAGCCATATGTGACAAACATCCACCCCCTGAAGGCAATCAATAGATGGATATTTGATACTCGCAATTGACTCAAGGTATGTGGATCCCTCCAGTACCTGCCAACCATCTCCACTAGGTCTTCCATCCACCCTCTCGATACTATGTCGATACATTGTTTGGAGCCCAGACGCATACTAGGATGCTACCTCTGTTGTACCCAGTATCCTCTGCTCATGCATGGTCTCGACATGCCCTAAGAAAAGAGTGACGCATGTCTCCCTCATGACCCACTCCCCAAGCGTAGGCTCAGCGATCACTGATGTGCCACCCCTGCAGAGGATCATCTCATCCCCTGACCTGTGGCTGTCAACTAGCGCACCGACCCAGTGCCACTTCTAAGAAATCTCTCCCCTAGTGTGTTGAGTGTCATCCAAATATCTTGGGTGAGCCTCGCGTACCCCGCTGCTCATGCCCAAAGTGCCAAAGGACAACAACAAAATCGACTGTGCCCGTGAGTGATGTAGAAGAGGGTCGGGTGCGTGAGTCCCCACAGATACCGTCAAGTATCGTTCATCTGTCTCCCCATCGATCCTGGGTGAACTACCCCCAAAGGTAAGCCTGGTGTCCCTGTCCATGAGTCTCCCTGGAGGCAATACTCTAAGACTCTGTTGTGCAGCACCGTACGCCCTCGCATACCACCAATCATCCATGTACTCCTCGACATGCCACTGCACATTGAGGCATACCCCTGTACACTGCTGGATGCCCCCTACTACTGTCGTACCACTTGTACCGTCTCGTGCCTTGTCTGTGTCAAGGCATCGGTCACTCCTCGCGTGTTCTCAATGTGATGTAGGACACTCCTACTCCACAATGCAGTCCCACACACTACGGTACACCACCATGCAACTCCCTGTCCACCGGTAGTCCACTGCTCAATGCTAGAGGCTCCCACACATCCTTGGATGTGATGACCTAGAGTTGTGTCTCTACATGTCGGACCACCCCCAATCGGTATCATCATCTCCACCGTCGCATCACTATACCCGCCGTCGAATGGATCATCACTCCAAGTCCTCCCGGAGGGGTCCGAGAAGTGAATCTCCCTATGTGTCAGTAGTGATACCACCACTGCTCGGCTCCGCTGTGACCTCTATGCCCCGCACAAAGGTGAAGAATCCTTGGCTCATATACCACTGTAATATCCCAAATGGTAATAAACAGTAATATAAAGCACACAAACAAGGTACACAGCAACTAGAGACAAACCATGAGACAAAATACACAAAATGGAGAACGTTGAGCCATTTTATTAATACTGAGATATAAGAAATAAGTACAAAGGTGATCAGAATGATGGCACCTCGACTTGCACAAGGCAAGTGTAGAAATACTCTCAGGACAATGTGTGGAATGGTTGCTCCCTCTATCCACTTTTTAATCTCCAAGTTGCTGGAAAATGTTGCCGTGCTGCTGCAACTGCTGGAATGAAATGAGTCTTTGGGGCTGCTCCCCAACTTGGAAAATGTTGAAACTCTGGGAATGGCCTCCTCTCCCAATACCTAGAAAAGCCCAGAGAGCTTTTCAAGAATGGTTGACCCCGAAAAATACCTCCTTTGAGGCACTATGCTATCCCTCAAGGGAAAACGCTGACCCTGAAGGCGAAACTGCAAAATATGGCCTCTCCCTCTATAAAATGTCTCCAATAGGTAAGGGCTAATCCCTTCCCTAGTCCTCCGGTCTAAACCCACCGAAATAACCTCAATCCGAAACTTCCCCAACTAGAACTACGTCCTCCCTCTCCAAGACTGCGTAGTCTCTCAAAGGAATGCTCCTCAACAGTTGAAGCTTCGATCTCTCCTTGCAAAATATGGTAGGACTCCTCACCCGAGCAAGCACTCGAAGTCTCCCGGGGCTGAGGTTGGGATCCCCGCACGAAGACACTCGGCATACTGAACAATACGTGCAAACTAGCTAAACAGCAAGCGTGATCAATGTCTAGAGACAAACTCCAAAATGCATAATCATCAATATGAGAAATGAGGTAGCCTCCCCTCTATTTATCTTTGGTGAGCCTCCCTCTCTCCTTGGCCCCACCACGTTCACGTTGTCTCTCTTTGGCCCACGCTGCCAACTCATCTGCGCTGGCTGGCCCACGCTGTCTAAGTGAGTCACCCCCTACGTTGTCACTTGGCCCCATTGGCCCACCTTGACCACAACGTTATGTCTCCTAGGTGACTTTTAGGGAGTGTGTTTTATTCTAAGTGAGTCACATTCTCCTTTTTACCCACTTTATTTATATTTTAACTATATAAGGCAAAATTAATCAAAATTAATATTTCCAATTAGCTGCTGCTAATTGGGAATATTACAGTTCATAAGGAGAGTTTGGGATTGTTTTCAAGTGGTAATTCATCCCTAAACAGGCCAAAATGTTGATTGTCCTGTGATGATAAAGTCACAGGCCTGTAGTGGCTAGTTTGAGGGTCAAACAAGCCCTAAACAAGGAGTTGTAGGAGCCCATTCACACAGTGAAGTAATCAGCCTTGTGGAGGAGCCGCACTTTGATGAGGCAGAATTGACCAGAGATGGTGGAAGAATATGGGATGCAGTTGTACCCTAACAAGTGATCATATTTCAGCAGTGTTGAACAACAGTCTTCAAGGTATGTATCTTATTCATTGTTGATAAGTGTTGGGTCAAGCATTGACCAGATTGGATAGTATATTTTGGGGCCTGTAGAAGCCAATTGGAAAGGCTAACTTGGGTAGTTAGAAGCCTCTCTTAAGAGCAGATTCTACAGTGGTTGTATTGGGCATCACTAGACTGGCGGAGGGTAGCATGTTGATAGCCCAAAGTAGCCCTAAAGCAACATACAAGGACGTTGATTGTTGTGTGATTGGGTTAAGGTTGAAGCCTAATGTGTAGCTCTTTGAAGGACGAAAGAGGCTACTAGACTGGCAGATTGGAGCTCAAGTGTTGGCCAGCCTAGAAGAGCAGATTGGATCAGCCTGTGTTCATCGGAGCATAAGTGACTTGCAGTATTGATAGGTGGCAGCCCTCTTGGAGACTTTGTGTTGTCCTTTGATGGACTAAGGGGCAGCTAGAGAGCAGACCGAGAGCAAAGGACCAGCAAGACGAGATACAACATAGGGACTGCAACAAGATTATCATTGTATCTTGTATCCCTTGTAAGGGAGCCCTACAACTGTTGTATTATTCAGTTGGTTTAATATAACGAAGATTGGGTTGTTGTGCATTATTGTACAATATTTTGTAAAAAGTTGTCTATAATTGTGCTTGTGTGATTCACTGTTATTTTATATTTCGTTGTGCAAAGTAGTTTTTGTTGAGATTCTTGGTTTGGTAGCATTAGAGATTCTAAGATTCTAACCTAGACCTCAAGGTCATGGAAATTCAACATCTTACGGCAGAAGTCCATCGCAGTTACATTGACAAGAGATTATGAGTTGATCTTCTATCCACTGGGCAATCTATTGAAAAACACTTTTAGCCAAGATTATAACACAACAAGAGTTTTAGTATGAGGGATGTCATATCCCTTAATTAGCAATGGGATCCGAGTGGGTCATTCCATTGCATGGAAGATAGTGACCAAGATGTGGAGTCTAGCAGCAGTGAGATGATACTACTAATATGTGTTGAAGCTTTCCACATACTTGTTTAAGATCCAAGAATTTTCGGTTTGGATGTATTACTTCACCCTGGATCAGAAGTAACAGTAGTTACAGGTTCCCTCGTGTTCCACTGATGCAGCAGGAGTTGAGGAGTGCCTTCATCAGAGTTAGTTGGGATCCACGACTCTAAAGTTACATATTTTAATTGCTTGTGGACAAACAATCTTGGGAAGGGAGGACTATAATGTCCCTTTTCGAGAATAGAAAACTAGATAACTAATTTAATTATTCAATGTCATATTTAAGGTGATATTGGGTAATAAATTAATAAAAGTGATTATTAAGTGACTTAAAATTAATTAAAGAATAAACCTTATAAAAAATCACTTTATTAAAAGAAGGAAAAGAATCCATAGTTTTCAAAAGACCCATGGTATTTTGCTAGTGATCACAATAAAAGGAAGGCGTAGGATCATTTGAGGACATGATTTGGATTATTGTGAGTTGGATATGGGAGTTATAGTAGCTTACCGAGTTAGGGGAAACCCCTGGTATAGCTCCTAGTTTCAGTGCTGAGACACACCCTAGCTAGTCAAGAGAAAAAACGAAGAAAGGTGAGATTTTGGAGTAATTGTTGAATGTTGAAGCAACATACATTGTCAATAAGGGAATCCAGCTAGAGAAGGATTTTGAAGAAAACAGTCATTCCTTCTTATCTATCTGCCAGGTTTCCTATTAAATTTGATGTAAATTCCTTCTCAATATTAAATAAATAAAGTAGCTAGATTTTGCAGTTTATTGTCCACAAGCTCTGTGAATTTTCTTGTTAAAATTCCTGGGTGATTTGTGGAGAGTATCTTCTCGGTAAAATTATTTAGTTTAATGAAGAAGGGATATTACATGGCACTACTCTTGTTAATTCATATCTGAAAACAGGCCTGCTCTAAACAGATCAGGAGTTGCTTGTAGCACCAATTGAACAATACATGACTGCTTACTTCAATCTACTTATGCTATTTATTTATGCACGTCATCCTCATCCAAAGCAACCATGTCATTAAAATTTATACCTACAACATGGTCAGAGCCAGGCTGTTGACCTTATTGCATTCAGGTGGAAGGAAGGTGCACTCCACACCTTAGATCAGAGGGGGAAATCATCCACACTTTGTGTGTGTTGGGTACATTGAGTACATTGACTATGGACACTAGCAAAAACACATCTAAACCCTGGCCTGATATGAGGTTGCATATTTCAAGGTCACATAAATCACTTACATATCAAATATTGAATCTCAAGAATCTTGCGATCTTGAGGTGCATATTAAAACCAGTTCCAAATGGTTCTCCTTGTTACAAGGTCAATTTTATATATAATCACTCTGTTATTGCATCACTGTTATGGATAAAGCAAGTCAACAACCACCAAATTTATTTCCTAATGCATGGTGAATGCATTCATAAACACATGATTATAGGATCACAAAGAAATGAAAATAGACGTAACATGTTCTATGACACAAATGGTTCAATAGACTTCAAAGACACCAGCTGAAGAAAGATTGATAACATTATTTCAAGGAGGAAATAATAACTGGATTTAAAACTAACACAACAAACAATCCTAGGCAAGTGCATCTGGGCAATAATTTATAAAATAATATTTCTACATCAAAATATTTTGGAAGCATATCATCCAAAACCCATAAAAACTCAGCAAAAGAAATAAAAAGGAACTCGGTGCAAATAAAATTTCACCCAAAAAAAAAAAAAAAAATCCTTTTATTTATGCAGTGATACTGCAACCTCTTTCTGCATCCAACAAACATCAAATAATAACAGTATGTATAACACCCATGGCAGAGTTTTTCCATCTTAATAAACAGGCAGTGAGATTACTGCCCAAAAGAATATGGTACATACAAGAGCTTATCTTGCAAAGAATGAGCTTCGTTTGATAGTTTCATTTGGTATAATACAGAAATTGACTTGCATATAAAACATGTCATGCATCACACTCAAATGGTTACTGCTGCGAACTCGCTGGTATTTGAATACAGAGTTCATCTAAACTTGGGCAGTCTCGGATGCTTAAGCAATGTTCATTAGCTAAATGTAATAAGCAAATGAAACATAGATGCACAGAAATGTCCTCGGGTGCAGCCGCTGGGCAATCTGGAGGCAAGCTGCTCAGCATTCCCTTAAATGACATTATAGTTTCAGGCTTTTCATCATGTTCCTGTCAAGAAAGTGTGAATATTACACGTTCGAAAAGAATTTATATCTATTTTTACAAAAATAAGTAAACAAAGAAAATAAAAGCATCACATGAGAATCAGAACCGCTTAACGTCGAAATAAGTCTATCAAACCTGAAGATCAATACAAATGGTTATTTAATCTTCAAAAAACAACTAAAGACTAATCAACACACTGACTGGCACCTAAGAGGCAATCCGCAATAAAAAATTACAATATAATGATTTGTTATTATGGATATAAATAAACCAAAATCGCTTTAAATGTAAATTTTCCAGCAACCTTTTGATTAAAAGCCCAAAGAGTACTAACTTTATTATTGTCAATATATTGTAAATAATTATCTGCTCAAATTGCAATGCCAGTCTTTTATGACATTATCCATCACTCCAAAATGACAAATAAGTTGCACAAACACTGAAAATAGTGTTTGCAGTTATAATTCAACCCATTACATTCAAAACCAAGACATTATGGTTCACCAAGACTCCAGGACAGGGGAACACAGGTGCAGTGAGATGCACAAAGGGGACGAGTGGGAGTACCCCCAAATTTTAGGGAAATTTAGGGACAATGAGGGCAAGTCGTGTGTGTAAATTCAAATTCATAGTCAATCATGAAGCATAAATATATTGATCCATACATAATTGAATGAAATGCATAGATCCATATTCATCATTCATATTGAAACATGCATCATTCATACTCAACATTTCACCAAACAAAACGAGATTCAATAATGAAATACATTGATCCATATACATCATTCATCATTCTGGAATCAAAATTGATTTAAAAATTAAATTCATAATCATCATTCTAGATTCTAAATTGATTTAAAAATTAAATTCATAATCATCATTTTAGATGCTAAATTGATTTAAAATTTAAATCAATCAATCATCATTCTAGAATCTAATTAGTACTAAGCAAAATAGACTATAGTAGATATAGAAGACTGAAGACTGGAATAGTAAATTGATATAACTCAAACTCAAAAGGGGTGCTTCTAGGCATCCCCCCTTTTGAGAGGGGTGCTCAAGAGCACACTTTTTGGGGAAACGTGTCCCTCACACTGGGAAACATTTTACATTGTATCTCGCCAAAAGGGGACGTGGGAAACATTTTCCTAGACGTCACCCCGTCTCAAGTGTGTGGGAAGTGTGAGGTGCATGCACCCCACTCTGGGAGACACGTCCCCATGGAAAACTGTTCAAAACACCAAGTAACCAGAATAAGGGTATAGTGCTTCTTCTGGTTAAAGGTAAATGAAAATAAAGTACTTAGTCAAGTTCACCACCAAGAAAAAGTAGTAACAAGGTCAATGGTCTACATAGCAGAAAGAAACTAGACACAAATAATTACGGGTGATAGCATTGTGAGATTGGATGTTAATATTTAAGTACAATCAAGTTCAATTCTTTTGCAAAGCAACGAATCTATATTTATTATTACAGTAGTGAGCCCAAAAGTAATCTGAGAATATGATTACAATCAATTCATTCTAATGGCAAAACTCAGTCAATTCAATTTTGAGAATCTGCGAAAACTCTTTTTGGAGTTTTGGAGTTTTGGTTGCCCTGGTTGTCCTCTATGGATGTGAAGTTTGGGGGAGCAGCATGTCAAATCACAAGTGGAGACAACTACAAAGAATTCAAAAGCACTTAATCATTAGTAACCTCAAAGTCAAGTCAACAGTCCCATATGAGATCCTGCTAGCTGAGGCTAGTGTGTTCCTGATGGTGGCTTCAGCGATCATTCGTTTGTTAAGTTATTTTAAAAAGATGGAAAGCATGGATGGGCATTGTTGGCCCAAGGTGATTGTTGCAAAGGAAATAAAGCTAAGGAAAAAAACTTGTACGAATCAAAATGACAAGTGGATGAGCAAATGGGGAACTAATTGGCAAGATTGTCCTAATTCTAAAGAGGACATAAAAAAATTGGGTGCTTGAAAAATTTAGGGCTGCTATGTGGGAAAACCAGGTTGGTTGAAAAAAAAAATTATATGTCAAAAATTTCAAACCAACACAGTCACATGATGAAAAGACTTATTTGAGTGTTGCAATCAAGGGAAAGGCTAAAATTTTAATAGCGCAGTTGAGTACCAGATCTCACCATCTTAGGTGTGAAATAGGTAGATGGATAACCCGCAAGGAAGAGTGGGAAGAAAGAACTTGCATTTTTTGTAGGAAAGGAGTGGCTGAAACCGAATGGCACTTCATCATGGACTGTTCGGCTTATGATGACATTCGTAATCAGTTTCAAAGCAATTTGAAGGTGGACAATTTGAGCGGGTTGTTTGAGGAAGCAAGGCTTGAGCAAACTTTTAATTTCTTGATCAAGATTCATGGCAAAAGGGTTGTTTTAGAGGGAAACTTGAAAATGTGATGTTTTGTTTGGTTTGGAGTTCTAGGTCCCATAGACCGTTGGGCCTCATGGACAACAGTAAAATTCCTTCAATTCAATGTTAGATCAAAATACGAGAGAGCATGCTAAATTGACAATTGCGCAAAATATGCAGTTCCAATCACCTATAAGGGGTTTGGATAGCGAACAGTGATGGCATTGTTAGGCCACATGCTAACACTCCAATTATAATTTATTTCTATTCTGCCAAGTAAAGAATCTGTATTTTTCATTAGAGCAATAGGTCCAAGTGTAGTTTGCGCAGCCTCCTGGAGAAATTTCAACCTCTCTGCAAATGCACTCGCTGGATCTGGAAAACTTCCACTGATCCGAATGGAAAATGGCATCCACCCATGTTATCCATCCACCCATGGAATTTACCCATGGTATTGTAAATTGCATCGACCCAAGGTATTTATTCGCCTATGGTATTGTAATTGACATCTATCCATGATATTCATTCACCCATGGTATGTATCCACCCATGGTATTCATCCACACATGGAATTTACTCATGATATTGTAAGTGGTATCTACCCATGGTATTGACCCATGGTATCCACCTATGGTATCTACCCATGGTATTGTAACTCAAAAAAAGGCTATAAATAACAAGCCTCACTTTGTAAAAGGGGAGATTGTCCACCACAATGTAGCTTCTACAGTTATTCTCTGTTTTAATAAAACAAGTTTCTTTGTTGTTTTATTTGCTTTGTGTTCTCTCTTTTTTTATGGCATTCTAATTTTGCAGATCTTGCTAGATTTATTTCAAGTTTTTAGATCTTGGGGGCCTCCCCTAAGATCTGGATCAGTGGTATCAGATTCAGGTTACGTCTCCATGGGAATGAGGGTTTGAAACATATTTTAGTTTCAATGTTTTGCAGCAACCTTCAGCAAACTCTATGAAATTTTTTTTGGGCGGCGAGTTTGCAGATCATATATGAAACTTTTGGTGAAAATTTTACAAAAAAAAGACCAGATTTGGATTCCTTGCGAGAGAATACTCAAATTCAAAAAAAAATCGGCTGAATTGGAGTTCGGATGAGGGAGATATCGCTGATTCAAAATCAGCAATGTTGCAGCAATTTTTCTGACGACAATTCATGGACGGCGAATCTCCTATCATTTCTTGCCACTTTTAGTGGGAAATTTCAGATAACTGGTTACAGATCTACGCTCCTCTTGAAAAAACACCCGATTTCAAAAAAAAAAAAATCGATCGAATCAGAGTCCAGACGAGGGATTTATCGCTGATTTAAAATCACCTATTTTTTCAGAAATTTTGTGACGCCGAGATAGTTCCAGCACGAGTCTAGGGTCTCCAGATATCGATTTCAAACACATGAGAAGATGCAGAATGATCATTCCATTTCCAAAAACAGGTTATAATAAATATTCTAAGTTATATTGACCGAGTTATGCTCATTTTAAATTTGGAGCAGCATTCGGAGCGGGTTCCCTTTGGAGACGTGCCCTCCCACCCCGCTTTAGTAGGCACCTGCTTCACATTCATCAGTTTCAGCATAGCAGCGTTCGACTTAGGTTATTTGGAGACGTTCACTTCCATCCCAAACTATGTAGGCACCTGCTACTTCATCAACAATCAGCATCACGGTTATGGGTCAACCGGACAAAATCCTTCTCATCGAAGTCCATTTGCTAGGCTGCACACTGTTAGTAACACAATTGGTCACAAGCATTACAGGGTCTCTCTATCCTCGGATCTTTGTTTGTCATGGTTTTGGTTCATCCTCAAACCAACGCTTCATCGAAGTCCATTTGCTAGACCGCACACTGTCAATATCACAATTGGTCACAAGCATTACAAGGTATCTTTATCCTCGGATCTTTGTTCATCATGGTTATGGGTTAACTACACAAAACCCTTCTCTTCAGTGGCTCTTCATATTCAACAAAGGCTTCTCAGGAGGGAACTTCACGCAATGGGGACCATTGCTTCTTAAGGAGGGCAGAATGATCCGAATGGAAAATGGCATCCACCCATGTTATCCATCCACCCATGGAATTTACCCATGGTATTGTAAATAACATCAACCCATGGTATTTATTCACCTATGGTATTGTAATTGACATCTATCCATGATATTCATTCACCCATGGTATGTATCCACCCATGGTATTCATCCACACATGGAATTTACTCATGATATTGTAAGTGGTATCTGCCCATGGTATTGACCCATGGTATCCACCTATGGTATCTATCTATGGTATTGTAACTCAAAAAAAGGCTATAAATAACAAGCCTCACTTTGTAAAAGGGGAGATTGTCCACCACAATGTAGCTTCTACAGTCATTCTCTGTTTTAATAAAAGAAGTTTCTTTGTGGTTTTATTTGCTTTGTGTTCTCTTTTTTTCTGGCATTCTAATTTTGCAGATCTTGCTAGATCTATTTCAAGTTTTTATATCTTGGAGGCCTCCCCTTTTACAGAGTGAGGCTTGTTATTTATAGCCTTTTTTTGAGTTACAATACCATGGGTAGATACCATAGGTGGATACCATGGGTCAATATCATGGGTAGATACCACTTACAATATCATGAGTAAATTCCATGTGTGGATGAATACCATGGGTGGATACATACCATGGGTGAATGAATATCATGGATAGATGTCAATTACAATACCATAGGCGAATAAATACCATGGGTCGATGCCATTTACAATACCATGGGTAAATTCCATGGGTGGAAGGATAACATGGGTGAATGCCATTTTCCATTCGGATCAGTGGAAGTTTTCCAAATCCAGCGAGTGCATTTGCAGAGAGGTTGAAATTTCTCCAGAAGGCTGCGCAAACTACACTTGGAACTATTGCTCTAATGAAAAATACACTTTCTTTACTTGGCAGAATAGAAATAAATTATAATTGGAGTGTTAGCATGTGGCCTGACAATCCCATCACTGTTCGCTATCCAAACCCCTTATAGGTGATTGGAACTGCATATTTTGCGCAATTGTCAATTTAGCATGCTCTCTCATATTTTGATCTAACATTGAATTGAAGGAATTTTAATGTTGTCCATGAATACCACTGATCCGGATCTTGGGGGGGAGGCACCCAAGATCTAAAAAATTGAAATGCATCTGACAAGATCTGCAAAATTAGAATGCCATAAAAAAGAAAGAACACAAAGCAAATAAAACCACAAAGAAACTTGTTTTATTAAAACAGATAATATCTATAGAAGCTACATTGTGGTGGACAATCTGTCCTTTTACAAAGTGAGGCTTGTTATTTATAGCCTTTTTTTGAGTTACAATACCCTGCATAGATACCATAGGTGGATACCTTGGGTCAAAACCATGGGTAGATACCACTTACAATACCATGAGTAGATACCACTTACAATACCATGGGTAAATTCCATGTGTGGATGAATACCATGGGTAGATGAATATTATGGATATATGTCACTAACAATACCATGGGTGAATAAATACAATGGGTGGATGAATACCATGGGTTGATGACATTTACAATACCATGGGTAAATTCCATGGGTGGATGGATAACAAGGGTAGATGAAGCTACATTGTGGTGGACAATCTCTCATTTTACAAAGTAAGGCTTGTTATTTATAGCCTTCTTTTGAGTTACAATACCATGGGTAGATACCATAGGTGGATGCATAACAAGGGTAGATGAAGCTACATTGTGGTGGACAATCTCTCATTTTACAAAGTAAGGCTTGTTATTTATAGCCTTCTTTTGAATTACAATACCATGGGTAGATACCATAGGTGGATACCATGGGTCAATACTATGGGTAGATACCACTTACAATACCATGGGTAAATTCCATGTGTGGATGAATACAATGGGTGGATATATACCATGGGTGAATGAATATCATAGATAAATGTCATTTACAATACCATAGGTGAATAAATATCATGGGTTGATGCCATTTACAATAATACCATGGGTAGATGGATAACATGGGTGGATGAATACCATGGGTGGATGCCATTTTCCATTCGGATCATTGAGGCCCCCCAAGATCTGGATCATCCACCAACCTCATTGTCCCTGCCCCTCGATGTCTCTCCTTCGATCTTTGGCTCTCTGGCAACTGTTACTGCTCTCTGGAAATCAATCTGCCAAGGAAATCGTACTTCGCAAGTGTATTCTCCAAGTGCCCATCGACTTCTTATAATCCTTTGTTGAGACTTCAACGACCAAGATTAAATCATAATCAAGGGCTAGGATCATCTTGAAGTCGATTTGTGAGAATTTCTAGACTATTCTCACCTTGAATTAATTAATTCTGATTAATTAACCATTTTTCCTATTTTAGACTTAGGAAACATTAAAAAATAGGTTAATAATTTAATTAAGTCATCTCTAGGTGGAATTTCCAGAAACGATTTATGTGTTTTGGAGATCTCATATATTCTAGCCTCTCCACCAAATTTCGTGGCTAGAACACATCTGATGCTACAAACACTAACAATTGGAGGGTCGAGACACCTAAAATATGATTGTTCTTGATGTGCCAAAAGGTTTGGTAGATTGGTGGAACCAAACCGCATTCCTTGAGGGGCCAGCGCATCTATTTGAGGAGGATTAGAGGCCGAGAATAGGGTTCTACAAATGCCCTAACCAGGGTCAAGTTACCTCAGGGATATACCACAGATCCAAACCTTGATTAAAGGCAAAACTTGTGAAAATTCCTAGATCCTAGATCTGAAATCCCTACTGCAACAAGTTGAACTTCTTCTCCTACTTACAAATTTGATTTAAACACGTTATTTAAGATTACTTCTTAAAATATCGAAGCAGTTACTGAAGCAGCCTTCACTCATTAAAATAAATTTGTGAAACCAGAAACTGAGCAAGAAAGAATAATGCAAACACAGGACACCGTTATTTTTGGACAGTTGTCCCCGGAAAAACCCAATGCGAGAAAACCAGTGCAGCAGATCTGAGGGTTTATATATTATGCAGTAATTTTCTGAATACAAATCTGGGATGCCTTTCTGGCAATCCCTGCAGAGAATATGACTGACAAAAAGTTAGTGAAAGAAATCTCACACTGATTCTGGAAGCCCGACTGACCAACAAACCCTGGATGGCAAGCCCTCCACTGTGTTGTGAAATCTCTGCATCACTCTGCGTGGCTTCTGCACTATTGGTCTTCTGTTGGTTGGATCTGCCCTTCTGGCCTCTTCTGATCTCACACCCCGGTTTTTCAGCACTGGATCTGCCTGACCCTCAGCTGAATTTCACATTCCCTCAAGGTTGCAGTGTTGCCTCTGCGTGGGACTGCGCTATTTCTACGTAGCTGCTACCTGCCTCTACTAATCTACTCTCTGTCTTCTCCACGATGTATTCCAGTCTCAAGAAAATCTCCAACTGGAAATACTCTGCCCCTCATTGTAATCAACAATGACTTAGATCTTATTTTCGTCAGAAAAAATCGATCTCTAGATCCTTTCGGTGTGTCTTCCAAATGACCCTCAAGCCTTCCTTTATAGTCTTGTCGTTGACAAATCAACGGCCAAGATTAGATCTCCAATCAACGGCTAAAATTAAATTAGACTTGATTTGTTTTTTCTAGAAGTTTCACCCATAGTTTACATTAATACTGATTAATTATTTTAATTTCCTAAATTAGACTTAGAGTCCTCATTAAAAATAATTAATTTTTCTTATAAAATTGTTTCTGAGTGGAATTTCCCAAAACAAGTTATGGGTTATTTATAATGCATGTGTCTAAGCCTCTCCACAAAATTTTGGGCTTAGAGCACATTCGATGCTACCAAAAATCAACAGAACTGAGGTTGTTTAAGTGTCGAGATACCTTGTTGATCAGCTTTGGAATGAGAGCTCAAAGGAACAGGATTAGCGAAGCGTTTGGAGGAGTTTGTTTTCGCATTAGGAGCAAATTTGTATGCCCTAATCAAAGGGTCGTGACCTCGAAATTTTGGTGCACATGTCGAGTTGTACAGGGAAGAGTTGACGTCCTATAATGAGGTATGTATTGTCTTTTATATTGATGTTCTTTCAATTTTGATGTGGGCTTGTTAGAAGAACCCTTAATGAGTTTGGACAAAGGTTGTATAACAATTAATGTACAGTTTAGAGGTTTGTTTGGTGAGCCCTAGAACTGTGGTCAAAAGGGGTTGGTTTATAGTCTTTGAACATAGATGAATGGCAATGATACTTGTCATTTGGAGAGAGATGTACGGAAGTGATTCTTGATCTTATGTCAGAGATGGTTGGGTTGTAGTTCTTATGACAGTGACTTATAACAATGATACTTGTGCATATGGCAGTGACACTTGTTCCTAATCTTCATTGATGTATGGCAGTGTGTTCCTAATCTTCAGTGATGTATGGCAGTGTGTTTATAATAGTAATGACAATAATGTATGGCAGTGTGTTTATAATAGTAATGACAATAATGTCCCTATAACAGTGATGTATGGCAGTGTCCTAATGACAGTAATGCATATCAGTGACTCATGCTCCTATGGCAATATCAAGTATGCTACTTGTGACAGTGAATAGAGGTTTTGTGAATGCCTCCTTGATAGACTTGTATGTTTCCATCTTGTGAGGATCATGTATAATCCAGGGTTGGCCATAGGAGGCCTAATGTGTGATGTCTAGTGTCTCATTACTATTGCATTATATCTCAGCTGAACGTTTAATGAATATCTAAGAAGTAGAAGAATTGATTTTTGGGTTTTGCCCCCTATGGGATTTTGCACTGGTTTCAGACCTAAATCCTAGTGTCTCTATTGTGTATGTTTTTCTTCTTATGTTCCTTACTGTTCCACTGCATTGTTGATGTTAATGTTCTCTCTATAATTTCTTATGATGATATGGGGTGAATGTAATGTGAAAATTGTTGAAAAAATTAAAAAAAAAAATGAAATTATCTACCGCAGAGAACTATCCAGCCTCAAAATTAACATTAGATACGTTTGCATCACAGTTTCTTAGCCAAAGGCTAGTCCCACAAGTCATGGACAAACTAGCAAACAAATAGAAAAAACATATATGGAACATTTATATTGTAGATTGTAGTGTGTTTTTTTTTCTTTTCTTTTTTTGGTGTTAACAAGGCTATGCCTAGGCTGAGGCCATCCTATCTATTGGATGGAAGAATGATCTACCCACAGTGGGTTGCTATCACCAGGATTGTTTATTTCCCTCAAAAGTGGCTTCCATCCTCAAACCGTCCCCATGAGGAACCTAAGCCCTGGTTCTACACCTCATGTGTATTGTAGATTGTAATATTAATTGCATATTCACTAGTTGAGGGGAACAAAAAAAAGATTGAGCAGAAAAGAAGTCATCAATATTAACATTCTTTGGGTATACATTGATGGTGCCTCTCAAGGGAATCCTATGGTAGGAGGCTCAAGAGGAATCTTGTTTCTTTCCTCAAATTCAAGCATAGCTTTCAAAGCTGGCATTCGGCAGGAAACTAATAACTATTCCAACATGATGGCTCTCAAATTAACCTTCCAGTTAGCTGAAGAATATTGTGTTACACAACTACAATTTTTTGGGATTCTTCATTAGTTATCCAATGGATTCGAAAAGAAGCATCTCTCAGAAATTTTACAATGTAGCCACTTTTAAAACAGCAGATAGAGGGACAGCTACACAGTAGTGGATAGCCTTTTAAAAAAAGCATTGGGGCTGGAGTGCAGTGCGTGGACGATTTCCATCTTTCAGGGTAGGCACATTGTTAATCTCCCTCATGCAGCATGGATTTAATTTACCTCTTCTGACAGTGGAAAAATTGTAGATTTTCCTTTTGAAAGATGTATTTTTGTATATTTTTTGCCCTTCAAGTCATGGATCAGCCATACTTCTATAAAGATACAGCTCAGAGATTTGTAATAGTGGACAGTTTACATTCTTCAGATTTTGATGTTGAAAGTTGTAACTAATATTCTTTTAAATCAAGGAACAGCTATATTTTTTGATATAGCTCACTGATATATAATGCATGTATACAGAGCTGTTACTCCATCTGGCAACAGAACTTATAATTTTGAATGCTTTAAGGCATATGACGATGTGTTTGTATTTTATATAAATGAAATTACAATTTTTTTCCTAGGACCTGGGGTTACAAGCCCACAATGGACTACTTGTATGAGACCATGGATCAGGCCAAGGAAGCTATCCATCGCAGCTATGAATACAAGCGGGAAGAGGGATTCACAAAATGAACCAAGATCCTCAAATAACAAGGCTCCATTACTCTCCATCATCTAGTTCAAATAACGAGGCGTAACCTCAATCTGGTTTTAGATTTGACGCTAAGGATATGGATGTGTTAAAAAGATCATGTTGACTATTGCTAAATGATTGGAGATTTCCAAACAATAAATATAGGATAGTTGTTGGGACATTTGTGTACGATAGGCCTATCCAAGATAGGACCACTAGGATGCTGCTAGGTAAGCTTAAGTACAAGCTCTTTCAAACTTTTAAATTTCAATGTCTTTCCTCACTATCTTTGTTACTTGATGGAAATACAATTTGTTGTCTTTGCTTTCCATTTATTCATTATAGATGTTTGGTGGACAAGCTATGGTAAAAAACTCCTAAAGTGTAATGTCTCCATTTTTAGTTTCCCCTATGATGCAATTAGGATGGATTTCCAGGGTGTGTGACAGCCAGGTCACAAGGCAAGAATTACATCATTAGTGGGCCCAGAGGATTCTGGAAGAACTTTATGGGGTCCCACAGTTTTCGCTCACTATACTTCATCATCAGGGTCAGTTTTGCATAGATCGTTCTCAGTTTCGTTGCATTCCGATGATTCTCATAAAACAGGGTTATTATTAGCATACTTTAATTAAATACACTAAAGGTATCATTTGGGGAGGATTATTCGGAAAAACACCTTACTTTAATAGCTCAGTGGAACCAGAATGAAAAGATCTACAGGATGGAATGGTGAAAAGTGACATCCAGTGGTCAGAGGGAGCATGTTGCTTGATTAATCATTTCCCAGGATTAAAAGTGACTTTAATAGTCTTTTTATTAAAAGAGGGGAAAAGTTTTTAATTGAGAAAAGGGCCAGAAGGGGAAAAGTGACTTCAATAAAATAAAATAAAAAGTCATTAAATAAAGTAAAAAGGAGAAGCTTCTAGAGCGATAATAAAATAATAAAATACAATACTTCTAGAAGGTTGGAGAGCTATCCATCAAGTCTTTAAAAGGAGGGGAAGCATATCATTTGGGATATCTTGGAGTTGTGATATTTTCTATTGGAGAGGTTTGGGAATGTGGTTCTCAGCTTTCAGCAAGCCACAGGACGAAAACCATTGGGTTTCCTCGTGTGAATTGGATGAAAAACCAACCCATGGTCAAGGAGATTTCATCTAGAAATCTCACGGAGCTTCAGCGGCATCACCAGCTGGAGATTAGATCTGAAACAAATCTAAGGATTGGACTGGGGATCGTTCTGATCTGCAATTTGGGCGTTATTTCCCATTTAAATTTGGAAGGCCAAGATTAGTGTTACAACAGATATTTAGGAGACCACTTTTTATGTCTCAGCTATTGTACTGGCATGTAACCTTGCTCTTGTAATAAATAAAGTTGAGTCTATTTGTTGCAGCATTCCTAGTTATTCCTCATGTTGCAGTGTTTTATGAATTTGTCAGAGTAGTAGCCTTCATTAGTTTTATGGGTTTTATATTACTTGCTATCAATTTCTCTCGTATGAATTGGTGAATGTTTATGTTGCTTTTGGATAAACGGCATAGTTTTCCTGAAGAGAATTCCCGGATATTTTAACAAAATATTAAATCGGGATATTACACAAAGTTACATAACCTTGTCATTTGGGTTCTTAGTCAAACTTCCAGCTCTTCAAATTGTGAGCGCAATTGGAGTCGCTTTGAAAATGTTAGAAATGTTCAAATTTAAATTTATTTACTTTTAAATTTCATTAATTTTAATATATGCACGTGGGCCGTCATCCTCTAATTGCAAAATGGTCTCCATACAAGTTAGATATCCACCGCCTTAATGACATGGTTTATGTCTATTATGATCTCACGCTTTGGGTGAAGCAAATTGATAAAGCACTCGACATTGTAATGTCCCCAATCATTTGAGCATGGAGTTATCTTCCTTCTAGCCTAACCTATCTCCTTTAGGATAGAAAAAGGGGAAATTACTAAGGGGGCAAGAAATTTTGCCTAAATAATATAAATAAATAAAAGAGGCAAAATCTACTTAAGTAACGTTATCAAATAAAATAATAATAAAGGTGCTTCTAGAAGATTGGAGAAGCTCCCAACGAATCTTTAAACAGCTAGAGGGGGTCCCTTCACTGGCCTCCTATTCTATTGATTATTTTTTGAATTTCGTCTTGGCTCAAGGGAGTCTAGTGCAAGGGTTTCAAGCAAAACTCTATGTTGATTTTGGTGGACTTCGAGTGCCTCCCTAGTTAGCTCTTGGGGGAGATCAGTTCAGGTTTTCAATTTATGTTCATTGCAGGTGTTGGAGCGAGTATTTTGAAGAAGAAACGTTTGATCTGAAGATTAAATTTATGAGCAAGATTATTGTATTTGTAGGAGGTTTGCTAAGGCTAAATTGCTATCACTAAAGGAGCCTGAATTCATAGTTTCAAGTGTGTCGATTTTGCAAACTCAAAAGAGGTTGAATTGTTGGTTTTGAAGGAGGTCGAATTAATAGATTTAGAGGGAGGTCAAATTGCAATCTCCAAGAAAATCGAATTGCCAAGTCAAATAATTGGTCGAATAGGAGGTGGAATATAGTTGCATAGATTCTCCAAAACAATTAAGTCATCTTCTCTCAGAGGTCGATTTACATTCATTTCTTAGAGTGTAGAATTTGCGTCATTAAGTGATAGGAATTGATCAATCTAGGAGGAGGATGAAATTCATTATCCAAAGGGCAAGATCAACGATTTATTGAAGGTCGCATTGGTTGTTGAAAACGAGGTTATTGTCAAGGTTGAATTTCCATTGTTATCATTCTCAAGAAGGTTCAAACCCTTATTATCTCCATCAGGTTGAATTGTTGTCAGTCTGAATGCACTTTCTTCACAAGGTTGAGTCCATTTGTTGAGGTCGCATCAACTTGTTGAAGTTGAATTCATTAACAAAAGACCAAGTCTACTTGGGAGACGATTCCATCAATTGACACCGAATTCATTTGTTCAAGAGGTTGAGTTTATTCCTTGGGAGGTCGAGTTCGTTTTGCTGGAGCTGAGCTATTTTTGCATAAGTGTAACCTAATCCTCATTGGGGAGAATATTGTTGTAATCTCATAATAGGGTTTCAAGTTCTAAAACCCTCCCTTGTATAACATCTTCAACAAAGAATGCAATAAAGTTATGTTTTTCCCTAATTGATGTTGCACTGCTCACTATTGGATCGGAAATTTTTGGGTATGGTTGTCGCATTCAGTGTTCTTTTTATCGGCTATTAATGTGTTTGTTGAAAATTTTATAGTTCCTCTAGTACATCTCTATTACCTTTAGTAAATTTCGTAAAAGGAACACGATAGTGGTATTAGAGCATGATCTTCGCCAGTTGTGGAGGTATATTCAGTAGGTTGACAAAGGTACAAGAGTAGGGAAAGGGAAGTGCAAATTGATCCAAAACCTGAGTCACCCGAGCATAAAGAAGGGGATTTGACCACACAAGAAGATAGAAGACAAATGGGGAGCCAGGACAGGGATGAAATACGTTGATGCAGCAAAACAGTGGTCGGCTACAAGATAACAAGGGTAGTAATGGACAGTCAAATGCAGGTGAAGAGATAGGTACATCTCATAGTTTACCTACAACCAATCCATAGATTCATCCTCACATTTATAGTGGGCTATCTAGGTCCACTATGCCTAAATTTTTGCCTACCAGTACAATGGGTTAGCTAGATCGGGATGATCCACCATTAGATTTCTACTTCCAGGCTGCAATGACCTTTAATGAGTTTTGCAATCACAAAGGCATAAACAAGGGCTTTAATAGGGTGTCCACACAGAACATAGTTGCATCGTACAATTAAATTGACTTTCTGAAACTTTGATGGTTCCATTGGATGCACAACGAGACCATGGATCCAAAAACTTGACACTTATTTTCAGTTTAACCCAATGGTGGAGTCGGATGTTATCAAGCTAGCCACCCTACACCTAGAAGGGGAAGTGCATGATTGGTTGCACCATGGGATGACTATCTTGGCGCATGCAAGTGTAACCTCATAGGATAAAATCACACAAAGGGTGATAAAGCGATTTGATAAGAAGGATACCGCAATGCACTTCCGGGAATTGGCCCAGCTCAAGCAGACAAGAAGTGTTCAGGCCTATATATCAAAGTTTCAAAGGCTAGCAGTGATAGTGACAAACATATCAGAAGCCAGACTAGTCATGTTATTTATAGAGGGGTTAGTTGAGCCACTATGTGGGTGGGTGAAGGCCTACAAACCCACCTCCTTACAAGTTAATCATTGTCATCAGCAAAGCGCGAGACATGCAGGATACAGCCCCTAAGACCAAACTTACTCAACCAACCTTTCAGCCGAAAGGTAAACAGATTAAACCTCCTCAGAAGGAGTGGACCAAAAGGAGTCAACTGGATGAGGACACCATGTGGGACCTTAGGAGGAGGAAACTATGTTTTACTTGTCAAGAGCCATGGGCACCGAGACACAAATGTGCAGGTAAGGATAAATATCACTACATTGAGGTGTTCTCAAAGAGTAAAGATGAGGAAGTTAAACAAAAGCAACCACGGGAGGACTTCCAAGACGTTAAGGACGAGCAACCTCATGTTGGGGTTGTTATTGCTTCACTTACAGGTGTCCCCAGGTTCCACACACTCAGAGTTAGGGGCAACTATATAGGGACAAAGAGTAACATAATTGATTGATGATGAGTCTACCCACAATTTCCTAGATGCCAACCTTGTGTCGAGGAGGGGACTAGCTACTGAGGAGTTTGATGGATTTTGGATGGTGATACCAAGGAACAATCGTATGGAATGCACCAAGATGATCCCCAAGTTGAATCTGACAATGGGGAATTATAGTCCCTGATGATTTCTTTGTGATGAATGTTCTTGACACTAATGTAGTACTGGGAGTTCTATGGCTCTACTCTATAGGGAATTACACTAGTGATTATAGGGAGATGGAGATGGAGTTCATGGGACCAAATGGCAAGAAGCTAGTATTAAGAGGTATGCACACCTATATTCCAAAGGTGGTATCATCAAACAAGATGGAGACAAATATGAGGCATGAGGACATTGAATGGCCAGTGGAATCAGATTATCGATAAGAGATCAGCAGATCAACCATGGCAGTATCCAGTAGATATTTTGTCTCTATTGCAAAAGCATCAGAAGTTCTTTTAAGACATTTCCCCGGGAAAACCTCTTGATATAAGTTTTGAGCACATCATTGAGTTAGAGGAGGGAATCCAAGCTGTTATCACCACCCCATACCAGCATCCAAATGCCTATAATGACGAGATCAAGAGAAGGCATCCAGGAGTTGCTTGCATTGGGCCACATTCGGCCTAGCTTGCGCCCATTTGCCTCATCATTGGTTTTGGTGAAAAAGAAGGATAAGACCTTATATATGTGCATAGACTACAAGGCCTTGAACAAGATGACCATTAAGAACCAGTACCCAATTCCCAGGATCAATGAACTGATGGATGAGTTGAGGGGAGCCAATTATTTCTCCAAGATAGATCTTTGCTTCGAGTATCATCATATTTGAGTTAGGGCAGGACATTCCGAAGACCGCTTTCTAGTGGCATTATGAGCACTATGAGTTTCCGGTTAGGCCCTTTTAGCTAACCAATGCTCTAGACTCTAGCCACCTTCTAGTCTTCCATGAATCATGTCTTCAACAGGCAGTTGCATAAGTTCGCATTGGTTTTCTTTGATGATATCTTGTTGTATAACACGACATGGGAGGAGCACTTGCAAAACCTGGATTAGGTGTTGAGGATTTTGGAGGAGCAACAATTCTATGCCAAACTGTCCAAATGTGAATTTGCATTAATAAAAATGCCCTACTCGGGGCATGTGATTGGAAGACAAGGAGTGCAGGTACACCAAGAGAAGATTCGGGCTATTATTGAGTGGCCAACTCCCAAGAATGTGATGATGTTGAAATGATTTTTGGGCCTCTACAAAAATTATAGGCAGTTTGTCAAGGGTTTTTCTTAGTTGGCAGCACCTCTTACAAATCTCACCAAGGAAGGGGATGTTGTTTGGACTAACGCAGCACAAGGAGCCTTTGAGTGGCTCAAGGAGGTAATTAGAACTTGTTCTGTTTCGCCTCGGTGAAGGCAGAGGAGCAGTTTTGATGCAAAATAATCATCCCATTGCATTTGAAAGCAAGAAGCTCAGAAATTAAGAGCGCCTTTATTCCATCTATGATAAGGAGATGTTGGCCATTATGCATGCATTGCCTAAGTTAAGGCCATTCTTGGTGGGGAGCAAGTTCAAGGTGGATTGATCATAACAGTCTCAAGTTTTTTCTGGACCAAAAGGAGCTCCATGACAAGCAAAAATGGTCGGTCGGCAATATCCAGGCATATGATTTCGAGATAGATTGTCTAAAAGCCAAAAACAATGTGGTTTGCAGATGCCTTATCCAAGAGACCAGCAACATTTTCTCCATGGACATTTCAACAAATTGGAAATACTGCTCTCTAGTGGAGTACTCGAAGAACACGCTGACTTGTGAGATTCTAGATCATCAGCTGCAGGATGACAGGTACATGGTGATCGATAACATCATTTACTACAAGGATAGGATTTACTTGGTGCCCAAGTTTCAGTTGAAAGAGAAGGTTATGCATGTGTCACATTATTCTCTAGTGGCAAGGCATCCGCACATCCTCAAGACTTCTAGAGCCATCAGAGAGATATTCTAATGGAAGGGTCTCAAGGAAGACATCCTAAGATATGTCCATGAGTGCAGCACATGCCAGCAGAATAAGGACAAGCACACACATCCAACGGGTTTGCTTCAGACATTGTCTATTCCAGCACAGAAGTGGGAGAGCATCTCGATGGATTTCATCATTGGGTTACCATCAGCTCAGGAGAAAGACACACCAAAGAATTGGCAGAAAGGAAAGAAATTCAACTGAAGGTAAGGCTTGAAGAAGCCAAGAAGATAGAAGATATGTTACTTCAACAAATTAAAGATAAATCTCGAGAACAAGATAAGCTGGAAGAAGAAATTCTATCTCTGAGAAAGAAATTAGAAAAGGCTCAACAAAAAGTTTCTATATACCCTTCTCAAACAAAAAGCTCTATTAAGTTGAATGAAATTTTGGTTGCTCAAAGATCCCCTATGATAAAGACTGGAATAGGCTACGAAGGAGAATCAAGTAAAGGAAAAGAAAAGGTTGACAGAGAGATTAATTTTGTAAAAGAAAAGAAGGATGAGGAAGTAGCTCAAATAATTCCTACAAAAGAAGATATCTGCAATAAGAGAGACAGAGAGCAGAAGAAACCTCTAGTAACAAAGAATATAATGAATGCTAAGATGGCAGAAAAAGAATCATATGCCCCTAAGTATATCAAATTTGGAAGTCATCAGAGGAAATTCTTCCCTCCTATGAAGAATGCCACCTGCTATGTCTGCCACAAGCCAGGACACATTGTTGCATATTGTTATGCAAGGAAGAGTAATTCAGACCTGCAAAAGATGCAAACAGTGAAGAGGCTATCTCAAACAAAGAAATGGAGAAAACAACCTTACATCAGGTATGCAAATAATTTCTATGGTTATTGTTTTTATTGTAAGGAATTTGGCCATAAAATTATTGAATGTAGAAAGTATAGACAAAGACTGATGTTCAATACCTCAAGGAGGTTTATGAGTCAAAGAAATTTTTTTTATGCTCACAATTCTGCAAAAACTATAATCAGATGTTCAAAAGGGGGCCTCCAGTGGATAAAGAAGGTGAATAACTGTGACCTGGCTCTAACTACTCAAGATCTGAAAAGCGAGTGGTACTTGGACAGTGGTTGCTCCAAACACATGACTGGAGACAGAAGCACATTTATAACTCTTGATGAAATTAAATCTGGCAATGTTATTTTTGGTAATGATAAATTAGGAAAGATCAAGGGAAAAGGCTCAGTCAGCATAGACAATGGCAGAGGAAAAGCTCAAGAGGTACTATTTGTGGATGGACTGAAATAAAATTTACTGAGTGTTAGTCAGATGTGTGACAAAGGCTGTGAAGTTTTTTTTAGAGCAAAATATTGTGTAGTCAAGTCAAGCACAACAGGAAAGACTATGCTCAAAGGTGTTCGAACAAAGAACAATGTATACATAGTGAAAGAGGAATATGAAACCTGCCATCTTAGAAAACTTGAGGAGTCATGGTTGTGGCATAGCAGATTGGGACATCTCAGCTTTGACCATATCATCAAATTGAGCAAGAAGAAAGCTGTCAAAGACATGCCAGAAATAAAAAGGCCTTCAAGTACTATATGCAAATCTTGTCAACTGGGGAAACAGACTCGCACATCCTTTAAATCTAAAGAGGAGTTGTCAACAAGAAGACCACTCCAGCTTGTCCACATGGACCTGTGTGGACCTGCTAGAACTAGAACACCAAGTGGAGAATCCTATTTCATGCTGATAATACATGACCTCTCCAGAATGACATGGGTTGCCTTTCTCAAAAATAAATCAGAAGCATTGGAAAAATTTAAGATATTCAAAGCATTAGCAGAAAATCAAACTGGATGCAAGCTGAAATGTATCAGATCAGACAGAGGAGGGGAATTCACAGATTATGACTTTGCATACCTATGTAATGAACATGGAATAAAACAACAATTTACTATTGCAGGGATTTTCAGTGAATGGGAAACGAAAGACAAGCAATTACCACTACAACAAATAGCGAGCTATGATACAGAAAATAATATTGCTCAAACCTTAGGCGGCATTTTCTGCTAACGTACATATCCTTAATAAAAAGCTCACTTAAACCAACTTGGTGACAAAACGCCATATGAACTATGGCATGGAAAGCATTTCCAATAAAACATTTCGAGTCTTTAGTATGATGTTACATAAAGAATAATGATGAAAACCTTGGGAAATTTGATGCAAGAACGGATGAAGGGATATCTAGGATATGCTTCAAAAAGCAAGGGAGTACAGTGCTACAACAAAGATACTTCGGAAGATAGTTGAAAGTATTGATGTGAGATTTGATGAAGAACTTCCAAACAATACAAGAAATACAGACTGCTGCAGTCCATCAGGCAACCATGAAGAGGAAGACAAGGATGATGATGAAACAAGCAAGACAATAGATAATGCAGAGCTGAGCTCGAAAACCCCCTCAAGATACACTCAGAATAATCATCCTGAAGATCAGATCATATGAGACAAGAAAGCAGGAGTCCAGACAAGAAGGCAGCTAACAGAACAAACAGAAGAAGTATACATAGCCATGCTATCACAAATAGAGCCAAAGAAATTTGATGAAGCCAGCAAGGACAAGTATTGGATAAAAGCAATGAATGAAGAGTGGACAAATGGAAGAAGAATTCCAATGCACAGGGAACTAGTTACGTTGACCAATGATAAAATATCATTGGTTCAAAATGGGTATTCAAAAACAAAATGAATGAGCAAGGACAAGTAATCAGGAATAAAGCCAGGCTGGTCTGCAAAGGATACTCACAAATTGAAGGACTTGACTATGATGAAAAATTTGCCCCTGTAGCCAGAATGGAGGCTATCAGAATGTTCCTGGCATTTGCATGCTATCAAGACTTCAAGGTATATCAAATGGATGTAAAGTCTGCTTTTCCTAATGGAGATCTAAAAGAAGAAGTGTAGATGGAACAACCAGAAGGCTTCTCATTGACGGACAAAGAAGACTATATTGATTAAGGCCCAGAAGAAGCCTTATATGGGCTGAAACAAGCTCCTCGTGCATGGTACTCAAGACTGGATAAATATTTGCAAAAACAGGGTTTAAAGAGAGGTGGAGTAGACAACAATCTATACATAAAAGCCCATGAAAATGAACTCCTGATTGTTGTAGTGTATGTTGATGACATTATGTTTGGAAGCAACAAAGATGAACTAGCAAAAGGGTTTTTTGTTGAGATGAAAACAGAGTTTGAAATGTCTATGATTGGAGAGCTCAGTTTCTACTTGGGACTGCAAATTCAACAAAAGAACACAGGCACCTTCATCTCTCAAGAAAAATACTTAAAAGAAATGCTGAAAAAATTCAAAATGGAGGACTGCAAACCTGTGACAACACCCATGATCACGGGATGCAAGTTGTGTGCTGATGATGGGACTACAGATGTAGATCAAAAACTCTACAGATCCATGATAGGAAGCCTGCTGTATTTTACAGCATCTAGACCAGACATCATGCTAGCAGTAGGACTAGTAGCAATATATCAATCAGCACCTAAACAAAACCATCTTCTGGCAGTAAAAAGAATACTCGGATATCTACAAGGAACAGCACAGTATGGACTTTGGTATCCTAAAAGCAAAAGCTTCTGACGGCATACGAGATGCGAGATTAGACAATTTGTGTAGATGACAGGAAAAGCACAAGTGGAGGTGCTTTCTATCTAGGAGAAAGTCTGGTAGCATGGTTAAGCAAGAAAGAAACATCCATCTCTCTGTCAACAGCTGAAGCAGAATATATAGCAGCAGCAGCCTGTTGTACACAAGTCATGTGCATGAAGCAGACTCTTCAAGATATGAAGGTGAGCATTAATGAACCTATCTCAATAAAATGTGATAATACAAGTGCCATAAGTATAGATAAAAATCTTGTGCTTCATTCAAAAACTAAACATATACCAATCAAATATCATTTTCTCCGAGAACAAGTGGCTCAGAAAATAGTTAAATTGGACTATGTACCAACAAAAGAATAGATAGTAGATATATTTACTAAACCACTTGCTAGAGAACCATTCGAATACTTGAGAGACAGACTAGGGGTAGTATCTGTAGATACTACTCTCTAATATAAAGAGAAAGCATAGTCTCAGGGGGAGAGCATAAATGAAAATATCTTTCCTAAAGGAAATCAGCAAGCAAGGGAAGCATAAAACAGGTCCGCAGGATCAGCATTCTCAGTATTATCAGCATTCAGCATTAAAAAAAAAAAAAAAGGATTAAACATATATCGGCAATCTAGCACAGATTATAGCAGAGATATATAGCGGCAGCAGCCTCAACACAGATTATGTTGTTAACATAGGATTAAATGCATAACAAGTTTCATACATCACTCTGGAGCAGCATAGTCCAAGTTCAGCAGAAGAGGACCTATACGTAACTCAGAGAAAGTAAATGCAACGACAAAACCTCGGGGTGGTTCGAACGTAAGTCCTTGCCATTGATGTCAAGGGAGGGAAGAACAGACAACAAGAGAAGAGAAGCGAAACGAGAGAAAGTGGATTGCCATCAATGCCAAGAGGCTTTATTTAGAAAGCAACTGTCGTGATGGCAAAGAGGTTGTGTGAAACGAGAGACAGACAAAGGAGGAGCACTTGAAACGGACATGCAGTAGAGGCAGAGATCGAGCAGCAGAAACAGGCAAAGGAGATAGGGCTAAAATTATAACAGTCGAATACAGAGGCAGAGCGACAGAAGCAGCAGAGACAGAGGCAGAACAATTATAAATTCCGAGAATCATACTCAAGCCGGGAGTTACACATACAATACAGAACCACATTCTGGGAATCGCATACTCCAACCGGCGTTATACATTTAATATAACACAAATACTATTCCGGGAATTGCTTGACTCCAGCAGCAAAGTATACATATATAAGAAATGACGTAGAAGCAACTCTGTTTTAAATTATAAGAATTCCAGTGATTGATGCAAATCGGGCAGTGTCAAAGTTAGTGGAGTTTGGAAAGTTTAAGACATTGAAACAATTTCATATTATCAATCTCGAAAGCAAAAGAACCAAAGGTACAAGGCATATATATTATGGAGCGCATAAAACAAAGTTTTATAAGGTGGGACCCCTCCTCAATCGGATCGGAAATGTGAAGAAGTCCAAAGGTGGAAGCGCATTGCAATTCAATCGATTGGCAATTTCCGATTGAATCGCAATCGGAACACATTTGGAGCTGCAATAGTTGAGTGATAGTAATTCAATCAATTGGCGATTTCCGATTGAATCGCAATCGGAACACATTTGGAGCTGCAATAGTTGAGTGATACCAATTGAGGCGATTGGCGTTCGATTACCAGTAGCAAGAACGAGGCAATCCAATCGATCAATAGCAATCGGAAATCACAAGGGGATCGAAACTCTATTTACGCTAAGATAATATATAAGTTGGAGATATGTGTAATGCATTCCGAGGGGGTCTTCTTCCCTTATCTGCTTGAGTTTGCTACCCTCGCGGAATTAAAGAATGGCTCAATTTATAATACGAGCATTGTGATATGATTGTTATATGTATATATATTACATTGTTGCGGTTGTATTAAAACATGCCGCGTGGTCTGAAGACCCACGGGCCTCAGCTTAACGGGAGGGCGATTATTAGATTAATATAGTTGTGACATATATGTATGTTCCGACCTGCGGAACTCGCCACATCAACAAGACACTCATGGCATGAATAGAGTTGGAATTCCTCCAGATTTACAGTCAGCGGATATAAAAGGCACAATTACATGTATGGAGAAGTTACACCACAGTAGAGGACAGAAGAGCAAACAGAGCCGAAAGGAGATAAAAGACAGCCAAAGAAAAGACAAATGCGTACCAACTCAAAAGACTAAATGAGTTGAGCTGGAGTTCAAATTGTAATTCGAATGTAAATGTTTTAATTGTTTTTATTGTTTGTGATGCATTGGCAAGTCTCCGAGAGAAAAACAAACTCCCACTGTAATGTTAAAATTGACACCTACAGTTATAATTTCTGAGTCAGCTGATAAAAGGAGTGAGAAGGCAGAAGGCAAAGAGACATGACTTTCCATTTCGAATTCCAAGCAGAATACAAACAGTCATGTGAGGAAATCTATAAATAATATCATCTAGATATGCAGAGTAGTTTTTTTTTGGAGAGCAAGGGAGAGAGCATATATAGAGAGAATACAGAATATAGAAGGCAGAGAAGATTAAGAGAAGCTACAGAACAGAGCTGATATCTGAGGAAAATCAGCAAACATTCAGTTTGATAAATTGAGGAAGTTGGAGCTTCCCTATCAAGTTGCAGCTTGATAGTCGTCAGTTGTAGCTGACTGAGGTTGGAGCTTCCCGTAGGTTGGTGCTCGCAAAATCGAAGGAAGAAGCCGTGTTGTAGCTTGGCACTGAGGCAGGAGCTCTAGGTTGGTGTCGTTAAAACAACAGAAGGAAGTTGAGCTTTCTGCCTTGTAACACAAATAATAAGATGTGGTTTTCTCCCTTTATGGGTTTCCACTTATATCTGGTGTCTCCGTGCATGATATTTATGTATTGATCTGATATGTATCATTTGCTTAATACCTGCTGCTCTCAAATTAAGTCTACTGCTCTATTAAACTAATACTTTCAGATTACATTCTAAGATTACTCTCACATCAAATAGAGTTTGAAATGAAGGTGTAAATTAGTTTATTGAAAAGTTTAAAAGATCAGGAATGTATTAAACTGATTCACCCCCCCCCTCTCAGTTTAATTAGAGATTCAACATTTGGACACCAGGAAGGCCTCCAAATGTGGTGTTCAAAAAGGTAAAAATTATGTGTTTTTGAGTATTTTTGCACTCAGAAAATTTTCCGAAGGCGCAACGACGTGCACGCTGCACTCTTTTTTGGGGCCTCCAATTGACAAATGGCCACCACCATCATGTTCATAATGATGAGGACATCAACCCTAGCAAGTTTCAAAAGATTTGGAGGAGAACTGGTCCCTCAAAAATGCTAAAAACTACCTAAATTTCATGTTTCTGCCTCCTTTTTGGCTTGCACGCTGCGCATTTACCAGTCTTGGGAGATCAAGTTTTTGACAGGGCAAATGAGTACCATTTTGGAAACTGGAGGTAGATTTAGAAACTAGACTCAAAGAGCTTTCCAATGAGCTATCATGGAGCTGATTTGGACACCGGGAAGGCACTCAAAACCAGCTTTGAAAACAAGCTATTTCCAATTTTCACAATCTTCAGCAATCTTTCTCCAATTTGACTTTTCACCTTGGGAAATGAGAAATGACTAATGTAAATGGTCAAGATGAATGTAAAAGTCATGTTTTTACTTTTATCTAGGGCAGATACATTAGGTAAGTCAATCAGTTGAGGTGTAATGAATCAGTTCTTAGAGATAGGAATGAGTCACTTTTCTCATCCTACACTCTAGCTTTCAGTTCAGCTTTTCATGTAACAATTCCCTCACCTCATGGATTCGACCCCTAAGGATGAGAGGAGGTGGTTTGAGGTCTATTTAGCTCAGGTTTTCAGAGGAGTCAAGGGTTGGCACCAATTTGAAAGTTTGTGTACTGATCAAGAAACATTTTGGCCTAGATTTTAATGACAAATTACAGCTATTTCTTTGGGATTCATGTGGTATGAATTTTTGACATAGTTTTTATCTCTGTGATCATTTGTTTGAATGTATTGTAAGCTCATAAACCTTTTCGTGTCTATGATATGCTTAATTTCATGTTGAAAGTCAAAATTCATGTTTTTCATGCTCTGTTTTGGGGAATTTTGCATAATTTGTCCATTTTGTTCAGTTTAGGGAGAATTCATCTCATATGCTCTTCCTAGCTCCTCACCGGTCTATTCATCTCACCAAAATCACCTTTAAATGTTAAACCTTCCTACCTACCTTGCCCCATTGAATGGACTGCAATTTCATCTCATTGGCCCTAATTCAATCCCCTCGACCTAATCCTCATTTCAGTGAGCCCAACCCTAAATCAAAACAAACCCTTGCACTCATTACCTAGCCTAAAACCCTAATTTCTCCAGCCCTACTAGCTATGACCCTTTGGAGAGAGCCCTCTCCGGCTTGATAGGGCTAGCTATCAAGTCAAAAGCTTGGTTTGTGGTTGCCTCTGTTGGGATTCCTTCCTCAGCTTTGGGAATCTGGCAGAGTGATAACAAGTTGTACCTTGGAGAGTATTGTTATAATGCCACATATCACATGTCGATTGGGATGTCACCATTATGGGCTTTAAATCGTTACGATGCCCCATCATTTACAAAGATGGTATTTGGAGAAGTTGGGCCCCAAGGGCTAATGATTGGATCCAAGAGAGCTAAGACATCCACAAGGCTCTCAAGGATAATTTACAACATAGAAACAACAAAAATTGTATGTTGATAAACATCGGATCGAGAGGAGTTTTGAGGAGGGAGACATGGTATACTTGCCCCTGGAGCCTTATAGACAATCCACCCTCAAACAAAAGGGTGCAAAGAAGCTAAAGCCGCGATTTTATGGGCCACAAAGAGTCACCAGGTGTTAAAATTAGCAAGTAGGGCCAAATTCCACCTTGGGATAGCTCACTCGATGGAGATGATGATGGCAAAAAAATTCCTTTTTTCGAGAGGATCAAAATTGATCTAAAGATCATCTCATTCGGACAAGCAGAAGTGTGATTTTGAATTTATGCCCACACATGTGCAAATTATTTCGGTCGGCCTCAGCTAGATGTAGGCTCATGAAGCCCAATGGATGTGTGTCTCTTCAACCCACAACGAATTGTATAAATAGAGGTGACCTCACACCTCATTTGGCACCATCATCACTCACACATTCTTCTCTCTCTCTTCATCAAATTGGTTTGTACAACTTGGGTAGCTTCTCTCTCTCTCTCACACGTACGGCTAGGAGGACAAAATTTCCAGGCTAAAACCAAAATTGCAGAATTTCAAATTGTTTTACTAGTGTTGACCGAGGTTGTTTTGACCTGTTTTGACTGCGGTTTTAAGGGTAGAATTTCGATTTCTTTAGGCCGCATTGACTGGCACAGAAATCAAGGATTTTGGACCTGATTGACTTGTGCTGACCGCAAGCTTGTTTCACTGCAAAGTTGACTGCAGTTTGACCAATGTTTTTGTGACAATTTTGGTTTGACTTTGACCACGGTTAGAGATCGAATTTGACTGCCTTTGACTAAGCTTCAAATGAGGTGTTTTACTGTTGTTTTGACTCAAGTCGACTTTTTGGTTAGGGCTAAAGTTTGACTGTAGAATTTGATAGGACTTATTTGACTTTGTTTTGGGCTACTCAATTTGACTTTTGCACTCTCTCTCTCTCTGCTGAACTTTTGAATAATAATAAAAAGAATTGATGACAGGGTTTTCCCCACATTGAGGTTTTTCCCTGACATTCGCCAAATCCGGTGTTCTCTTGTCTTGGCTTGTCTTCTAAATTTTATTTTCTATCTGCATTTATTGTCAATGTGATTAATGGTTAATGTGATTGTTAGTGGAAATAATTGGAAATTGTGATTGGGCTGCATAAGGAACATTGAAGTAAATTGTGCTAAGCATAGAACATACCATTTTTATCTAAATTTAACATGGTATCAAAGCCTAGGTGAACACAATGCCCAAGGCAAGAGAGAAAAGTAATCACTAAGATCTGTTGGACAAGGGCAAAAGCCTTAATGGCTTCTACATCTTACTTCAAATCTAAGGATAAGCTTAATGATAAATCTAACTATCATGCATGGAAGATCTCTTTGGACTTGACTTTGGAAGAAAAATGATGTTATGGATTATGTGCATGGAAATGTGGTGGAACCTCCTTCAAATGCACCAACTGCTACTAAAACAAAGTATAATAAAGGTGAAGTCAATGCTAAGAAGATCATCAAAGTCTCAATTCAAAAACATTTGGTTGCTTACATTTTTTATTTGGGAACATCTAAGGAGATGTATGACAAGTTGGCTAGGATGTTCAAAGCAAACAATGCAAATTAAATCTTCTTTCTCAAGAACAAGTTGAAGGACATCACGAAGGATACAGGGGAGTTTATCCAATCCTACTTCATGAGGATTACCGAAATCAAGAATGATCTTCTATCTATTAGAGAAGTTGTTTATGACAGGGAGCTCACTCTTATTTCCCTTGGAGGTCTCCCACGAGCATAGGATGTGTTTAACACCATTATTCTTAACAATGACATGATTCCCTAATTTGACGAACTATTGACTAGATGCACTCAAGAAGAGACGAGGATGATGGAGAGAGATAAGCCTTCAAATGGATAAGAGCCAACTGCATTCTCCACTCATGCTAAGAGGAAGAACAATGCTAGTCCAAAGAGACAAGGTCAAGGATTCAAAAAAGGAAAAAAGGGAAGATGCTACAATTGTAACAGGTTTCGCCACTATGCTAGAGAATGCCCTCATAAGAAGGATATTCCACAGGATGACAATAACAACAACAATCGCAACAATTTCAAAGGCAATGGAAATCAAAGGAACAATAGGTTCAACAACAAAGGAAAGAGGAATGCTTCCGTTGCTCGATATGGAGATGGTCGATGTCCCAAAAGGTCGAGAAACTCCAGGTATGAGGAAACTAATGTTGTAGATAAGCAAAAAGAATTTTATCTTATTTGAAATTTATGCCCTCAAAATTGCCTCTCCTCTAAACACTTTGTATAAATGATTGATTGATAGTGGTACCTCAAGGCAATTCACTAGGTACAAGGAGGCCCTCTCTAATTTGATTGAAAAGAAGCCAAATTTGGAAATCATACTTGGAGACAATGCCTCCTACCCCATGAAAGGGATAGGGACTTCACTCTTCACTTAAATCAAGGACAAATCCTTCATCTACAAGATGTATTGTATGTACCTGATTTGAAAGCGAACCCGGTATCTATTTCTGTGATGGAAGATAAAGGCTTCAAGGTAGCATTCGTTGATGGGAAGGTACGTATTTGGAAAAGGAACTTGAAAGATGCATTTACACTTGGATTTAGGGTTGAACGTCTCTATCAAGTTCGAGGAAGTGGTACGTATTTGGAAAAGGAACTCGAAAGATGCAATTACAATTGGATTTAGGGTTGAAGGTCTCTATCAAGTTGGAGGAAGTGCTTTGGGAGATAAGACTTGTGATACTTCCCTTCAATCTGAATTATGGCACCGGAGGTTTTCTCACCTCAATTACAAGATGGTCACAAGTATGCCCGAATTCAAAATAGATCATGAAGGTGTTTGTCAGGGTTGTGTAGCTGGAAAACATACAAGGTGACCATTCCCTTCAAGTGAAGTATCGACATTCTTCAATTAGTCCATTCTGATCTATCTTGTATGTTGCCCGTAATGTTGGAAAATCACTAGAGATGGCAGTTAAATGATTTTCCTCTTAATGACATTACCTTGTGATGTTTTCATTATTAGTATTAGGTTTCTTAATTATCTTTTTATCATCAAGATTAATACCAAGAACCAAAAGAAGAGAACACAAGATATAGGCACGCTGCCAGGGCAAAGCCCCCCTCGAGGGGAAAACCCAATCATAAAATATTCCTTCAATAGAGTCAAGAAGAGACGACCAAGACCCTTACAATCTAGATTCGAGACTAGCTCCATCAAGTCACCCTTCTTCCTTTCACTGTGTTGAATTCATCAACACTACAATATCTCTGAGGTCATAGCAACAATATAATACAATTATGTAATGACACTGAGCCCACCATACTATAGTTACACCAAGACAATAGTGGCACCAAGACTGTGGTATGTGACAGCATCAAAATGTGGGAGCACCGAACTGTGGGACACTGAGCAATCTGCATTTCCTTAACTGTGATAGCACCGAGAATATATCTCACTGAGATCTGAACTTGTCAATGTAATTAGCACTGAAATTGTCTCTAAGATTTCACCGAAACTTTCTTTGAGATGCACCGAAAAACCCTCTCTATAATCACCGAAATATCTTTGAAATAGCGAGCTCTAAAAAATTTTGTGAAATGCAAAGATCCCAAGCTGGTATTTATAGTAGTTTGTCTGTCCTAAATGAGACGACGTGTATTATGAAGAGATGTGTCCTTTAATTGAGTCGACATGTGATCTTTTGCTAATAATCCTTTTGAGGTCGACTTTGAAGATGTTGTCTTTGATGAGTGGATGACTTGATGGAGGAGTCAGACAATAAATGACTATGACAATAACCTAAAGCCTACAATGGAGGCTTGACCTATACATTTGACCCAAGCATGAAACCCGTGATTTAACAAATCAAATAATAATAAAATTATTTTCACTTTCTTTTGACAAATATATTACATAATGACTCAAGTACATTAATAAAGACCAAACCTAGTTTTATCCCTCAACACATAACATCATTGAGAGGATTCTTGTACTATGCAATTTTTGTGGATGACTTCTCTCGCAAAACATGGATCTATTTCTTGAAGAAGAACAACGAAGTGTTCAAATGGTTTCGCTCTTTCAAAGCCTTGGCTGAAAATAAAACACGGAAGATGATCAAAATATTGAGGACCGATAATGGAACCGAATATGAATCAAATGAATTTAATGACTATTGTAGAGAAGTTTGCATTAAGAGGGAGACCACTATTGCATATACTCGTGAGCGAATTGGAGTTGTCGAAAGGAAGAATCGAACAATCATTGAAACTACCCGTGCCATGCTTCATGAGCAAGACCTACTTAAGCTCTTATGGGGAGAAGCTTCCAACATTGTCATGTATGTGTTGAGAATTTGGAGGGCTAGAGATTATTACAAATTGTCTTCTTGATAATTACTTGTGAGCTTGCTTGAGTTACTTATATCTTTCTTTTCTTTAGCTTAGTTAGTCTTTCATCAAGTCAATTATCAAAATGCACGAGAAACAAAATTAGGCTCCTAGAGCTAGGGCAAAACCTCTCCCTCTTGGAGAGGAAAACCCGCAAAGAATTATTCTCATAGATCTTCAAATGACAAGTACCATGACCCAAACTCAGAGCCTAGACTTAGGAATGTCTCCAAGATCTAGTCATTGCCCTTTCAAACTTGATCCTTCTCTTCTTCAACGATCTGCTCTGTTCTGCACTAGACAACTCGGTCTCCAAGATTTTCTTATTGTATTGTGGTTGGGAAGGTAAATCACAAATTTACCTTCCTCACTTTTATTCTTCTTTTAGAATGCTTTCTCTTTATACCTTCCTTTCTCCGTCTTTAGAGTTCTGAACCGTAGCCTTTTTCTTATTCTAGTATTTGAACTATAGGGTGTGACACATCCGCAAATGCCACCTTATGACTGCTTCTTGAAATCCGCAATTACACTTTGGAGAAACCGACACTTATTATATTTTAGGTTTCTGCACTTATTGTTTCAAATTGATCCGCACAGCTTCAGCGTTGTGTCAAGTAATCATCGTTGAAGTTCTTCAACCTTTTCACTGAAACACCTTCCCAGAAATCTGCACTGAAAACACCTTTAAGAATCCACAAACGTTGGCTCTTGGATGTCCGCACTTCCTTATATATTCGCAAACTCTGACTGTGTTAAGTCCGCACTTGGTTCAGATATATCCGCATAGAACAGCATGCACTTAGTTCGGAAACCACCACAATTCTGTCTCAGAGAAGTCCGCAAATACTGCTTAACAAATGGCCGCAAATCTAGGTATATATAGAGTACATGTTTCTTCTTTTAGGCCGACATGAAGGCCGACTTCTTTGCTGATTATTAACCACATTCATCACATATTTTTCCAACATTTGAAAGGGAGCGTCTTGATGGCTATTGGAGCCTTTCTTCTACAAGGTTCATGACATGGTATTGGAGCTTTTAATGGTGACAATGCCCTTCATATACATGACTCTAATTACACTTTATAAACATAAGACAAAACCCTAAATAAACATCAAGAAGAAGTCTATTAACCTATAATAAAATTCTTGCTCATGAAAACCATGACACAAGTACAACAAATACATTTACTCATATCTTTGTCTTCTTCTAGTTCTTTACATAAACTCATAATTACATAGTCAATATGAAGACCGACCTAGTTACACTTTTCAACAGTATGTTCAAAATAGGTGCCCACGTCAAGCATTGGACTTCAAGACACTCGAAGAAGTTTTCACCGGTAATAAACTTGATGTTTCTCATTTTAGAATTTTTGGTTGTCTAGTGTATTTTCAAGTGCCGAAAGAGAAAGGAAACAAGCTATATGCATCTAGGAAGAAAGGAACATTTGTGGGCTACAGTGAAACTTCAAAGGCATATAGAATCTATGTTCCTGGTCAAAGAGAAGTTGAAATAAGTCATGATGTCACCTTCGATGAAGATGTTGCCCTTGGGAAATTCAGAGATCTTCCTATCCCAAGGAAGGACAATGATGATGATGCAGGAAATAAGGATGGACCTCTGACAAATGAATCGATGCTCGATGTTGAAGGCTCAATCGATCCCATTGATCCACCTCCTAGTGAATCATCTACCTCAAGGAAAAGACCTTTGTGGCTCAAAGGTACTCTCGAAGATGTTGAAAGACATGTTGCACCAAGGGGGACATTTCATGAAAGCAAGAAATCGAACAGGTGCCAAGCGTACTTAGTTGCTATGAGTACCATTGTTCAATCTGAGCCATGTATGTTCGAAGAAGCCGTGAAGCACCAAGCATGGAAGGATGCATTAAATGAGGAATATGAATCGATCATGAAGAATGATCTCTGGGATGTGGTTCCTAGACCCAAGGACAAGTCAATGGTCACTTCAAAATGGCTTTACAATATCAAACATGGAGTTGATGGGAGTGTTGAAAAATTCAAGGTCGGGTTCGGTGCTCGAGACTTCCCTCAAAAGGAAGGAGTGGACTATGACGAGATATTTGCACCAGTTTCCCGATACACCAGTTGCCTCACAAGGATGGAGCCTACACCAAATGGATGTCAAAATTGTCTTCTTGCATGGCTCACTTAAGGAGGAAGTCTATGTAGAACAACCTGAGGGGTTCAAAGTTCAAGATCGAAAAACACATGCATGCAGGTTGAAGAAAGCCCTTTATCGGTTGAAGAAAGCCCCTAAGGCTTGGTATGAGAGGATTGATAGCTCTCTTATGAAGTTGGGATTCACAAGGAGTGAAACTAACCCAAACCTATACTTCAAGGTTGAAAAGGACAAGCCACTCATTCTGGTCCTTTATGTGGATGATCTCTTTCTGATAGGTGCAGACCCTCTCATTTATCAATGCAAGGAGTTGGCTTCGGAATTTGAGATGAAGGACCTAGGGTTGATGCACTACTTCCTAGGCTTGGAGGTCTGGCAAAAGCCAGGTGAAATTTTCCGTTCTCAAAGAAAATATATTGTGAAGTTGCTCGAGAGACATGGGATGGTGGAATGCAAGTCTGTGACTACTCCGATCGAACTCAACTTCAAGAAGCTATGTGGAAGTGTTGTTGGGCCCGTTTTGGCAAATCCTTCCGACTATCGACAACTTATGGGGGCCTTGATGTTCTTGGTAAACTCTCGTTCGGACATATGCTTTGTTGTGAATACATTGAGTCAATTATGGTCGAGCCTCATCACATACATTGGATTGCTGCCAAGAATCTCTTGAGATATCTCTGTGGCACAATCAACTATGGTTTGAGATACACTGTCGAGAATTTGAGGCTACATGGATATACTTATGTTGACTGGTCTGGCAGAGTGGTGGATCTTAAGATCACATCTGGATGTTGCTTCTCATTGGGGTCTACTTCAATATCTTGGATGAGCAGGAAGCAGAAATCGCTTGATTTAAGCATTGTCGAGGCCGAATACAATGCTGCTAGTATGGCCTATTGTGAAGTTGTTTGGTTGAGGGAGCTCTTTAGTCAGTTATTTGAGCATGTGCTGGATACCATCGTGATCTACTGCGACAACCAAAGTGGGATTCGCCTCTTAGAGAATCTCAAGTTCCACGACCGCTACAAGCTTATTGATATCAGGTACCACTTTATTCGGGATATGGTACAGCAGCGAGCAATAAGGTTCAACCATAGCAAGACTGATGAGCAGGTCCCAGACATTCTCACGAAGCCCTTAGGGAAGGAAGGTCAAATTCTTAGCCTTTCGTGAGAGACTTGGAGTCATGGAAAAACCCTCTTGTGAGGGTCACGCCTGAGTTGGACACTGAGCTATGGGACCTCCTGGTGTCTTAGGGTACTTCTTGGAGCTATGAGCGACTATAGGGTGAGTGGTTCACCTTCCCCTAGTGGTGTGCTATGTACAGGGTGAGTGGTTCACCTTCCCCTGTGATACCCCATGATGGTTGACATGTGTGTAGGGCGAGTGGTTCACCTTCCCTTGTGATATCCCATGATGGTTGACATGTGTGTAGGGTGAGTGGTTCACCTTCCCCTACGATTGACATATGCATAGGATGAGTGGTTCACCTTCTCCTATGGCATATGACCCAGATGAGTGGTTCACCTTCTCCTGTTGATGCCCCAGCATACATCCTACCCATGTCACCCAAGACTCATGGGAAGTACCTATCATCTGGCCAATGAGTTAGGAAATGTGGATAGGGACCATAGAACTGCCGATGGATAGTCGTACTCCCTATGTCTAGGATGCATGGTGTTCAACAACTTGATCTGGGATCAACTAAGGTTCTACCTCTGGAGTGACTTTTGTCAATGGAGAGTGGTAAGGTCTTGTGACTCACTCTCGATCAATTTTTCTTCATTATTACTTCATGGTTCAGCAGAGCAGAGGAAAGATGACAGAGATGGTACATGACGACAAATGCATTAGCAGGTGGAATTCTCCGTAGTTGAGAGGGAGTGTTAAAATTGGCAACTAGGGCCAAATTCCACCTTGGGATAGCTCACTTGATGGAGATGATGATTGCATTAAATTCCTCTTTTCAAGAGCACCAAAATTGACCTAAACATCATCTCATTCAGACAAGCAGAAGTGTGATTTTGAATTTATGTCCACGTATGTGCAAATTGTTCAGGTCAGCATCAACGAAATGTAGGCTCATGAAGCCCAATGGACGTGTCTCTTCACCCACAACGAATTGTATAAATAGAAGTGATCTCACACCTCATTTGGCATCATCATCACTCACACACTCTTCTCTCTCCCTTCATCAAATTGGTTCGTATAGCTTGGGCAACTTCTCTCACTCTCACACGTGTGGCTAGGAGGATAAAAATTTTGGGCTAAATCACAGAACTGAAATTGCAGAATTTCAGACTATTTGACCAGCATTTGGCCAACGTTGACTGAGGTTGTTTTGACCTATTTTCACTGCAATTTTGAGGGTACAATTTTGGTTTCTTTGCGCCGCATTTACTGGCACACAAATCGAGGAATTTGGAGTTGTTTTACCTGGGTTGACCACAAGCTTGTTTGACCACAGGTTGACCAAGTTTGACTAGAGTTTTTGTGACTATTTTGGGTTGACGTTGACCAATGTTGGAGGCCAAATTTGACTACCTTTGACCGACTTCAAAGGAGGTTTTTTACTATTGTTTTGACTCAAGTTGACTTTCTGGTTAGGGATGAAGTTTGACTGCAATTCACTGCAGAATTTGACAAGGCTTATTTGACTTTGTTTTGGGCTACTCAATTTTACTTTTTTGCTCTCTCTCCCTGCTGAGATTTTGAATAATAATAAGAAGAATTGATCAAAGGGTTTTCCCCACATTGGGGTTTTTCCCTGGCATCCACCAAATTATGTGTTCTCTTGTCTTGGCTTGTCTTATGGATTGTGTTTATATTCTATGTGCATTTATTGTCAATGTGATTAATGGTTAATGTGATAACTACTGGAAATAATCGGAAATTAAGTTGCTGGCGAAGGAACATTGAAGTAACCAGCGACATAGACATACCATTGTTATCTAAATTTAACACCAGGAGAGTGGGAGAAATAGCCTTTGATTTAGAGCTTCTCAATTTTACTTTTTTACTCTCTCTCCCTGCTGAGATTTTGAATAATAATAAGAAGAATTGATCAAAGGGTTTTCCCCACATTGGGGTTTTTCCCTGGCATCCACCAAATTATGTGTTCTCTTGTCTTGGCTTGTCTTATGGATTGTGTTTATGTTCTATGTGCATTTATTGTCAATGTGATTAATGGTTAATGTGATAACTACTGGAAATAATCGGAAATTGTCATTGGGTTGCTTAAGGAACATTGAAGTAAATTGTGCTAACCATAGAACATACCATTGTTATCTAAATTTAACACCAGGAGAGTGGGAGAAATAGCCTTTGATTTAGAGCTTCTGAAGGGCAACAAGATTCATAATGTCTTCCACATATCTTGCCTAAAGAAAGCACTAGGGCAATAAATCACATCTTCACCTGAGTTGCCTCCCTTGCATGAGGAGGGACAATTAGTGTTGGTTTCGGAGGAGATATTGGAAATGAGAGAAAATAGGTTGAGAAGTAAGGTCATCGGCGAGTACCTTGTTTGGTGGAAAGATTTATTGATGGAGGATGCAACATGAGAAGGGTAGCAGATACTTCAGCATCCAAAATTACACTTGTTTTGGGACAAGCAATCTTGGGTGGGGAGGACTATAATGTCCCCAATCATTTAAGCATGGACTTATCTTTCTTCTAGCCTAACTAGTGTCCTTCTGGCTAGAAAAAGGGGAAAATACTAAGGGTGTTGAAAAGTGTAACTAGGATCGGTCTTCATATTGACTATGTAATTATGTATTTATGTAAATAAGAAGACAAAGATAATAAAATGTATATTTGTCGTACTTGCTTCATGGGTTTCATGAGCAAGATTTTATTATAGGTTAAATAGACTTCTTCTTGATGTCTATTAGGGTTTTGTCTTCTAGGAATAAATATAATTAGGTGTCATATGTATGAGAATCTAGTCTAAATGCTCCAAGACCTTGTCCAAGAAACCATGGAAGAATAACTTATGTTAGCTCTCAAATCTACGTTGAAAGATAAGCTAACAAGATGTGTTAAAGTCGGCCTTCAACGGTAAGACAAGTCGGCCTTCAAGCTCAATGAATTGTCGGCCTAAAAGACAGATCTCTCTGAGGTAAATTGCGGGTACTCTGAAGCAGATTGCGAGTTGTTCTATGGAAGAATTGCAGATTTGTCTGCGATATCACAGTGATCAAAAGTGCGGATTTAAGACAAGGATAATCTGCGGATTTCAAGGATGGAACGAGTCTGATATACATATATTTGGATAAGGGTATATAACATCTCTGTGTTATATATATGCGGATACATTTGTGGTAAGAATGCAGACTATTCTAAATTCAAAGGTGTTGATTTCAGAGAGTATCAAGTACGAATGAAAGGGCAACTCCAAGAAGTATTGCGGGCACCTCTGAAGTAAATCACAGCGTAAAGAAGTCTGCCATAATTGCAAGGTCAAGGAAGTTTTGAAGATCAAGTAAGAGAAAGTGTTTGAAGATAAACTAGAGACCGAGTTCTCTAGTGAAATACAAGGACAGTGTAGATCGGTGCAGAAGTGAAGGGTCAGCATTGAAGGACATCAAAGAAGGACAAGGTCTTGGATGCATATATAGGTCAAGGATCTAATTCTTGGTCATGTTACTTGTCATCTGAAAATCTATAAGAATAATTTCTCGTGGGTTTTCCTCTCCAAGAGGGAGAGGCTTTTCCCTGGCTCTAGGAGCCTAATTCTTTTGTCTCGTGTCTTTTGATAATTGACTTGATGAAATATTTAACAAGCTAACAAAGGGAAGACATAAGTAACTCAAGTAACCTCATAAGTAATTATCAAGAAGAGAATTTTGAATTAATCACTAGCCCTCCAAATTTTCAACAAAGGGGACAAAGTAATTTTGCCTAAATAATATAAATAAAAATAGAAGGGGCAAAAGTCACTTGGAGAAAATAAGGAAAAATCCACTAAAGATTGGAAAAGGAGAGTAAGTGACTTTATCAAATAAAATAATAATAAAGGTGCTTTTAGAAGATTGGAAAAAGGTTCAAAAGAATCTTTAAAACGGAAGAGGAGGTCACTTCACTGACATCCTATTCTATTGATCATTTTTTGAAATTCGTCTTGGCTCAAAGAAGTCTAGTGCAAGGGTTGAAAGCGAAACTTAAGCCGAATTCGGTGGACTTTTAGTGCCACCCTAGTAAGCTCTTGAGGGAAATCACTTCAGGTCCTTCATTTGTGTTTATTGCAAGTGTTGGAGCGAGTTTTCTAAAGAAGAAACCCTCGATCTGAAGATTAAATTTCTCGATAGGGTTATTGCATTTATCAGAGGATAGTTGAGGCCAAATTGTTATCATTGAAGGAGGCTAAATTCATAGTTTCAGGAGTGTCGATTTTCCAATCTCAAAAAAGGCCAAATTGTTGATTCTAAAGTAGGCCAAAATTATTGTCTCAAGGAGGCTAAATTAATAAATTCAGAGGGAGGTCGAAATTCATTCTCCAAGGAAGTTGGATTGCCAAGTCTACAAGGAGGCCGAACATAATTGCATTTATTCTCCAGAAGGTCAAAGTCATCTTCTCTTGGAGACCAATTTTCATTGATTTGTCATTAAGGGATCTGAATTGATCAATCCAAGGAGAGGTCGAAATTCGTTATTCAAAGGGGCGAGATCACCAATTTATTGGAGGTCGAATTGGTTATTGAAAACAAGGTTATTTCCAGGGCCGAATTTCCATTGTTATCATTCTTAGGAAGGTCGAGACCCTTATTATCACTAGGAGGCTGAATGCACTTTCTTCATTAGGCCGAATGCATTTGCCGAGGCCACATCAACTTATTGAAGTCAAACTAATTTGCAGAAGGTCAAGTCTACTTGGGAGTCGAGGCCATTTGTTGAAGTCGAATTCATTTGTTCATGAGGCCAATTTTATTCCTTGGGAGGTAGAATTCGTTTTGCTAGAGCTGAGCTATTGTTGCAAAATTGTAACCTGATCCTCATTGAGCAGAGTATTGTTGTAATCCCATAGAAGGGTTTCGGGTTCTAAAACCCTCCCTTATATGACATCTTCAGTAAAGAATCCAATAAAGTTTTGATTTTCCCTAATTGATGTTGCATTCTTCATTATTGAATTGAAAATTTCAGTGTGGTTGCAGCATTCAGTGTGTTAGCTATTAATGTGTTTGTTGAAAATTTTATAGTTCCTCTAGTACATCTCTATTACCAGTAGTAAATTTCCTAAAAGGAACATTAAAGACACGGATTCCATTTCATTGGATGTGATTAACACCATGAATCCATGGAGGGTGGAGACCAAGAGGCCTATCATGGGGTAGGCACCAGAGTGGTTGTGGTATGATACTAATGTCTTATAGAGGAGGAAGAATCAAAGGAAGATGTTCCAATTCTAGTAAAGGCACATTTGGAGGAGATTGAGAGTGCATTGCAACCACCACCTCCACCAAGATAGGCATCCGAGGAAGACTCAATAGACATGCCTCTTCAACTTTTCATCTTAGCCCCCAATAGCTATAGAAAATAAATGATCTGCACCCTTACACCCTAGTTTACAAGTTTGCATGTGTTTGTTTAGGCCCAACCCAGATGTTTTGTCATGCTGATATAAATTTCAAAATGCATTTATTGCAAACATAAAGAGTGTTTCTACTAATTTTTTCACTTTGCTAACAGCTGATAATTAATGCAAAAATTTATGCAAGCATTCAACACATTTGAGACACTAGTTTTTGGTCAAGCTGACCCCAGAAAAACCCCACAACCTCTTGGGGAAAACCGGTCTTCAAAGAAAGATTTTATTGCTTGAGAAAATTTAAATAATTACATAAACACAGTACTTATCTCCCTTTTTGTTGTAGCATTAATTGAACTCATTCTGGAAATTTGTGTCCACTGAAATTTCAGATTTCCACAAAATTTACATGCCCAGAAATTTAGCGAATTCTCTCTTCCTAACTCCTCGAAAATTGTGCCCAAAATCTACCTTGATTTCTGTGATGAAGAGTTCCTCGATTTCTGTGTTGAAGGATGACTGTACCTCCTTGAAAATCATGTCTGACAGCTACATAAACCCTCCTCGATTTTCGCATTGCTTGTAGTTGTCCCGACATTTTCGCCTCAAATTTTGGGCCTGAAAACAACTATTTATTCCTTGAAACTCAAGATGCCTGCTCCTCAAATTTCGTACCAAAACTCATTGAATTTCATGCCTCCTTGCCTCGAATTTTGTGTCAACTGTGGTTGTTCTCAAATATCCGTGTTGTTGTACGATCTCCTTCTCCTTGCAACTTGTGCCTCGTTCTCACTGCTGCAATCTCTCCTCCTCCATGAAGTTGCTCTTCTCGTCCCTTCTCTTCATGCTCTCTCTCAAGTGTGAACTGAAGAATGATTTTCATTTTTCCTCTTTTGTCTCCTTGGAAAAGATTGAATCCCTAAACCTAGGATCCAATGGATGAGATTTCATCGTCAAATCTCAAGATATGTGGTTGAGATCATTTCTCCCAAATGACCCCCCTCATACATTGGCCCCATCACTTCAAAGTCTCCTAGTACCTTTTTCATGTTGTGTACATTTTCTAATTTTTCTCGTAAAGTGATTTTTCACCTAACTTTAATATTAGACAAGTACATTTAGTAATTTTTCACATAAAGTCCCTTTAGAAAAAGAACATGGTACAACACTTCTAAGTTCTAAGTACCTTTTCCACCCATGACATTAATATAACTCATAAATATCATTGAGACAAAAGCAATTAATGTGCTCACTAGGCTAAAAAGGGTAAAAGCCGAGTCTCTCCCTGGTACTATTTTCAACAACAGCTTCCACCTTAACCCCAACAATTGCACCTTCCACCAAAGGCTTAAAATCAACACATCCACCTACTGCTTTCAAAGGAAAATGGGTGACCCTTGTGCATAAAAGGGGTTGAGGGAATTGTTGATTCCTTAGTGCATTAACCATGTGGTATTTAGATGCCTCAAGATGATTCATCTCATGAGATATGTTTTTTTGTTTTGATGTGATTTTGTGTTATTCTTTGAAGATTACTGACTTGGGATAGATATCATATTTCAGTATCAATGTGACATATCACTTCACAACTTATGCATATTACATAACAGTTTCAATTTCATATTTATGTAGCAATGTGTTTGATTGATGTTGTTGCTTTAGATGTTTAAAGAATTGAAAAACCAATTATTATTTTTTCACTTTTTATAAGTGTCTCGATATTTTTTTATATTCCCCCCAACATTGCCAATAAGTTATATTTCTGACCCTCATTGATAAATTTGCCAAGACGATAAATGTAACATTAGATGTGACACATCTCTTCCAGCTCAAGTTGTAAGAGCACATTGCTTTTCTCAATGCAATAAGGTCAGTCAAGTAGCATGTAGGCTCCAAGATACAACTGTTGGACATCATGATATCATTAACCACTTCTAGGGCTTGGATATCAAGGGAGCTGATGATAAGTTTGTTTGTTTAAAGCTTCTTCCTTGATGCACATTGAAGCCTTATCCAGTTTGATACTTTCGGGTTCCTAAGGTTCGTATGTATCTCTTTTAGCACGCACTTTGTACGGTTTTATCTCTTTTGTAACTTTTTTGTTATCCTAGAAGATGCTTCAGCACACAAAAGGTTTATGCATATTTGTACTTCTTAAAATTCCATTGGCCAATTACAGCCACTAGTGGACAATAACAATTAAATTAAAGTAAATGTGTCCACATAGTAGTGGACATTATAAATTAATTCAATTATATGTGCATAAATATAAACAGGAAGAGTTAATAGAATCTTTCTGGTTTCAGAATTTGAAAAAAAAGAAAAGTGGTGAGGACCGTCTGTGATTACTAATAAGAACATAATATCTCAAAACTTGTAGTAGTTAAAAGTTGGATGAAAACCACTGGACACATGCAGGATCAATACGAACCCTTCCCTCTTGCATTGCATACTATTTATAAAAAAATTTCTAGAACAAAAAAGAATGGCATACCATTTCTGATGCCCTCCAAAAGTCTTGCATAGAACCCCAAAGTGTCTTTTTCAAAACGTGGACATCAACTTGTTTTGATGTTTTGTCATAATCCACTTGAATCTTCTGAACCTGTGAAATAAATCCGCACACAGTTACTTTGGCTAGCACGTAATGGATCATCAAATTAAATTTCTATTTAACCACCACTAAAGAAGCAGCAAAGCAAACAAAAGGGACGGGATCAAATTCAGTGGAATCACAATAAAATTGCTTTGTGATGAATCAGAAAAGTTTTTCAGTCTTTCAAAGCTATGATATAGGATAAATTTCTCGCCATCCTTTTTTTCCAGTTTCAATGTGTCATTCAAGAATGAACAAATCATACTTCAAAACCAAAACCATTTCTTACCAATACACCTTGAAATAATTTATATTCTGGCTATCTTAGTTTCTCAGTTTTATTCCTGTCATGATACTGGTAAAGAATGATCATGTTCAAACTTCAAACCATATGCACCATTTCAGCAGAAATGTTCCATTTTCATTACATTTCTTCCTTCAAAGCTGATTTTTTCTCATTTTAAGCTGCTCTCTTGATTTTTTATTGCTATTCTTCTCTCGGTTTCTAAAATCTCATACCAGAGCAACAGGTGCCTGATAGCATGACTCCATCTGAAACTATCAAAATGGACAGGAAATATGTGATCATCATAAGTTGGGCACCTTGATTCTAGCATGATAGTTATCTATATAGAATCGATTGAATTGCATGCTAGAATAATTAGCATAGAAATAAACATGTGTCTGAGACACTCATTCATTCGAGATTTTATGACAGCTTTTTGCATGCCTGTATCATCTTACATGGTTACGAATCACGATATACATGTGAGGATAGTCCATCCTGTATGGTTAATTGCAACACTGTATTAGAAGTATAACCATAGGTATTGTAGATAACATTATTAGCAATGCTATCCGAACCGGAACCAGGCAAGGGTCAGACAGGGACTGGAATACTGGCCAGAAAATCAGGTTGAAGAACTGGACAGAAGAGGATCAGATGAGGGTTGGTCCATATTGCAGCCAGCCGGGAAACATTCAAAACCAGATGATTAAGGATAGAATAAGCCAACCTACCTAGTTTAAAAACCAGAAACCATGGGGGGTAAAAAGGTGCAGATTAGACAGTTTCAATAACGATGATTATTAATTATAGGCATGTAGGATTACCATAAATGAATGCAACATAGACAAACAGGTTAATGGATTTCCACAAAAACTAAGATTTTTCGATGGCAATTTACCAATGTTAGGAACACGCCATTTGATCGTACAGTGCATGAACCAGTCCAAAAGAGAAGTCAAATGCAGAATACAGGATGCCTTGGAAAATTAATGAATGATTTTCACTGAAATATCCCCAAATTCCGAAATTTAGAGGGAGAAAAATTTTCACTGGACACAATTTATAAATGATATTTACTAGAATATTGCTGAAGTGTTACAATTAGACGTATAAAAGTCTTTACTAGACATACATCAACAGGATAATGAATGAGAGAAGAGTTGAAAGACCAATAAATTATAGCTGAAGCAATAACAGCTTGTTGTGGGCTACTTACAGCAGCAGAGCACAAAAAACATAAGAGACATACAAGATAGTGCAACCAAAAGATAAAAGTAGCATGCAGTTCACATACGAAGCAAGACAGCAGGATAAGTTGAAACCAGTGGACATGGTCGGAATGGAGTATGTATCAATGACCATCTTCAGAATTAAGGTAGAGGCAAAGAGCGATACTAATGATGAGAATCCCAATGTCAGTGATGGTGGAACATTGCTTGTCATTTATGTTTTCCATTTAACTGTTCTTGCTCATTTGTTCATAATGATTTATTTCCAAGTTTCAATACACACACACACATATCGCATTTCCCCATTTCCAAATTTTTGGGAGGTCATGTTTCTAGTGTGTTTCCGTTTCAGAAATGCATACCCGTTTCCCCGTATCATGCAACTTAGCAGTCAATTTTTTACTATACACATAACAATATGGCAATGAATAAGAGCAGAGTAGAAAGACAGATAAATTACAATCAAAGAGATAACAGATGGCTGCAGGTTATTTGCTGCAGAAAAGGATAAAATGCATAATATAACAGACATACAAGAAATGAGACCAGAAAACAAAGGTGAACATAGAAGTTCACATACAATGCCATACAGCAAGAAGAGGTTTTCTAGTCCAAATATGAGAGCAGTAGTGTTCACTTTCCTAGTAACCACGAAAGGAAGGCAAAAATCTTGCCACTTGACTCAGTGGCAATAATTTACATTTTATAAAAGGAACACCTCTTCTCATTTAGGAAGAACGTTAAAGATAAAATAACATCCATTGACATGAAATCATTTGTACATTTATGGTAACCATCGGAGAAAGCATCACTCAACAAATTCCAGTCTTCAATAATGAGGTAGCCTTGGCATAGAACTTCGGTGGCTTCCACCAAGCTTATACATATCAAAAAATATCAAGGATATCATGAGAAATGTTGTTAAACACAAAACTGTCACAACAGATTATTGGAGAAGACTTATGTGTCATGACAAGCAAGCATGTAGTAAAAGGATGTTGGTATTGCTTGTTAGAAAGATTAAAGTAGATCTCCATGACAAATGTGACATACCTGCCTCTATGAAGCAACAAGTTACAAGGGCAATAAATGTTTGAACATGTGAAGTGCCTCATATATATTGTCCAGTATAAGAGAGCAACCATTCTACATGCAATGTCATTTAAATGTGTTGGCAAGCTTCTTTATTATAAAATGCTGAACTGAAGGAGGAATGTGAATAGCAAAGATTCAAGTGAGAGTATTGTAATATGAATAACCAGACCTATATAGCCATTTTGTTAAAGGATAAAAATAAGGAATGCAACTAAAAGGTAAAGAAAGGTTTGACAGTAGAAGATGCATAGCATGTCAGAAATGAACTGTTATGCTGCAGTGCTAACAACACCAGACAACATTAGGAGTCCACAAAAAGGTAAATATCCAATGACAAAGGGAAATTTTCACTTCTCATCGAAGCTACAGATCAACTGGAGTGCTGGAGTCTATATGGAAAAGTTGGAATCAATGACCCTATAATTAAGGTTCAATTTTCAATGAGGCCACAAAGCGCACTAAGAAAACCAGAAGCAGTATTCCTGCAAACAATCTGTAAGAGTAAAGGACTGTATTCCCATTCATTTCCTCCGACCACCTAAGCATTTTATGAGACCAAAATATGTTTATGACTGTGGAATGGAAACAATGAAGAAAGCACAAACTATCATCCAACAAATATAAAAGTAATTCCACCAGCAACAAAAGTAAGTATCTGTCAATAGACAAGGGCAACATAAGGATATGATATTACTATCACAGAATTCAAAATTAAACATTAAGCAGGATTGGATGTGACCCATTTTGTTTCATTCACAATCTCAATCCTTACTTTTCTATCTCGAAAAAATTCTATTTCTGAGACTTCGCTGCCTTGAATTTGCTTCAAATTTTATAAAGAATGTATAGTAGAAACTTGAAAGTAAACCTTGACAGATATTAAAAGTCACTGAGAGCAAATAGATGTCAGAAACTCGAAGAAGCAATTTATAAAAATAACCAAATTGCAAAATCAAACCTTTCGAGGTTGAGCAACCATTTTCTCATTTGAAAATTCCTCCTCGATATCACCTTGTGCATCATCCCAGTTAGGCTCAAACCCATCCTCATTGCCCCACGTAGATGATGGTTCAAAACTGTTGCTATTTTCAATAGAATCGTCTGAAACAAAGAGGATAAAGTAGTTCTCAGTATAATGTCAAGACTCTGATTAATTAAATTATAATACGTGAAGTACTGTAAGATTTCCATCAGAGGTAGTATCAAAAAAGCAGGGACTTAATACCCAAAACTAATCAGAAAATAAAATATAAAAAGACACTTACCAGACACTTTTCTTCCATGCCTCCCAATACACTGCAAACACAAAACATAATAAGATAAATGTAGAACATAAGTGTGGGTTCATGACTAGTGAAAACAGAAATTTGTATCGTGGTTATGTAGCATGGAATGGGAGGATGAAAAAAAGGTCCCCTTTTATGGGGAAAATAATGAAAAACAAGGCTCTAAGGCTGGCCACCCCCTGCTGTTTCAAATATACAGATTTGGAACAACTGTAAGCAAGCAGCCTTAAGATCGATGCATCACCAAGCCCACATTTTTATATGAATGAGGAAATCAATATTTTTTCTAGCTTTGCTTTGTTTACTATTTTATTGGTTTCATGCCCTACAACATCCCCTGGGATTTTGCCCCACCCCTCTACCATTGCAGAAACTCATCCCCAGGTCCTCCCATATCCCCATTCCCCATTTATTGAAATTCACGGATTCAGTGCAACATCGCATAATGGTATGCTCAATCATAAGTGCAATATACAATACTAAAATTCAGCAGTAGCACTTCAACGAAAATGTGTTTACCATAACAGAAGGCAGTAAGAACAGCTTTACAAGCCCTTCTGGTTGGTAGTGACAGTCTTCTGGCAGAGTAGTTTTCCCACAGGAGCTACTCTGAGGCAATAACAATGAACGCTGATTTTTAGGTGGAGCAAAGGCAGAACCAGTCTCAGTGTCAGGACGATTCAAAAAATCAATTGAAAATGGTTCCCGTTTTCTTTTCTTTAGTTTATTGTCATTTGAAGATGCTTCATTCCCAACATCTGAACTTTGTTGTACATCTGCATAATATCGCATGCACCAATCATCAGAGATTCCTATTCAAAGAACCTGATTAAATTAAATGATGGTTGCAGTAAGAAAGATCCATTAGGACTTAATGCATTCACCTTTAACTCTCCGATACTTCCAATGATCAGGACCAGCCCAAGCATTAGATCTGGATGACACCCCCATACCTAAAAACAAATAATCAATTGTTTTTTCACTTAATAAATCTTTATTGTACTCCAACTCCAATTCACCATAACCCATCTCCTGAAAATAAAACACGATTTCAATAAGGTTTTACGAAATCAGAGACTATATCAAAAAATACTATCCAGATGTAAATGCTAAAAACAGAAGTGGTGACTTAATTTCTATTATTATAATGACACACAAACCTCATTGTCAGGCCACTCAGAAGTAACCGCACCACCAGAAGCAGAGTCCAGGCTATTCAAGCCATCATCCTTCAGAACTCCACCATTGTCATTGCATTCAAAGTCCTGAGGGCTTACATCATCAAAAGCTTCATCCATTCCAACTTCTTCATCAAGGCTTTCTTGGTTATCAAGAGAAGAATCAAGTGTCTCATCTTCATTTTGCATTGTGAGAATGGCCTCAGCTGAATTCCGGTAAGGATCATCAAACAATCTTAGAATTTCCTTGAGTGTCGGTGAGATCTCCCTTTTAGTTTGTAAATCCATCACCATTTGTTCAATACAATCTGCATCACAAAAAATGTCAGGTGCCATTTACAAATTTGGGATAAGAAAAGTAAAAACCGATCTTTTGGCAGCATTGCTGGGCAGGTAGCAGTGCAGGCAATACCTTTTATGAAAGAGACGTTAATCATCTCAAAACTCTCTTTGTTTTGTGTAAATCCAGATTTCATACTTTTCCCTGGAATGTCCCAGGAGTCAAACACTATCCGGCAATCATTGTAAACACCAAGGGTGTTGAGAAGAAGACCCTTGGCCCCTCCCTCGTCAAATTGTGCAGAGGTTTGATGATACAAAGGATCTACCGTAAAAGCAACTGTAGAGAATAAAAGCTAATGCACTGTAAGCAATAAATATGACAAGCTTTCCACATATAAGTTTCAAAACCCTAATATTATGAAGGAAATAGAATTAGCCATCCCCCTCAAGAAAATTAAAATATTACCATCAAACTTCTTTACATTCAATGTCTCAAAAGAAGGTTCCAAAGTAGTTGAGGGATCTGATATCTGCAAAATAGATTGCAAAAAGATCATGTCATATATAATTTTCTAACCCTTCAAGAAATTCTAGGTATTAACAGTTTTTGACAGACCTTTTGGAAATCCTTCTTCCCATCACTTTGATCTTGATCTGTAACTCCATTTTCATCCTCTTCACCATTTCCTGGAAATCATTAGTAAGTATTGAGTCAGTGGATGGATGCCCAAGATACCAGTTTGTAATTTACTGGCAATTTATTCTGATATAAACTACATCATATATCAAAGTCACACCAATACAATTAATCCTAGATATTATTCGTAAAGCCATTTTGAAATAAAATGTTATTGACCTCTTCTTTTACATATCTCAAAAAACATGGTTTATAGCAATTTGATGCTAGCCTAGGCATCTGCATATTTGATGTGCCAGAGACTGGTACAGAGTGATTGAACCTGATTATCTTCTCTTGTCTAGCATGCTTCAACCACGATTTTGTTTCATGTTCTAAACTGAGATATACATCAGTAATTTTATTATCACTTTAATCGAAGTTTTCAATTGCAATGTCTTACATGGTATCAAAGAAGCAATGTCTCTATTCCAGCTATTAGTAATATTACCACTTCAACAACTATTACCAACATTAAATTAAAAAGAAAAGAAAAAAAGAAAAAAACACACACACAGCAAATTTACTCTCCAAACAGCTCCAGAGCAGGGAACCCTTGACACATCCGGCTACCTCTCAGTCCAATAGGAATGCCCAAAGACCTATTCAGAGTTTCTTCTTTTCGACCTTGAATGCTAGGAGTATCCCTCGCTCATACGTCCCCCGGGGATCATATGATCGTATCCACTGCTGGCCGCAGGGGACTTCAATAACAAACCTATAACCAGATTCACCTCCCTTGCCATCAGTCATTAGACTCAGGAGCCCCTGACATCTCCAGCACCATTGCCAGACCTTACCATCTCACTCACTCATTCCTTTTTAGCAGGACATTGTGCTGCAGACTATTGAGTATTTTGTATTATACAACAGTCTCTTGTATACGTGCCGTGGCAGCAATACCACTGGTTTCTTTCTCTCTATATGTTATTTTTAGCATTTTTTTAAGGAGATGCACTTGCACTCCCACATTGTAGTCATACTGAATGCACTCTTCTTCAGTTCCATTGACCTACTTTTGTGGTCATCAGTTGGACATTAATAAATTTACCTACTCACTCACTCACTCTTAAGAACCTGGAAAACCACACCTAGAATGAACATATAAGTACGAGAATAATTGATAAAAAAATGGAACAGGAGAGAACCGAACTGAAGACAATATATGCAAAGATCTCAAGGAAAGAGAATGAAATGTATTGCCCAAAAACTACTGCCCAGCAGACAAGCATACGAGATACCTCGCCTGCCAACAAACGAAGTCCAGATGAAACCACCTCTCACAAAGAAAACACCAATTTAGTACATTGACTAAAACGATAAGTATCAATAATTAATGAGGCAACACGTTTGATTCCTTCAATACGTTCCTTTTGTGTTTGTTCTCTCCTCCATTCCAAAAATATACTTAAGTTGCTTAAGTTTTCAGCTGCAATTGAAAGATGCATGAACATGGATCCCTTCACCCACAATTGTCCATGTAACGCAATAAAATGTAGGTTGATTCAACATCAGTAGAGTTCAGTTTCTTCCTCAGTGTTAAAACCTATATTAAGAGGCATAAGTTATAACCACAAAGATTTTAATGATAATTTTTCCAGACAGTGCTAATGTTGTAGTTTAAACAACAGTCGGCAATTTGCATGGATTCCTTCATTTTCTTGATCAATCTAGATTTGAGTTGAGAAATAGATTATGCAACAAGGAGAATGTGCAGTACAAAACAAACGTATGGACGTATGGGATGGCCTCATAGAGTAGCTAGGTGAAAAAACATAACTCACTTAGAAAGAAGGGTAGAAATCATATTAGTGTCCACATATACCAAAAAACATTCAATGGCACTAAGTTAGAATATGCATCACAACAAGGGGAGTGAAAAACTAGTCCTATAACACCTTAAAGAAAATAAAGAGAGCCCTAACACGTGTAAAAGTGTCGGAAAAAATCAGCAGCAAAGAAAACGATCAGACAGTATGGGACTGAATGAAGCACTCTGAAAACACAGCCAAACGGTAGGATTCTAAAGCAGCTGCTATAACAGCCATAGTGTGGGAGTGCCAAACAGAAATCAATCATTAATATTCATCATAAACAACATCAACTGCAACGTTTGCCATATAGTCACAAAGTGAAAGAACCTATTAGAAATGTAGTTAAAAGATGGAGAACAAAATTCTCCTGCGGTTCAAGGTCAAAGATCTCCTGGAAAAATAAAATAATAAAAAGAAGCTAGCAATATTGTGATATGTGCTTAGGTGATGTATGTATTTGCCTTGCTGCCAAGTTAAGAATACATCACAATGTGAAAGAGTAAATATGTAGAAAACATATATATAAAATGTCAGCAATATTGTGATATGCCATTTGATCTCTTCATTTTATATATAGAACAATGTACATATGTATGTCCGTCATGTTAAGAGTATCATCACAATGTAAAAGATTTTATATAGTTATACAAAAATTTTAGTGATAAAATAAGGTTTAGCTAATGAATATGTAAATAGCAAGAAGGCCGAGTGACTAAATTTACCTTAATGAGACCTAAAATAATGTAATATATATTCATAGTGAAATAAAATAAATGCAAAGCACAAAATGGTCAAGGGAAAACAAAAAGGACTATAAACTCGCACAAGGCAAAGGAGTAAGAGAACATGCAAGGGGGTAATACATATCCTTAGTAAGCAAAACATGACCCAAGGGGAATCAATGCATTCTTGGAAAATATATTTCGAGAAGCAAAAAGAAACCTATGTTATGAAGTCACCACATTAACCTAGTGTTTTAAAACTCTGACTCAAGTTCGGAACCAACGGAGGGTCGACTCCGACTCCGACTATGACTTGGTATCTACTCCGCCGGTTCAGTTTGAATGACTCGGTCTTTGTAAAAAATACATTAATTTTTTTATTTTTTTTTTAACATAAATTTAAAAATTTTCATTCATGTTTCCAAACACAAAGCATTAGAATATAAACAAACGACAACATATGATCAAAGTAGGCTCATGAACATATCCATTATATCAAAATGTCACCCAGTGCACTGTCCAATACATACATGATATAGAGATCAGAAAAAAAACACATAACCAAGGAGGCTCTAAATGGCCTCTACAACAAAACATTACTAGTCACTACTGCTAGACAAGGCAATACTCTCTGGCTTAGACTCTGAATCAGAGGGGGAAACCCATGGCTCCTCGTCCTCATCAAGATCCTCAACTGGAACTATAGAAGTAATAGCATTAGCACGCTGAGCCTGAGATAGATGAGCTATTCGCTTGTGTCGTGGCTGACTAGAGGAAGTGCCTGCAACTGCAACTGGAGGACTTGGGGCTGGGCCTCGTACTAGTGGATCTTCATTTAGCTGAGCCTCTACCTGTAAATCGAAGTCCAACCCCACATCAATATCCTCATCAGATTCAAACTCTGGTGGAGGAGTCTCCATTACCCAATCTGATGTTGGATCAATATCATCCAACACAATGGGATCTGAATCAGGTATTTTCTTCAGCAATTGGTTGCGTCGTAGTCGGAGGTTGTATTGGACATTGACTAGATCATTTAACCCTTTTTGCTCCAAACAGTTTCCCTTCTTCATGTGAATCCTCTTAAAGACAGACGAATTGCGCTCACACCCAGAAGCACTGCAAGTTTGACTCAAAATGTGGATTGCCAACTTCTGCAATTCAGGACAATGGATACCAAATGCCTCCCACCACTGTGCTGCAAAAATAATAGTTGTGTAATGAGTTTCAGTTAACTCAACAAATTATATCCAACTTTTAGATTATAAACAGTTTTACAAAAAACAAAAAATATGAATTGGAAAATTGAATTTTTTGTTTACCTGGCTCATCTGATTCCCTTGCAATCCTTGCAAGGTTCTTGCTAAAGGTACCCGTGGCTTTGTTGAAGATAGTGATATGATTGTGTATCAGCAGTTGGTCACTCTCCTTGGGGATCATGTAATCAATGCAGTCAATCAATCCATATCTAACCTCCCCAGTTAAAGCTCCTTTTGCCAAAGCTTTATAATGATACCTTGGGTTCAGAAAATACCCAGTTGCATGTATATGGCAATGGAGTTGATTGTTCCATCTTTGATCAATGATTTCCCAAATGAACCCATACTTAGCCACTCTTTCCTTGTATGTTGCCTTTATTTGCTCCTTTGCTTGATCCATAGCCTCATAAATGAAGCCCATAGCCAATCTTTCCCCATCCACCAACTGCAGCACCTTAACCAATGGCTCAGCAACCTTCACAATCTTTGTTGCCTTTTTCCAAAATATTTTTTCATTAACTTTCTTTTTCACATCTTTGCCATCCTGTTTGCGAGACCATTGACATTCATTCCATTCATCACTAGAAAACACCTTTTGCAAGTTTCTATGTTGGCAAATCATAGATTGCAATGTCACAAAATGTGTTGCAAATCTAGTGATGGCAGGCCTAATAATATCCTTACCCCCTGTGTGTTTCCTCATTAGGTTCAAAATCCACGAGTGATTGTAAATATATTTTGTTATGCTTTTGGCATGCTCTACAGTGTTCTTGATCCAATCTATTTTACCAATATCCTCAAGAATGAAGTCTATGCAATGTGTAGCACACGGGGTCCAAAAGATGGTTTTGTGTTTTTTCTCTAAGATTTTACCAGCAAGAACATAGTTAGAGGCATTATCTGTGATGATTTGAACAACATTAGCCATGCCCACCTCTCCAACAACCTCATCCAAAATCTGAATGCATCAATTGATCTTAGAAACATGGTTCCTTGTGGGCAAGAGATAAGAAAGTTTGTGATGGTACTGTGCCTCTGATCAGTCCATCCATTTTACATGATGGTAAATCCTATTTTTTCCCATGAGTTTTTGAAATCTCTCAAATATTCATCAATGGACAAAATCTCTTTTTGCAAAAGAGATCCCCTTAACTCATGCATAGTAGGGCCTTTGAAGCCCTTTCCAGCAGCATATATGGCATCAAACATAGGTTCATAATATGGTGAACAAGAAGCATTGAAAGGGATATAAGCATCATCTCACCATCTAGCTATGTAATCACAAGCATTTTCTCTCAATTCTTTCTTCCAATGCTGATCTAAAGTGGGCTTCACTTGACCTCTATTAGTTGTAGGACCATGTGCAGTATCAGAGGGAGAGGAGGGTGTGAAAAAAATTTTGATAGTAACCTTATTTTTCATTGTACCCTTACCCTTTTCTTGAATAGACTCCAAAGAGGGAGGAACATATTGAAAGGGGTTTGATGCATCAATGCAAGGGATAGATGAAGAGACCTCATAATCAAAATTGGGGTTGGCAGTCATCATGTGTTTTATATTCCTCCATCCAATTTCAGTGTCTATTTATTTTTGCCTAGCTTTGTCTTCCTCAAACTTCTTAAATTGATCTCTCAACTCCTTCCTAATTTCCCCAATTTCTTCTATTGGTGCTTCACATGGAGTAATTTGGCCTCTAAGACTGGCCTATGAATGCCCCCTCCACCCCCCTTAATTTTTCTCTTACAAAATTTGCAATGCATTTGATCATCAACCATCTCATCATATGCCCAAGTAGTGTCTTTCATCCTAGGAGCCATGTTGGACTAATATTTGGACTTGGAAATGAAAGATTTAAATATGAAAATGAAAAAAAAAAAACTACTCATTCTATGACATTTCTTTCACAAAAATTTATGTTTTCAATTTCCAAATTTGCAAAAAAAAAAAAACAAGCAAAAGCAGATTTTAGAAGTGAAAAGAAAAATACCTCTAAGCTCTAGCCTCCTCAATGTTGCTCCAACAAACCAACTCCTCAATGTTGCTCCAATGACTGCCCAAGAATCTCCTCACTGCTACTCCAAAGATTGCCCAAGAGACTCCTCAAAGCTGCTCCAAAAACCAACTCCACAACTCTTCACAAATTCCTCACAAACACTCACTCAAATGCAATGAGATAGCTGTGAGGAAATGAGAGGGGTTGGGTAGCTTTTATAGGATTGGGAGGGGTTAGAGGGCATACCAAAACCCTAAAAACCCAATGAAATCTGGTTTGGGGTCCGTTTTGGGCCGTTTGTGGGGTCCACGGCTGAATGTACATGGCTCGGCTGGTCTAACTCGAACTCGGCCAAGCTGACCAATTTGTGACCGAACCGACCGAGTCGGTGACTGGTTCGGTAACAAATCAGCCTCTGGACCGGTTTTTCTACTGAGCCGTCCGGCCAGTGGGTTTGCTCAGTCAGCTCGACAAAATCCGAGTCAGTCCGACAAATTTTTAAAACACTGCATTAACCCTTTTAAGCAAACTTACATAAAAGATGAATATTTTCCTTTGAAAATATTATTCGCATTTTTCTTTTTACTCTCTCTTTCTTGATAGGTTCTTGTGTTATGTTGACCTTTCCAGTCTTGGACAAACTTACTCAGTGTTTTATATTATTGTATCTTTGTCACAGTTTTATACATATATGTAGGTTCTTTCTTTGTATTATTTTGGCATTTTCTAGGAGTTGCACTAGCACTCCCACATTGTAATCATATTGGTTGTAGTCTTGAGTCCCATCGACCTACTTTTATGGAAATTTGTCGAACATTAATAAAATTATCTCATATTATCTCTTCTCTAAACACAAGAGCACATGGACATCTTATGGTGAGAATGTAAGAACCTAGTGTACAATCTAATAAAGAGAGACAGTCTTGTAAGGCCTTAAGTATGCATATTTCTAGCTAAGAGAAAACAAGTTTTTTGGTTTGTTGATATCAAATATATGTCTTTCTTTACTTTTAAGGACAAAAAGTAATAAAGGGAAAAGGTGGGCAAGTTGATGGGGTGGTGATAGTGTCTCGTTTTCGCAAGTAGACTAGTGGGATATGGGCCTTTCACAAACGAATATGTTGGTAAAGGATTGTGTTCCACGTGGATGTGCTCCACTAACAACGTTTCCCATGTTTCCGAAATGGGAATGCCTAAGCAAACTTTTCCCCGTGTTTCCCATGCTCCCAAAATGGAGGGATGCCTAAGCAAACATTTTCCCACTTTCATCTTTTGGGAAAACATTTCTCCAATGTGGGAGATGTGTTTCCCCAAAAGGGGGACTTCTGGGTGTCCCTTCGAGAAAAGGGGTGCTTTTGGGCATCCTTGCAAACGGAGGACTTCTAAGCATCCCCAAATTTTTGCCTACAAGGACTTAAAAATTAAAAAATTAAAAATTAAAAACAATATATAAAAAACCCACCTCACTTTCACTTTTATTTGCCTTTTATTCACTCTCACTCATTTATGCTCATTTTCCTTTCAATTTTTTATTATCTATTGTTAAATTTCAATTTTAACATTTGACTTTTGGCTCCAGACATTGATGACCTCGAACCAAGTCTTTCACTCATCACTCTTTACTATTTTTGAGTTTGAGTAATTTCAATTTAATGTTTCAGACTCCAATAACTAATTTTTCTTATTGTTAAATAAATTCTAGAATGATAAATTTAAACAAAAGTATCAATACTTTATTATTTATGTTTCATTTATGGTCTATGAATCTGAATCACATTTGTATCATTTACAATTTTGAATTTAATGATATTTTACTCACTGTTATCAAAACCAAACTGTTGATCAAACCAGGAAACAGTAAAAAAACGGGACCAAAAATCCAATCAACCAAAAACACATTAAATATTCAAATTTTAAATAAAAACATATATATTCATGTGCATCCATATGAAACCAAACCATTTATACACAAAAAAGTAAAAGTTCTCCTTTATATGGCATGTAAGGGTGCACACAACCAAAATAGCACCAAGTGCAATCCATTTCTGAACCAAAAATACATCAAAAAACAGGCCCTAGATGGCCTCTAGCATCCAAAAAAAGCCATGCTACAACAAATACTTACATATAATTAAAATTGTTGCCTATTTTGGGATCTTTGTGTGAAAATTCAGTTACTCGAATCCTAATGAGAATTCTTCTATTTGTTAATTTATGAACAAATTATTTATTGTGTTCTACAGTAAATATTGAAACCCATACACTACAGCCTTCACAAAATTAAACTACGGAAAGTAAATAAGTGTGGAAAAAAGATCTGAGCAAGAATAAACAATAGACACATGTCACTGTTATTTTTGGACTAAGTCCCTGGAAAAACCCAATACAGGACAATCGGTGCAATAGTTTAGGATTTGTTTATTATGCAGTGATTCTGAATACAATCTGGGATGCCCCACTAGCCATCCACATAGAGAATCTAACTGACAAAGAGCCAGTGAGGATTACCTCACACTGACACTGGAAAATCCTGACTGACCAAACACTGAGTTGATGAGCCCTACGCTGCCTCTGCGTAGTTCTGCGTCACTCTGCGTGGGGACTACGTCACCTTTGCTTTTTGGCTCTTTTGCTGGCTGGATATTGATCTCTGGCCCCTCTAGTCTCACAGTCTGGCACTCCAGCACTCGATCTGACTGATCTTCAGCTGAATCTCGAATCTCCTCAAGGCTGCAGCACTGCCTCTGCATGGCATTGAATTGCCTCTCTGCATACTACCCTTTATCTTCTCTGCAATGTATTCCCGGCTCAGGAAAATATCCAACCGGCAATTATCTTTGCCCCTCTTTGCAAGAATATTCTCGATCGATCTTCTCCCTGAGCACTCCTCATTAAAGAATTTCGATATCTAGATTCTAGACTATGTCAGTCTCTCGGTGTGTTTTCCAAATGCCCCATCAAGTCCTTATAATCTTCTCGTTGAGTCTTCAACAGCCGAGATTAAATCGTTGATCATGGCTAAGATTAACTTGACTTGATCTTCGTCTTTTCTAGAACATTCACACCCTGTTTTAATTAATATCCTTTAATTATTTTAATTTCTTAAGTTTAGACTTAGGTCCCATTAAAAATAATTAATTATTTTCATAAAACACAAACCAAGTGGAATTTCCCAAAATGCTTTCTGGGTTCTTTGGAATACATGTGCCTAAGCCTCCCTACAAAATTTGAGACTTAGAGCACATTCAATGCTACCAGAAATCAACACTCCCTCTCAGCAAGGGAAATGCTCTAGCAATACATCTAGCTGAAGTACTGCTATGCTTCTGCAACATCCCCCTCTGCGTTTCTGATGTTTGACACTGTTGCCCACCAACAGTACGTTGTTGCATCCGTGCTGCTGATGACCCTGCGTATTGTTGCCAACTGCCACTGCACTGCAACTTTGTTGCTCATTGCAACAGGAAAACATCCAAAATCTGAACTAAGTGTTCAGTAGGATGCATCTCGTACTGAAGATCTGATTGATGCTAGTCTTTGCTTTGTCCCTCTGAAGCTTATGCGCTATTGCTGACTCTGCATTGTGCCTCCCTGCACTGCTACCAACTATGCTCTGCCCTGTTCATACTCTGGCGCTCACTAGCCATTGTGTTGTCACTTCTGCACCAACTGATACTTGTCCATCCTGCTACTTCTGATTCGAGCTCCCATAGTAAGGTGATGATCCAAGAGGTGGACTCCTCAAGGATCCTGCCCAACTACAATTCTGTTGAACTACAGCTCTAGGTCACCCCAATTCTCCCCTAGAGATATATGGGCAATCATCGTGAATCCCTCGTCCTCGATTTTTGCAGCTACAGCCTGCGGATCATGCTTCTCGCTTTTGTCCTTGTTCTTGAGAGGACACTGTGTAGCGTAATGTCCCATCTCGCCACAACGGAAGCATTTAACCTTTGAGACATCCTTTCATCTCCGCTGCTCCTGCTGCCCCTTTGATGCAAGGGTTGCATTCTCCTCCTTGGGCTTCGTCCCACTACTACTGCTGCCATCAAGTTTACACTTGAGTAGATCTCTCCTCATCTCTTCCTGAGGAAGAGCTGCCCACATTCCTTCATAGTCCAGCAACTTCTCTTTGCCTAAGATGCTCTGGACAAAGACCTGGTACTCTTCGGACACATTATTTAAGGCAAATCTGATCATCTTTGTGGTCGAAGGAGCTGCACCCACAACTGCCAGCTGATCTCAGACCTCCTAAAGTTTTGCAAGGAATGGATCAACACGTTCTCCCTTTGTGCATCCTTGTAGACCGCAGCTTTTCCTCCAAGAACGTCTTCCGCTTCTCGAAAGACCCCTCATACAACGTAGCCAACGCTTCCCACATTTCCCTGGTTGTCCCTTTGCCAGAAATGTGTGAAACTATGTGATCCTTCACTCCATCGAGGATCAACCGTTTGGCTTTTGCCATGCCCTTCTTGAAGGCTCTCAATGGTGTTGCATCCACCAGTTCAGCTACTGCATTGTCGATGAAGGCTTTGAGCTCATGCTCATCCAAAAGGAAGGAGATCCTTGCCTTCCAGATTACGTAGTTGGAGGCACCCTCCAACCAATCCTGATATCGCAACCCACTGGCTGCCATCTCACTTAATCAGATGTCGATCTGCTGCCTCTAACCCTCTGCGTAGCTGGCTCTACACACTCCCTGTTGGAGCAAGCCAAATAAATCATGATCTCGCTGCTTTTGTACAGGAAATCAAAGTTTCTTGGGCAAGAAACTCTCTGAGGTCAAAAATCCCCTAAATGTGTCTTCTTCTCTCTCTTTCAACGCTTTTTGCACCAGCAACTGCTACTACACTAAAAACTACCTCCCACCAGCAACTGATCTGCGCTGAATCTGCAACGCTACAAAATTTGAGACTTAGAGCACATTCGACGCTACCAGAAATCAACACTTTGTCATCAATATCACCCTCTAAACATTAAAATAAGATAGAAAATACTTAGCATGTTAAGTCAAGCTTTGTTTGAGCGATGGGTACATTTTTAATAGGGTCATGATAGAGGAGTTCAACAATTAATACCACTAACATCAAGGTACATAGAGGGGTCGATGCTCTTTATTAAATGCTAGATCCATACCCTCGTACATGACAACATCCAATGGAAATGTTGCAATTCCCCCAATCCTGAAATCTTAAAAAACTATTAAGCCTACTAGATTTTGAGTGGGATCTAAAATTCTACTTTCTCCATATGAATCCAATGAGGCCTAAACCGCTCTCAAACATCCTAATTCAATTATTGGTAATGTTAAAAAATTAGAAGGGTGAAAATGAAAGATAGCATTGCTAAAAATTTAAAAAGAGGGTCATTGGTACCATCGTACAAAACTAGTCAATTAGGTACCCAGTCGTCCAATTCAATGGAAAAAGATCAATTTGCTACTGAACCGGCCTTTTCTGATCTGTGACACTGGTCCGGAACAGTTTTCCCTCAAAAATGTTTGGACTGGTCGATTCAATCTGATCCAATCCAGTTTTGATAACAATGATTTTATTGTCTAATATTTAGTATTTTCAATCTGATCCAGTCTAGTTTTGATAACAATGATTTTATTGTCTAATGTTTAGTATTTTCATTGTACAATGATGAATTTGCATGGGATAAATTGTTATTGTTGGCATTTTATAATCATTATTACTATTATTATATTTTTAGAAGTAAAGACCTGACAACCCCTAAATTTCCCCAAGATCTAGTGGTGGTTTCACATGTCCCCCATGTACGTCTCCCACTCATGTACTCCCCTATCACAAAAACTTGGTGAAATATTGATAAAGGATGCTTGCATAACAAATAGGCCAGAAGCCCTAACGGTTAACTCAAGTGCTCTAGAGCCAGACATGAATTCTTTGATATTGTTGCTAGTTTTTATTGATAACAGGTTTGACTCTCTTCAATTCCCTCAGGGCGAGGCCCCGTAATCAAGGTCAACGGTTTACCCAGTTTACCATCCATGAATTTTGGGGAAGTACTCTAGAGTTCCCTATGCTTTCATTCCAAGAAAAAAAAACAAACAAACAAACAAGACAGAAAGCATATAGGCAATTGCTTTGGCTTGAGGGAAAGGCTTACATAACAAGTAGGGTAGAAAGCACTCAATTGATTGCCTTCGTTTGCTTCCATGTTTGCTTGAGTTGACATGCTTTCCCATGTCAACGAGTAGATTAGTGAGTATCTAAAGGGTCTTTATTGTAGTATTTGAGATTTTGCTCAACTAATTTTTATTGTAATATTTGAGATTTTGCTCTAGTATTGAAGCCTTTTCGCCTATGAGATTGTCAGTGGCAAGGAGGAAAAATCATTACCCAGTAACCATGAAAGATTGCAAAAGTGATTGAGATAAGTGTTGATTTTACTTGTTAACTTTGATATTTTGTTTTCTAGTGTATATAAAAGATGAATTGTGCAAGAAGTTTGTAATGCATTAAATTTGACGAAATGCTTGAGATTTTGTAGTATGCATGTTCCTTGAGATCTCTGCTAAATGTTGGAAATAGAATGGCTCAACCAACGTATGTTTGTTGTAAAGGAGCATAGTCAAAATTCCTTTGACGTTGGGAATTATTAATAGCATTTACAGCTGAATTTTTTCAAAGAACTTGGTTGAATATTACATGGTTAGGCTATGTGGAATTTATATTTTTGGTTGAGTATACTTTGTTCATGTTATCTCATAAATTATAATCATTAGCGGTTAGGGTAAGAATTTGAATTATAAATTTCTCATTCCCTTGACAAAATAGGGTTGGACGAGGCACGATAGGTACAACCACAAATATGGGCTCTACAATAAGCAAGAATCATATCCAATCTCTTGGAAGATGATCAACCCAAGGGTGATCAAATGAGCCAAGTCAAAGCATAGTATTTGATAGATCTGTGGTTGTTATCTTGAAGACACATTATCAAAGAGGGCACTTTATTCTGGCACTTCAAATAGTCACTAGAAAAAAGATGTGATAAATCTAGTACACCCTAAAGGGCCCCTAATGAGTGCCACATTAATGAACAGGGACAACAACTTTTTGTCAATGTACCTTAAAAGAGCTCAATGGTACCCAGAAATTCCTAAAATGAGGACAATTGCCCCTTGTCCCATATCAAAAAAATATGGAAGATAAAGGGATCTTATAAGAAGCAGAGCTTATAAATATGCTTCGCTTGATGGATATGTTATCCTATTTTCACTCTCTACTAATCCAAGCACACACCCTAAGTTGTTAGAGGAAATTCTGTAGGTTTTTCTAAATTTTCACTTTTAAACATTTCAGAAATTTCACCTTGATGTTCCCCAAATCTATCTCACATAACTTTCAGCCTTATTTCTATATTTGAAACATTTGTTGCAGCGACATATACTTCAACTCTATTCAAGTTTTTCACAAGGCAAGTTCAAGAAGATAGGCATTGAAGGTATAATTGAAGGAGAGATAAATACACATCCCTTAGAGCACAATCTCAACCAACACACAGGACTGAAATTACTTTTCTGACAGCAGATTCATAACAGTCCTAAATATGTTTCTTAGCTTCATCTAGGCATGCTAAAACACAAAACATTTCAGCCTGGCTGTCCTATCAAATCAGCAAATCAAACAGACATGAAACTAACCATTAAACATAAGTATAAAAACTCTGATTTTCAATCTACAACATATATATTTATGACACATATAGTACACTTCATCCATTATACGAATGAAAATAAATTGCAACACCTTATATCATACAAAGAAGGTACAACAAATCCCTTCAGCTCAACCCAAGCAGGGACCCTCCAATTTGCTCAGAAACACTAAGTAGGGCATCAATCGTCAACAATAGACCCTAACCAGCAATACCAAGGATGGAAAGGCATCCCACCAATTATCTAGCCACACTAAAGACTCCACAAGAAGCTAGCATCAACACCAACTAATCCACCCTTGGATCTCTCACTTGCACCCCACAAGCTATCAAGGAGATTCACCAAGTATGCATCACTCCACTTGCATCCAAGTGCTACAAATCTTGCTCTAGGGTTTCATCCCACAAACCCTAGGTCTAGCTCACACCAAGACTTCAAGAAAATCCTAGCACTACAAATCTTCTCTAGCGGTACTTCACACAAACCCTATGTATTCCAACTCTTGCATCACACAAGCACAAAGACGCCAAGACTAGTACATCAAGATTTGAAGTAAATACCTAAATAGTTTGCTATGACAAAGGAGGAGAAAGCTAAGGGGGGGCAACAATATATAAGTGCTATAAGGCCATAGCAACCTATTCTAAGTCACTAGACTAGGTCCACAAGTAGAGCACTCCTCTACCAAGAGAGTACACATCCTTAGATGGTTGAACACCAATTCCCAAGTGAATCACTCTCCAATCTAAGCCTCCACATGTCAAGCACTCCTCCTCACAGGGATCCACAATCTCCAAGATAGGCCCGTAAGCTCAACACTCTTTGTAATATTCCAAATTAGCGGTCAACTAATTGGAATATTAATTTTGGCTATTTTTTGCTTTTTCTAACGTTGATAAGGAATAAAGTGGGTAAGGGGGGCCATGAATAATAATTAAGCAGCTAAAAGAACTTCCCTATAGTCCCTAAGGAAATATTGCAGCTTTAGTGGGGTCCATGTGGCCATCCATCGAATGGAGGCAGCATCCTAGGTGGCTACATGGGAGAGGCACAAAGGGGGCAGCACAGTGGTAGGCCGGAGAAGGGGCAGTGCAGTCCTTGTGGACCCAAGGGAACATTGGAGGCTCAGTTTTGACAAAAGGGAATGAAAGCAGCTAATTCCTCATTCATTCATCTATCAATTTTCTATCTTCAGTGACTGAGCACGCTTGAGCTGTTTAGCCAAGTCTGCAGTGTTGTTTAGCACAGAGAGTGACAGCGTATGATGATTTTAGCAAGAGGGTGTTGGAGAGGTTTGATCGGAAGGATCGGGAGGAGCACTTCGTTGAGTTGACCAAGCTCAAACAGTCAGGAAACCCAGAGACCTACATTTCAGAGTTCCTGAGACTCTTGGTGATGGTTCCAAATTTGTCTGAACCAAGAAGGATTTACATGTTTATTGACGGTCTGGCAGAGCCCTTGCGTGGGCTAGTGAGGTCTACTCAGCCCACTATGCTGCAGGACGGAGTTGGGAAGACCAGGGATTTGCAGAATGCACTACCAAGGACGAGGGCCCCCATACCCAACAAATCGGCTTTCCAGCAGAGTGGGAGGGACACGAGAGCTCCACCCCCGAGAGGGAACCAGGGCTAAGGGCCACTAGATGATGAGACCCAGAGGGATTTGAGGCGGAAGAAGCTCTGCTTCACCTGCCAAGAGTCGTGGGCATCGGGTCATTAGTGTGTCGAAGGGAAGGCACACTACATTGAGGTCCTCTCCGATAGTGGGGAAGAAGAGGAGACATTCTTTGAGATGAGAGGAGATACCGGCAAAGGAGCACCAAGGGAGAATCCACCACCACCACCTCCTCTAGCAGCAGGAGGATCAGCGTTTACACCTACCGGAGGGGTCCTTGCATCTTTGCGAGGGGTACCCAAGTACCTAACGCTAGGGGTCTGAGGGACAATTCAAGGATAGCGTGTCTCAGTGCTAGTGGACAGTGGGGCTACGCACAACTTCATGGATGCTCAGATGGTGCAGAGAAGGGGCATACATACGGAGAGCTTTGATGGGTTTTTTGTGCTAGTTCTGGACCATGCAGTTCATGCGTTATGTCCCAATTTTGACGGTGACCATGGGGACATATTCATTGACAGACCATTTTTTTGTGGTCGACATTCCGGACACCAACATGGTGTTGGAGGTTCAGTGGCTCATCAACCTTGGTAGATTCACTACTGATTGGTTGACACTGGAGATGGAGTTCGTGGATAAGAAGAATGGGAAACAGGTGATGCTCAGGGGCATGCATACATACCCCCCTCAGATAGTTTATGCGAATAGGATGGAGGTAGACTTCTGGCAAGGAGACATATAGTGGATAATTGAGTTGAGAATTTCAGATGCAAGTGTTTTAGGCCAGCCTACGCAACCCAATATCTAGATCATCCTAGACCGTTACTCTACGATTTTCGAGCACATTCCACCAGGGCAACCACTTGACAGGGGATTTGAGCACACTATCGAGTTGGAGCCCGGCATTCAGGCTGTGATCTCTACTCCATATAGGCATCCCAAGGAATATCATGATGAGATTGAGAGAGCTATCCATGAGCTCTTGGCCTTGGGTTACATTAGGCCCAGCTCTAGTCCTTTCATTTCTTCGGTTGTTTTGGTGAAGAAGAAGGATGGGACGTTGAGAATGTGCATTCATTACAGGGCCCTGAACAAGAAGACGATGAAGAACCGCTACCCCATCCCGCAGATAGATGAGCTGATGGATGAGCTTAGGGGAGTTAAGTTCTTCTCCAAGATAGATTTGAGATCGAGGTACCATCAAATTCGAGTGAGGGGCAAGGATGTCCCCAAGACAGCGTTCAGGTGCCATTATTGCCATTTTTAGTTTTTGGTGATGCCCTTTGGGCTAACCAACGCTCCAGCCACTTTCCAGTTATGTATGAACCACATTTTTCGTGGCCAGCTACGGAAGTTTGTGCTGGTGTTTTTTTATGATATTTCCATATATAGCCGGACATGGGAGGAGCACTTGCAACATGTGGAGATGGTGTTGCGTATTCTGGAGGAACAAAAATTTTACGCTAAGTTGTCCAAGTGTGAGTTCGACTTGACAGAGATGCTATACTTGGGCCACATCATAGGAGAAGATGGTGTGCGGGTGCATGAGGAGAAGATTAGGACCATCGGAGATTGGTTGGAGCCCAAGAATGCCACGAAGTTGAGAGGCTTTGTGGGCATCTGCACATATTACCGGAAGTTTGTGAAGGGCTTCTCACAGTTGGCTGCACCCTTCACGGACTTGACCCAGAAGGGAGCATTCACCTGGATCCCCACAACGGAGGAGGCTTTTGACCACCGCAAAACAGGTGATGAGTAGTTTCCCAGTACTTGCACTACCCGATTTTACCAAGCCCTTTGTCTTGGAGTGCGATGCATATAGAGTAGGAATTGGGGCAGTGTTGATGCAGGACGGACACCCCATCACTGTTGAGAGTCGGAATCTCTTGCCTCGTGAGAGGCACTACCCCATTTACGACAAAGAAATGTTGGCCATCATGCATGCCTTGGCCAAATTCAAACAGTACTTAGTGGGGAACTAGTTCAAAGTCAAGGCTGATCACAACAGCCTATGATACTTCTTAGAGCAAAAACAGTTGTTGGAGAGACAGCAGAAGTGGGTCAGCAAGATCCAAGCATATGACTTTGACATTGAGTATGTCAAAGGGAAGAACAATGTTGTAGCTGATGCATTGTATCAAAGACTAGCATCCCTCTCCTTAATGAGTATAGACGCAGATTGGAGGGCGCAGTTGCTGGTGGAGTACTCAAAAGACCAGTTTGCATGTGAGGTGTTGGATGGACAAGTGACAGATGATCGGTACCGGGTGATGGACGAGGTCATCTGTTATCGAAAGCAGATTTTTTTTACGGCCAAATCCTAGTTGAGGGAGAAGATCTTACATGCAGCACATGACACTCCACTGTCACGACACCAGGGGTTCACAAAGACCTATAGAGCTATCAGAGAGAGGTTTTCCTGGAAGGGCCTCAAGGAGGACGTACTCCAGCATGTCAGTGAGTGCATGGTTTGCAGGAGGAATAAGGGGGAGTTGAACCATCCTGCAGGGTTGTCACATCCGCTTCCCATTCCAAAGGGGAAATGGGAAAGCAACTCTATGGATTTCATCACGAGGTTGCCCATGGCACAGGGCAAAGATTGCATCTTCGTCGTTGTTGACTGGTTGACGAAGTATGCCCACTTCTTTGCCATTTCATCTCGGTACATAGCCTCACAGGTGGCCGAGTTGTTTTTCAGGGACATTTTCCGATTGCATGGTCTTCTAAAGACCATAATCAGTGACCAGGATAGCAGGTTTATGGGGGGATTCTGGCAAGAGTTGTTCCGACTGGTGGGCACAGAGCTCACACCGAGCACAAGCTACCATCCGCAGACAGATGGTCAGACGGAGATAGTAAAGAAGTGGCTGAAAGGCTACTTGCGAAATTATGTCACGAGGCAGCAGAAGGCCTGGCTTCATTGGCTGCACTTGGGGGAGTACTACTACAACACCACCTTCCACATGTCTATTGGTATGTCCCCTTTTGGTGCTTTGTATCGTTATGACGCGTTAACTTTTGCTGATGTTATGTTTGGGGCAAGTAAGGCCCCCAGGGCCAAGGACTGGATCCAAGAGAGCCTAGACATCCTCAAGGCTCTCAAGGATAACTTGAGGACGACACAAAATCAGCAGAAAATATATGCAGACAAGGGTCGCGTAGAGAGGCAATTCGAGGTGGGATACTTGGTGTATCTTCGACTTCAGCCATACAGGCAATCCACGCTGAAGCAGAAGAGAGCTGAAAAGCTCAAGCCTTGCTTCTATGGGTCGTATAGAGTTGTTCGACAAGTTGGAGAGGTGGCATATGAACTGGAGTTGCCACACGGAAGGTGGATCCACAACATTTTCCATGTGTCATGCCTGAAGAAGGCTTTGGGACAACATGTGACAGCAGCTACTGAGCTCCCTGCTATTGATGACGAGGGACATTTAGTGCTACAGCCTAAAGCCATCTTTGACACCATAGAGAGACACTTGAGGAGTAGGGCGGTGAAGGAGTACCTAATCAGATGGAGGAACCTCCTGGATGAGGATGCCACTTGAGAGGGGGAGAAGATACTTCAGCACCCATCTTTGCAGTTGCTTGAGGACAATCAACATTTTGGCAAGGAGGACTGTAATATTCCAAATTAGTGGCCAGCTAATTGAAATATTAATTTTGGCTATTTTTTGTTTTTTCTAATGTTGAGCAAGAATAAAGTGGGTAAGAGGGCCCACAAATAATAACTAAGCAGCTAAAAGCACTTCCCTATAGTCCCTAAGGAAATATTGCGGCTTTAGTGGGGTCCATGTGGCCATCCATCGTATGGAGGCAGCATCCTAGGTGGTTGCGTGGGAAAGGCGAGAAGGGGGCAACGCAGTGGTAGGCTGGAGAAGGGGGTGGCCCAATCCTTGTGGGCCCAAGGGAACGTTGGAGGCTCAGTTTTGACAAAAGGGAATGAGAGCAGCTCATTTCTCATTCATTCATCTATCAATTTTTTGTCTTCATTCACTGAGCACGCTTGAGCTATTTAGCCAAGTCTGCAGTGTTGTTTAGCGCAAAGATTTTCGAGCAGAGATCTCAACCTCTACCTCGGGGGACTTCGATTGCCTACTCAAGAGAGGTGATTCATCCATTTTGTGAGAAGCTTGCAAAGATATATCAGCAGCAACACGCAATGCCTTAAGGACAACGAAGAGGTAGTCCATACTGCATAATCCAGCCTAGAGGAAGTGTCTAGAAGTGGAGGAGCAAAGGAGATTCAGTCGGAGGTTTTGGAGGGGAGACTAGCCACCTCCTACCAGGGATTTTAGCAGAGTTTTGGAGGCATTTCCCAGCAGTTCCAACCAGGAGATCGATTTCCCCAGTAGAGCAACGTACCAAGCCCAAAGATGTCATTTTCCGGGGTCAAGATTTCTGGAAACCCTTCGCGGGTTTTTGTGGGTCTTTGGTGTAAAGTCCGGTGTTAAAAGCCCGAAATTTTCTGAGCACAAGAGCTGGACCAAACTACAGTCCGAATTCAGCCAGCAGCAGTTCCAGCACTGGCAGCGCAGAGGGAAAGCCACGCAGAGTCTGATTCAGCAGTGATATTTGTTCGGATTTAGAGTTGACCTTCAACTTGCCTTGAGCAGGCCCAGGTGCTACCTTTCTTGGCACCATTATTGTAATCTTTCCGACAAATTAATAAAATGGCTCAGCAGTTATTTCTGGCTCTATTTCTCGTGTTTTGATGTCGTTTCTTATTTGTTGTAGTTTTTAGTCTATTGTGCTTTATATTACTATTTGTTTCCAATTTGGGACATTACACCCTTCCACGTGTGTAATTGGCTCCACAAACAATCTCTAGTGGAGTACCCTCCAAGCAAGACAGACTCAAGCCTAGCACTTTACCTCCACATGTGTGGTTTGTGGTCCTAAATCCAGAAGGGCTAAGACACCCTTGCTCCTCATGCCTAGCACTCTTCCACCAAATAGCCCAACGTTTTATGCTAAGCACCCATCCTCCTCAATATGCACCTATGTAGATGTCAACCACCACGTAATATAACTAGCTCCACAAGAAATGTGGCTCCTCTAGCACATATCCCAAGAGCAAGCATCCACCTATAGTAAACTCTCCAAATTTCAATCAATTAGAATAGTCTAAGATAGAACAAAGGGTTAAGCTTTCACCATGCACCCCACCCATCACATGAAGCACACCCCTATAATGGTGTAAACACTTTCAAAGCGACCCAAAAGATAACATTGAAAACCATGTGACAATTTAACAAAAATGCCAAATGATTATTTAGAGAGAAAAGAACATAAATATGGAAAAAGTGCTCACAGTATACAGTTAGCTTATAGCTGAGACTATATAGGAGCAACCCAAGTTGTATAAATGTAACACATATATATTGTCTTCAACACAATCGTGCTTTTGCCCAAAACAACAAACACTTTTAATTCGAGTAAGACCAAAATCATACTTCAGCTAGTAAGGGTAATCTTATGTTCTAGCTAGCTAAGGTAAGACCAACACCTTGTCTAAGTGAAAAGCATTTTGCATGGAAAACATGCCCCTTTATGAGGGAAAGGTCGTATCTTTCATAAGGAAAGGTAGATGAGGGGGCACGTAAGGAGGATTTATGTGGAAGGTGATTAATATACCCACTAGCTATAAGCATAACAAGGCTTTTAAGAGATAACAACATCTTTGAATAGGACTCTTTAAAGTGGAATGAGTCAAGAAGGTGTTATCCCTCAGGTTGTTTCCACTCTCACAAGGTTAATGTCAAGGCATAATGTGTAGGAAAACTTCCTACAATGTTTTAGACCTCAGAGCCAACTCCTAGGTCAAGAAGAGACACCCTCAACAAATAAAATATTTTCTTTGAGCACACTAGCCAAGTTTTTCAAATATGGTAAACCAACTCTACTTGTTTACATCATCGATCTATTCACCCATATCATTTGCTCAAGCTTCCTGTTATCCTCCTATATTCTACAGTTTCACTAGATGACTATGGATTTTCTTCAAGCAGTTGAAGATAGCATTCCTTCACTATCAAGCTATCTTCAGAAATCTCACTGCCTTCATTATCCTTATAAATCCTTTTTCACTATCTTTCAGTTTGTCTTCACAAAATCACCTTGCTACTCTTAAAGACTCCTTGTGGGCTTATTTCCCTCATTTTCACCCTTTTCCCCACTAAAAACCCCATCAACCCCCTCATATTGATCACATTCCTTTACTTCCACTAAAAAAATGAAAAAACTCCTTTTTTTTATTGTTTTAAGTTAATAAATTAACCTTTTGGGACCCATTTTTATATTAAAAACTATGTTTTTAATATGAAAAACCCGACCCTTTATGTTTTTCTACCCGACTCCTTTATGCATATTAAAGCCTTTGCTTTATTATTTTTTAAGCCCCTACCTGCATAAACCTAACCCCACGCCCATATAACCTTTCCCTCCTCTGTGAATAAGCACCTCTGCTTGTTTATTTAAACCCTTGGGCCCCGCTCTTCACCGAACCCTGCGCCCATTTAAACTCCGACACCTGTCCGCCAAAGCCCGCCTTTCTCGACTTGCCCGTCACTCCCAAAACTCCCGAACATCGTTGATCTCATCCCCCGAGATCCAACGGTCCACAACCCTTATCGCAACATTATTTGTGCTAGGGTTAGCATTTCCAAAACGCGCAAAATAAGCGGTATCCCTCCGCCACGCGTCGAGTGGTGAATGGAATCACACCCAATTCCCCAAAACCATTACCACCCTTCCCTCCATGCGAAAACCACCCTCTCCGCTTGCGAAAACCGCCTTTTTCTCTTCGCGCCAAAATATAATACCGCTGCCTCCATTCAAACTTCCCAAAGGTTTCTACCTTCGCGATGAAGCCCTCCTCCACCACGAACCCCTACAGAATGCTCTAGAAGCCCACAAACCCCAAAAAAATGCAAAAAAGCCTCCCACGCAGGTTTTGAACTTATAGTTTGTCCCAAAATGGCAAGAAATGGCATTTTAAGGTCCCGAAATAGTTTTTGATGGGCTCCCTGGGTGACAATCCAATGAATCTATCCTTCAAAGGACTAAGAGCGTTGGATCAACAAATGAAATAGATGGATCATGACCATCGATACACGTTCAAACGCACCAAAGCAAACTCAAAATGTTTTTAATACAGACAAAGACAGGCACAGGAAAAAAAATAGTTAAAAGTTGCGACAGTAAAGATTAAAGGGTTAATGATTAAGTCAAGGATTAAAGGACAAATTAAAGATTAATCACAAACCAAAAATGAAGGCAGAATCAAAGGAGGAGCAGAGATAAAGCGGCTAGTAAATGCAAACCAAGTCTAAAGGATAGTAAGGCAGACAATTAGAGGCAAATCCAAAGTTTAAAGGCCTAAACAGAGTTCAAAGGATAAACAAGGAGAGATCAATACAGAGGCAGATTCGAATGATCAGATCAAAGCATTTACTTCCTCAGGGACACATATTGACACCTACAACATGTTTTCTTTCAATAAAGGCATCAACAGTTATTACAAACAGTCAGAGATATTTCTCATCTACCCAGCAGTTATTGTAAAAGTTATTGAGAAAGCCTTAAAGTCCAATATTTCCCAAAGTTAGCTCAGAAGTTAAGTTAGGAGTTATTATTTCAGTGAATCATTCTCAGATATTTTGCCTTGGGCCTTGCATGGTCTCAAAGGTCAAAAATGCATTAACTCTGTAATAAATAACATCTGAAACCCTAGCTTAGGATCACCTCCTCATTTTGCAGATAAATATTGCATGTATCATTCATTTTTAGTGTTGGTTGGTTGGTTAGTTGACTGATTTTTGTTGCTGAGCTAGTCGGAGAGTTCTAGGTTGGATTTGAGAAAGCTTTGAGTTACAGAGATCTATTGTACTGGAGTAATGTAACTGTTTTGAACATCAGTAATACAAGCACGTTCACAAGATTCTTGAGCTATGTTAATGGTGAAGTTTTCCTTCTTTGTCATTGTTTTCCTTCTGTTTTCCATTTTGTCCATTATTTCTTTGATAAAAGAACAAAAAAATTTTATTAGGATATGTTGTCTTGGCACCCTATTTCTGTCTGCATTCTTTATCTCAATGTTTTATTCTGCAAGGTCTAATTGGAGAATTCTTAATTGCTCTGTGGTTTCACCTAGCTTGTTGTCTTGAAAACGATTTAATGGAGTCAAGCCAAAGAAGTTTATGGCATGCCCTATCCTTTGGTGTAGCTTAAAATATTGTTTTTAAGGCCTTTCTTTGAGGTATACTTAGTAGAGTCGAAACCAGGAAAGTCTATGGTATGCCCTGTCCTCTGGTCTGCCTCAAACTGTTGCTTTGAAGGTCTTTAGAGTGTTTAATTAAAGAAGATAGGTTTAGCTTCCTCTTTAGCTGCACTCACTGTTATCTTAAATGTTTTCTTTGTCTGAAAGTAATTCTAGGATTGCTGGTTTGTTGTCTTAAAGGTTTTCTTATTAAAGTCTGGCCAAAGAAGTCTATGGTATGCCCTGTCCGTTGGTTTGCCTCAAACAGTACCTAAAAGGCTTTTCTTGTTGAAGTAGAGTTAAAAGATTCTTAACTAACTTCTAATTTTGTTGCCTTCACAACTTATTGTTATTTCATATCACATCTAATCTAAGAGATCCACTTGATATAGTTAGCTTGCCCTATGAAAACCCTTGCAAAGTTGATGAATAATTAAATCCTTTTATGACTCCATAGCCCAATGGATTAATATTTCTCATGGTCTATCTATTCAGCTGAAACACTCCTTCAATTAATCACACCATTTGATCTATCAACCTATCAATCAATCAATCAAAACAAACAAGTCCTTAGAACTTCATAACTAGCCTAATATCATAAAACAAGAGCATAAAGACATATCATCCGTAAACAATTACATAGAGAGATCCCTCTTTGAGTCCAGGAAGGCTAGGTCATAGGATTCCAAAGTGGTTCTAATGTGGTTCCCTGCAGAGTTTGTTCTTGCCAATCTTGCAAATCACGGGGAGCCAACACTTCCCGCAAACATGGTCCCTCCAAATCAATCACCTGAGTCACAAATCAATAGCTATAAATGATTTGATCCATTTTTTATGGACCACAGTTTCCCTCAACTCTACACTTCAGCCACTCATCTCAAGTTATATGAGGAGCTACAGAGGGGACACCTTCAACCTAGAGGACACACGGGATTTAGACCATAGCACCAAACTATTAATCATATTTTCACACTCTAGGCCATCATTGAGGAGGCTAAACATTGATCTTCAAAATCCTTATGTTGCTTCATTGACTTTTGAAAGGCATTCAACTCAATCCCTTGGGAGGCCATATTTCAGAGACCCAGAGACACTGGCATGTCAAAGGTTATCATAACAAATATCATACACCTCTATGAATCCATACTTTGCAAAATTTCCACAGCCCATGGAGTTTCAAACTTCATCAAGAGTACCAAGGGGATGAAGCAAGGATGCCCTCTTTCCCCTACATTAATATGCAAGTCCTACTATAAATTCTAGTATAGCAACCTTTGTGCTCCCTCTTTCTATTCCACACTACTGTACTTAATAGTCCCTTTGACCTATTCATGGTCATCTTGTTGGACATTAACAAAATTAGCTAATCTTATCTTCTCCAAGTCGAGCAACGATAGTCAATGCCTTTTGTAAGCTTCTAGAAAAATCCCAAGAGGTTCTTTTGAGCCTAAAGGTTAAAAGAGGGATCATTAATACCTCAATATTTTGATGTACAAGATCATAACTTGAACTCATGGCCATTTTGTGTTACAATGTTTGCAATCACGGGGTAATTCCCCTTAAAGAAATCATGGCAGTCTCAAGTGCCACTTATAGTTAAACAACGATGTAAAAGAAGTCCACATATGGTGCAAAATATATGCAAAATTTTGTAAAACAAAAGATGAGTATAACTTCTAGGAATGGTCAAGGTTCCAAAAGCATCTGCCTTTATTATGTTATTAATATATTATCTTGTTTCTAAATATATATTAAGAAAGCACTAACAAGAAGCCAAGATCCCTCTTCACTCCATTGCAAAGGAATGGAACTATTGTCCATCATTCAATAAAAAACGCTCAAGTGTCAAACCAAACCAATGGCACTCTTACATAATATCCTTCAAACACACATTTGCTATATCAACCAAACTATTCAAGCAAGTAGTGATCAAGCGGTTGAATAAAAGTGCTTACAATGCTTAGACCTGAGTTCAAAACCCCCATAGGACATGTTGTGTTAACAGGAAAAAGGGAGGAAATGACAATATCCAAAACAAAACAAATAAATAAATAAAATCCAAAATATATCATTCAAGAAAAATATCAAATTTGCACTCTTGCACGCATAACCAAATTTTAAAAAAACAACAAAACATGGTTTTCTTGGGAACTCAACTCAAATTTTATATTTGTGTGGTCGTGTTGTGCTCTTCAATGTTACTCCCCATATTAGGATGTGCGATCGCTACTTCAAGTTAGGAGATCTACAAGATGGGAAGGTTAGAGTTGGATTGATTGATTGCTTAGAGCACAAGGTCCCTATCCATGCAGACCAATTGGAGATACATAAACAACTTACTCTTTTCGTTATGGCAGCTGGTACCTTTGGAAAAAACTTGGCAAAAATGGCAAGAGATGTGGATCAACCAGGTAAGCAATTCCAATTTGTTTTTCTTTTCAAGTTAAATTGTTTGTAAATAAGTAATGAAATGAACTAAGTTACTAATTAATGTCTTTTTCTTTGCAGCACATTGGTGGGAGTCATTTGGCGACCAATGTCCTCCATTGCAGAAGTTTGGAATTAGTGTCCTCAACCAAACTTGCAGTGCTTCAAGTTGTGAGAGCAATTGATCTGTTTTTTAGCGCATACAAACAAAGAAGAGAAATCATTTGGAACAAAAATGGTTAAATGATCTTGTCTTCGTGCAATACAACATTCGACTAAGGCAGAACCAAATGATGAACAAAACACTTGATTTAGATTCCATTGTGTTGGACGATATTGATCCAACATCAGAATGGGTGGAGGAGACTGAAGATCCAGTGTTTGAGGTTGATTTTGATATTGACGCGGCATTAGCAGGGGATGAAGCAGATTTGGTAGCGCCATCAGAACCAAGACTAGTAGCTGCATCAAGGAAAGGCAAACAACCAATGGAAGGCACTAGTCATGCAGCTCGACTAACTCGTGCTTCCATTAGGTCTACTACTATTGTTATTGGTGGCAGTGCTACTGAGGTTGCAGATGAGGCTAAGGCATCCTCAGGCTCTGATCTAGATGATGTCTATGCAACTCCTGATGATGATCCTGTGCCTAGTAGTGGTGATGAATTTGATGATTGATCATGTTTACACTGTAGAGTCTAGACTCTAGACTTGTAATCTTGTAGTAGGCCAATGGCCTCATAGCTTGTAGCATTGTTTTTGGTCTTTATAGGCCATTTGGAGCCTCATTGCTTATGTATTTTGTCAATGATATGTATTGCACTCGGTGCCATTTTGATATATTCACCTTTACATGGTATATAAATGAGCAAACTTTGCATATTGTCTCTATTGGCTTGGAATCATGGTTGCAAATCTTAAAAATATTTTTTTTCATTAAAAATTAATTATTTAATGTATTTTTTTTTAAATTTGTTCATTGAGAACTAACCAGTACTGGTTTGACCAGTTCCGATTCGAAACCTGGTTCATTAGGTCCACCGATTCCGGTTTTTAATACTATGCTTACGGCATAGTAAAATCTTCAAATATATTTGCATGTTATTTCAACTACATTGAACAAGAGCATTTGAGGAGGGAAATGGGCCACGCCTATGATTTTTAGCCCTAAGACCATAAACAACATGTTGAGGTACTATTTCTACGCATGGAAAACAAGTCAAATACTCTCTCTTTTCTTTTCTTTTTTTTTTGGGGGGGGGGGGGGGGGCGCGGGGGGGTGGCAGTAATAGCACTTCATATTTGTGGATTGGAAATGCATTTCTCAAGAGACAACTTGCACTTGTCAAGAAACACATGTTTCAATTAACATAAACCATAATGCAAAGAACAAGCCAAGACAGGAGAACACAGAATTGGCTCAAGCCAGGGAAAAACCCCAAGATGGGGAAAATGATTGATCGAATCTTCTTATTATTAAAATAAAATGTTCAGCAAAGAGAGAGAGAGAGAGAAAGAGTACAATAATCCAAAGTCATAATGACTTGCCAATATAAGGATCTTAGATCCAACCAATCTTGATAGGACATGCAAGTCACAGAGGTCGAATAGAGTCACTGTAGAAGATTGATTGGTAAGGGCAACTAAGATTATGAATGTTGGACTAAAATGACTTTTGTTGAGTGCAACCTTCCTTATCCTCCATGAGACAGCCTTACGCAGGAACTAGGAGTTGATGAACGATCATATAAGGGCCATCCATCACTTCATCTCTGAACATCAAGGTTAGGGCTTCAGAGGCATACAGCGTCAGCCCTTCTCCTATGAATTAATACCCTCAAACATTGCATCTTGCTTATCAAACAATGGCCCCGAACTTAGTTGATGATTAGGCCTCCTTTAAGGACTCCAAACAACCTATAACAGCCACCGGAATGTGACAGAGAATACTACAGCTGCTCAGCCTCGCCTACGACCTCCAACGAAGATGATGTAAGGCATGCAGCCTCCAGCAACAAGGTTTGTGGCCTCCAACGAAGATGAAGCAAGATGGCCTCCAGCAAAGATGAAGCAAGGCCTGCGACCTAACTGAAGGAGGAACTCCAAGCTACGGTTTGGATGAAGAGAGAAAACCCACACCATACCCATACACAGATCTACTTCTTCAGCTTGGACCTGTTGAGACAAAGCCCTAATCAAAACAGTCCATAAAATTTGACCTCTTATGATTTGCTGCCACAAAGTGCCTTAACATATGGAGGCAAATTCAAAATTCAAATTTTCCCACCTAAACAAAATCATGACTTATAGAATTTCTTTTTGTATAAACAAATATTTTCCTTGTCCAATTTTGACAATCTTTAGATCGATTTTGGTCCTCTCGACGAAAGGAATGCAATGTTGCAAATATATTTTCCAAAAGGAGGTCAATTTCATACCCCAAAACTTGATTGTTATAAACTTAGAAATACATCATTTGTTTCACACATTCGAGCTATGAGTTGGCTTCAAACTTGGAAGTTGGAGCTTGGACTCTAGAACTTTTTTGTGTACATCAAACTTGCACTTGGAAGTTGGAAGTTGGAGATTAGAACAAATATGGTCTCGTAGTTGGACTTTCGATTACGTTAGACTTAACACCATTTACATTTTGGACTTCTTTGCACCACAAGGTGGGATCATTAAAACTCTCGAGATAATGGTGATGATGAGTTGCATTGGGAGGTGTTGCAAATGAATTTATAAGATCTGCTAAAGGCCCTAAGTCTTTCTAGTTCTACTACTGATCCTGGTCAAGGTCGTGACTCCAACTTTTTCACTCCATGATGTCAATTGAGCAGATGCAATCAATAACTTAGTCTGTACGTGACCTAATTTATCATGTTTGAAGTCTGAACTAGACAGTGAACATTTATGATTTTGATGTAAAATACTTTTCATTATGAATATGAACAAAGATGAAAAATACCTGAGAATTTCCATTTCCCATACTATACCTTCTCAGCATCTCATTTCTGGTAGCAGATAATTTTAGGAATGTGGCCATCAATGAAAAATAAAAACAGACTGGAGTACCTCGAAGAGACAGATGGAAAACATGTAAGGAGAAAAAGAGCCTAACCTGGCCCACTCAGATCTTAAAAGCCAGTTGAACCAGATCTAATCTGTCAATTTAACTTTGTATTGAAGATATAAACTCACAAAAGTCTGCCATTGTTCTTGTAAAGAGCAAAGACATGGCATGCTCCTGTCTACATATGTCTTTTCTTACGCAAAAAAGATAATCCAAATCTTCCACAGAGTGAAGTCAAAACTCCTGGGACGTTTGGCTTTGGGGATTCTCATGTACAGCCGATACAAGAATGCTAAGAATGGAACCTAAGCTAATTGTCGTAAACTCACATCAGTCTGTTGCCAGATCACAACTTAACAAAGCATATTAAGCATTATTCCTGAAAGTTTATGTATTCTGAAAAATAAAGCATGTTATAAGCACGACCATACGAATATAATCTTGCACGCCACATATTTGAATGAGGGATAGTAAAGAAGATTTATAACATAGAAGATGGCAAACCATTCTCATTTTGATCTCCTGTCCCTGTACGATTGATTCCTCCGAGGACCTTGTATGCTTCTGTGTGCACTGAATCCACTCTCAGTGAGTAAATCTTTACACCGGCTTCCAACGTGCAACTTGCCTGCCAAATTCACGACCCGCCATTTATTTAACAGAATTACATCCAACCAAAGAACAAACAGACACAAAAAAGGACCACATAAACCGTCGCCTCTCTGAAGACGAAACAAAATCCCCTGCAAAAACCTTTTGGAAATTGGTCTCTGTGTCGTCGTCATCCACTTTGATAATATCACTGAGATGGTCAATCAGGCTGAGCTCCCAGGTATTCCGCTGATTAATTTTCTGAAAAGAATAAATAGACTATTGTTAGGGAACATAAAGATGTCATTCTTCCCACACAGGGGATATTTATTTAGGGCTTCAACTGGAATGCTTATCAGATGATCTTGTAAAGACGGAAGTTTCCTTTTTGCCGTTTCTTGTAAAACATCAGTTGCTAAAAGGCCTTGCTTCATGGTTTTACATCATTTGACAAAGTAAAATAAAATAAATGCTGTAGAAGTAAACAACTATGCTAAGTAAGATAAACTAATAAGGTATTGGGGTTACATTTTCGCTGGCTAACTTGATGCAGTTCTGTAGGAGGTCTAAGATCTGATCTTTGTCAAGGAGATCCTCGTCCCGTAATTGGGAAGAAATGGATCTGCCGATGCCTCCTGCGCCACCGTTTCCATCATTTCCAAGCAGAGACTTCTTTCTGTTGGCTGCGGCTCGGACCGCGCGGGCTTGAGCCCGTTCGAACTCGTCGTCGTTATTATTCAAGAGAAGAACACGCGCAGGGGACTGCGTTCTCGCTTTCAGAGGCGTTCTGCTCTTTTTCGTTACGTTCATCTTGCCCATCGGATGCTGCTGCTTCTTTACCTTCGTCAAATATTGGGGAAGTGAGCCGGGTGTTTCACGCTAAAAACCTTTGGCTTATCTATAAACTTTGTAATGGATGGGACACGAAGTCGTGGGATCGATTCGCGACAGCAACTATGTTGTTCTGGATAAGCAGAGAGGGTAAAGGAAAAGAGATGAGGAGGCATCCATGAATAAATAAACAAAATGCTCAATCTGAATTGTAGAAGCAGAGGCAAAGCAATGGACATCAAACAGTATGACTTCTCTGGGTATAACGCACTCATTTAATTTGTCTGAATTTCAATATAATTTCGCGTCATTTCATTTGAAAGCCGTTTCCAGTTTAAATTCAAATTTCAAACCGGAGAGCGGTTTCGTATGTGCCATATTCCTTCCCCCTTCTTCTACGGCTATGGATACTGTGTTGACTTTGGTCCGCTGTTATTGAAATGGGAGAATTTATTTTCAAATGTGACAATTATAGGAGAAGTTAAAAGTTTTTTCATTATGAAATTTACTTTGGTAGCAGTAATTTGGTTTATTTTATGATAATTCATATTATAATTTTAATTTGATTTATTTTCACATAATCTATATGTGAGTAATTATATGCCGTATTCCTTCCCCTTCTACGGCTATGGATACTCTGTTCACCTTGGCTCGCTATTATTGAAATTAATATATAATTCAGTTATATTTTTAAAATTTATTTTGAAATGGGTGAATTTATTTTTAAATGTGAGGATTTAGAGGGAAAGTTAAAAGTTTTTTATTATGAAATTATTTTGGTAATATTAATTTGTTAGATGTAAGATTTTTGCGATGTATAATTTAAATAATTTTTTTTGGATTAATCACATTATTAATTTGAATCATTTAATGTGATTTATTTTTAAAATAAGATGAAAAAATCTTAATAGAAACTTAAAATAAATAGTAAGAATACATCAAAATCCAGATATAGTCGTTAAAAACTAGTTATTATTTAGTTAGTTCATTAATAAATTAATTAATTCGTTATTAGAAATTATATTAGTAATTAATAAAAATTAATGATGATTATAATAAATATTTTAATTATTAACAATAATTTAATAAATATCCATATTTTAATTATTTTAAATAGAAAAAAGGTTTGAAAATATTTTAAAAATATAAGAATAGAGAATTATAAATAAATAATATAATGTAATGTAATATGAATGAAGGGTAAAACCAAGACCAAGAAATTAAGAACTCAAAACAAGAAAATAAAAACAAAAATGAGAGAGATAAGAGGGAGGAAAAAAATCAAAGGAGAATAAGGAGAAGAATAAAACAAATAAGACCTAAAGGATAAAATAAGAGATAAATAAATAAATAATCATAACGAGAGAGTTCAGATCCAACTCTTACTCAATTAGCCATTATCCCTGTTGAGATTATTTGCATGCTTTTCAATCTCAATAGCCTCTCGAAGCTTCCTATGGTGGAAGTGGTCGACCTTAGCGATGACCTTGGAGTCCTCAATGTAGACATGGTGACAAGATTTTTCCATGATTTTTCTGTATGTTTAGCAACAGTTGATGTTCACCATGTCTGCATTGAGGACTCCAAGGTCATCGCTAAGGTCGACCACTTCCACCACACGAAGCTCCAGGAGGCTATTGAGATTGTAAAGCATGCAAAGAATCTCAACAAGGATGATGGCTGGAAATTGAGTAAGAGTTGGACCCTAGCTCTCTCGTTATGATTTTTTTCCCCTGTTTTGTCCTTTAAGTCTTCTTTGTTTTATTCTTCTCCTTGTTCTCCTTTGATCTTTTTCCTTCGTCCTTTCTCTTATCTCCCGTGTCTTTGTTTTTATTTTCTTGTTCTTAGTTCTTAATTTCTTGGTCTTGGCTTAACCCTTTATTTATATTATATTATATTACGTTATATTATATTATATTATTTATAAAAAAAAATTGTAAGCTTCATAAGACCTTTCATTTACGATAATATAAAGGGCAGAGAGTCATACAGTAAAAAACCAATGCAGTGACCTCAACCTGCCCAAATGAAACCAGGTCTGTTGGCCACCGCAACGAGTTGTAAGCAGACCAAAAACGGAATTGTCTAAGCCTAGATCTAACAGCTTTAAGGACTATAGTATGTCCAAAATAATTACAGCAAATACCAAAAAGATAGCTAACAAGACCCAAATTTACATAAGCAAGAAAGAAGTTAACCAACTAAAGCAACAACCGAAGTAGTATCAGCTTGCCCAAACACATGTGGCCTACGATGAAGAAGCTACACCTGTTGTTCCAACTTGCCCACCTTATCAGTCAACTGGATATGTACCTTGGAGATGGCATGCATATCCATCTTCAGTTGTTGCAACTCAAACAGAATGGAAGAGGTAAGACTCTGCTTTTCGGTTGCTGCCAATGCCTTTGCAAGGATGCACTTCATCTTCCAGTATGTCTTGACGGATTGTTGGAAGAGAGAAACACGTCCTCGAGTACTACCTGGATCAGTTAAAAAGTCCATATGGGAGAGCTGTTCATCCATACTCACCTCTTCACTGTCAGTTTCTACCTCCCATCCTTGAATTGTAGATTTAATCTTTTCCTAATTACCGGATTCATAAACCTGAGCCAGCTCCTGTACAACCTCTGTATTTGTTTTGCGGCCCCGTCGACTGGTTCCTGCCCCAGGTTGGTTTTCCAAACACCAATAAACTAAAACCAAGTCGAAGCAGTGGAAATTGTTAAAAGAGTTAATCCCGTGCATACACCGCTGAAGGGAAACAGCTGGAGCAATGGACCAAAAAACCACTTCCTTCGAAAAGAAAGGATAACATCCGACAGAAGAGCATACACCCGATATAAAAGGAAAACAGGGGCATGGAAATACAGAATGCAAAGAAAATTGATAGCTATCGCGTCTCCAAAAAACCAGAGGCAAAACTGGGGGGCTACGGAAATGAGATTCGACCTCCCCCATATGCGCAATACTAAATACAACCCAGTTAGAACAGAAGCTCTGAAACAGCATAACCGTATGCATGCAAGGCATTTGAAGTAAATCGAACAGAGATTCATACTGTGAGGCAGAAGTATCCAAAAATAAAATTTCCATTACATACCACAAACACCACCGTAGGAAACGCGCTCGGAAGACAGAGGTCCAGACCTGCAACAACACTCCAAGATAGAAGCGGAAGAGAATGGGGAAGACTAGGTAAAAACCAACCTGGAAATGCGCAATTATCCACATAAAACAAGGGATGAATGCACCTGGCAAGGCATTAATCATACCAGCTCGCTTGGGCATGCAAAGTAATGGCAAGGTGAGCGCATCGAGCCAATACACCCACGAAAGGACCATAAACATAATGGGCCAGCGATGCATCCAACACGTGGTTGAAAACAATCAACCTCAACCTGTACACACCCCGATCAGGGGTGAGTGAGAACGATCCCGATCAACAATAACTTGCAAAGGAGGGAGCTCCACTTGCCAGGCCTGGTGTGAACCATTGATATCCAGATGTCTATTGTCATGCTTACAAGCCCAATTTGCTAAGTAATCCGCTGCTTGATTACCTTCTCGGCGAACATGCGAACAAATCACTGAACCAAGTTGGCCAAGAAGACTGCCTATATCTTCCACCAACTTCGTTGTGCGCCAGCTCTTGCTAATTTTCTGCCAAGGATTGCCCTGTTGAAACTTTTTCAGGATACCCACTGCCATTGCAGAATCCCCTTCAACTTGTAGCCTTTGGTAGCCTTCCCGAAGCGCAATAAGGAGACCCTGCTTTAAGGCCATCAATTCAGCATCATTATTGGTAATATATCCCAAAGGGTAAGAATAAACTCGACAGACTCGACTAGAAGAATCACGAAATATACCGCCAATGCCTGCTTGACCAGGATTCCCTTTTGATGCCCCGTCAAAATTTAATTTCATGAAAAACAAAGGTGGAGGTAAATAATGAGAGGGAATAGAAGTGAGAATTGGCTGAGGTTTTCTTAATGAAGCATCAAGCATCTGAGGAGTAACATTCAAGTTGCTGAGAAGGCGTCTTTCTAATTCTGTGTCAGGCCAGTCATCATCCCCCCAACGTTCCACCAAAATTGTTTCCCTGATATTCTGAAGTATAATCAACCAGAGGTGATGAGCTAATCATGTTAGATTTCGGAAAATGTGAGAATTTCGTTCCTTCCATATTCCCCACAGCAAGAAACCAAACGACAACCGCCAAGCCCTATTGATTACTTCGCTCTTGAACCCACCACGGCGTCAATTACAAATAGTGGTGTTGATACTACTAAGTTCCCGGTCAGTGCGACCAAACAACACCTCCAAATTCTCCCAGACTGCATTACTATAGGGGCAAGTATTAAATAAATGTTCAATCGTTTCTTCATTGGTGCAACACAAAATACAGTAAGAAGGTCCCTGGAAACCGCGATGCTGCAAATGATCCCATGTCAATATGCGCTTATGGCTCAAGATCCAAAGAAAATATTCCACCTTTGGCCAAAATTTTCCATTCCAAATTTTATTCCAAATAGGAGCTGCAACATCTTGCTAGTTATGCAATTTAATGGAAGAAGCCTCTTTGACAGTAAACATTCCTTTAGGCCGGTAGCCCCACCGAAGAATATCTGCCCCGACAGCTGTCATAATAGTGTGAGTCTGCATTTCTTTGGCAAAGTTGCACCATTGAGCCGTATTAGGTGCATGATCCCAATGATCCCGAGTTTTCCAAACGCGCCATTGCCCACTGGAGTTATTAGTCCAATAATGATTGATATGTCTGGTATTGGGAAGGTTAGTGAATAAGAATATTTCACCCAAATCCAGTCTGCTAAATAATCTTTCACGCTGCTGCCAAGAGTCCTCCCAGAAGAGTGTAGAGTGACCACCCCGCACTTCCCAGAAACTATGTTGGCGAATGAGATCTCGATTTGCCATTGCTAAATTCCAGATAGTGGAGCCTTTTGGAGCAGAGGTAGTTTTCAGTCTACCCACAGTTGAGTGTGGCATTGCATACTTGTTTTTCCAAAGGTCCTGGCCACCCTGGACCCATCGCCACCAGAGTTTAGCCCCCATTATTTGATTTAATATGAAAGGATCCCGAAGCCCGAGTCCCCCAAATCATTTAGATTTAATTAACCTCTCCCAAGATAATAAAGCCCATTTGTGCTTAGTTTGCGTACCTTGCCAAAGGAATTTCCGGAAAATACTAACCAAGGTAGCATAGACATTTTTAGGAGCTGCACGGCCTGAGAACTGATAAATAGGTATAGCTTGTAAGACAAAGCAGAGTAAAATAACTCTACTGGGTGCATTGAGCGTTCGAAGGGCCCAGTTTTGCAAACGGAGACGAAGACTAGTAATCAAAGTTTCCCAAGTTGCTGCACTGAAGGATGACATATGCAGCATAAAACCAAGATATTTAAACGGCAAATGACCAAGTTGAAATCCAAGAGTACGTGCAATAAAGCGTTCAATAGGTGCTGGAGTATTGAAGAAATAAATATGAGATTTGTCCTTGTTGATCATAGTACTAGAGGCTGCCATAAAAAGGTTAAGAATATGCAATAGTGAAATAGCTTCCCTTAATGAGACTTGAGAAAAAATCATAACATCGTCAACGAACTATTGATATGAGAGCGTCAGATCTCGTCCCCAGAGATTCAGACCCTTGAACGTGTGACTGGCGACCTCCGCCTTAGTAAGTCGGCCTAGGCCTTCAGCAACAATAATAAACAATAAAGGGGAGATAGGATCCCCTTGGCGCAAACCCCTATTCGCAGTAAATGTAGAACTAGGAATACCATTTACCAAGATTGAGTAATTCGGTGACGATATACAGGAAAATAACCATTGGATCCAGCGGCCATCAAATCCAAAAGATAATAAAACAGCTTTCAGATAATCCCAATTTAGCCTATCATAAGCTTTAGAGAAATCTAGTTTAACCAACATACCTTGTCGTTTCTGTTGTTTCAAAGAATGAATTGCCTCTTGAACTGTTACCAACCCATCTAAGATTTGCCTACCTTTAACAAAGCTCGTTTGCTCCGGCGAAATAATATCCAAGAGAATTGGTTTTAACAGATTGACCATAATGGTAGAAAGTATTTTATAAATGACATTACATAGTGCTATTGGACGAAAGCCTGACGGGGTATCCGTATGAGTTTGTTTGGGGATCAAAGTAATAAAAGTGGAATTTAAGGCGAGGCAGATCTGCCGTGTCCTGCGAGATTCTTCAACCAAATCCCAAATGTCATGGCCCATAAAAGGCCAGCAGGCCTAGTAAAATTCTGCTGTAAATCCATCAGGGCCAGGAGCTTTACCCTTAGGGAGATTCTGAACAACTTCCTGCACCTCTGTGAAAGTAATACTACGCATTAAGGCAAGATTTTGGTCCCGGGATACAATTGCCGGAATATGAGCTGTAATCCGGCGAATAGCCTCTGTTCGGTCACTAACAGGTTCAGTCATCATATCACGAAAGTGACCAACCAGCAGATCTTCCAATTGTTGATGCCGAAAAACTTTTGCGCCTGTCCCATCCTTCAAGGAGAATATTCGATTATGTTGGCGTCGTTGAATGAGATATCTATGAAAAAAAGATGTGTTTTTCTCCCCTTCCTTCAACCATTGCACTCGAGACTTCTGCTTCCATAAGATCTCCTCATGTTTACGTCTCTCTTCAAGCTCACTAAGAACTAAGCCTTCTTGTTGAGCAAGGTCTGCCGTTCGACCATGAAAAATGATTTCTTGTTGAATGTGTTGCATCCGGTCCTGGAGGATTTTCAATGCAGTATGAATATTACCAAAATGAGTTTTATTCCACTGTTTAATCTCCTTCTTAATATATTTTAGTTTTAATTGAAAAGTATGCATACAGTTCCGTCCCTGTATCTGCGAAGATTGCCACCAGCGCTTAAATTTCTCAACAAAAGAAGGATCCCGTAACCATAACTTTTCAAAACGAAAAGGCATGTGCTGAGGCATATCCTTGATATCCATAGATAAGCTAATGGGCCAATGATCATAGCCTAATGAAGGCAGAATGGAAGCTTCAAAGTGCAAATCCAAATTGTATAAATCCTCATAAACTAAAAAATGATCAAGACGAGACGCAACTTGGTGCGCTTCCCCACGACGGTTATTCCAAGTATAAATACCATTAACCGTATGAATGTCCACCAGATGAAGGTCAGCTAGAAAATCACGAAACAATTCCATCTCCTGATCATATCTCCGAATGCCACCTTTATTTTCATTAAGGTTGAGAATAAGATTAAAATCGCCACCTATAATCTAATTATTCTCTTGATGACTCGTTCTCAAATCGCGAATGGTATCAAGAAACTGGGATTTTGCCCCTGGTGAATGTGGACCATAAATAGCAGTAACTAAGAATGTTACATCAGATCCTACCATTCGAAAAGTGCCCGATAAACTATAGTGAAAACCAAACCAAGCATCAGCTATAACTGCACTGGGATTCCAAAGAATTGCAATGCCTCCTGCAGTACCGCGGGCATCAATGACCATTACTTCATAGTGAGGTGTAAAATTCTTTAAAATTGTATCAAAGCGAGATGCAATGATCTTTGTTTCTTGTAAAAACATAATATCAGGTCGTTCTTTTTTTAATTTCTCCTTTAGATAGCGTTGTTTACCCAGACTATTTAAACCCCGTATATTCCAAGATAGAATTTTCATGATTAAGGTTTAGGTAGTTTTTGAAAGACCGTTGTTAACGGCATGATTTTGCTTGTATTAACCAACATTTCACCAACTAAATGAATTGATTCTTGGAGAGTTTTTCGTCCTTTCTTCTTACCTTGTTTGGAAAGCTAAGTACCCACTTTATGCAGACTGGACTCGGGATTATTGGTAGATTTTTTAGTCTGAGCAGTTAAATAATTCTCAAACGATTGCTTGTAAAGAATTTTTTGGTCAACTGGTATGAACCGGTCATCCAAATTCCGCCATTCATGAAGAAGCCTTTTCATAACCTATTCCTCTGTACTAAGATCCTCTGGAGGAGTCTCCATGTCCATCGTCTCCTGATCCTGTGATTGACTAAGAACCACCATAGACTCAACATTGTCGAGGGGTGCTGTAATGTCCCATAATAATTATAAAATAATAAATAAACATAAAGTAATAAATAATATAATATAATTTAATAAATAAGCAAATAAATAAATAGTCAAGAGAATAATAAATAAATAATCAATAAAACATTAAACAATAACTAGAGTTCTAAATAAAATGGTAAATAAATTAACAAAGAGTTAAACTAAGAAACTAATAGAAAGAAAGTTAAAGAAAGAATTAATCAACAAAAGTAAATAAATTAACAAAGAGTTAAACTAAGAAACTAATAAAAAGAGAACACTAAATTAAGTAAAGCTAACAAAACTAAGAGAACACTAAATGCTATAAACGGAGTTAGACAAGGACATGGATCGTTTGCATGTGGTTCTATTCCATTATTCCATGGTTGGGTCTATTTAACAGACATTGAGGAAGGTTCAGTGCATTCATTCTTTTCATCCTCTCCTTCCGGGAGAGAAAGGTCTAGGTCTCCGAAAGGATACTCGGGCGTAGGGCACGTTGATTAAGGGCTCTGTGTCACCGTGGAAAGATTACATACAAAATGGTGCCTATAGTTGGGTGGAGAGTTGTACTCAAAACTCTGCTATGTGTATGGCAGGATTCAAATTAGCATTCAACCTTGGAGTCTCAAGTGAGGAAAAGCGCCATTACAAGTAAGTCATCTTACTCATGTTTCTAAAAATTTCATGATGATTAGTTAAACAGTTATTGGGTTGATTATTCATTGTTTATGTGATATAATTAATTGCATGTTTAAATGGGAGTTGTTACATATGTTGAAAAGTAATTGGTATCTTGATGAAAATGTGACACTAATAGTTGTGATGAGATAACATAGATCCTAGATGGATGTCGAATAATCTTAGTTCATAGTAGGTATTCAATGTTTATACAAACAAATGAAATTGATTTTCCGATGAATCGTGATAAGAATGCTTATAGTGTATTATTGTTCTATATTTGATAAGTATTGATATGTTTTTGATATTGATGATGTTTCATGATATGGTGGTATGAGGATAATGATGAACATGTTGTTTGTTATGATAATGATGATATATGCTCATGATGAATATGATATGCATAGGGATTATGATGTTATGATTTGAAGTTATATTGACATGTGGTTCACTTATTATGTGATGTCATGATATGTATTTGATGCAAATATGTTGATGCCATAACTTATGGTGGTATTTCATGATGTGAAGCATGTGGAATTACATATAGATTTTATGACATGCAAGAGTATGCATTTTTTTATTATTCAAAATATTGTGATTAACAATGATGTTGTGTTATCATAATGACATGCAAGAGTTGGCATGTGGATTATTTCTATGATGTTATGATTATAACTAATGCATTGGATGCATCGAGATGTGGTGATTGGCAGGAAATCCACAAATGGGCCAAGAGGGCCAGTTTATTTGATGATCTCGTGGGAGCCCATACCTACGAGGGAGAATATGTGACACCATATGGGCTAGGAACAAACTCAATCAACACTACATATGCCAACGGTTCCTTTGTCTTGTATATATCTTGATGGATAGCTCTTGAAGGGTTGTGCGACCATCTTGAGGAGGTCAAGGGCCTGATATTGTAGGCGAAGTGCCTAGTATTGGATGGGAACACCGAAGTCTAGAAGTGGGTGTAAGACTTCGATGCCTGGGGCTGTGCATCTTAAGGAGCTGTGGAGGGAGTGGGCCAGCCTTGCGAGATGCCCAGAGTCATTGAGTACTGGGACCGGATGCCTGCCTTGGGGCAGATGAGTTCTGAGTCGAGCACGAGCCTTGGGGCCAACCTTGGCTAGGGACAGAGCGGGGAGGCTTATGCCTGGTTCCGAAGGTGGGAAAAAGGACATAGATTCCTTGAGATTTCCTGGGTGCTGTGAAGAACTTTCGATGCCTGTTGGTTATACTAGTTCAATAGAGGGTGTTGGTCACACATGAAGTAATAAATAATAAATAATATAATATAATATCATTAAATACTTAACTTTGGGACGAAGTTCCTTGAAGAGGGGGAGTATGTAATGTCCCATAATAATTATAAAATAATAAATAATATATAAATAATTTAATATAATTTAATAAATAAGTAAATAAATCAATAGCCAAGAGAATAATAAATAAATAATAAATAAAACATTAAACAATAACTAGAGTTCTAAATAAAATAGTAAATAATAAACTAGAGTCATAAGATAATAAACAATAAGTAAAGTGAAAGAAAGAATTAATTAAGAAAAGTAAATAGATTAATAAAGAGTTAAACTAAGAAACTAATAGAAAGAAAGTTAAAGAAATAATTAATTAACAAAAGTAAATAAATTAACAAAGAGTTAAACTAAGAAACTAATAAAAAGGAAGTTAAACTAAGAGAACACTAAATTAAGTAAAGCTAACAAAAACTAAGAGAACACTAAATTAAGTAAAACTTAAGTTGCATGTTGACACAGTGACTGTGTGCATGTGGTTCCCATTCCATGGTTGGGTCTATTTAATAGACATTGAGGAAGGTTCAAGGCATTCATTCTTTCATCCATTCTTTGGAGATAAAGGTATGGTGAGGCAAAGGATACCCTGGCAGTAGTACGTTGATTGAGGGCTCGGGGGTGGCCAGTTGTGGAAAGATTGCATACAGCTGAGCCTACGGTTGGGTGGAGAGTTGTCCCCAAAACTCTGTTGCGGTTAGCAGGATTCAGTTAGCATTCAACCTTGGAGTCTCAAGTGAGGAAAAGCACCATTACAGGTAAGTCATCTAACTCATGTTTCTGAAAATTTCACGATGATTAGTTAAACAATTATTGGGTTGATTATTCAATGTTTATATGATATAATTAATTGCATGTTTAAATGGGAGTTGTTACATAATTGCATGAAGAAGCCTTTTCATAACCGGTTCCTCTGTACTAAGATCCTCTGGAGGAGTCTCCATGTCCATCGTCTCCTGATCCTGTGGTTGACTAAGAACCACCATAGACTCAGCATTGTCGAGGGGTGCTTTACGCTTGACAGAGGAAGGTTTATTGATCTGCATTTCGGGTTGATTGGGGTCATCAACATGCGTTTCCTTCAGTGGTTCCCCAGGCTATTCCTGGGATGGTTCAGGATGTTGGACTTGTGCATGCGAGGCTGAAATGTCATTCTTATCCATGGATACCAGAGTCTCATCTTCCTGTAAAACCTCAAAAGGATTAGCCGAAACTCGATATTGATGGCTGGTGTGGGAAGTAGCGGCCTGCCTAACACTTTTTTTCTTTGCAACTGTAGAAACAAAGCCATCATTCGTCTCCCCTTCCTCTTTAGATTGGGCCCCTACTGCAGGCTCTTGAACCTCGGGAGAATTTTGTGGACAAAATTTATATAAATGACCATATTCATGACAACGACGACAACGAAAAGGAATGTGCTCACAATCCAAAGTCTGCTGCCATATCTTGCCTTCATATTCCAGTTCAATGGTTTCAGGAAGGGGTTCAGAAATATTCATATACACACAAATACGGGAAAACGAGGTATAGCGACCCCGACATGTTGTCTCTGCAATTTTAACAAAATTTCCCAAGGAATTACCAATCCCTTCAAGAATGTCAGGGGCCCAGAAATCAATAGGTAAAGCAAATAAACGAACCCAAACCGGTGCCTCTAGAAATTGTTCATCATCAAGATTATAACATTCCTCCCACTACCGCATAAACAACCCTGTATTGTTAAAAAAATACGGACCTCCTTCAAATATACGTTCTTTGTCCAACAAATTAGTGAATATAACTGTAAAAAACCCTCGAGGACCAAATTTCAGATCAAGTTGTCCTTTGGGTTGCCATTTATGCTGAATCCACCGTAGAAGATCTTTCTCCGTCGGCCATATACCAATGAATTTACGAATTAAAGCATGATCTTTCATATAACAACGATAATCCTTTAAGGTATTTGGCGGAATAACAAACCTTGTTTTTTTTTTAGCCTGACGCAAGCACTGACCTTTTGTCTTCGATTGCCATTTTGCACCGAGAACCGGTCCAGTCCTCGGCAGGTCTCCTATTTGCCGATTCGAACGCCCCGAACTGCCAACCGGTGGGGCTCCCGCAGTAACGTCTTTGAAGGAGGGTATCGGCCTCCCTCCTGGGGCCGCCGCCATATATTACGTTCAGACCTTCAAGCTATAGTGACGCACAACGAAACTCAAGTGACAATCTACAAACCCTCTGTTAGAAACAGTTATCGATCTTTGCAATCTTGAACCCTGCGTTTCTTGGAGCTCTTCGCTTCTCCATAGCCAACATATTATATTATTTATAATTCTCTATTATTATATTTTAAAATATTTTCAAACTCCTTTCTATTTAAAATAATTAAAATATGGATATTTATTAAGTTATTGTTAATAATTAAAATATTTATTAGAATCACCCTTAATTTTTATAAATTATTAATATAATTTATAATAACTAGTTAACTAACTTAATGATGAACTAACTAAATAACAACTAGTTTTTAATGGCTACATTCGGGTTTTGATGCATATTTACTATTTATTATGAGTTTCGATTAATATTTGTTCACCTCGTCTTGAGGATGAACCACATTAGATGGTTCGAAAAGTCGACCAATTCACAATAATGTGATTAATCCGAAAGGAATTTATCTAAAATAGTAGTTTGGTATAATTTATCATACTTCATATTATAATTTTAATTTGATTTATTTTATGATAATTTATATGTGAGTAGTTTTTAAGTGTGTATTTTTTGAAAGTTTTCCAATTTATTTTCCGATCTAATTTGTTTAGAAGTAGGATTCCTTGAAATCACAAATTTGACATTTTTTATCTAATTTGTTTAGAAGTAGGATTCATTGAAATCACAAATTTGACAAGTGAACTCTTCATAATCGATGTGCTCGAGGGGTTTTTGAGAGTGTTGAATCCATATATGCAGTCAAAAAACTAGTTTAAACAACACAAATCAAGTTTTTGTCACAAACTTTTTTGTTGGATTCAGCTAGAAATATGCCAGAAGCTCCAAAAAATTGCACTTAAAAACTACTCCATTTATATGTAAAACTTTAAAGATATTGTACGAGTGGGAGGGCCTTTTTATGGCCTTGAGGATAACGAAGTGTTCATGTACTTATTAGAACTTGGTTATATGACAAATAATCGAGCATAGATCCATGGTCTTTATGAGGTCTCTTGATTGCCAAAGAAAAGCAAGTGAAATAGCTTGCAATCCTAGGAGACTCGCTCCTTATTTTGCAACATTTAGATAAAAGTTCAATGCCAAAGGAAAAATATCCATAAAATATTATGAACAGAATGCGGAAAATGGTAAAATACATTCCATCAATAACATACTTTCATGTATTACGGGACCATAACAAAGAAGCAAACAAGCTTGCTAATGGTGGTTGCAAATTAAAAGCAGGGGAATTGTGCATCAATGGCCAAATTAGGCCATTAATGATACCTTAATGGAGTCTAATAACTCAAAAATTAATTTAACCCAATGCATATAAGCTCATTAAATTAGATTCATATTCAGCAAGAACTTTATTATCAATCAATAGTTTTATATTTTGTAAATGTTGTGTTCTGTTAAGGCAATTCTTAAAGTATACACCTACAAAAACCTCTTTTGTGTTGTTTGGCAATGCATTTCTCTTAGATAAAAAAAAAATTATTGAAATTTTGAAGAAATTGATATAGAATTCTTGATCTATTTGTTGCAAGCCAAACTCAAATGTATATAATGTAAATACTCTTTCTAGTTTTAAAAAATAAAATAATAATAATAGAGACATTAAACTAAAAATAATAATAATAATAAAAACATTAAATTAAGGTGGAATTTTGCCATATAAAAATAATAGAAACACCCTACAATTTATGTTATTTTGAATGAGATGTTATAAATAATGTGATATAGTATAAAAAAAGTAAATTCACCATATGTATATTTATCATGCAATCATTTAACTGTTATGTTTATGAGATCCACTAATATGGTAGAAATCCCAATTAATATAACAATTATGGTATCTTAATATTTATGGCTTATTGTGGATAAGAGGTCGCAACCAATGCAGGATAGTACAAAAGATGAGAGGATATTTTAAATTCCTAGAAACTATTCTAGCAAACCAAATATAATATATCCAAAGTATTTATTATCTTATTTATAATTCCATTGTTTATTTCCCCAAGAGATGTGAGACATGTCTTGGCAAGTCTCAGAGCTAGATCGAGGGAAATGAAAATAAAGCCTGGCAGGGTTGGCGGAATGGTAGCCAGGATGAAAACTGGAAAGCGATTCCACTCCTAATCTCCTAGGGGATTTGGTTAGCTACGAACAGAAGTATCTTCAAAGACCACGGGACTTCGCATCACCGAGTAGCAACTGAATGTGCAGCCAAATATGAGTTAATGTCGGTTCAAAAACCCCAAATCAAACCCCAGAGTGATCATTCCAAAACAGATAAGAGGTGATATCTCATGGATATATTTCGATGGAGCATCCAACCCTGAAAACCTTTGTGGGGCGGGTTTAGTGATTCATATCAGCTCGTGCAAAAGATTGGAAGCCTTGGTAGGCCTGGGTCATGGCACTAATAATTATGCAGAAGTCAAATCTCTTCACTACCTTTTATGTTGGCTTATTCACCTGGGTCGTCTCTCTGTTCAGATTTTCGGGGATTCACAGAACATCATAAAATGGTTCAACAAGGAATTCATTTGTCAAAACTATTTACTAAGTCCTATTCTCGTGGAACTTTGGCTATTGAAAGAACATTTTACTTACATATATGTGTGTCATATTTATAGGGAACATAATGTTGAGGCAGACATCCTTTCTAAGGAAGGTATACAACAGGATATGGGCAGCTGGAAAATTAGAGAAATAGATCTTGAAGGGTCAGTGGAGTTGGACTGTCCTCCATTTATCTAAAATCTAGTTCATGTTTTATTTTATGATCGCATTACTTTTTACATGTATATATGACTCTTTCTGTTTTCTCAAACTAAAGGACCTAAATCAATACTCTCTCTTCTTTTCTTTTTTCTCATAAACATGATACAAAAACTCTGTTACTTTGATGAACATGGTTTTTTGAATAAACCGTTTTTCTGTTCCTATTTGGGTTGGTTTTGCCTCATAAGGGGAGGGTCGGGAACAACCACGAGGCTTACATGTCACTTATGGTGTATGGTTAAAATTGGTGAACAATTGGCACTTATTTTTGAAATGGCTGAACCTCTTTCGGTCGTTATTCTAAGGGGCTTCTCATATGAGGCCTAAAGTAAAAGGAATGTTTCAATGCATGTGCAATGTAACTCTTTATTTTCTCAAAAAAAACTTTGCTTTTTTCCCAAAAAAAAAAAAAGTAAGAAAAAGTGAGACATGTTTTATAGCATAGTTGTTGAGGAAGATTTGTAATATTTATGTTGAACAAGTTAACATGACATGTAGATAAATCGACCTAATAAAATATTGTTTTTTAATAACAATTTGATATGAACGAGATGAGATGTCACGCCACTAGAGCATATTAGGTTCGAACTACACCTTCACTATATGTTTTAATTCAAATATAATGGACGATCATGGAACATAAGTAATATGTTTTCAATTTGGAAACCAAGCTACTTTAACATTGATTACAAAGTTACAATGTGTTAAATACACTTAACGACTCATACAGAAGTTATATATAGGAGTGCACACAACTCATATAGATTATTCCCAAAAAAATATGCATGACCTGTCATTTGTCACAGCTTGTCGGCTCCCTCCATGCCTTCATGTTATCACGCCTATCAAACCATGCCAAACCCTTGGCAGAAAAACTCATCCTTTTGTCTCTTGACTTGAGTGATCACTTTCCCAAATAGTTCATTCCACCCTTTGTATCGTGCACCTATCTTACCTTGGCATGAACTATGATGTCTTGCTCTTGCACGATTGTGTTATCCTTCAGTTTATTCCATCATTTGTATATATATGCGATCGCTCCCCTTCATGGAGTGTTGTTCCATTCCACCTTTATAACAAGCTAACCCACTTATCCATACACACACATCCATATTATTCACTGGGAATGGACCCATGTGCCCCTTATCACATGGCCATCTATCCATTTCAGATAGGGTGGTATCGACCCTCATTGATTACTCGCTTTCCCACAAGGCACTTAGTTGTATCATGCCATGCTCTCCACCATCCACCCATCCTAATCACAAAGTGATTTCACGTCGCCCACACACATATCATGCATCCAAAGTCTTGTGCATGGGTACATTAACACATTTGTTGGCCTAGGACATCCAACTTGCCTGATATGTCATCCATTTCTCCTAGTGAGGGGGACTGGGCATGCCGCATGCTTAGTCCATTTGTTGATCTATCTTATTTCATTACATGTTATGTGGTGTCAAGACCCCGAGTTGGCATCTTCACCCCAAGGCAAGTCGAGCGCCCAACAGAGCACCCTTGAGACTTCTTGACGAGTTGGGACCGCGCGCACCCAAGTAGCACAAGGGCGATGAGCGCTTTATAGCAGAGGGTACACACTTAACTTGGAAAGGGGGCATGCATGTGATCATGTGTCTGCAAGCGTGGTAACACCAAGTTGGAGCACTTGAGCGCCATAACGGGCAGGATGTAGTAGGAAAGGCAAGGAAGTGTGATTGTGGCGGGCAAGACATAGCGAGTAGCGATGCGAAGGGCGAGTGAGGGGAAGTGTGAGATGACGTGAGTGACGAGGCAACAAACAACATATGGTAGCATAGAGAACATGAAAGATGAAGCACCAGGCAAGGGTGCACCTTCCTAGTGAAGGGTCACTTGCACGCCTACAGGTAGGTCATCCCAAGGGGTGAGCGCACACAATGAGAGGCACCCACAAAACTTGAAAGATTGGCTCAAACGTTTGAAAGTGCATTGACCCATGAAAAAGGAAAAGTTTGAATGCCTATATATTGGAGAGAAGGCATCTGACCAAGGAGGCATCCAAGGAGATCGCAAAACAAGTTGCAAAGGCAAGTCCGCAACATCGCAGAAAAGGGCGAGTTTTGATATCGGAGGGTGCGTGAGTTTGTGATATCACAGGGAGGTTCTGAGGCAACAAGCAGGTAGGAAGTAGCTAACAAGGGATGTGCATGGGTAGCCTTGGCTATAAAAAAACTTAGTTTTTCTGCATTGTAAAAGTAGAGTGTTGCGACCAATTTGGTCAGCCGCTTATTGATGTACAATATTTCATAAAATAATAAAAGAGGAGTTTCTTGAAATCTGTTGGCACGTGTTTTGGTTTCTTTATTGTTGATATCACATTGTGGCATGTTTATGTTGAAGTTATGGTTTCTGCACATAACACTTAACAAATATAATGAAGAATTTCTAATTAAGATAAGAGTGAGTGTAGGTGTAGTCCATAAGTCAAGTAGTCATAAGTTGTTCTTAACACTACGATGAGCCATGTCAGTGCCGCATACCCATGGTAGTGCGACCACCGTGGGGCCATGACAGATGCTATCAAAGCCCATGAATATGCAAGTGTGATGAAGTGCGATAGAGACCATGTATGTATACATACTAGTGTTACTGATGGAAATAATGGTTGGTTGCATAGTTGGGTTTTGTGGACTTGGAGATCCATGGAAGAGTCGTTCAAGCATTGGTGGACACAGGGGCCACACACAATTTTATGAAGATATGTTTGGCGAAAGAAGTTGGGCTATAGCTCACCCCCAAGCTAGTGGAGGTCAAGGCAGTGAACTCAAAGGCTAGAATGTGGGGATTGGCAAGCGATGTGTCGATTCGAATTACATATTGAAGGTTGTTTAAACTTCACGGTAATGTAAATGAATGAATTTGACATAATATTGGGGAAGGAATTTTTTAAGGGTAACAAAGTCATTGTGATACCTTTCTGTGATGAGAATATGTTGATTTGTGGCTCACTAACATGGAATTTTCCTACCCATCGACAACAAAGGGAGGTGAAGGTGCAACATGTTTTTACACTAAGTATGAGTAGGGCATTGCATTAGTTTTGAGACATATGTGATCGTCATTAGAGATATTTGGGAAGATGATGGGAAGGGGACACATGTTCTAACTGAGATTTCTGATGTATTGGAAAAATATGCAAATATGATGCCTAAGGAGTTGTCAAAAGTATTTCCACCAAGACGTGTAGTGGACCATCACATTGAGCTAGAGCTGGGGAAGAAACCACTAGCAAAAGCTCATTATTGTTTGTCTAGGCCAGAGTCAGAGGATTTGAAGTGCCAATTGAAGGAGTTGGCTGATGCAAGGTTCATACATCCTTCATGGTCCCCATATGATGCTCCAGCATTGTTCCAAAAGAAGAAAGACACAAGTGAGCTGTGGAAGTTGTTAGGTCCTCGTAGTTTGCCAAATTGGCAAGACCAAATGTACAAGGATAACATCAGACGATTCTTTGGAGTCCTATGACCTATCCTTCCTGGACTCAGAGAGGGTTCTCTCTATATTTGTGTGAAAGATGTAACTTGATAGTTTTTAGGGTTTTGATTTTAGGCTAGTTATAAGGATTAGGGTTTGTTTGTTTGATTTGTTTGGTTAGGTTGCTTGTCAAGTAGAACAGATAGAGTAGGAGAGGTTTAGACCATTGGGCTATGGAGTTTGCAAAAGGCCTTGAAAATTATAGCAATAGGTCAAGGGTGTTTCGGAGGGCAAGTATAACAAAAGCCAAATGGATCTTCAAGGCTTATGTGAGTGAAGTGAACATTAAATTGTGAACAGAGTAGGTGCAAAGGGTAGTTAAGAATACTTTAACGAATACTACAAAAAGAAATGTCTTTATGAACACTATGCATAAATAAATAACCAAAGACAGGGCATACCATACTTCTTTGACCAAACCCTAGCAAGTAAACATTAAGACAACAATCTAGCAAACCCTAGAGAGCAGTAAACTTGTAAAGTCTCTAGTGATTTCACCTTTAGGAAAATAAAACATTTAAGATTACATATATTAATGATCAAGAAGCAGGGAACTCCTAAATTTCCTTAATCATACTACAAAGAACTTCAAAGAAACTATTCAAGATGGACAAAAGGGCAGGGCAAACCATAAACCTCTTCAATCAAACCCTAGTTAGCAATACTTTGAAGAAAAGACCTCAAAAACAATGTTTAAGTGATACCAAAGGGCAGGGCTAACCATAAACTACTTTGGCACTAACTCCATCAAATAATTCTTTAGATAAACAAGCTGAGTTGGATTAGAGAGCAAATAAGAATTCTCTAAACTGACCTAGCAGAGGAAAACATGAGGGCAAAAGAAGGAGACAGACTTAAGGTGCTTTTGACAACATTTCTTAAGCTAAAATTTCTATCTTATGGCAAGATAAAGATGAAACAAAATGTAAAACATGAGATGAAAAGTAAAAAATGAGAAATACATCACCATTAGCCATGTTCATGAATCCTGCAAATGAGCTTGTCTTATTGATATTCAGTCCAAACCTTCACAATGCTCCAAAGCCAAAAAATCCTCACAACTCAAAATTTATGAGGTTTTTCTCCACAATCAACCGACAACCAACCAACATGAAAAATGAGGCCCTCATGCAGTATTTAACTTGCAAAGGAGATTCAAAACCATAGCTAGGGTTTTGGAGGCCATTAATTGCTCATAAATATCATTTTTGTCCAAAGAGACCATGCAAGGCCCATGGCACAAAATATCTAATGTAATAAATACAAAATAACTTCAAACATAAATTATGACCTAACTAGGAGTGATTTGCCTCAAAAGTCCTCGAAATATATTTTTCCATAAATTTGTGTCTTTTGTTGATTTTGCAGGCAAGGGTGCAGCACCAAGGCCAAGGGCGCAGTGCCTACACCCAAAAAATTGCTTGTTTTGTGACCAAAGTTTGGAGGCCTTTCAGGTGTCCAAATGAGCTCCATGATAGCTCATTGGAAAGCTTGTCAAGACTACTTTCCAAAACTAGTTTTTTTTTTCCATTTGGTGTCCATTTTCTTTCCCAAAAACTAAATCTCGCAAGACTTCTTAGGGCGTAGCGCTAGCTCTAAAAATAGGGCAGAAAGGTGGTTTTTTGGGTGTTTTTGGCACTTTTGGAGGACCAAATCTGCTCCAAATGATCTCAAATTTTGTGTGCATGATGCCCTTGGCCTGATGAATCTGAAAATGTAAACCAGTCCTCAAAATAGTGCCCCCAAAAAAGAGCGCAGTGCCAGTGGCTGCACCTTTGGCCCTCTAAAACAGTCAAAATTCCAAAATCTTCAAAATTGTACCAAAATGTGGATTTACCTTGTTGATTAGGCTTGGGATGTTTGTATGGATAGACCAGCCAGGTTACCAAGGTTTTATTTGTATTTAGCCTCCTTGGTCCCAACATATTATTCATAGGCCTCATTGTTATCAGCCTTACTGCTTTCTTCATGGCTCTTTGACCTGCCAGCATCCTTACTATTCTTTGCTTTAATGCTCTCTGACTCACTGCTATCATGACCCATTTCCTTACTGCCTTTACTGTTTTCATGGGCCTTGGACCTACTGCCATGTTCTTCACTGCTTTTTTGACCTAATGCCATCATCATCACTGTTATATGCTTCATTGTTTTCAGACACATTGGCATCTACCTCACTGACATGTGCTTTACTGCCCTCATTTGATCCATTTATTTGTGCCTCATCACTACTTGCCTCTTTGCCTCCTTATTAATTTTTTGATTCATTATTGCACTCTCTCTTATTGACATTTTATTTCTCATTTTCATTTCCCTCATTGTTTGATGCATTGTGAGAAGGTGATGAAGGAGGGTTGTCTTGAGGTGAAGGAATGTGTGTGGATGGTGAAACATGATCAGAAGGAGGTGACGGAGGAGTAAGGATGGCTAGCTGAGAAGATGAAGGTATATGTATATTAGGTTTAGTAAGAGGCAAAACCCAATGACAACTTCAGCTGCTTGTTTAAACTCTGTGTTGAAACTCCTTGCACTGACATAAAACTGATAGGAAAGAGGGCATGTAATGTAAATCTGTTTGTAATGTAAGGGACTGAGTGCCATGTCAAGCCTTGATGGATCAAATTGTGGGTCGATTCGGGCAAAGGCGCGCAGTGCCTATGTAAAATACACAGGAGGAAAGTGCCAGGGGCCTAGCGTCTGACTCCAGGTGCGTAGCACCAAGCCAGGGGCACAACGCTAGGCAAAATTGTTTGATTTTTCCTTAAAAACTCAGATTTTCTTATCTCCTTGAAAATTCTAATTCTTTGCAAGTGAACCATGATTGATAAGAAGTGTGCAATGAATTCTATGGGCTTATGAATTGATCTTAACCTTGACAAGCCTACTTTCTAATTTTTACAAAACCTTCTCCTTTCACTGATATTCTTTACGCCTTCCTGTTTGTAGGTGACTGAAAAACACTTGAGGTGGCTCTTTATTTTGTTCCTTGAAGACTTGACATGTTTATCTAATGATTTTGTGATTTTTGTACACAACAGCAGCTTCAAAATCCTATTTTTATTTCATCATCAAGTTAACTTAACTTTTCTTCTTGGCTAACAGTTCATTAAACACCTTTGGAGGATTTGCCCTAGCAGCAGCTTCAACACCTTCTTTGGCCAATTCTGATTGCATTTACCTGAAAACACTAACTTGGCCTTCTCTTACTGATACTCTTCACATATTTTATCTTTGATGCATGACATATTCATTTTGACCATTTGGGATTCACACACAAAGTAACACCTTCAGAACCTCTTTTGTTCTTGCCTTGAAACTCAACTTATCTCTTTTACTCATTTAGTCATGGCAAACTCATTTTTTCCAATTCTGGGATCTGATCACCGTGGCATCTTCAGAATCTTCCTTTGCTGTCATCATGGAGTTCAACTCATCATTTACCTTCCCTATGCAATTTCTGGAATTTATTATTGTGTTGACACTCTGTTGGACTATCAAGTGCAAAACCCTAGTTTCCCTTAAGACCAAATTGCTTCCTTTCTTATGGTGTGAGTTGTCTTATTTTAGGAACATACCATCTACCTTATCAAAACCTTCTACTGATGGAAATTTCAACACTTTTGCAAAAGTTTCAAGCTTTTCCATTACCTCATGTGCAGACTCTAAAACTGAATGATAGTGTTCTTTGGAAATGATGACCTTGGAACATATGAAATCCTAATTGACCTAGTGGGGGGTTCTTTGACCTGACCTTGACTGAAAATTAGCTTTGGAGGCTTCAAGTGAAAACAGAGTATTTGTCAAAGTGTTGTATTGAAGATCTAAAAGCCAATGTATTTGATTTATCTAAAGAGCCTACAGAGATAGTTTTGAGACCATCAATGCTTGAGGAATTTTGGAAACATATGAAGGACTAGACTTATAGGTAACCCTAGATGTAAAGTGGAGTTATGGGCAAGGGAAAAACATAGTAATGAGGTCATAGGTAGGTAAAAAGGATGGATATGAGTGGCACAAGCCAATAAGGAGTTTTTAGGAGTGGCAGGATGACCATGAAATGGCAAGGTTGATAGAATAGTGAAAATTTTCCTATAAGGATAATGAAGGCAGTGAGATTTCTAAAACTCATAATATTCAGGGAATTTTGTTTTTAGGAATCTAAAACCAATCTATGGTAATCTACAAATAGTAAAAATTATTGATGACTAACAGTGGCTCCACTTGGGGAGGGCAGCTCCTTTTTAGGAGGTGTCTAGGACCTCAGAGTTCATATCTCTGAGTTTTGAAGACCAATACCTTACTTGTACTTGGAAGACATCACTTCCTTCATTTGCTAATGTTCTCTTGAAGCTATGATCTCATTAAATATGAAAAAACATGATTGCTTCAATCTCAGTTCTACCTACCCATCTTATTTTTCCTAACATTTTTTTCTTTTGGGTGCACTTGGACTGGTAAACCCTTGACATCATTTTTTCTTTTAAAATCATAAAACTATCTACTTGTACCCTTATCACTTCCAAGATTTCAAATTAGGCTAATGAACTCTCTTATTCTCTACCTAGTCTACTCATTTGTCAAGATTTAAGCTATTTGATAGACTCTATTCTCTAACCTACTAACATGAAATTGAAAACATGATGAAACCAAGGTTAAGCAATTTGATTTGTCATAGGCTGTGGCATTTTGGACAAGCTGCACACAGACATTATTTTTGTACAAGTGAAAACTATAAACTTGAGGGTTGTGATTCATAGTTGGTTACCTAACCCTCCCTTTCTCCTTTGGTTCAGATTTAAGCAGTATCTTTTCCTAATATAATCTACTGACAAGTCTTCTTTCACTAACCTATTAACAGAAATTTAAAACATGTTCAACCATGATTAGGATAAATGACTGAACAAGAATTTCTTTTTCAAGTAGTGGCATTTAGACTCGCACACTTTTAAAAGTACTCTTTTTTGGTATGGGGTTGTACCTCTTCTTTTCATCTGCCCTCTTTTATTCTTTTCTTTGTTTTTGTGTCTTTTTTAGATCAGCATTCTAAGGCTAAAAAATAGAAAGATGCTCATAGTGCTGAGATTATTAGCATACCTATCTATCCTAATCTAACTTATATGTGATATATATTCCTTTGGTGAACTCTCTTTTCCAATATAACCAATCAAGTAGATGATTCCATGAGTGATCTTGGTTCAACTCTTTAAGTGTGCTAAAAAAATCTAAAGGCCACTCCCACCTCACTTGTGTTTGAACAATAGTGCCTAAAATTTTCTTTAGACCTTGGAGCAAACTACTTCTGACATATTTTAATCCCTTTTCAAATGTCTCTAGGAAAACAACAAAGGGGTCTTGAAATAATACCTGGCTCTGAGGATTTGAAAAATAAGCTTCATCTAGGACTACTCCTTGTTCCACCTGGCTAAGCTTGGGATTATTTTGGGAACGAAATTCCACCTCTTCCTCATGATCATTTGTATTTCCAGCCTCATCATATATTGCAATTTTGTCCTCTAGTAAACCAGACATGATCTAATCGAGTGGGTTGAATTATGTTTGAAGGCCATCATGTTGATGAGCAGGAGTGCTCTTTGACAATAAATCTTCTTGAGAAGGTAGTGCAACAACTCTCCTGTGATTATCAATTTCCAAGCCTTTATCTGCAATTTGAACTTCAATGGAACTTGGTGGTTGCAAATTTGGAGCTGAGGAGAATTCTATGTCATAAATGATTTCCTCATCCATTTAAGGAAAAGGCTTCTCATCAACAACTTGTTCAAGAAGTTTATTATATTTTGCAACCTCAACATTAAAACTGAAAGACAAATGATTTCCAATCACACGAAACTTATTTATGATGGACTGAAATGAAGTAGAACAAAGAGTCAGAGATCCTTCACTTACCTCCAAATTTTCTAGAATTTCCTCATCAGTGTCATAGCTGATATGTATTAGCTGATTACTGTTTTCAAGCTGATGAAATTGAACTTCCTCCCACAAACCAACTGCTGATTGCTCTGCAAGATTAGCTTATGTTTGGAGAACATCATCATCATACTGATAAAAATTTGGAAAATCATCAATATAAGTAATGTCACCAATCATACATACTGGATTATCATATTGTTTCTCCTTGAACTGATCTACAAATCCACTTTCTAATCTGTGGTAGCTGGGATTAGCATGAGAATAAATATAAATGTTATGTTCATATGAAGGTTCAAAGACTGGCTACATGTTTAGAATCTAATTTATTTTCTCTTCAGTTAAAAGAGGAGGCATTTTTCTCGTTCTTTGGATAGAACTACAATATTTTTCTTTCTCTTGTGAATGTTGATTTTGAGGCTGAATGTCTTCTTGAGCCTCACCTAGAAGAGATGGTGAATCATCACTTGTGCCTTCAAAGAGATCCTGTGGATTTTCTTCCATTTCTTGATTGATTTCATCCTCAACCAACTCTTCTTAGCTGTCATAATAGATGATTTGAGAATGAAATTCATGAACTGCTTCTAATAGGCTTTCAGGATGCCAATTTCCCAAATCTCCATCAATGTTTACAAGGTATTGTATGAGATCTTCAGATTGATCACAACAATTTTCAGTTAATGATAAAGATGAACAATTTTCTTTATAATGTTCATAAAACACCTTGTCGAAATCCTTTAAAGATTTAAACTACCAGGGTCTAGGCCTTCATACCATTTCCTTGCCTTTCCTTCTAATGTCCCCATGAACATTTTCATGAGACAATCATCATGCCATTCAACTTTTAACCTCCATACATGTATATGAAATTTGATGAGATGTAACAAGGGATCATAAAATTTTTCATCTTGAAACATAGGCAGGTTTGAAACCCAGTCTATCTGAGGCATTTTGTGTGGGAACCCAAAGATGTGATCTCTGTTCATTGGAGCATATCTCTATTGTATCCTTGGATCCATCTTTGTCAATCAAAAGGTTCACTAAATCTTTTCAACCAGTCTAAAGTCTTCGACCAGTGGAGTCTTTAGGTCTATTGAGAGTTGTGGATTCACCAGGTGGATGATTTCAACTTTTTTGTCCACCATCAGTAAGCTTGGGATTGATCAATGCATTCCAAAGGGAGTCCATGAGAACTAGTGGGGTCAACAGGGCTACTGAAGACTAGTGGAGTCACCAGGTGAAGGATTCTTACTATTTTAAGGATGTACTTGTTGTCCACCATCAACAACTGAATACCAATATAAGAATATTTTTGGGTTTTCTGAGGTCCTAAGGAATATTTAGATTGTCACTGACTCACAAGCTCCCACTTTGGTCGCCATTATGTTAGGTCCACGTAATTTGTTAGATTGGCAAGACCAAATATACAAGGGTAACATCAAACCAATATTTGGAGTCCTAGGACCTAGCCTTCCTAGACTCAAAGAAGGATCTCTCTATATTTGTGTGAAAGATGTAACTTGATAGTTTTTAGGGTTTTGATTTTAGGCTAGTTATAAGGATTAGGGTTTGATTGTTTGATTTGTTTGGTTGGGTTGCTTGTCAAGCAGAACAGATAGAGTAGGAGAGGTTTGGACCATTGGGCTATGGAGTCTACAAAATGCCTTGAAAAGTACAACATTAGGTCAAGGGTGTTTCGGAGGGTAAGTATAACAAAGCCAAATGGATATTCAAGGCTTATGTGAGTGAAGTGAACATTAAATTGTGAACAGAGTAGGTGCAAAGGGCAGTTAAGAATCCTTTTAAAAAATACTACAACAAGAAAGGTCTTTAAGAACACTATGCATAAAGAAATAACCAAAAACAGGGCATACCATACTTCTTTGACCAAACCCTAGCAAGTAAACATTAAGATAACAATCCAACAAACCCTAGAGAGCAGTAAACTTGTAAAGTCTCTAGTGATTTCACCTTCAGGCAAAGAAAACATTTAAGATTACATTTAGTAATGATCAAGAAGAATGGAACTCCTAAATTTCCTTAATCATACTACAAAGAACTTCAAAGCAACCATTCAAGATGGACAAAAGGGTAGGGCAAACCATAAACCTCTTCAGTCAAACCCTAGTTAGCAATACTTTGAAGAAAAGACCTCAAATACAATGTTTAAGTGATACCAAAGGGCAGGGCTAACCATAAACTACTTTGGCACTGACTCCATCAAATCATTCTTGAGATAAACAAGCTGAGTGGGATTAGAGAGCAATAAAGAATTCTCTAAACTGACCTAGCAGAGGAAAACATGAGGGCAAAGAAGGAGACAGACTTAAGGTGCTTTTGACAACATTTCTTAAGCTAAAATTTCTATCTTATTGCAAGAGAAAGATGAAACAAAATGTAAAGATTAAGATTACAAGTACAAAATGAGAAATACATCACCATTAGCCATGTTCATGAATCCTGCAAATGAGCTTGTCTTATTGATATTCAGTCCAAACCTTCACAATGCTCCAAATCCAAAAACTCCTCACAACTGAAACTATATGAGGTTTTTCTCCACAATCAACCAACAAACAACCAACATGAACAATGAGGCCCTCATGCAGTATTTAACTTTCAAAGGAGAGTCAAAACCCTAGCTATGATTTTGGAGGCCATTAATTGCTCATAAATATCATTTTTGTCCAAAGAGACCATGCAAGGCCCAAAGCACAAAATATCTGATGTAATAAACACAAAATAACTTCAAACATAAATTCTAAGCTAAATAGGAGTGATTTGCCTCAAAATTCCTTGAAAATATCTTTTTCCATAAATTTGTGTCTTTTGTTGACTTTGCAGGCAAGGGCGCAACGCCTGCACCAGAAAAATTGCTTGTTTTGTGACCAAGGTTTGGAGGCCTTTCATGTGTCCAAATGAGCTCCATGATAGCTCATTGGAAATATTGTCAAGTATACTTTCAAAAAATGGTTTTGGTTTTCCATTTGGTGTCCATTCTCTTTCCCAAAAACTAAAGCTCCCAAGACTTCTTAGGGTGCAATGCCAACTTTGAAAATAGGGCATAAAGGTGGTTTTTTGGGTGTTTTTGCCACTTTTGGAGGACCCAATCTACTCCAAATGATCTGAAATTTTGTGTGCATGATGCCCTTGGCCTGATGAATCTGAAAATGTAAAACACTCCTCAAAAGAGTGCCCTTTGGTCCTCTAAAACAATAAAATTTCCAAAATCTTCAAAATTGTACCAAAATGTGGATTTACCTTGTTGATTAGGTTTGGGATGTTTGTAGGGATAGAAAAGCTAGGTTACCAAGGTTTTATTTGTATTTAGCCTCCTTGGTCCCACCATATTCTTCATAGGCCTCATTGTTATCAGCCTTACTGCTTTCTTCATGGCTCTTTGACCTGCCAGTATCCTTACTGCTCTTTGCTTTAATGCTCTCTGACCCACTACTATCATGACTCATTTCCTTGCTGCCTTTACTGCTCTCATGGCCCTTGGACCTACTGCCATGTTCTTCACTGCTTTTTTGACCTAATGCCATCATCATCATTGTTATGTGCTTCATTGTTTTCAGACTCATTGGCATCTACTTCACTGACATGTGCTTTACCGCTGTCATCTGATACACTGATTTATGCCTCGTCACTACTTGCCTTATTGCCTTCTTCTTCATTTCTTGATTCATTATTTCCCTCTCTCTTATTGACATTTTATTGCTCATTGTCATTTCCCTCATTGTCTGATGCATTGTGAGAAGGTGATGAAGGAGGGTTGTCTTGAGGTGAAGGAATGTGTGTGGATGGTGAAACATGATCAACAGGAGGTGATGGAGGAGTAAGGATGGGAGGCTGAGAAGATGAGGGTATATGTATATTAGGCTGAGTGAGAGGAAAAACCCAATGAAAACCTCAACTGATTGTTTAAACTTTGTGTTGAAACTCCTTGCACTAACATAAAACTGATAGGAAAGAGGGCATGTAATGTAAATATGTTTGTAATGTAAGGGACTGGGTGCTATGTCAAGCCTTGATGGATGAAAAAATTTAACCAATGCAACCACCCTTGTTCTGACTAATATTCTCAGCTAGTTCTTAGATAAGCCTTGGTGATGATTTGAAGCGGTCTGGAGGTGATTTGGAGGGTTAATTTTCTTGGAGGGCCCTCCTAGGCAAGCGTGCAATGCCTAGGCAAACTGTGGGTCGGTTCGGGCAAAGGCGCATTGCCTTGCCAGGCGCGCATCACCCACTTCTAGGTGCACAACGCCTATGTAAAATACATAGGAGGAAAGTACCAGGGGCACAGCGCCCAACTCCAGGTGTGCAACGCCAAGCCAGGGGCGCAACGCCAGGAAAAATTGTCTGATTTTGCCTTAAAACTCAGATTTTCTTATCTCCTTGAAACTTCTAATTCTCTGCAAGTGAACCATGATTGATAATAAGTGTTAACACTGGAAAATCGTACAGTAGAAAACAAAATCAATTAATTTCAAGCCTAAGGATTTACAGGACTGGGATACATTATGAAATCAAAAGTATTTAAAATCTCTAAGCTTTTGAGAATATCAAATTTGAACTAGTCATAAATGCTCAAATGCGTGCTTTTTCCTTTGAAAAGAGCGCCTTCTGCGCGCACTGGAGCCCGATAAGCACACATTCCTGGAAGTGGAAAAAAGTCTCTTTTTGGGACCACAAGTAAGTAAAGGACAATTTCTCCTTATGTGAAAGCTGCCTAAGGACAGCACTAGTGCTCCCTTAGGAATTATGTGAGCACACAAAGGCATATTTTAGCACACAATGGAATAATTCCCCTCCCTTGGGTCACCATCCATCATGTACCAAGGGAGGGAAGGAGGTTTGAAAGCTCACCTGTATAAACCCACAAAGAGATGAACAATGGGTGATCACAAAGTTATGCTGGCCAAAGTTTCCCAAGCAACACCAGTGTCTTGTGTGACCCAAGGAGTAAGAGCTAAAGAAGATGACTCGATTTTTGGCCACCCAACAATCTTAGCCCATTGCAGCAGAGAGAGAGAGTTTAACTGCGTCAGAAGGAAGAACTTGAAGGACAAACATCCTTGCATCGGGTCCTAGAACTTGAAGGACAAACATCCTTGCAGTGGGTAAGATTTGTTTTCATTCCAAGCATTCAATAAGAAGAAGGCCATCAAGCCGTTTTTTACCTTGTTACTGTTTGGAACTCTCTATAGCTTCTTTTTATGTTTTTAGTTTTTAGTTTTTTTTAACAGAGCATACTTTAGTGTATTACTTCATTTAAGTCTTATATTTTTGAGCTCCCCCCAGATACTGCCTGTTACTTATGGTTTAGAGAAAATAACACATTCTCTAAATGCGTGAGATTTCGTACACCCGTGTGTCGAATCCACCACAACAGGATTGGCGGCTCCACTGACGTGTTTCAAGTTTATGTGGTTGTGCCATATTTTGTAGGAGACCCTTAGTCTGTGCTGGAGTGGAGCTGACAGTCCTCTGAACCATCTTGCAGTCTCTAGACTCACTGAAGTGACAGACTGAAGAAGGCAGCTCCTAATTTTTTTTTACTTGCAGGAATTTTGTGTGCTTTTTTTTCACACAGACGCTCAGGGCACGCGTTCAGAGGTGACATGCACGCAGGAAAGCGCACCTGTCATAGGTTTTTGCTTGCAATTTGCAGAGAGAGTTTTTCTCCCTGTCTTCTGCATTTTTTCTGCTTGTAAGAGTGTTGGGCAGCCCCTAATGTATCTTCCAACACCTGTGTTGATACCCGACAGCTTCTAAAGACTAATTTTTGCTGCTTTTTGTAGGCATTTAGTTAGTTTTCATTTAAGTTGGTTTTTTGCAAAATGTGTTCACATAGTTTAAGTAGGGGACCAATTAACCATTGCTTTCCGAACAATTTATGTTTTTTGCAAATTCTGGTATGCACACTTAGTTTAACTAGTCCAAGTAAGTGGCTCGTGACCACACATGCATAAGCTAGTGTAGAAATTGTTTAGTTTAAATTTCAATTTTTGCATTTAGGAAATTGCGGGACTAGGATTGAATCGCAAGTTAGAGCAAGTAATCTCTGTTGTCTTTGCGCCATTGGGTGACCCTAGACAAGCATATGAACACTCTATATTTGTGATTCGCCATCTCCCTTTAGTCACTCACATAGACTAATTAGGAGGTTTTGGAAGCGACCCATTATCCACAAATGATTTTTATTTGAGCAAGGAACAACGTCACATAGTTTAACTAGGGGAATTTTGTAAAGGATCATCGATATCCATATGTTCAATTTATGAGATTGTTCACCATACGCTCACACACATTCATCCACTAAGAAAATAAAGCCACCTAAAAATAACTTAAACCAACTCACTAAACTCTCCCCACAGGGGCCATAAGAGAAATTATAGTTTAAGTTAGGATCAAGGGGGTAAGCATCCAATAAGTCGCCTTGATCACGCTTCACATTTGAAACATAGAAGTTTCATTTTTAGGGAGCTTTAAAATCCACCTGTCAGCCCACGGAAAATAAAACCCGAGTGTGGCAGAGACCCGATTCAGAGGGGGTCAGGCTTAGGCGTAGTGCGTGCGGTATCAGTTGGGGCTACCTGACCCGGCTGATACTCGATACTATTAGCTGACTACCAAGAAGCCCAAGACTCGAATTCTCACGTGGGATGGTGGTTCTTAGTGGCCAAAACTAGGGCATCCTTTACTCTATAGGTGACAGTGCAGGCAAGCGCTAGACCCTCTACCTTACCTTGGTTGATTCTCTTCGGCTAACTAGGGGCGTTGCCAGTTCTTTCGGGACGTTGTGCCAGCACTCGCAAGAAATAATCTCAAGGCCCAATTACTTTTGAGAGTGCGAGGACGTTATTAGGTCTTCTAGGATTTTTTGAGTATCACGCACAAACAAACAAAACAATTTTTTGCTTGATTTCTCACATAGATTAAGTTAAAGGAAAATTCATTTCATTTTCACTTTTTCTTATGTATGTGGCCATAAAATTGTCGTGATCATAGACTCAATCCCCTCGATTTTTTTTTTCCAAAACCTAACCTGGATGACCCTCAAATGGTTCCAACGGAACCTCGTCGGTCTAGGCATCTTTTGGACCTCCCCCCATTATCGAGAGGGGTTCCAGGTCTTTTACCATTTAGGCGTCAAAGACGGAACATTGCCACAGTCATTGGTTCCTCCTTTCTTGGAGCAACCTTAGTTGGGAACCCTAGTCGGTCTCCCAACACCACACCGCACATCACTACCCCCTCGTCCCCTAGGGGGCAGAAGAGTGCATCCCATACGGGAAGCCAGCTGAATTCACAACCGGGTACGTCACAGACTAACCCTCGTTCTAACTAGAACTTTGTGTCTTCACACGTTTCCATGGCGTCAACGTCTCAATCACCCTTCTTAACGACGTTAAATCTACCAGTTTTGACCAAGCTCACTAATGACCCCATCGCACACGACCCTAATTGGCTTCCCATGCCCACGAAGCTCCCTTCATACATACCAAAGTTTGAGGGAAAGCAAGCGGAAGACCCAAGGAGTCATATAATGAACTTTCACCTGTGGTGCTCATCGAATAGCATCATTGACGATACTATTCGATTGAGGCTGTTTCAACGCACTCTCACGGGAGTGGCTGCGAAATGGTACGTCGAACAACCCCCTGCTTCACATGGAACCTTTAGCACCCTCGTTACTGCATTCCTCACATACTTTCAGTTACCCATTCACCACGATTCGGGAATGGAGATACTCACTCATTTTAGACAATCTCCCTCTACCCACATTTTTGAACACCTCCATGAGTGGAGACAGCGTTGTAGCTTATGCAAAGCTCAACTTGACGACTGAGTCATTTTAGATTTTTTCTTGAAAACTCTGAAGGCAGAGATTTAAAAGGATGTGGTGCAATGTAACCCCACATCCGAAGAGGACACAATCAATAAATCCCAACAGCTTGAACTGATCTATACACAATCAGGATACATATACAATATCTTGCATAACACACCGCGCCTGCAATCTTATCAAGAATTTCCAGGCGCGTCGAACTCTGCAGACGGACTTATTGGGTCAATGACACAAGGGTACCTAGGCAACAACAATCAGAATCCTGGTTACACACATGGGTCTACCCAGAACATGTCTCAACCCGGATTTCAAAGTCATCATATGCAGCAGCAAAATTTGACTAATAGGGCACCAGCGTATCACGAAGGAGGACCTTACCCTTCGGCTGGGGGGACCCAGTACGCAGGAAGAAAAACTAACGGAAGAACTCCCCCCCAACGCAAAACAATGCACAAGTGAACTTTGTGTAGCCGTCCCAAAATCAACCACACCAGTATGATCAGGAGAATTACCCTTCTAATGTGGTCAAAATAAAGGTAAAAAAAAAATTCAAAGGGAACCCTGGACAGGGGGGCAGTAACCAACAATGCCCACCACGGCCCCCGCCGAGAAATAACTCCAACCAGAACCAGAACCAGGATCCAAGCAATGGCCAAAAGTAAGGCAAGCGCCCACCTCTACGAACAAACCATTCTTGTTCGATATGTAGTGAGTACGGGCACTATACTCACCACTGTCCCGAACTCCCTGAGCTTAAAAAGCTTCAGAGTAACCGAGGACAAGGAGGATCTTCCCAGACAACTGCAGTTATGCAAGAACCCTTCCCCCATCAAAGAACAGTCAGCACTCAGTAGCAAAACCCCAACGATTCTGAGAAAAACATCCATGAAATTTACATGGCTGGCGAAGAAATGTTTTTCCAAACCCGGAATCGCAGATACGACACCCCGCTAGACACTAGTACGTAAGGGGCTAGTATGAGTGCGCCGACTGCACCTTTGACCATTCCAAAGATTCCTTTGGAACCATTGCCAAAAATGTTTAAAGGGCCTAATAGGCGAGCAGGTAACTGCTCTAAAGCAGCCACCATTACAGCATCGTAGATGATTTAGCCCAGTCACCTACTACTATGTCCGCTTTGGAGGTATTGCAGTCATGCCCGAAGCAGCAGAAAACCCTACTTTCCGCCTTAGGCACCGTCAACCTTGCCGACACGCGCATGATGGCCTTTGATTTAGACAAAGCCACCCCTAGGCTTCCCTCCATGGTCGCCTTCCAGATACTAGTATCGGTACAGAAATATCACTATTCACCAATGTGTCATCGACGAGGGTGCATACACGTGCATCATGTTAAAGAATGTATGGCAAAAGTTAGGAGCCCCAGAACTCAAACCTTTCGTCATCACTCTCAGAGCATACGAAGGTCGTCTCGACCCCCGTAGGTCTCTTCCAAAATGTACCGGTTTGCTTAGCCAGAAAAACGGTCCACATAGACATCGAAGTCTTGGACGCTCACTTGGATTACAATATACTCCTTGGGCGGATTTACATGTACGCCATGTCTTCCATAGCATCCTCCGTATTCCGCATCATGATGTTCCCCCACGAGGATCGAATCATCACAGTAGACCAGCTAACGCACACTAAAAACGTACTTTGACCAACACATATATAGTTCTACCTTATGTAGACATAGCCACTGATGGTATTGTACGATATCAAGAATATGGCCCTGGCCAATTCAAACCATCATCCGTCCTAGGCTTATTCCCAGGAGATCCTCCTATTATATCACTTGATTCCACAGGGGCCCCAGTGTGCATGATGTCCACATCAAGCACCGAGGTTAGTCAGGACACGAACTCAAGCAGTAACGACACTGAGGCATCAGCTACTGTAGCCTCCATAGTCTATGCTGCCTCCCAAACTCCTTTCCTATACCCACCTCCTAGCTTCACCTCCCAGCAGGTCTTGGGAACACTGGTACTACCCAACATATCGTTGGCATTCCCAGTGTGGTATCTCGTTCCCCCTCCAGGAATGCCAGCTGCCAACATTACTACATTTGGGTTACAGCCCCCCAGTCCTGAGGAGCCCCAACCGACCCAGGTAGCAGCCGAAGCCGCCCTCGCAAGAGAAATCCTCACTGCGAAACCGACAACCACGATAAAGAAAATCGCCAAGAAAGGAAAGAAAGTGGTGATCCCCACCATACAAAGGGAGTCATCAGCCTGCGCTATATGTGATGTCACAAGACACCCTACTCACATATTCCCAGAGTTGGACGAGTTAAAACCACTCCTCGGCTATGAGGCAGGCACCTCAAAATGACATTCCCATAAAAAGGAACTTGCCACCAAAATTACGGGCAAACTGCTGCGTACCAATCACGCATGTGCCCTCTGTGACACCTACGGGCATTATTCCCACCATTTTCCAGAAATACCACGGTATAGGGACGCCTTACATGCGATCGAGTGATCGTATCAACAGGATCCCTCCATCCAGTCTATTAATGACGAGCCGCGCACCATCTTGTACTTACAAGAAGAGCACCGATACGTAGAGCACCCCCCAGTAATGCCCATTATACATTGCACGCTATGCGATGAACGTGGCCACTACCTTGAAGAGTGTGTTGCATTGGAACTCATCCATAGATGGTATCCAATCGAAAGGGTATACTATGTGGGTCTACGGGCAGCACAATTCACATGCCCGTTATGCGCCGATAATCACTTATTGGAGGATTGTCACTACATACCTCGCTTCTGACTAGCTCTGGCTAGCCTCCGCTCAGCCATAGTTCGTCTCTCCCAAGAAGACGATATGGATGTTTAATCCATCGGCAGCTCCATGACCCAAGCAGAGGAGATGAGTGGGTCTATCATATTCTTGACAGCCGAAGAACAACCTAGTGGGAAACCCATAGTTACCCCTGCAGGCACTTCACGAAACCCACCCGCATGCACGTTATGCAAGAAGAAGGACCATATAATAGTCCACTGCCCTGACTTAGCAGCATACCAATGATGGTACCCCGCCCAGCCTCGGACCACACACGATGGGAGACCCATATCGCGGATATTTTGCCTGATATGTCAAGGTAATCATTATGATCGATATTGTACTTATGTCTCATGGATCCGTCCCACTATCGACATGATTAATTCCGTAGAAAAGAGGACGAGCAACCTCCAGGAATGGTATAAAAGATACATCATTGACCCAACGACCCCACCACCGGGGTGTTGCGTAAAGCCGGAGAAGGCCGCACACAAACCACGTAATTCCCAGGCCAAGCCCATGATGACATGCGGCCTATGTGATCTAAACGATCACCTAATCAACCAATGCAGAGAACTCAAACCCCTTGCAAATAGTCTCTGCATAATCTCGTCTCTCCCCCAAAAGATTCTCTCTAATCAAGATAAGTTCACACGCACTTACTGCCGAATTTGCTCACACTTTCATCATACATTTAAGTGCACGCATCTCCCTAAGCTAAGAGAAGCTAGAGCAGCATTAAGTCAACCACCCACCAAAAAGGGAGGCAAGTTTCAACCCACGACACAAAAATGGAAACAAAAGACAACTTGGTCCGCAACAGACCCTTTCTAAGCATCCACATCTGGAACATCGAGTAGTGTAGATTCTCACACTATCTACTCTGTCAGCGTTGTGATACCCTGCACCATTTGCACCAGTCATAATCATGCACCAGAGGGATGTCCGTTTCTACAAACATTCAAACATCTCTGTGATAAAATCAACTTCCATCTACCGGGAATTGACTATCCTAGCGAGAAGGCCAACTATCGGCTCACTCAAGACTCCATTGCGGAGATCCTTCCCCCACCGCATGCCAGCGACACAACTCATCACATACAACTTGTGTCATCGCATACCCAAAACAAGGTTTCAACAACCCCTCCGTCACAGGAATTCGGCTTTATTTATGTCACAAAAAACCAAGGCACCTTATGCCCTTGTATCGATTTCCGTGAGATCCCAAACTTACATACAGCCATCGAACTCTTTGATGACACCCATCCTCTAAAGAAATGCCTAGTACAACTCGAGCTAGTTGATGAAAATAGGCATCAATCGTTGCAACATAATGAGGCCCATAAGAAAAGGGTAAAAGCATCATTCGACCGCCACATCACCCCTCGCTCATTTACTGAAGGAGAGCTAGTCCTTCGCTACGATGTCGCAAAAGAAGCCTTAGGGCCAGGAAAGTTCGAAACCCTGTGGAAAGGGCCCTATATCATCAAACATTGCCTCCGATAGGGGGCATACATCTTGACGAAACCAGACTGGACCTACCTCACTAACCCCGTCAACGACCTTTACCTCAATAAATTCTACCCATAAGGGCCCCTGTACCCCTTATCCCCTAGAGCTAGTGTACACAAAACACCAAAATATTTTTGACCCAAAAAACCTAAGCACACTCAAAATATCACCATGGATCACCAAATTGAACCTTATTTCGGATTTGCTGATGGAGCATCGTAATGGTCTCAAGACTTGGCTGCAGCCGCCTGGGTCATCTACTACCATGACCGATCACCACTATGTTCAAATGGTGTGTGCATTGGTTCAACAACCAACAATCAGGTAGAATATGATGTTGTTATCGGACTTATGTGCGAGGCCCTCTACCAGGACATCCGCCATATGCATGTCTACCTATATTCCCAGTTAGTAGTCTCGCAGTTAAACCAAACATTTGAAACTAGAGATGCAAACCTATTTAGAAAGTATTTGCATGCCGGAAGATTAAGCAAACAATTTGATTATATTACATTCTCACATGTATCAAGGAATCAAAACCAAACAACTGATCGCATAGCTAACAATATCCTAGACTGGAATGCATCGCGAGAAAACCACCATACATAAAAACCAAAAACATGTATATCCATCAGCACAACACAAATGCATAAACCGAAATAGACATCTCTCCATGTAGAGCCGCAAGAAAGATCTCTCATCTATATATATATATATATATATATATATATATATATATATATATATATATATATATATATATATATATATATATATATATATATATATATATAATATGTGTATCGGAGTACAAAAATAGTATCACTGGCCCATTGGCTAACCCAAAAATACAGAGGTCGTTAAAAATAAGGGAAGCATACTCATAATGGGTGCTTTCCCTGTGTACAAATATACCTTAGGGGGGTGCCCCCTGAGGAGGAGCACCTAGGCCCACCACTGCTCCGGGTACCACTACTGGAGCTGTTGTCGCCATTGCGATAGCTACCCGTCGTAGAGTAGGCTGGTAGTCCCTCTCGCAAGCCATCACTGTCTCTAGCCATATCTTTTCGAAGTCATCCATAAGACCTCGAGCAGGCATCCCATGGGTCAAATGGTCCACTCGACCTCGAAAGTCCTCTAGAGCCTCTACCTGAGTTGTAAATGCTGCGATGCGCGCCTCAGTCGCATCTGCACGAGCTCTCTCAGATGCTACCTCAGCTGCATCCGTGCTGCTACCCTCACAGGAAGGACCAGCACCATCCCCTCCAGGTCTACCGGCACCCTCGCCCGGTTCACCTACGACACCACCCCCCCCGACCACCAGGCGGTAGTGGTAGAGGGTTGTGACCCACCAGTCGGGCCACTGGGCGTCCCACCTCGCCAAAAATTGCACGAGTAACCAAAAGAATGTTAGTGTCAATGAAAAACACTCAAGTACAAAAAAAACTCGAGTAAATGCAGAAATATAACACATACCTACGAGACCCCAAACATAACCAAAAGGGAGACCAATATCTGGATCACCCTGAAAGTCCATCCTCGGGTAAGGGTATGGCAAGAACATCTGCGGATTGGCCTCGAACCAAGCCTCCGTCGTGTTGTTCCAATAACGACCTACCCTGCCACCACTGCCGCATGGCATTACCAGAGCCCACCTCCTCATACGTGGCTCCCTCGACCCCCTAATAGGCACAGCCACCACGGGCCTCAGCAGCACGACCCTCTCGTACATGATGCTGAAAAAAATGCTGGCGTACGCAAAAGATTTGGATTCACACTGGACCCGGTTCAGTTGCGACACCATACCATCAAAGCAAAAACATGCTAAATCAAAGAAATACCCATTTCTCAAATGGCGTAAAACCGCCAACTGTGGGCCCGATGTCGGATGAGGCGCAAACGACCCCGCCAATCACACAATAACGGCCAGAGAACACTGCTCGGCCACATCTATCACTGAGGCGATATTGATGTACCCCTCAATAAGAGGTGCACCACCGCAATGCCTCCTTCAGAACCTTTCCATGTTCACTCGTCCAACAGGAAGTGGATACCTCAGCGCCTCTCCCTGAGGAAGTAATCTAGTGAAAAAGTAAATATCTGTCTCCAAAAGGATAATCAGGTTCGTCTCCCTCAGGACAAACATGTTGGGCCTCCTGCATCAATGCCGTATGATATAACGTAACAAACGGTCCTGTGACTGAAGGAACTCGTTTTCAACAAACTTCTGGAGGCCCCATGCGGCCAACTGACGGCGTGCCCCAACATCAACAACCAGAGCGGTCCGGATCTCGGGCCAATCTTGTTCTCTCCACACCAACCTGCCAAGCAACATGCACCCATCAATACACAAGAGAAAAATCATAAGGTATAGCAAAAAAGCCAATTTTTTTCAATAATATTGCCCTTGCGCGCTTGTTTCACACACAGGCGCGCCCTTGCACGCAAAGAGGTAGGAACAGCGCGCCCTTGCGTGGATGTACCTGAGAAATGAGCGCAAGGGGGGCGCCTATTTGCCTATATCGCCCACGCAATCTAGGGCAAAAGCCCCTTTGAGGCTGTACAAACCTAATTGGTACGGCCCCCGATGTCACCAAACTGAAAAAATTAAAATGCAGGACGTCATGAGAGTTACCTCGGCATAGTATCGCTAATCCCCGGTACACAAGTTGACCGCAACGGCAAGAAAGGCTCTGTTATCACCTCTGATCTCCCAAAACTCAGCTAGTACAAATGAATAGGATTAGGGCCATAATCCCTTATTTATCGCCCTTTTCCAGAACTTCAGAGGTCCATAATAGAAGATCAGAAGGTCCATTCTGCAAACCGTAAGTTGCATCATAATCAGTATACCGTGATGAACAGAAGCGATGCCCTACATTCTATTTTTGAAGAAATATTTTTTCAAGCGCCAACAGGTATGCACCCTCCCATCTTCCTTTCCAAAATTCATGTTTTTCAATACTATTGGATTAAAAGAAGATACTTTCACTTGAGGTAGTTGTTTTTGCAGGAAGAACCCACAAACCATTCACAACACCCACCACCGAACGTTCTGGAGCAGGTATCATTCTACCCTCAACATGATAGAGTCCCATAAAACTTTGCATATCCTGAAATCATTTCTCCATCAGAAATAAACATAGGGTCTTCATACCCGACCACGTTTATCATCACCTCACCTTGCATATGATAAACGTCCGCGATGGTCGGTAGAGCCTCCCCTCCATGGCGATCATCATCCCAAGTAGACCATACATCACCCCACAAGTGACACCATGGCCATACCATTTTTCATCCGGGAAGCACCTCATTCCCATCCACATACCATGCATAAGGTCAAGTTCACCATTTAAACTAACCCCCTTCCCGGACGATTGGGTTGTACAAGCAGAATGAAAGCGCACCTCCGTGCACCGCATTTGGCCCACCATACCTCCATCAACATTAACCCATCTGCGACATCTTCTGCTTCATCAACCTCGCACATGAGACCAACCAATGGGACCCCCACCCCCAACAAAACACCATCCTCACACCATCAAGTGAGCGACCCTCTTTCATGTTTTGGTGTACCTGTCTCTGTGTTTTTTACAAACCAAACCCCATTATTTTATTCTTTTGGTAAGTGTACAAAGATCACAAACAACGCCCTTTTCCTCTTCACCCTCATATTGCACTTTTTCCTCCCATGGTAACAGTCCCCCATCTCCCTTGGTCGAAGTGTTTCATACCCCCCATGCACGCACCATTATGACAATCATATCCAGTTCATACCTGCCCTGGAAGTCCTACTGACTCCAGGGACTTTTCCCTTCAAAAATACCTATGACTGCCGCCAAGCTGCTCAAATATACTTCGACCTTTGGGCCACTGAATCCCCATCATCTGTTTTCAGCTACCGCTCACCAACATGCCTATGTTAAACCCATTATGGTTTGGTTAAGGCTTCCTTTTTTGTCGACATCAACACCTCTTTTCCAAAAAGGAAGCGGTACCTTGGATGACCCCTCCCCATGCAAAGGGGTATCCTTGGGTGGCACTATGGGAGACATCATTGTCCATAGATGTCACCGATCCTCTTGAAATTCGACTACAGCAAAAGCTTTCATGTCACGATGGTATCGTACCTTACAACCATTTCACTTTGATCAAGATTCGTCGAAGACCCGTGCCTTTATAAGTGTCTCTAACAACAATTCTTACACGGGAAGGTCCCAACTAGTACATATGCGTACATTTCATAGTGATATGCCATATCAAGATTACGCATATGGGTACCACATTCCACTTATCGTCAAAGAAAAAATGCCCCTTAGGGCGTCAGCAGTCGTCATCAACAACCACCAACATCACTACCACAGTAGTGACATAGACAACACATGTATCTGTCAATTTTGTTTAACTAGCCATAGCATCACGAGCATGGGACATGCCCGCCTCGTTGAAATTTTGCAAATATGTTGTATATTTTGTTTGCTTGCAGGGGGCCCCTTAGGCCATGGTTATCTCAGAACCGATGCAAGGTGTTGTCTCTTCTACACGCAGACCTCGCTCTCTCTCTCTCTCTCTCTCTCTGCGTACGATACAGAAAAGAAACTATAATGTATTTCGGCTATATAGTTCTTCCTAGACCTCACACATTAGGGGCATCTGTTAACACTGGAAAATTGTACAACAGAAAGCGACATCAATTAATGTTGAGCCTAAGGATTTACAGGAGTGGGATACATTATGGAATCAAAAAGTATTTAAAATATCTAAGGTTTTGAGAACATCAAATTTGAACTAGTCATAAATGCTCAAATGCACGCTTTTTCCTTCGAAAAGACTGTCTTCTGCGTGCAATGGAGCCCGAAAAGCGCGTATTCCTAGAAGTGGAAAAATGTCTCTTTCCGGGACCACAAGTAAGCAAAGGAAAATTTATCCTTATGTGAAAGCCGCCTTAGGACAACACCAGCGCCCCCTTAGGCATTGTGTGAGCACACAAAGACATATTTCAACACACAATGGAATAATGCCCCTCCCTTGGGTCACCATCCATCATGTATCAAGGGAGGGAAGGAGGTTTGAAAGCTCACCTATATAAACCCACAAAGAGATGAACAATGGGTGATCACAAAGTTATGCTGGCCAAATTTTCCCAAGCAACACCAGTGTCTTGTGTGACCCAAGGAGCAAGAGCTGACGAAGAGGACTCAATGGTTGCCACCCAACAGTATTAGCCCATTGCAGTGGAGAGAGAGAGTTGAACTGCGTCAGAAGGCAGAACTTGAAGGACAAACATCCTTGCATCGGATCCTGGAGCCACTGCCTAGGCCCTTTGGCAAGTGGGTAAGATTTGTTTTCATTCCAAGCATTCAATAAGAAGAAGGCCATCGAGCTGTTTTTTACCTTGTTACTGTTTGGAACTCTCTATAGCTTCTTTTTGTGTTTTTAGTTTGTAGTTTTTTTTAAAAGAGCATATTTTAGTGTATTACTTCATTTAAGTCTTATACTTCTAAGCTCCCCCCAGATACTGCATGTTACTTATGGTTTAGAGAAAAGACCACATTCTCTAAATGCGTGCGATTTCGTACACCCGTGTGTCGAATCCACCACAACAATAAGTGTTCAATGAATTATATGGGCTTATTAATTGATCTTAACCTTGACAAGCCTACTTTATAATTTTTACAAGTCCTTCTCCTTTAATTGATATTCTTTATGCCTTTTTGTTTGCAGGTGACATAAAAACACTTGAGGTGGCTCTTTCTTTTGTTCCTTGAAGACTTGTCATGTTTATCTGATGATTTTGTGATGTTTGTACAAAGGAGCAGCTTCAAAATCCTCTGTTTCTTTCATCATCAAGTTAACTTAACTTTTCTTCTTGGCTGACAGTTCATTAAACACCTTTGGGAGGATTTGCCCTAGCAGTAGCTTCAACATCTTCTTTGGCCATTTTTTATTGCATGTACCTGAAAACAATAACTTGGCCTTCTCTTACTGATACTCTTCACATCTTTGCTCTTTGATGCATGACGTATTCATTTTTACCATTTGGGATTCATACACAAAGTAACACCTTTAGAACCTCTTTTGTTCTTGCCTTGAAACTCAACTTATCTCTTTTACTCATTTAGTCATGGCAAACTCATTTTTTCCAATTCTGGGATCTGATCATAGTGGCATCTTCAGAATCTTCATTTTCTATCATCATGGATTTCAACTCATCATTTACCTTCCCTATTCCATTTATGGAATTTATTACTGTGTTGGCACTCTAGTGGACTATCAAGTGCAAAACCCTAGTTTTCCTTAAGACCAAATTGCTTCCTTTCTTCTGGTGTGAGTTGTCTTCTTTTAGGAACATACCGTCTACCTTATCAAAACCTTCTGCTGATGGAAATTTCAACACTTCTGCAAAAGTGTCAAGCTTTTCCATTACCTCATGTGCATACTCTGAAACTGAATGATAGTCTTTTTTGGAAATGATGACCTTGGAACATATGAAACCCTAATTGACCTACTGGGGGGTTCTTTGACCTGACCTTGACTGAAAATTGGCTTTGGAGGCTTCAAGTGAAAATATAGTATTTTTCAAAGTGCTGTATTGAAGATCTAAAAGCCAATGTACTTGATTGATCTAAAGAGCTTGCAGAGATAGTTTTGAGACCGTCACTGCTTGAGGAATTTGGGAAACATGGGAAGGACTAGGCTTATAGGTAACCCTAGATGTAAAGAGGAGTTATGGGCAAGGGAAAAACAGAGTAATGAGGTCATAGGTAGGTAAAAAGGATGGATATGAGTGGAACAAGGCAATAAGGACTTTTTAGGAGTGGCAGGATGACCATGAAATGGCAAAGTTGATAGAATAGTGAAAATTTTCCTAAAAGGATAATGAAGGCAGTGAGATTTCTAAAACTCACAATATTCAGGGAATTTTGTTTTTAGGAATCTAAAACCAATATGTAGTCATCTACAGATAGTAAAAATTACGGATGACTAACATATGTGTTGTGGCTATCACGCTTCGAAAAAAAAAATAGTCAAGAACAGATATCCACTTCCACTTGTAACAGATTGCTTTGACAAGCTTTGTGAAGGCACGAGTATTTTCAAAGTTTGACTTGAGGTATGGATAGTATCAAGTGAGGATAACAAACAGTGATGAGAAGAAAACAAAAATAGTGATGAGGTATGGAAGCTTTGAGTTCCTTGTCATGTCGTTTGGGTTTTTTAGTGTTCCTACGACATTCTATACTTTGATGAACTATGTCTTGCGTCCATATTTGGATTCGTTCATGGTGGTGTACTTGGATGACATTGTACTTTACAGTGACAATATGGAGTATCATAAGAAGCACTTAGCATTGGTATTTGAGGCACTAAGGAATAATCAATTGTTCTTGAAGAAGTTGAAGTGCATGTTCGCTCAATATGAGATTTTGTTCCTTGGGAACTTGATAGGCCAAGGATACATACAGATGGAGTCTAGTAAGGTTCATGCGATAGATTATTGGGACGAACCGAAGAATGTCCATGAGATGATATTTTTCTTGGGGATGGAGAACTACCATCGGAAGTTTATAGAGGGCTATTCCAAGGTAACTGCACCACTGACAGACTTGTTGAAGAAGGACAAGCGATGGAATTGGACCAAAAGATGCCGTGAAGCATTTGAAGACTTGGAGAAAATGATGGTTACAATGTCAATACTTAAGGTTCCTATCTTTGAGCGACCATTTGAGGTGCACATGGATGCTTCTAGTTTTGCGATTGGGGGAGTGCTCGTGCAAGATGGACATGCGGTGGCATATGAGAGTCGAAAGTTGCAGGATAGAGAACAATGGTATCTAGTTTATGAGATGGAAATGACTATGATCATATTTTTTGTAGGTATGGAAACACTATTTGATTGGGAAGCCATTTATTGTCAAGAATGACAATGTTGTAGCTAGTTACTTTGAATCCCAACTGAAGATTTTAGTGAAGCAGGCTCATTGGCAAGACTTCTTGGCAGAATTTGACATGACTTTTGAGTACAGGTCAGTTAGACTCAATGTTGTACCATATGCCATCAATAGGAAGACATAGTTGGCTACGATTGAGGAGGAATAAGACCGTGTTGAACTGAATGAGACTTGAGGAGTTGCAGAGTATACTTTGTGCAAGTATAGAGATATATGCTAAAGCAAAAAGCATTTTGAAGCAGGTAAAGGAAGGAGAGATGAGGAAGTTATTTCTGCGAGATGGAATCTTGGTATATGGTGACCGTCTCTACATTATGAAGTCATCATGACTTAGGAGGCACCTCTTGAAGGAGTTCCACTGGTTTCCTTAGTTTTGCCACTCAGGGAGTGTCACAATTTGGAATTGTTTAAGAGAGGGACTTTTAGGAGAATATGAGAGAGGATGTGGAAGAGTATGTGCAGACTTGCATCATTTGTCAGCAGGGAAAATCAGACGCTGGGAGACATGGTGGGTTGTTGCAGCCTTTTCTGATTCCAGAGAGAACTTATATGAGTGTTTCGATGGAATTCACCACTCAGTTGCCACAAAGTATAGGGGGATAATGGGATCATGGTCATTTGTGATCGTTTTTCCACGTATGTCATCTTAATTCTGACGAAGATGTTGTGTTTAGTAGAAAAGACAATTGAGTTGTTCTTCAACAATGTTGTGAAGTATTAGGGAAAGTAGTTGAGTATAGGGTCTGACAAAGATACGAGGTTCACACGCAAGTTTTGGACGACATTGTTCAAGTTAGTCGAGATGGAGTTGTTGCATAGTTCGAGTTACCATCCGTAGACATATCGATAGATAGAATGCATCCACTCATTATTGGAGGACTGCTTAAGACATTATGTGAGGAATGATTAGAAGATTTGGCATGAGTTGTTAGTCAAAGCACAATTCAACTATAAACTTCAGAAGAGTTCAATGACAGGGTATAGTCCATTCGAGTTGGTCAATGGGCATATGCCAATCGCACCACACATAGTTTTACTGAGGGGATATGTGAATATTTCACATGAGAAGAGGTTATTGACAGCATGGGAGGAGTCCTTGAAGTTAGGACGAGTGCACTAGACAGATGCGATAGAAAAAATGAAGATATGAGCAAATAAGGATAGGAAGTACACACACTTCGAAGTTGGAGATATGGATTTTCTAAAGAAATAGAGAGATCAACTTCCACCACCAAAGGGGATTGTGAAGTCTTTGACAATGAAGTACGAAGGACCATTTAGAGTGAAGTGAAGGATTGGAGAGGTTTCTTATGAGCTTGAGCTACCAAAGCATATGCGTTCCAAACATCCTTTGTTCCATGTGAGCCATCTAAATAAGGGTAGACTTGATGTAGATGATCTAGAGAGAGCAGTGTCACGGAGAGGACCAACATTGACCATAGACTAACCATACTTATTTTTAGACAAGATTTTGGGCCTCAAAATTACTAGAGTCGGGAGTGGCATGAAGAGGGATTAATTCGTGCGATAGAAGAATGCGTCGAAGGAAAGTGGTTGGGAAACAGAGGATTGGCTGTGGAGATGGAAAAAGGAGATTGTTGAGTTTAACGCAAATTTAGCTCGAACAACATTATTGTCAAGGACGACAATGAATTAAGGTGGGGTAGGATATCAGGACCTCGAGTCGGCATCGTCGCCCCAAGGTGAGTTAAGCACCCACTAGGCACCCATGAGACCTCTTGATGGTTTGGGACCATGCACGCACAAGTTGCACGAGGGAAATGGGCCTGGGGGTGTGGGTGCTCTATAATGGAGGGAGTACACTTAACTCGGTAAGGGGCATGCATGACTTAGTAAACCCGTGCCCACGGGCACACCCGCACTAAGGCGGAGCACCGAGGCATCCCAATGGGCATGAAGTAGTGGGAAAGACAAGTAAGTGTGACAGAGACAAGCAAGACATAGCGAGCGAGGGTGCGACGAGCAAGTGAGGGGCATCACGACATGACATAAGCAACAAGGCAATGACCAATGGGTTGTAGTGTAGAGTGCACGACATGCGAAGCGCATCACGGCCACACAACGAGGGGCACCCAAAAAACTTGAAAGGTCAACTCGAATGCTTGAAAGGGCGTCAACCCATGAAAAAATCAAAGGTTGAATGAATATATATTTAAGAGAAGGCATCCAAGCATATCATAAAATAAGTTGCAAAGGAAAGTCTCTGACATCGTAGAAAAGGGTGAGTTGTGATATAACAGGTTTTGGGCTCTGAATATGTCATATCATTAAGTATATAAAGTCTCCATTCATAAGTTGTGTTCCTGCATTTAAGATACTTTCCATCACAATTATACCACCAACTTCCCCTAAATGTGCCTCTTTTATCTTGTGGTTAATTATGATGGATTTCTTATCTTTTTAATGGTTAAATCTATTTTAAACATGGTTTTATCAATGACGATTTAATAATGTGGTTATGTGGCCAAGAAGCATGTTTGAATATGAAAATTTCTATTTCCATACCAGCTCAGTAACAATTTGGCAGTTCAGTACTTAGTTCCGTACCATTTTAGCAGTTCGGTACTCAATTCTGCACTTGCACGAATGGAGAAAAAAGTCAAAATTATAAAATATATATTTCTTTTCCCTAGCATGGTAAATTAGGTGTCACATGGGCCTAATATGTTGGTAGAAGCCTTGGAATATATCCATATCACATGTGTGGGATCCTAGCACATGATTTAAGCTACAACCAAAAATAAGTAACAATTTTGAAATTGCCAAGTTTTGCCTCGATTTACATGCTTATGGTGGAAAATCTCAAGAATCCAGAAAATGGGTTTTTGTACAATATAGAAATTTACTTGTATATAAAACTATTTCCAAAAATTAAATACATTTTAAAATTTATAGATGGTTCTTCGAAGGAGTTTGTACAAAATTTCTGCAAAACCCAAAGTAGCAAAAGTATCTAAACAATCAACTTCATGCACAATTTCTGAGGCCATGGAATTGAATCAGGAAATTACAAGAGAGGTTTATGTTGATAATATGGCAAGATAGGCTACATAAAAACATCTCTCCAAAATAATTGATGGTTTGGAAGATACATGAGGTTATTTGAGTCCAATTTGTAAAAAATGGACAATTTTCTAAGATTTCCAAATCATGCCTAGATTTGGGAAAAATGTAAAACCAATCATTTTAATTGTATGGAGAATGAATATCACTTATTTTAAGAGTCTAAAAATCATCATGTAATATCTCATATGTATTTTGGGGATCAAAATCACCCAATCTTGTGCTGTAAAATCTCCATTTACTATTTTAAATGTAACTTCTAGTCAAGCATATCAGAGATCGGGGGATTGGTTTTGATCAACCCAAACCTCCTTTTGTATAAAAATTAAAGCTCAGAAAAAAGCTGGGAGGTTGGACATTTGTTCTTATAAAAGGCCTTGGCATAGATAGATGGTTAAGAGCTTCATCATGGCAACAAACCTGAGTGTTGCCTCTATATAACAACGTTGATTTTTTCTTAACAAAATGTTGCTAGTTCTCTAACTTCCATGCCTCTTCTTAGTATTTTGAAATTTTAAGTTTGGCTAAATTGTAGATGTAGTATTTTACTAAGCTCAATATTCTATTTCCATATTTCTTTATAGGTTTTAAGCTCCTTTGAAATGTTTTGTCTTTATTTCTATTATGCTTTGTTTCTTTATTATATAAAGCCAGTCTAGTTTGGATCTAATTGGTTTGCATTATTTTGATTTGTTTTCTTGTAGCATATGAGTGGATCCACTACAGGTAAGAATCATTGAAGGTTAAATACACTAATGAGCTACTCTTGTAAAGTTTTATGAATACCCTCGTGCATGAAAGATTGTAACTTAGAGCCTTTATAACAATAGTTGTCACACACCTAGTGTTGATTCCCTTAGTGTTAACTTTTAGCCAATTGATTATATTGTCACTACAATAATTCATTGAAGGACATAGAAACCTTAGCAAACTCTTCATGATAGATCACATGAACATCCAAGTATGGAATATTGTGATCCAAAACCCTTATAGCACTAAGTTGTTTTATCTCCCAGTGATAGGCCTTGTGGTGATTTTCCATTTAATTTTATTTATCCCAAAGTATGCTTCACCGAAATTAGTTGTTAGCATAGGCTAGAATAGGCTTTAATCCTTCATTTCTTGTGTTTTCACCTCTAAGTCTTACGATCATGGATTCAATAACTAAATGGTGGAATTAGAATACATATAATTTTATCAGCATTTTTTGGCGTTGTTGTCAGGGATTGAACCCAGGTCACCTACGTGAAAGTCTCTTTAACTCATTAAAATTTAAGGAATCTTGATGATTAACCACTTCCTATTCCTTAAATATCTACTTTTCTTAAATCACCATTAAACCCCTCATTTCCAAATCCATCAATGTATATTCTAGTAAGACCATAAGAATGAAAAAGTATTATGGTACATGAATAAAGCTACATCTACAGTGTCTTCTCCTTGTACATCATAAATCATTCAGAAAATTATAATATGAATAATCTCAATAGGAGGATGAAGTCATTTTTTTTAATCTAATAAAAGAACCGCAAAGGGAACAATGGTCTTACAAAGTATCCTAGTCTCCATCCATACAACCATTATCTTCAACATCACTTTATATCATCCACTATCACTTCCTAGCCCATAGTTTGTTTGTCATCAATTTTTGTTACCTTGTTGTGAAACATATCAAGTCCATGACGGTAAGACGGCTAACCTTTAATAACCTACACCAAGAAACAATGCCATGGGCGAGGATTTTGTTTGCATGAGGGCATGCAAAATCTTAGGCATGGGAGAATGTTGGGCTCTGAATATGTCATATCATTTAGTATATAAAATCTCCATTCATCAATCATATTCCAACATTTATGACACTTTCCATAGAAATTATACCACCAACTTCCGCTAAATATACCTCTTTTACCTTGTGGTTAATTATGATGGACTTCTTATCTTTTTAATGGTTAAATGTGTTTTTAACATGGTTTTATCAATGACGGTTTACTAATGTGATTATGTGGCCAAGAAGCATGTTCAAATATGATATTTTTTTATTTATCTATGAGCTTAGTAATAATTTGGCAGTTCAGTACTTAGTTTGGTACCAGTTCAACAATTTAGTACTCAATTCTGCACCTGCACAAATGGAGAAAAAAGTCAAAACTATAAAATATATTTTTCTTTTCCCTATCATGGTAAATTAGATTCCACATGGGCCTAATATTCTACTACAAGCCTTGGAATATACGTAACTCACATGTGTGGGATCCTAGCACATGATTTAAGCTACAACCAAAAATAGGTAACAAATTTGAAACTAATAAGTTTTGCCTCAATTTCCGTGCATATGGTGGTGAATCCCAAGAATCTAGCAAATGGGTTTTTGTACAATATAGTTATTTACTAATATCTCAAATTGTTTCCAAAAATTCAATAGGGTTTCAAAGTTATAGATGGTTCTTCGAAGCAATTTTGTATAAAATTTCTACAAAACCGAAAATGGCAAAAGTATCTAAACAATCAACTTCATGCACGATTTTCGATGCCATGAAATTGAATCATGAAATTGCAAGAGAGGTTTTTGTTGATAATATGGTAAATTAGGCTCCATGGAAACAACTCTCCAAAATACATGATGGTTTGGAAGGTACATGGGGTTATTTGAACTCAATTTTTTAAAAATGCACATTTTTCAGAGATTTCCAAATCATGCCCATATTTGAGGAAAATGTAAAATTAGTCATCTTAACTGCATGGAAAATGAATATCACTTATTTTAAGAGTATAAAAATTATCATATAATATCTCATATGTATTTTGGGGATCAAAATCACCCAATCTTGTGTTGTAAAATCTTCATTTACTATTTTAAATGTAACTTCTAGTCAAGCAGATAAGAGATTGGGGGATTGGTTGTGATCCACCCAAACCTATTTTTGCATAGATATTCAAGCTCAGAACAAAGTTGGGAGGTTGGAAATTTGTTCTTGTAAAAGGGCTTGGCATAGATAGTTGTTTAAGAGCTTCATCATGGCAGCAAAACTAACTGTTGCCTCTATGAAACAATGTTGATTTTTCCTTAATAAAATGTTTCTAATTCTCTAGCTTTCATGCCTCTTCTTAGTATTTCGACATTTTATGTTTGGTTAAATTGTAGATGTAGTGGTTTACTGAGCTCATTATTCTATTTCCATATTTATTTATAACTTTAAAGCTCCTTTGAAATGTTTAATGTCTTTATTTCTATTATGCTTTGTTTCTTTATTATATAAAACTAGTCTAGTTTTGATCATTGGTTTGCATTATTTTGATTTGTTTTCTTGCAACATATGAGTGGATCCACTATAGTGAAGAATTATTGAAGGTTAAATACACTAATGAGATACTCTTGTAATGTTGCATGAACACCCTCGTGCATGAAAGATTGCAACTTAGATCCTTTATAGCATTAGTTGTTCCACACCTAGTGTTGATTCCCTTAGTGTTAACTTTTAGTCATTTGATTATATTGTCACTACAAGAATTAATTGAAGGACACTAAAACCTTAGAAAGCTCTTCACGATAGATCACATGAACATCCAAGTACTAAATATTGTGATCTATAACCCTTATAACACTAATTTGTTCTATCTCTTAGTGATAGGCCATGTGGTGATTTGCCATTTGATTTTATTTATCCCAAAGTATGCTTCACCGAAATTAGTTCTTAACATAGGCTAGAATAGGCTCTAATCCTGCATCTCCTATGTTCGCATCTGATTTGAATTGGATCACTATATTGTTTTCCATCCATCTCGATGCATTATGGGTGGAGAAAGTGGAGGAATCAACTCACGAGACTGTTTTTACTGGCGGGACCCAGTATGGTGAAACAAGGTCTTAAACCTTTTAGGAGCGTTTTGAGGCATCAAAAAACGTTTTTTGGGGGTAAATTTTTTCTACTTTAATGTCATGCCTTTTCATGATATTATACATGCAAGGACCTTTCTAATGACGTAAGCATCACATCAATCAGAGTCTGTATGCAAAAGTCATGCCACTCATAAGTTGACCTTCCTGTTTTCACACCTATAGTTCCGGAGGATGTTATTTTAGCCCCCATTATTCATGGAAAAAAGGCTAGTCACGTGTTTTTTTATGTAAAAGACTCTAAAAGAGTCTATATTGTAACTCTCTTTAAGAGTTGATGTAGTCAAAATTAACCATTAGTAGGCTATTGGGATGTGTTATAACTGGGCCACTAGGAGGAAGAGGCATTCCATTCTTTTGAGAGCATTTTGTTCCATAACTGAGCAAAGATAGCTAGGAGAGATAGGAGGTAGAGCACACAGAGAGGATCTGTTCATTGTAGCAGCCCATGAGCCACAAGCATTACTTCTTTGTACCTGCAACCATATTTCCAAACAGAGAAAGAGAGCGAAGCAACCTCATCTTCCAGCTGGGTTTTCTCCCGAAAGGGTTTTCGAGATATCATATCTTGTGTCTTATGTGTGCGTGAGCTTATTTTGTGATTATCTTCTTTTCTGCATAATTTATATTTGCATGCATGCACTTATTAGAGTTAAATATACAGATCTTGAGTTTAATAAAAATGTAGTAGTGTAAAATTTCAATATTTTTATATAGTTTTATTAGATCTCTTATGACGAAATGTCCAGTGGAAAATCCACGATAGTTTACATATCAACATCTCTAAGTCTTACGATCCCAAATTTGATAACTAATTGGTGGAATTAGAATACATTTAATTTTACGAACATTTTTTGGCGTCGTTGTTGGGGATCAAACCTGGGTCACTTGCATGAAAGGCTCTTTAACTCATTAAAATTTAAGGAGGCTTGACGATTAACCACTTCCTATAACATACATATCTACTTTTCTTAAACCACCATTAAGCCCCCCATATCCAAATCCATCAATGCATATACTAGTAAGACCATAAGAATAAAAAAGTATTATGGTACATGAATAAAGCTACATCTATAGTGTCTTCTCCTTGTACATCATAAAGCATTCGCAAAATCATCATCTGAATGATATCAATAGGAGCGTGAAGTCATTGTTGTTTGTCTAAGAAAAGAACTGCAAAGTGAATAATCGTCTTACAAAGTTTCCAAGTCCACATTCATACAACCATTATCTTCATCATCGCCTTATTTCATCCACCATCCCTTCCTATTCCACATTTTATTTGTCCTTAATTTGTGCTACCTTGTTGTGAAACATATCAAGTCTATGATGGTATGAAAATTCACCTTTAATCACATGCACCAAGAAACAATGTCATAGGCGAGGATTTTGTTTGCATGAGGGCATGCAAAATCTTGAGCATGGGGGAATGTTGTGCTCTGAATATGTCATATCATTTAGCAGATAAAGTCTCCATTCATAAGTCGTATTACCACATTTATGACACTTTCCATGACAATTATACCACCAAATTCAACTAAATGTACCTATTTTACCCTGTGGTTAATTATGATGGGTTTCTTATATTTTTAATGGTTAAAGGTGTTTTTAACATGGTTTTATCAACGACGGTTTACTAATGTGGTTATGTGGCCAAGTTTTAGTGTGATATGTGTTACTAACTTTTTTTTTTGCAGTTAGTTGACCAAGATAAATGCTACAAAATCTAGATCTATGCAGTTAAAGGCATTAAACAACAAATAAAAGCAAGAGTTGCTCCATGCATCCAATAGACAAGACAAGAATATTTTTAAATAATTTTGCATTTATGACACCTGGGAAGGGAACATAGAAAGATGTTACCAGTCCCCCTCAATGGGATGGGTTCTTATATGTCCTCAGTGCTTCAGATCTAAGATCTCTCTCTCTTGATGGTGTATAAAACCCAGACAAAAATGGAACTCAAGGGGAGTTCACAAACAAAAAAGATAGAAAAATATGACAATGATGGAGGATCAAAGTCAGGCTAAAAGTATAGATCTCAAGTGATCTTTGGGCAACAAAAGGTAGTGAATGAATGGAAAAACCCTTCTATTTATAACAAAAATATTTATTTAGTCTAGATATTGGTGCATAATTTAAACATTATTAACCAAATCTAGATCAAACTTTTATGGAATATTTTATTATTTTTGTTGAAGGGAAAAAGAATTTGAATTTGGTCAAATCCCTTTATTTGTAAATAATAAATAAATAAATGATTTATTTATTATTTTAAGAATGCGGTTGAGAAATAATTAAATAAATAATGATTTATTCAATGATTTATAAATGATTTTGTCAAATTTAACAAGGAATATTATTTAAATAATGTTTAAACAATTATTCCTATAAAACAATAAGATAAATAATGATTTATCTAATTAATTTTCCTGTTTTGTGTTAAATATGACCAAGAATATTAATTAAACTGTTGTTTAATTAATTATCCCTTGAGGAAAATCAAACAAATAGGGATTTATTCAATATTTCCTCATGGGGTTTCCTGTTTAGACCATAAACAACTTAATAAATTATGGATTACTAAGTTATTTTTCATAGTGAAAGCAATTTTACTACGGTAAAATTGGTGTTACATGGTGTACTTTGGTCCATCTAATAGTGACATGTTAGATGCCCAAAAATTGGTGTTACGGATTTCCCCCCAGCATGCGAGTGTTAGGAGCTAATCGTATGACCGAAGTACGTTGTAATAACTTAATCATTAGACACCAAAGGGGGAGTCAAAGAGAGAGAAATATGAGGTAGACTAAAGTGCGAGAGGACAATACCCTGAGGAGGCGAGACTTGTAGGTGCGAAAAGTCTCTTTTATGAGTGAGTACCTGTTCTACATGAGGCGGGGGAGGCATACCTATGCCCGCCGAGATAACAAAGTACAAAGAATAATGCGTCCAGTAAACAAGGGACTGAACTATATAGTACATGCTGGCATAAACATGGGCCAGATAAAAACATGATAATGGATCCCACATATGTATTGTGCCCGGGACAACAACTAAGACTTATACAATAATATTTGAGCATGAGATATAAGTACAACCAAAGAGGCCCTGTAAAACAGGAAAGGGCTCTGAAAATCTGAATGATACATGCAAAATAAAAGGCACTGCATGCGGCTGAGGCCGAAAACATCAAATCTATGGAGCTGCATCCAAGGTTTTCATCCGGGCATGTCAGGGGCTACCTGAAGGGCCACCCCCTCATGAGGTCTGAAACATCTCACACACACTCGGGAATCACTAGTACAATCTGTTGCATCATTGAACCATCAAGTATACAAATGTCGATCATGTCATAAGGAGTTGGAGCTGAGAAACATGTAGAAATTTAAACAATACTGTGATGTATTAATGGACTCTCTTGATCTAACAATTAAATCCACTGTTAGATACAAAATCCTTCTACTTAATTCTTTGCGAAAATTAAATCGCCAATTGCAAACACATGAAGAAAAATTAATCGCACATAACAAGATGTTTTTTACCGAGAAAGCATAAATATAAAAGCCCCAACTATCATATATTATGTATATCATGGATCATGAAACAATATCATACAAAGCTCTGCTCAAAGAGCTCTCAGTACAATATACAATCGTCTCACACTGTCATACGAAAATCAGTTCACACATGCACCAAGTTATTGCCTCCTGACAACCTGCCTCCACTGCGCAATCCCTGAGGAAGAAGATCACTGAATGAATTTGATCTTGCCTTGCCTTGACTAGACAATCCTCATTGGCATCTCCAATGTGTGTGTAGATGCATTGAATGCATCAATATAGTCACAACTGATAGTCAACCAGACCCTTTCACCTATCTCTCCACTAGGTCTCCACCGGATCTAACATGCATGTAGTTAACAATAGTATTTCTTCAGTTGCATGTGAGACCACTGCTTGTGAATTAATTAAATAATTAATTCATTGATCTCTCACTAGTGTATCATTAGTTACAACTAGCACAAATGAGTTTAACTCACTGAACTGATTTAAACTAAATAACAACTCACATAACTACACATCCAACTCTGTTACAACTTTGTATCACTCAGTTACAACGAAGTCCATTGTGCACATCCTACCAACCAACCTTGGAATGCGTAATTACTTCAATCAACTGGTTCGCCACATCAGTTAACTGAAATCAAGTGCTTCAAGAGAATAGATTATTATTTATTGTCTGATTATTATTAAGGGCTAATAATAATCGAAATGCATTCTATTTTTAGACATGCGATCTATAAATAGACTTCGCCCATGCATCTAAAAATAGAAACTCATCTATAAACAAAATTTTATCAACCATCTATAAATAGACTCCCACTATAAATAGATTTTTCTCAACATTCTAAAAATAGACATACACCTAAAAATAGCCTACGGGCCTCACCTAGTGAAGGTGCTTAATTTCCACTAGGATCGTCATCTTGTTGAATCTCAACAAAAAAATCAAGTAAAAGGGAAATAAAGGGTCCCTTTGCCTGATCTGAGGCACCATACAAGGGTGGAAGCTGGAACCAAGGTACACCACCCTCTAGACCTGTCTTCTGGAATGAATAAGCTGATGTCGACAGAAGGAGGTCCGCCATAGAGGCAATAAGGGATCCTCAACTAAGGCATGAGAGATAATAATAGAGCGACTGATAGAATGACACCAGGGATAATGATGGAATGGGGGTACTGAGTAGTGGGCTAACGACTTCCCTTGTTAGAGCATAAAGGGCATGGATGACCTAGCAACAACTGACACTATACCAGAGGGGATAGGGGACAATATGACTGAAGGCCAAAATGGGCGACACGAGAGAGGAAAAAAGCAATGAAGGATGTAGAACTATAGTGGGATACAAAGGGACTCGGGATAGACTCCATGGATGCGATGATGACTCAACTCGGATGCTCTAAACAAGGGCGACTCGATGATGCTGCCACATAGAACAGGCCCGGTGGGGACCATAAAAACATGAGTACAAGATGGTTACTCATGATGAAAATCGACACGAGCATGGACAAGTATGAAGGCAAAGTGGTGCCCCAAGTACAAGTGTTGAAAGTGAAGAAATTCAATTTTGAGGAGTAGTGAAGTGACCCTTCTTGGAAAAATTGTGTCTGGGTGAAGTATCAAATAACAAAAAACTAAAGGATACCCATTTGAGAGCTCGGTAAGAGCTTTCCAACGGTGCTGATGGTTTTTCAAACCGAGCTATGGTTTGGTCACAGTTAGCGAAAGAAAAATTAGGGGTTTCTCTTTTAATAAGGCATTTTGCCTCCAGTTTGATTCATTTGCAAGTGTAGCTATGGTGAATGTAGAGAGGAGAAAAAGCCCTAAATCTTACGACAATCGTAGTAGACAAATCGACCGTTGGAATCGAGATCCTTCAGTTACAGGTAAGAGGCCTAACCCTACTGTTTCATTTCAGTGGATTGAAAGTTCAGTTTAGGTACCCAGAGTTCAGCAACAGACCCCTGCTCTCCTTCATGGCCGGGTCGCACTTTTTGGGGCAATATCTGCGACCTGGGTAGTAGGTTTTGGGCATAAAACTACGATCTGTCCCAGGAATTTCCTGAAAAGTGCGACCTGTCAGAGAGGGGGATTTTAGTGTTGTTTCTTGGCTGAGAGCGGGGTTTTTATGGTTGAATGTAGTCTTTCCTTTCTGTACACTGACAAATATGATGGTTTTGTGCATATATGGTAGAATTGAGGAACAACTTGAGAGAGAGAGACTTGGACACATTACGTTCAGAGATTCGAGAGGATTATGGTGTCCATAGTGCATTGGCCAGGTTTGGGGTCCTGAAGTTTGTGGAGAACCCTTTAATGAGAGCTGGGGAGCCCTTGTTGGCCCGGATTGTCAGCTATTAGGATCCGGATCATGAGATATTTATAGTGTAGGGGCACCGGATTGAGTTGACTGTCCAGGATATAAATTTCCTGACTAGTCTCCCACCACTTGGGATGGTGGGGAATACACAGCCAGTGTTACCGCAAGGGTGAAACATCATGGAATTTGTAGAGCGCCATTCCCGACCAAGTCTCCATGTGAAGGGGACACAAATACCGATCAGGGATCTAGAGAGGCTAGAGACCCATGCTGTGGCCGCAACGGTGCTGCGGATCTTGGGCAACCAGACACTCCACCACATCACTAGGGGTCAGATGATGCTTGTTGAGAGTGTTTTGAGTGGGACCTACTATGGGTGGGCCCAAATGATGCTGTCTTTGTTGAAATGACAATTTTCACTATGCAAGAGACAAGTGAACCGTGACTGTGCATATGGCACAATGTTGTGCTCGCTCTTCTTTGAGAAAATCCTGACACTTCGACCTCACATACAAATCCAGGATGGGGGCCTAAGAGAGCCCAGGATGCGCCGCTAGGGGCGACTATTGTGCAAAGGGGGAGGTGGGGCAGTCGGACAGGTGTTTCGACCTGATTTTTTTCACTCATTGGGATCATATGCCACTGTACATAGATGACTATCCCTATAGTGGGATGAGTTATTGTGGGGACCCGGACTTGCCATTGCTGCCTGGTCAAGTATGGGGGGGCCGATTGTAAGTGACAAGTTGCTAATTTTTTATGTGCATTTTAAATTTTCAGAAGATTGTATATGGTACTGATTCATTCACTTTTGGTATGTAGATACAACACCGGTGAAACCAGATGGGTACATGGGACAGCCTACAGTAGAAGGAGCTGCAAGACCCAGTGGATCGAGAGCACCGCAAAATGAGGATGTAGTGGTCCTCTTGTAGGAAATTCGTTGTAGATGTAAGAGGCTTCTGACCGATGTTTCAGAGCGCAAGTGGCAAGACTTGGATGACCAATACATAGAGCCATGTACTGGTCTACCCTCGGAGTGGCGAGGGGTCATGCAGCGTATGGCGATGGCTAGACAGGAGATGTGTAATTTATGAGCTGCAAGAACAGAGCCATTGTCTCAGGATCCTCTAGATAGTGATTAGGTGTAGGGGCATGTGGTGCCCCCAGTTTTGAGTTTTTGTAACATGCTATGGGCATGTCAAATGTATCAAAGTTGATGAACTCTAAAACATTCTGAACGACACATATAATGGATATGCAATGTTTTTATGGTTTATGTTATTGTCTTGTGTTAAATGCGTGTGATAAGTGCCAATATAGAATATTGTTTGCAATGCTATCTACATAGTGATTTTGTGCTCTAGTTACATGACTAAATGTAATGATTTCAAATTCACACATCAAAAGCTTCACTTGTAAATATTTTATAAACAGGAAAGGATTATGCACACGATATACACCATTCAATTGTATGACAAGAAGCAAGGAATCTAAATGAACATGAAGGTGAAGGATGCGATGGGAAAGGGCATCGGCTAATAAACCTCACACTGCATCATATTCAGCCTGGTTATTGGTGGAAGTACCAATGCATATACTGTTCGAGAGAACAAGCGAGTGCAAGGGCGTAAAAACGGCCCAACCTGCCGAGGCTAGATTCTAGGAGTAGCGACTTGTACCATTGGCATAACCGATATATGGTGTGGATGGGGGGTCCATCTGAATGGTGCCATAAGACAACAAATGAGAGGATGATGAAAAATTCTGGCAACTCAAACGCAAGGTAGAAATCAAACAAGCACTGCTAGAGGTAGTGCTTTGGGTAGGATGTCTACCACCCGCGCACCAATTGGTAAGTGGTGTGTGGTAGTTTCCTTGAGAGCAGCTTGTGCTCAAGTTGCAAAAGTCACCATAGACACAGATGTTTCCATTCCTCTTATGGGAGGGAAAGATGAATTTAGGGGTGGAAAATGCTTCCATGATGCCATCATCACAGTAAAATATGGGGTGACTGGTGGAAGGGTAACCACATGACGTGACAAAGCTACCTGACTCATCATCATGAGAAGAAAGGTTAACATGCACATCGTCACAAGGGATAATGGAAGAACAAGTAGATAAGAGATCCACTGATGTTGAGCCCAGGGTGATCGTTGAAAGGAGGTCAAGCGAAATGTAATATTCCACAATTGGAGTAGCTCAGCAAGCCTGCTGAAATAATGCACTTATGAGAATACTGTGCATAGAAATGAGTTTGCATATTTTGGATCCTTAGATCATCTCATATAAGATCTAAATCAAAAGGAGAGCAAAAACAAATCACACTAGGTGGGTTAAACAGATCTCCCACAAACTAGTCTAGCTGAAAACCACCCAAAGAGAGGGGCTGCAGCTCTATGCAAAGGACTGCTTCGGAAATAACGCAGATCCACTAAAGCACATTAGGAGGCTGATGTGAAGGTTCATAAATCAGATATATAATAGGAAATTAGATGTTTTTTATAGCCAATATAGTATACAAGAGAAAGAATGAGTTTATACAGCAAAAATCCTCAGAAATGAGGTGCTACAACCATGAGAAAAGATTGTATAACCATGACAACGTTTTTTTTAGGGCTGAAGTAGCAGTTTATTAATTATTCAGATCTAGAGTAGATATGTACATAAAAATTTAGATCTAATACAGATTTGTGTACAAGAAATGCTGATCTATACATTCCCCTTAGGGTTTTGTGCAAAACATGAAGCACATAGAGTAGATCTGAGATCTAAGCTTGCAGATCTGCAGAATGATTCACAAATTTCTGAATAATACAATGGTACAGAAGATCATATCTGAAACTAACATGGATTGGATGTCCAATCCATGGATCACCACAGTGAGAGGAAGAATCCCAACACCGGAGATCTCTCCTCCAAAAGATAGACAAAACACCCTGCAGCTGTAGATCTGAAAATAACGATGTCTAGGGAGAGAAACAATGATGTAGCCTCTGAGAATGATTTGGCCTGATGCCAAGGTGTAGATCTGAAGCACAATCAGCTAATGAACACTTCCAGGAGGTTAAAAGACACGCTCACTGAGAAGAGCCACTAGTATAGGCTAAATCTGAACAGATGTAGTGTCTTCCACTGCTACAACTCACAAGGATAGCTCAGCCCTCAACAGGAGCAGCATTGTAGGTGTAAGGTGAGCTTGGCCTAAAAGCCTGATGTGGAAAAGATAGCACACGTCTCCTCCAAGAGCTGCTCAAGGAAGGAGGTGGGATTCCTGAACAGGAAGTCCCAACAAGGGATGTCTAACCAAACAATACCTTCAGAAAATGATAATCTTCAATAACCCTCTCTTGTTGATCTCATCCTCCTTTTATAATATTGGAGTCTTGGCAAAACCCTAAACCACTTCATTGGTTTAGCCCTTTTCACATTTAGAATCTCCTTCTAGAACTGTGTTGTCCCTCAAGGAGGTTCAATGCATCTAGAATGTGTTGTTGACTTGGTCAAGGATGACCCATTCTTGTGATTTAAACCCATTCACACTTGCAGAAGTTTATTTACATAGCCTAGATATGTCTCTGTTCACATAGGCATTGGTTTATTCTTGGTTTTAGGAGTTTTATATGTCCTCCTTTACAATTTATTCATCAATCATGAAATGCAAAAATAAACAAGGAAAAATTAATATTCCAATTAGCTGTAGCTAATTTAGGAATATTACACGAAACATAAGCGGAAGTCCTAGGGGGATCTTCCACCGTGGATCTCATGGATGATGACAGGTAGAGGATAGTGGCCGAATACTCCATCATCTCGACATCGGGAGGGAGAATGTCGATGGGAGGAGAGGTATCCTCAGGTTGGCCTGAAGCATACTACGCGAGTATGGGAGAGGCAGACTGGTTTTGTTCAGTCTCGTACTCCCAAACTACTTCTAAAGAGGCACAGTAATGCTTGAGGCAGGGAAAAAGATGGGTGTAATGGCCATGGAGATCACACAAAGCATAGAAGTGGTTGTTGTGAACATTCTTAGGGTTCTTGGCTGCAGTCGAGGAAGAAAAAGAGGCTTCATAGACCTTAGAATCAAGAAACACAACATTAACCATGGGTTTGATGCGAGGCAATTTAGGACAATGATGGGTGGCATGAATGACAACATAACACAAAGCACATGGAGGGGTACGCTTTGGAGGTTGAGGAGGAGCAGTGGTTGTTTGGGTAGCCCTGTCCTTAGGTGCCTTCTTACGAGCTTTTCCCCCCTCACTCGAAGCTTTCGTAACAAGAGCAAGTTCCTGTTGAGGTGGTTGAGGCACAAAAGCAAAGGGAGGGGTCATAGGGACCGATTGAACCGAGGTCAAAGCAGTATAAGGTTTGGGCTAACCAGGCAGGATAGTGGCTGGGGATCAATGTACCAGACGAGGATCCACAAGGTCATGTTAGGAAGAGATAAGGTAGCCATAACAGGTATAGAAAATACTCCAGGAGGGGGAGCCATAAACGGTATCTGACCGGAGGGGTAATGGCCAGGAGGGACAACTCCGAGATGGTTAAGGCCAAGAGGAATCGTTCCAGGAGGATAGGTAGGCTCGTGGATACCATCTGTAGGTGAGGGGCCTTGAGGAGTGGGTCCTAAAGGTTGAGTCGAGGTGCTAGGAGTAGGTTGCGGAGGGCGGGGCTGCTGACTAGTCGAACCAGTTCGCTTGAGGTCAGACCGAGACGATTGCATCATGCAAACGTTCGACGAGCTAGGATTAGAGACAGGAGGAGAAAGACCAGGGAATGAACCAAGCAAAGAGGAGTCTTTGTAGACTCCGGGTGAAACACTGGTCAATGATTTGACTATTTTTTTATTGGCCACTAAAGAGATGATAGACTCAGGGGAGGTCTGAGACTTTGGTTTATAATATGTCAACTGTTTGATGGTGACAATATTTTCGTTATGAGGAAAGCACGTCTTATGGTGAGACATAGATGGGATAATAGAAATTGCATAAGTGTAGCTACGACCCAATAGAATGTTGTAATCTAAGGGGGCATCAATGAATTCTATGTCAACACAAACAGTCTTTCCCGTAAGAGTAATGGGACAATTGTGGAACATGCCAAGGCGCTGGGAAGAGTGGCCATCCCACACTTGGAGGATGATAGTGGAATGGGCTAACTCATGAGATCCAAGTTGCTTCCAAAGTGAAGTGGACATCACATAGGTGGATGCCCCCTCGTCAATGATGCAATGGGAGACATTGGCATTTCAGATGTTAATGGGGATTTGGAAAGCGACGGAAGCAGGAAGGGGTGGATGTTATGACCGGTCAACATCAAAGACAATCAAATGATCATCTGAAGGATCCATAGCACCCATGGTAGTTAGTAGATATTTTCGTTGTGAAGGGAACGACTGGAGGAGTTCCAATGTTGATATGGCAACAGGGGATTGTGCTAAATCATCTACTATACTATACGAATGGGAACCTTTACTAGAAGCAGCGTTTTAGCGTAATGGTCCCTCGGGGATCTTGGTATGAACCTTTTCCTTAGGCTGAGGGATCTGTAAAGGACTATTGGGTGTCGAAAGAGGCTTTGTGGGACCTAAAGAAGGGGGCTCAAGGGCAGACTTAGCGGGAGGCTTGTTGTACTGACGGGACCGAGTCTGAAGGTTGAGGTCAATGGTAATGGGTTGGTCAGAGTTCATCATGAGAATCTGGTAATCAGAGGTACCAGATGGAGGAGGTTGAGTGGCCGCTTGAATTTTAGGGGGTTGGGTAGCCACGAATCCTTGCTGGGGGGAAGGATTGGTAAACACAGTTGGTTGGATAGGTGCAACGTTAGGAGGAACCGAAGGGGAGGCTTGCTATCCTTGGGACATTGCTTGAGCTTCCCACATCTGCCACATCTGAGGTAAAATAGGACAATCGTGGGTGTAGTGACCATAGACACCACAACAAGAACAAGGTTTGTTCATGCGAATAGGCCTATCCTGCTTGGGTTGAGTGCCCTATTGCTGGTTAGTAGTGTTAGGTGCATTCCCTTAGGGATTGAGTCCTGGATTACCTTAGGCAGATTGGTTTTGGTTGCCTTTCCTCTTCTTTTTGGAAGTAGGAGGATTAATTGCACCCTCCTGTGCATACACCTGACCCTGGGGGGGTGGTAGCTGCTGTTGCAGGGGTTGAGAAGGAAAGGGAGGCTAAAGTTGAGAAGGAAAGGAGGAGCTAGAGCACTAGGTTGTGGATACAAATAATAAGGAGGTTGGGCAACATTGTGGTAAACATTTTGGGCAAAATGAGGAGGCATTCCGTATCTTGGATACATGCTACCAGGAAGGGGAAAAGTGTTGGAGGAGCTGACCCCTCCTTGAGGGAAACCATAATCCATGGGAGGATGAGTGTACGGATTGGAAAGGGCTCTAACGATACTGTCGGTGGCATGGGATGCCCCTAGTGCGTTGGAATCATCGGGTTTAAGGAGATCAGGTAAGACGATAAATATAACTAGACTGTGCGTAGATCAGGTCATATTTCAACGCAATCTGGAGAGCGGCTTCTTCGATCTAAGGGAAATGAGATGCGACATATTTTCCAATAGCAGGCAAAAGGTAGGGGCTTCAAAGGTAGGGGCTTGACATGGTCTCTTTCTTCTCCGCCATTCCTAGACATGATCAGATAGGCGGATCGCAGACGATTGACAAAAAGAGGTCAAAATTTTGGTACCAGTGTCATAACAAAGGGGAAGCTGGAAGTAAGCCAAAAAATCCCTGGAAAGAGTCACAAAAGTAGTATGAGAGGAGGAGGCCTAGTCGACATACCACTTAAAAGGCTCTCCAGTAAGCGTACGTTGGAACAACTGAAGATGGAAAGAGTCATCGGTGATGGAGTTAGATGAACAACACATGTGGAAAGATCTAACATGTGTAGGATCCTCTCTAGCAAAACCTTCAAACTTGGGGATGTTGGAAGGGAGCTTGGTTGGCATAACAGGCCAACCAGGATCATGGTGTATGGAATCATTGATCAATTGGTTAAAATCAGGAAAACTAAGGCTTGCCATATAAGGGAGAAAGGGAGAAGCCGGGATAGTTCCTGTTGCGGTCCCACTAGTAGTATTCCCAGCATTAGGGTCGAGGCTACCACCAGCGTTAGGTCCTGAACCAGACATGGTGAAGGTGACAAGAGGAGAACCGGGGATAGAACCAGAAGAGGAACTTGATGAACTAGAAATAGAGTCATAATGTGGAATCGATGGAGGAATAACTCAAACCCTATGCAGAGGAGTAAGTCTTCCTACCAGAAACTAAGGATGAAGGCCAAGAAGTCTTTGGGATAAACTCCTTGGGGGCACAATGATGGAAAAAAAGACATGGATCACAGAAGGAAGAGAGACCAACAAGGGCAAGGAGGTGCAGGATCAAATGATTACAATGTCTAAACAAGGGCATAGAGGTGCGGGATCAATTGATTACAATGTTATAGTCTTGGCCCGACGGTGTAAACCAGACACTATTCACTTAGGGTGTGCGTGTATGTGATAAGTGTTTTAATTTTAATTAAACCCAAACATGTGTAGAGAAAAAAAAATGTGTTGTATAACTGTAAATAAATCTGAAAATAACAGTAAAGTGAACTGAAATATGACAAAAAATAAATAGCTAAAGATGCATCAATTTAAACCCAAGGAGGAGGGCTTCCCAACAACTAGTCTATGGGTGGGTAAAATCTAGTCAAAACACGCAAAATGGCCAATGGATCTAAATTCGGGAGGGACATGGATATAAAGGTCATATCTGATAGAAATAGGTGCAGAAAACAACAAAAAATTAGAGGGAAAAGTGCTGCAAATGAGGTGGCAAAAGGTTACAACCTGAAGGGAAACAGAGGGGACCCTAAAGGAGGACCAAACAAAACTAAAAATAGGTGTTTTGGATGGATGAATAACCAATTTGAGACAGATCTAAAAGTATAGGATCAGATCTGAAAAAAGGCTGAACACTGAAATCTCAGATGACCTGCTTCAGCTAAACTCCTCCTAGAAAGGTGGAAGCGTACTGAAGACCTAGGGGGCTAGGTTCCTACCTCGACGAGTAAAACAGAGCAAGTACATGTCCAAAATAGGTGGAGAAGAAGGTCAGACAACCCTGAACATTAGACTAGACAAACAATAGGTTCTTACTTGTTTTCCACAAAGGTCGTAGTTTTTTGGTAGTTTTCTGCGTCCTGAAGGTTGAGGTCGCAGGTTTTGGCCCAAAAAGTGCAACCTGTACTTCTGGCACTCTTAAGAGCATGTTTCAGAAAAAAATTGTCGTCTCAGCTGCAGCTGATACCTGTCACCTGCGCAATAGGCCCAAAAACACACGAAAGTTAGAATTTTTATTGTTTTGGGGTTTTAAAGGTTAAAAACAACATCAAGAAAAGCAAAACAAGAAGCTGAAGAAAAAACCATAAGGGTTGAAGCCGCTGGTCATGCAGGGATCTGAAAAATGACAACGACCGTAATTATAAACCCTTGTGGAGTCGTGAGTTGTTAGTGTGAATTCTAATCGTAAGCGTACAAAAAAATCCCACTTTAGCTATGCATAACAAACAACCCTAACATCAAAGATGGCTGCCAATTTGTTTAGATCTGCAGTTAGTTGACCAAGATAAATGCTACAAAATCTAGATCTATGCAGTTAAAGGCATTAAACAACAAATAAAAGCAAGAGTTGCTCCATGCATCCAATAGACAAGACAAGAATATTTTTAAAGAATTTTGCATTTATGACACTTGGGAAGGGAACATAGAAAGATGTTACTAGTCCCCCTCAATGGGATGGGTTCTTGTATGTCCTCGACACTTCAGATCTAATATCTCTCTCTCTTGATGGTGTAGAAAACCCAAACAAAAATGGAACTGAAGGGGACTTCACAAACAAAAAAGATAGAAAAATGTGACAATGATGGAGGATCAAAGTTAGAATAAAAGTATAGATCCAGAGTGATCTTTAGGCACAAAAGGTAGTGAACGAATGGAAAAACCCTTCTATTTTTAACAAAATATTGAGTTAGTCTAGATATTGGTGCATAATTAAAATATTATTAACCAAATCTAGATCCAACTTTTATGGAATATTTTATCATTTTTGTTGGACGGAGAAATAATTTGAATTTGGTCAAATCCCTTTATTTGTAAATAATAAATAAATAAATGATTTATTTATTATTTTAAGAATGTGGTTGAGAAATAATTTAATAAATAGTGATTTATTCAATTATTTATAAATGATTTAGTCAAATTTAACAAGGAATATTATTTAAATAATGTTTAAAGAATTATTCCTAGAAAATAATAAGATAAATAATGATTTATCTAATTAATTTTCCCGTTTTGGGTTAAATATGACCAAGAATATTAATTAAACTGTTGTTTAATTAATTATCCCTTGAGGAAAATCAAACAAATAGGGATTTATTCAATATTTCCTCATGGGGTTTCCTGTTTAGACCAAGAAGCATGTTTGAATATGAAAATTTCTATTTCTCTGCCATCTTAGTAACAGTTGGGTAGTTCAGTACTTAGTTCGGTGCCAGTTCAGCAATTCAATACTCAATTCTGCACCTACACGAATGGAGAAAAAAGTCAAAATTATAAAATATATTTTTATTTTCCCTACCATGGTAAATTAGGTGTCAAATGGGTCTAATATGCTGGTACAAGCATTGGAATATACCCATCTCACACATGTGGGATCCTAGCACATGATTTAAGCTACAAATAAGTAACAATTTCGAAACTGCCAATTTATGCCTTGATTTTCGTGCATATGGTGGCAAATCTTAGGAATCTAGAAACTAGGTTTTTGTATAATATAGCAAGTTACTTATATCTCAAACCGTTTCCAAAAATTCAATACAGTTTCAAAGTTATAGATGGTTTCTTCAAAGCAGTTTTGTACATTTTTTTTGTAAAACCCAAATTAACAAAAGTATCTAAACAATCAATTTCATGCACAATTTCTAGAGCCATGGAATTGAATCAGGAAATTAAAAGAGAGGTTTTTGTTTATAATATGGAAAATTAGGCTCCATCGAAACAACTCTCCAAAATACATGATGGTTTGCAAGATACATAAGGTTATTTGAGCCCAATTTGTAAAAAATGCATAGTTTTATGAGATTTCCAAATCATGCCCAGATTTGGGGAAAATTTATAATCAATCATCTTAATTGTATGAAGAATGAATATCAATTATTTTAAAATTCTAAATATCATAATGTAATATCTCATATGTATTTTGGGGATCAAAATCACCCAATCTTGTGTTGTAAAATCTCCATTTACTATTTTAAATGTAACTTCTAGTCAAGTAGATCATAGATTGGGGGATTGGTTTTGATCCATCCAAACATACTTTTGTATAAATATTCAAGCTTGGAACAGAGCTGGTAGGTTGGAGATTTGTTTTTGTAAAAGGGCTTGGCATAGATAGCTAGTTAAGAGCTTCATCATGGAAGCAAACCTGAGTGTTGCTTCTATGTATCGATGTTGATTTTTCCTTAAGAAAATATTGCTAACACTACAAGAAAAAAGGACATTGGTGAGGGTCATGCTTGTGACAGACCTTTAAGGTCCGTCACCAATGTCACATATGGTGACGGTCCTTAAAAGAGCGTTGTTGTAAGTGCAAATAGTGATAGTCCTTTAAGGTTTGTCACCAAATCCATTTTCAGTGACACTTTTGGTTACGGTTGTTAAAGGCCCGTCACTAATTCTCTATTTGGTGACACTTCTAGTGACGGTCTTTTATTGACCCTCACCAATGCTCTTTTTGGTTACTTTTGGTGAGAGTCAAAAAATGTTCGTCGCCATTGATCATTCCAATGAGTTTTTTATGACACTATGTGCATGTTACTATATTTTTTGTCAAAAGATAATGGTTTAAGACCATTGTTGTGGAATATTTTTCATTATGTGTCCAGGCCATAAAGTGGTTAGAGTCATTCAATTTGTTAAGAAGTAATTAGTGTGTATCATTTCCCTCCAGTAATTAGAATATAGTGTTTCTATGAGTTAATACATGATTAATCTCTATTAGGTTTATTTTCCAACAAGTTCCCTTTAGATAAATTTCCACTAGTGTGTTCAAACTATATTGTTTAATACATAATGAAGCTTTATCAATTATATTAATGAGAGATATCTAGCACTCCTCAACACTCTTGGAACATCTTAACATGCTTTGGCACACAGTAACATTCCTTGACACCTCGCATGATTGAGAATATCTTTGTACCTAGAACATATTGCCATGACTAGGACACCCAAGAACATGTTGACATGCCCTATCATAGCATAACACTCTCCTAGCATGTTTTGGCATGCCTTGTAGTCCCTAGCATACCCTGAAACACTTTGGCATGCATTAACATACATGAGCACTTTGCACACATTGGAACTTGGCATGTATTTTAACCTATTATTAGTGTGCCTAGCATGCCCATTTTGAAAAATATAAAGTCCTGACTTATTAACCCTCTTATTTGTTAATTTCCTTGCATTTTAGCTTGGTTGTTTTTTTTGCCTTGATACTCATTGACACATATTGGCATACCCTACACATCCTAGCATGCCTTAGCATCTTGCATTTTTTGGCACTATTTAACACATGTTAACACACAATGGAACTCTCTAGCACACTCTGACACTTCTTGACATGCCCTGATATTACCTAGCATGCCTTAATAGTGCTTAACATACCTTGTCAGTCCCTCCTTGGCATGCTATCTAGCACTCATTGACACTCCCTGGCACACCCTCATATTCTGTTGCCCTAGTACTCCATAACACTCCTAAGCATGTTTTAGCACACTTTGTCACACTTTATCACTCTTCGACATGCCCTTCCACTTCAAAACATGTGTATCACTCCATAACACACATTGGCACTTAGCACATGTTGGCGCTTGGAAAGTATTAGCATGTCTAACATTCATTAAGATTCCTTGGTATGCTTTGGCATGGTTTAATATTAAATTTATTTGAGAGCAATTATTGGAAAGTAGATGAGAAGTAATAGATGATGATTTGGCACTTACAATGCACTAACACTTGGCACTTGGAACCTATTACCACCTAGTGTTGGTGTGCCTAGCATACCCCTCCTGGAAAAGGTAAATTGATGACTTATTGCCCCTCTTATGTGTTCATTTCCTTGTAGTTTAACTTGTTTCTCCTTTTTGTTGCCTTGATAGTCCCTGACACATATTTTCACTCCCTTCCACATCTTGGCATGCCTTAGCACTTGACATATCTTAGCATATTTGACATTCCTTGGAACTATCTAGCACTTGTTAGCATTCCATATCATTCCTTGGCACTCATGCCATCACAACTAGCCTTACATTTTTTCACAAATTGGAAACCGAATCAAGTCCTTAGCAACTGTAGTTCATGTGACATTGGCATACTTCAGTCGCAACAACTTGACCAATTGCACCTACTACAAGTAGTTTATGCCTTGTTCACCTAAGAACTGCCTATACCTCATCTTAGGCCACTCATGTCCAAGCTGAACTTGCCCCACTTAAGAACTTACCAAGACAAGGATCAAATCTAGCCATGGCCATAAAACAACTAAACAACAATATAGCCTACATAGGCAATATTTCACATGTATGTCTAGTTCATATTAACAATAGAGCATTAACTAAGAGTTTGTAAGAACCACAAGACACACAAGATATAAGTTGGCACAAGTCGATTTCCCCAAAACTTATACTCAACAATGTACAATTTGCAATTGGCTAAAATAGTTAAAAACATGAGCATTTGTCCAAAGTGTGCCACATGTACTATAAAACTAATAGATAAAAGAAAAATAGTGTTATGCCCAAAAAAAAGTCTCCCTTTGTCTAAAACTTCTTTTTTGAGCCCCTTATCGCAATCGTAGGCTTGCCTCTTGAAAACCCTATTATGAACATCTTCTAACACACTTTGTCCTTGGCACACTTGAATTCAGTGACACTCCCTAACACACACTCTTATTTGTTCATTTCCATGCATTTTGACCTAGTTCTCCCTTGTGATGCTTCGACAGTCCTTAACACTCCTCAACATGCATTAACATTTTCTCACATGTGTTAGCATGCCTTTTCATTCCTTGGCATGCCCTAGCCCTCCCTAGATATCATGCCCTCACAACTACCCTTACTTAATTTTCAACTTGGGAACCCAACCAAGTCCTTGCTCAACTACAAGAGCTTGACCAAGTTACGCTTACTAAAACTAGACTATGTTGTTGAATTGTGTAGCTTGGGAGGTACTCCACAGGCATAGTGAGATGGGTTTACGTGAGTTTGGTCACAAAAGGATTTTTCGGCAAAAAACCCAAGCGAAGGGGTTTTGGACCCAATATGGGGTTTAAAATAAAAAAGAAAATAAAAAAGGAAAAATAATATTTCCTAATATCTAAGTGGATAAAGCCCGTAAGTTCTAGAGGGTTATTAAGAGGCCTAGCTAGGAAAATATATTTAAGGATGCCTTAGTATGAAGACAAGAACATCAAATGAGAAGGAGCTCATTTGATCAAGGAGGCCAGGAGAGATGTAGTCCTAAAGTAGTTCAAGTTAGAGGGCTGAGTAAGGGTCACTAAAGGGAGACCATGATCATCCACAAAGAGAAATATCATCATGTGAGGGTTCACAAGAATGTCACATACCTTAATGGGTTCGATATAGGGAGTAGGATGACATACTAGTGGTTCTCTTATGGCAGATCGAGCTCGAGAGAGGCAACTCATGAGAATTTGGGCATATGATTCCAGTGGTGTTTATGTGTGAAGGTTGCATAAAATTTTGAAATAGTAGAGAGGGTTGACACTCTATCTTGTGGTGATTAGTAGGCTGCAAGGTCTGTGATAAAGACCAACACAAATGGAGGACGACATACACTAGAATTTAGGGCCTAAACAGATGTAGCCATAGGTGTAATATTGATTGAGGTAACCATAGTTTGAGGGTCATAGATATCTAAAGTTCAAGTCAAGATTCAGTCAAATAAATTCCTAGAATCTATGGGTCCATATGAGCTAGGTTGAGTCTCTTATGGAGGTAAGAGTTGTTATTATTGCTATGGGTGTGTTAGCCCCCCATAAATTTTTTGACAAGCAAACAAGGGGCTAAAATGTTTTTGAGCCTTCAAGGAATGCATTTCCCCTGAAAACAAATCATCCTTGAAGCCTCCTTGTGCCTTTGGTCCCTTGATAAAATCCCCTCTCTTGATTCCCATTATAAAGCCTCTCTGTTTGTGAAGAAATGCCCAAAAGGCCTCCTTTCCCTCTTATTTCATTCCCTCTAAACCTCTGTTTTCTTCCCTTTAATTCCTCTCCTTCTTCCCCATTAACCCTCTAAATCATACCCAAATCCCCTTTAAATCATACCTACACCCCTTGTTGGGTCAATTTTCCCCTTTTTCCCCTTATCGTTACCCTTCCCTAGCCTCAAATTGCATTAAAATGGGCAAAAAACCCATTATCCACCTTATAATAGGGCCTAGCCCCTTTTCCGCCAGCCCCCTTAAACCACTTCCCCGTGTAACCCTACGCCGGAACCATGCGCTAAGGCCTTGAGCACTTATCGCAATCGCAACCGTTGGTGAGCGCATTTCTACGTATTAACTCAAAACTCTGATGCGATTGGAGTGTTGGTCCATCGGTTTCCGTGACAATCCCCGCCGTCGATCTATATAGATCCGACGGCCTAGCGTCGATCGCATCGCACCATCGCGCCCGCCCATCCACCCTCCGCTATTTACCTCCGATCAAATCTGAGCCGTTGACCCTTCGCCGATCCAACGGCTGGAGCATAATCGCATCCCCAGCTTCGATCACAATCGAATTTTCTAATCGCACCCCCCTTTTGCACCTTGCGATTGCGATCCCCCGATCCAATCTGAGCCGTCCATCCCTCGAGATCCAACGGTTCAGATTCATCCCGCTCCCCTTCTGTCACCCCTCTCCATCTCCCTCCGATTAAATGTGGACCGTTGATCTAGTCCCAGATCTGACGGTTGGCGTTTAATCGCAACACCCCTCCGATCGCAATCGGAACTTTTTAAAATGTGTCATCCCTGCTCCCCCGATTGCGATCCTCCGATTTGATCACGACCATCCGTTCATCCAAGATCGACGGCCCACGTCGCATCGCGTCTCTGTTGTATTTATCCCATTGGGATTCATTATTAACCTCATCATTTAACCGCCACCGTTGATCTCCTCCTGAGATCCATGGTTCATATCTAATCGCCCTCCGCCCTGGCCGGGTCCCACATCCAATGGCTTCATTTATTGCTTTTCTGTATTTTCCTTTGTAATTCGCCCAAACGTTAATCTTTGGGTTTTACACTATGCGCTCATTTATCCGCCACTTTTCATTGTTTCCATTGTTTCTCCACTGCTCCGCCACCACTCCTCTGGCCTCCGCAGCATTTCTCCACCACTGCCTGGGTTTTGTGACAAGCTTATTTCATTGTGTAGGGGTCACAGAGAGGCCAATATAGCGGCCAAATCAAACAACATAGACGGATTAGAAGGGACCGTACCTGTTAATTGAAGATTTAACACTTAATCCCATGATCAAAGGATGAAAGCGCTGTGTGAAGACCAAATGCACACGAAACAAGTCATATCAGTGCTACAGATACGCAGAACACTTTTCTCTCATAAGTACACCATTCCTACAACGTCCTCCATGCCCCCTCGAGCCCAGGAAAGTTAAGGACACTGACAAAAGCTTCTTAAAAGACTGTCAGGTAGCTGTTATGGAGTATGGAGTGATCTGCAGATCTTTCTATCCAATTCACCAATTCCAGAAGGCAAAAACAGAGGGCCTTACAGCCAGAAAGGATTTCATGAAACATCAGAGGTCAATCTTGGCTTGACAGAGTCCCCCAGACATGCTACAGAGTACTTATAGCAATACAGATTGCCATTAAGCAGAATGGGCTCGGACTCCTCCATCACTCTGTCTTAATGAGATCCATTTAATGTATATCATCTACTCCTGTTGTTATCTTCTCCTATAAAAATCCCCAAGAACATATTGTAAAGGTTGTTGTTCGGCTGCTGCCGTTGCTGTTAGAGGGATTCATTTTGACTGTTAGAACAGTCTTGGGAGGGAGTAGCAGAGTAGTGTGTAATGTAGTAGGCTGGGAGGAGAAGTTTGGACTGTATTAGCTATTGAGCTCAGGGTATGTGACTAGTTTTGCATCAATTAATCAAGCAAATTTCACAAGATCCTGGTCTATTACTATTGGTGATGTTTTTCTAACACTTTTTATTACATTTTCATATTGTTTCATTTTCTGCTGGCTTGCATCAGAAATATGGCATAGGATTTACCCTTGTTAGGTACCCTATGTCTCTGCTCCTTGCCTTAAATTTTTTCTGCCAAATGTGTTATCTAAGGGTTGATTTCAGTTAATTTAACCAGTATAGTGGATGTCATTGCTTGCTAGCTGATGTATGAATTAAATGAACCTGTTCTTGGATGTTCTTGTTGGGTTTAAGCTGGAAGATTTGGGAACACTGGGGATTAGAGTAGCCCTGTCCACTAGGATCCTTTTGCGACCAGCTGGCATTTCTAAGATATCTTGCTGGTGTCAAAGCATTGAAGGTTCAAAGTCCTTCTCTGATCTACAGAACCTAGCTCTGTTAAACTTATCTCTGTTTTCCCTTGGAGCATGCTAAAGCTGACCTGGAGTTAAATGACCTCTGGTCCGATCTCTAAGCTACCCCTTTGTCCCTCCTTCGAAAGCTACCCTTGAGTATGTCCAAGCAGGTATGGAGTTAAATGACCTCTAACCTGATCTATAGACATAAATAGGGTGTCTTTCCTCCTTTCACTTTCAATCCTTAATGTTCCATCCCACCATATATCTAAAAATATCCTTTAGTGTAAATGACTTGCCCTCTGAAAGCCTTGGCTAGTTGTTGCATGTAATTACCTTTCATGACTCCATAACCCAATGGATGGCACTTTCTTGACCTATCCCCTTTGCTGAAACATCCTCCTGCTTCGTTCCTTTCTTTCCATTACTTTCTTAGTCTATGATCTCATGACCAACCCAACAACCAACCAACCAAATCATTTTAAAACCCACTTTGTGCTTCATACCTAGCCTAATATCTCATTTGAGCTTCAAATATATACCATTCTTTGTTTTATTGGAGAGATACCTCTGCGGGTCCAGGAGGGCTAGATCCTAGGGCCCCAAAGTGGTTATGATGTTGTCTCATCTTTTGGTCTTGCCAATCTGGCCAAAACATGGGAACCCCAACATAATGGCGACTCCGCTGGGGATGAATCTGAGAGTCCATAACTGCTAACATTGGTATGTTGCCCATTGTCATCACCAACATAATGTCGACTCCGCTGGGGAAGAGACCACTTTGCCTTCAGATTGGCTTTTAATTGCTGATGGTGGACAACAACCTGCTCCAAATAGTAAAATTCATCCACCTGGCGACTCCACACTCCCTATGATCCAAAGACCTGATGACTCCACTGGTGGAGGACTCTGAATTGGTTGAGAAGAAGCAGTAGCCTTCTTTGCAAAAGCATGGATCCAAACATGGACAGAGATACAAAGTATGATGCTTTGTATGACCAACTGAATGAAATAATAGAAACGTTTGGTAAAGTGCTAGAGATGTATATGGCGAATCTGAATGCAAGTGATGATTATTTAGAACAACCCATGCTTTCTTTAGAACAAGAACAAAATCGGGACCGAGAAGATGAGAAAGACATGTATGCTGCTCAAGAATCTATAGAAGACGAAGAGGAAAGTGATCAGGAACCACCTGATTGCTTACCTATGTCTTGTGTTACGTTGATTAGAGAAGATAAGGACCTAATAGCAAAAGCTAATAGGGAATGTTGCTTTGAGGAAACAAGAGACCACATAGAAGAGGCAGAATCTGATGTGGAAGAAGAGGCTCAAGAGAACATCCCTCCTCCCAGTCAGCTAATGCAATAAGAAGAGTATTGCTATTCTTCTATCCAGGATGAGAGGGAAACCCCTCTTTTGACAGAAGAGGAGATTGATCAGATATTAAATCAACAGTCCACCTCAAAAATATTTTATAGAACACATGCTCCTTCTCAGTCATCTCCTGAGTTTGATTGTACAGATCCAGAAAGCTCTTCTGCGGATCAAAACGAAGAAAGACCTGCTGAGCATCCAGAATGGTTGACTTGGTCGAGCCAACCTATTTATGACACTGATGGGGAGAGCGACGATAGTATAACAACAGATGAAGATTCCTTGAATCTTCATTCTGTCTTACCACAGATCATCAGTGAGACTAGAAACCAACAGTCTTTCCTTTCAGAAGATGAGGAGGAAAGCAAAGAAGAGATTCTTGAGTAAGATGAAAAATACGAGCCTTCTCTTGAAAAAGAGGAAGCAATGGAACATAACACTGCTCAAGAATACTTAGATCTTTTCACGGAGCTCAACACATCAGAGAAGAATATATCAGAGCTTCAAGAGGACTCAGCTGCAATATACGATGAGTCCTCCAGTTCAGAAGATGAGGAAGATTCTCTTCCTCAAGAGAGTCATGTTCTTGACCCAGTGGTAGAAGAAGAAATCCTGGTTGAAGCCTACCTGCCAAATATTCATAACCAGGTATCATTTCATGATCCTTATGTTCATTTCTTGCAAACATCTGAAGAAGGATCAAAGGTCTTGTTGAGCAGCATGTGGCAAACAGAAAGGAAATTTTTTAAAGATGCTGTTATGGAACAAAAAGAGTGGGAGCTGCCCTGCCTATCCAACCTGCTCAAGGAGTTGAGCAAGAAGGACCAGTCATGGGAACACTTAATGGACTGGTTGCATTGGAAGACAATGTTTGTAAGCTAGACTTGTAAATATTCCAGTTAGAGTAGGGTAGGTAGGAAAATCTCAATAAAGCTCAGTATGTGAGCATGTAGTTAGTTGTTTTAATTTCTGCAAATTCCAGCAAGCCAGACAGTCTAGTCATGGCTTGAATATTTTCAATTTATGTCTTAGAATGTAAAGAAGAAATCTGCTATACAGTTTAATCCTAGCAGATACTAGTTTAGGTAGGGAAACTATGAGGCCAACAGTCTAATCTGGTCTCATGGAGTAATAAGGGTAGAAGTAGTATAGGTTTATTTTCCTGCTTGTAAAAATTGATGATGTAAAGGGTCTGCAAGTCCAAATGCACCCAGAAGAAAGAATGTTGGGACTATAATGTGGGTAGGTATTTGTTTGGGAGAATATTACTGCTGATATGATGTCTTCATGATTTGTGGCAGCTGATCTAAAGAAAGAAAGGGATGTTCCAAGCAGCAGGCATCTGACCTACACCAAATATCATTCTCTGGATTCTTGAATCCTTCAAGAAGTAGCCATCCCCATGTGGAGCCACTGTTAGCCCCCCATAAATTTTTTGACAAGCAAACAGGGGGCTAAAATGTTTTTGAGCCTTCAAGGAATGCATTTCCCCTGAAAACACATCATCCTTGAAGCCTCCTTGTGCCTTTGGTCCTTTGATAAAATCCCCTCTGCTGATTCCCATTATAAAGCCTCTCTGTTTGTGAAGAAATTCCCAAAAGGCCTCCTTTCCCTCTAAACCTCTATTTTCTTCCCTTTAATTCCTCTCCTTCTCCCCCATTAACCCTCTAAATCATGACCAAATCCCCTTTAAATCATACGTCCTACACCCCTTGTTGGGTCAATTTTCCCCTTTTCCCCCTATCGTTACCCTTCCCTAGCCTCAAATTGCATTAAAAAGGGAAAAAAACCATTATCCACCTTATAATAGGGCTTAGCCCCTTTTCCGCCAGCCCCCTTAAACCACTTCCTCGTGTAACCCTGCGTCGGAACCAGGCGCCAAGGCCTTGAGCACTTATCGTAATCGCAACCATTGGCGAGTGCATTTCTACGTATTAACTCAAAACTCCGATGTGATTGGAGTATTGGTCCATCGGTTTCCGCTACAATCCTCGCCGTCGATCTATATAGATCCGACGGCCTAGCGCTAATCGCATCGCACCATCGCGCCCGCCCATCCACCCTCCGCTATTTACCTCCGATCAGATCTGATCCGTTGACCCTTCGTCGATCCAATAGCTGGCGCATAATCGCATCCCCAGCTCCGATCGCAGTCACATTTTCTAATCGCACCCCCCTTCTGCACCTTGCGATTGCGATCCCCCGATCCAATATGAGCCGTCCATCCCTCGAGATCCAATGGTTCAGATTCATCCCGCTCCCCTTCCGTCACCCCTCTCCATCTACCTCCGATTAAATGTGGACCGTTTATCTGGTCCCAGATCGACGATTGACGTTTAATCGCAACACCCCTCCGATCGCAATCAGAACTTTTTAAAATGTGTCATCCTTGCTCTCCCAATTGCGATCCTCCGATTTGATCACAACCGTCCGTTCATCCAAGATCGACGACCCATGTCGCATCGCGTCTCCGTTGTGTTTCTCCCATTGGGCTTCCCTATTAACCTCATCGCTTAACTGCCACCGTTGATCTCCTCCTGAGATCCACGGTTCATATCTAATCGCCCTCCGCCCTGGCCGGGTCCCACATCCAACGACTCTGTTCATTGCTTTTCCATATTTTCCTTTGTAATTCGCCCAAACGTTAATCTTTGGGTTTTTACACTATGCGCTCATTTCTCCGCCACTTTTCATTGTTTCCACTGTTTCTCCACTGCTCTGCCACCACTCCTCCAGCCTCCGCAGCATTTCTCCACCACTGCCCGGGTTTTGTGACAAGTTTATTTCATTGTCGGGGGTCACGGAGAAACCAATATAAGCGGCAAATGAAACAACAAGAAAGCAGTTAGAAGGAACCCGGACACCAGTAATTGAAGTTAGCAGCAATCGTGATCAAAGGATGAGAGCGCTGTGTGAAGACCAAATGCACATGAAACAAGTCATATCAGTGCTATAGATCCGCAGAACACTTTTCTCTCAGAAGTACACCATTCCTATAGCGTCCTCCATGCCCCCTCGAGCCCAGGAAAGTTAAGGACACTGACAGAAGCTTCTTAAAAGACTGTCAGGTAGCAGTTATGGAGTATGGAGTGATCTGCAGACCTTTCTGTCCATTTCACCAATTCCAGAAGGCAGAAACAGAGGGCCTTACAGCCAGAAAGGATTTCACGAAACATCAGAGGTCAATCTTGGCCTAACAGAGTCCCCTAGACATGCTACAGAGTACTTACAACAATACAGATTGCCATTAAGCATAATGGGCTCGGACTCCTCCATCACTCTGTCTTAATGAGATCCATTTAATGTATATCATCTACTCCTGTTGTTATCTTCTCCTATAAAAATCCCCAAGAACATATTGTAAAGGTTGTTGTTCAGCTGCTATCGTTGCTTTTAGAGGGATTCATTTTGACTGTTAGAACAGTCTTGGGAGGGAGTGGCAGATTAGTGTGTAATGTAGTAGGCTGGGAGGAGAAGTTTGGAATGTATTAGCTATTGAGCTCGGGGTATGTGACTGGTTTTGCATCAATTAATCAAGCAAATTTCACAGGATCCTGGTCTATTACTATTGGTGATGTTTTTCTAACACTGTTTATTACATTTTCATACTGTTTCATTTTCTGCTGACTTGCATCATAAATATGGCATAGGATTTACCCTTGTTAGGTATCCTATGTCTCTGCTCTCCTTGCCTTAAAGTTTTTCTTCCAAATGTGTTATCTAAGGGTTGATTTCAGTTAATTTAACCAGTGTAGTGGATGTCATTGCCTGCTAGCCGATGTATGAATTAAATGAACCTATTCTTGGATGTTCTTGTTGGGTTTAAGCTGGAAGATTTGGGAACACTGGGGATTAGAGTTAGCCCTGTCCACTAGGATCCTTCTGCGACCAGCTGGCATTTCTAAGATATCTTGCTGGTGTCAAAGCATTGAAGGTTCAAAGTCCTTCTCTAATCTACAGAACCTGGCTCTGTTAAACTTATCTCTGTTTTCCCTTGGAGCATGCTAAAGCTGACCTGGAGTTAAATGACCTCTGGTCCGATCTTTAAGCTGCCCCTTTGTCCCTCCTTCGAAAGCTGCCTTTGAGTATGTCCAAGCAGGTATGGAGTTAAATGACCTCTGACCTAATCTATAGACAGAAATAGGGTGTCTTTCCTGCTTTCACTTTCAATCCTTAATGTTTCATCCCTCCATCTATCTAAAAAGATCCTTTAGTGTAGATGACTTGCCCTCTGGAAGCCTTGGCTAGTTGTTGCATGTAATTACCTTTCATGACTCCATAGCCCAATGGATGGCACTTTCTTGACCTATCCCCTTTGCTGAAACATCCTCCTGCTTCGTTCCTTTCTTTCCATTACTTTCTTAGTCTATGATCTCATGACCAACCCAGCAACCAACCAACCAAATCATTTAAAAACCCCCTTTGTGCTTCATACCTAGCCTAATATCTCATTTGAGCTTCAAAGATATACCATTCTTTTTTTTATTGGAAAGTTCCCTCTCCGGGTCTAGGAGGGCTAGATCCTAGGGCCCCAAAGTGGTTATGATGTTGTCTCATCTTTTGGTCTTGAAAATCTGGCCAAAACATGGGAACCCCTACAGGGTGGATAGGGTTTATTCTAAGACAATTAGAATAGAAGTATAATGCCCTAGTTCGGGAGGTTTCCTAGCATGTTCGGTCCATAAGGTATGCCCTTAAGACTGTGACAAATATGTGTAGAAGAAGAGGGGTCGTGACCCTTAGAGAGAGGTTTATCTCTGTAATATATACCACAAATTTGGAAGATGGTTTACGAAAGTGTGTGTGAAGATAGAAAATACAAAGGAAGGTGGAACTTGAGTAGAAGAAATGTGCCATATGAGGAATGGATTGACATGAAGAGGAGTTGATTTTGGTGGATTCTCCATAGAGTTTTGGACGGAGATCTGAAGCAACCTATAAACAATTAGTTAATGGACTGTTAGTGGATGGTTTGTGACCATAGTTCAAGCATATCCAATTTTTTTGAAGGATGATAAGAGGAGTAGTTCAGATTTGTTCATAGATTGGACAACAAATAAATTAGTAAAAAAAAATAGTGATTTTGAGAGGACTCAAATCTCTATTAAGTGGAAGATTCGAAGATCCCTAGATGAGGGCAGTGTTGTGGGCACTAGATCAATAAAATAATTGACCATGGTTGGGAAAATTGATGGCAGTCCAAGTATAGTTGGAGGGTTGTTAGGTGACTGTCAAAGAAGAGCCCCAAGTCTTGTGCTTGTGAAGGAAAACAAGACTGGTAGAAGGGTAGGTGTATTGGGCCTAAGGATGTGTAGATTTTGAAGGACTAAAGTAGCAGTCAAATGGGCTATCCAACTAGCCCTAGTTCACTGTATTGTAGAGGATTGAGCTAGTGAGAAGATGGGAAACCTCCATAGCCCTATATTTTTCATCTTTGAGCAGGAGTACGGAAAAAGTGGGCAGACCAAAGAACTGTTCAAAAACAAAGTTGTGAAAAAATTATCAAAAACCCTAAGTGTTGCAGACCTTAAATGAAAAAATAGGTAAATAGAGGGAATTTTTTTTTTGAGTCGAGTTCGGTAACCTAAAGGAGTTGAGTTCATTGATAGAGGTAGATTGAGGAGTTTCATAATGGGAGACAAGAGGACCTGTGAGATGTGTTTAGGACATGTGCATTAATGAAAGGGATATGTGTGGCCACCATCAAAAAGTGGGTCAAGTGTTGTCTTGTTCAAGGTATATTGCTTTTCAAAGGACGAACACCAATCCCTAGTTGTATTCCCTATATTAGTGTGATTATAAAGGGACATGATCCCTAGTACGAGAACTCTAGCCTATTCTATTATAGTTTATAATTTAATTAAGAACGGTTTGAAAAAGTTAAAAATTATCATGTGCATAAGTTGATTCCCTAATGTGTGTAGAATTCATTGTGCAAAGTAGATGTGTTTTGGCACTTGAGTGTGTTTGCATCAAATATTATAAGACCGAACCTAGATTCTCATGTGCCGTGCAAATTCAAGATATGCCTTTTTCACCTAAAAACTACCTGTAACTTATCTTAGGCTACTCATATCCAATATCAACTTATCCCACTTAACAAGTTACGAAGACAAGGTTCACCACATCCAGCTGTGGTCGTAAAACAACTAAGCAACACAATTTACATCTTGACATGCCATAGCACCTAGCATGTCTTAAATGTCTTAGCACTATGTGGCATGTGTTAGCATCCCCTACATTCCTTGCTATGATTTTACACTCTCTAACACACCCTAACACTTACTGATACGCCTTGGTAGTTTAGCATACCTTGACACTGCCTAGCATATAAGCTGGTCACTCCCTCCTTAACACACCTAGAAATTATTGACACTCCCTGTCACACATCTTTGTTCATTAATTTCCGTGCATTTTGATCTAATGTTTCCTTGTGTTTCCTTGAAACTCCCTAACAATCCCTAGCACACATTGACACACCCTAACCCCTAACCCCTAACACATCTTGGCATGCCTCCCTAGCACTCTAGCATTCCTTGGCACTACCTAGCATACCTTGTCACTCTCTCCTTAGCACACCTAGATATCATTGACACTACCAGTGACAAACTCTTATTCATTCATTTCCATGCAATTTTAACTACTTCTCCCTTGTGTTTCCATAGCATTCCTTAACACTCCTTGGCATGTGTTGGTACACCCTAGCACCTAGTACATCTTGGAATGTCACCTTGGCCTCTAGCATGCCTTAACAATGTCTAACAGACCTTCTCACTCCCACCTTAGCACACCTGGAACTCACTGACACTTCCAATCACAAACTCTTCTTTGTTCATTTCCATGCATTTTGATGTAGTGCTCCCTTGTGTTTCCCTAGCACTTCTAGTTAACACTTCCTTGCACACGTTGGCACATCTTGGGCGCATGTCGCCCTAACACTCTAGCTTTCCTTAGCACTATTAAGCATGCCTTTTCACTCATCCTTAGCACACTTGAAACTCATTGACACTCCTTTTATCACACACTTATTCATTCATTTACATGCATTATGACATAATGCTCCTTTGTGTTTCTCTAGCACTCCCTAACACTCCTTGGCACACATTGGTGCACCCTGGAACTTGGCACATCATGGCATGCTTTCCTAGCACTCTGTCATGGCTTCACACTGCCCAACATACCTTGTCACTCCCTCTTAAGTACACCTAGGACTTGCTAACACTCCCTATCACACACTCTTATTCATTCATATCCATGAAATTGAAACTAGTCCTCCCTTCTATTTTCCTAACACTCCCAAGCATGCGTTGGTGCCACACCCCAACACCTATCACATATTGGAATGATTAACATGCCTTGGATATTTATAGCATGTGTTATCAGTTCCTGGGATTTCCCGCACAACTTGACACTCCCTAGTTGTCATGCCCTCATAGACAACCTTAATTTTTTTGCGACTTGGGAACCCAACCAAGTCATTGAAGAATTAGTGTTGTGTCTAGCCCAAAGTCTCCCTTTGTCTGAAATTGATTTATCCATCCTCTTATCGCAATAGTAGGCTTACCTCCTACAAGTTCTATTATGAAATTCTTCAAACACACTTCGTCCATGGGACACCTGGAATTCACCGACAGTCCCAGCTAATAGACACTCTTATTTGTTCGTTTCCATACACTTTGAACTATTTCTCCCTTGTGATGCCCTAGCACTCCCCAACAATCCTTGACATGCATTGACACTATATGGAATGTGTTAGCACACCTTTTCATTCATTGGCATGCCCTGACACTCCTTAACTATCATGTCCACATAACTACCCTGATTTTTTTTTAGACTTGGGAACCCAACCAAGTCCTGCCTCAACTACAACAACTTGACCAAGTTTCATTTACTACAACTATATTATGACTTGTTTACCTAAGAATGGCTTATAACTCATCTTAGGCTACTCATGTCCAATATTAACTCATCCCACTTAACAAGTTACCAAGTCAAGGCTCACGTCCAACCGTGTCCATAAAACAACTAAGAAACATAGTTTACATCTTGACATGCCATAACACTTGGAACGTATAAAAACCCCTTGGCATTATGTGGCACATGTTAGTATCCTCTGCATTCCTTAGAATTATTTGGAACTCCCTAACACACCTTACCATTCCTTGACATTCCCTGGCACTCTAGCATGCCTTGGCATTGCATAGCATATAACCTTGTCACTCCCTCCTTAGCACACTTGGAACTCACTGACACTCCCTAGCTATCAAAAATTCCTATTTGTTCATTTCAATGCATTTTGAACTAGTTCTCCCTTGTGTTTCCATGGCACTCCCTAACACTCTCTAGCACACATTGGAACACCCTAGCACTTGGCACATCTTGGCATGTCGCCCTTGCACTCTAGCGTTCCTTGGCACTACCTAACATACCTTGTCACTCCCTCCTTAGCACACCCAAAAATCACTAACAATACATGTCACACACTCTTATTCATTCGTTTCTATGCATTTAAAATTAGCGCTCCCTTGTTTTTCCTTGGCACTCCATAACACTCCCTGACATGCATTGGCATGTTTCCCTGGCCTCTAGCATGCCTTAGCACTGCCTAGCATACCTTGTCACTCCCTTCTTAGCGACCCTGGAAGTCACTGACACTTCCTGTCACAATCTCTTAATCATTCATTTGCATGCATTATTTTCACATAATTCTCCCTTGTGTGCCCCTAGGACCACCTAACACTTCCTAGCATGTGTTGGCACACCCTAGCACCTAGCACATCTTGGGTGCATGCCACTTTGGCGTACTAGCATGAATTAGTGTTGCCTAGCATACCATGTCACTCCCTCCTTAGGACACCCGAAACTCACTGACACTCCCTGTCACACACTCTTATTCATTCATTGCCATGCATTTTGAGATGGTGATCCCTTATGTTTCTCTGGCACTCGCTAACACTCAACACACATTGGCACTTGGCACATCTTGGTATGCTTCTCTAACACTCTAGCATGCCTTGGAACTATCTAGCATATCTTGTCACTCCCTCCTTAGAAAAAATCAAACTCCATAGCATGCCTTATAAATCTCTGGCACATATTGGCTCGTGGTACTTGACAATTCTTAGCATGCATTTGGATGCCCTGGAATGCCTTGGCATGGTTTAAGATAAAATTTATTTGAGATCAATTTGGCACTTAAGACACATTAGCACTTGGCCCTTGGCATGTATTGGCACTAGTGTTGGTATGCCTAACATGCCACTCTTGAAAAGGTAAGGTCCTTAATTATTAACCGTCATATGTGTTCATTTATTTTCATTTTAACTTGGTGTTCCATTTTTTCACCTGACACTCCTTGACACGTGTTCGCACACCCTAACACCTGACACATATTTTCATGCCTTAACACATAACACATCTTGTCATGCCTGTTGGCGCTGGAATCAACACTTGGACTGCAGCAAGCGCCTGACCAGACACATCTTAAAATCTAAGGAAATTTTAATGTTTTGTTTTATGGGATTGGAAGATGGTATAAAATTTGATTCATTGAAGAGATATTTCGGTCAAATCCACAGTTCTACTAAAGAGGGTATTGTAACTTGATGTGGTAGCAAGGTGCAACTTTGTAGTCTATGAGGAGAGGAAATTGTAAGACGAGAGGAAACAATAGTTCTGTGAAACAGAAATCTACTGATTTAGTAGAAATTCACAAAAGTGGCAGTCTGAAAATATTCCATTGAGAGAAAGCTATTTCTAGTCTGATAAGATTCTCACTGAAATATCATGAAGAATAACTATCATGAGTGATGTTCTTCCACTCTTATAACATATATTTTATCAGGAATTCTCACTGTGTGAGACTAACAAAAACTGATAAAACACATAACATGCTTAAGAGACTAATAAAAACACATAACAGTATGATGATTTACAAATTGGAACTGGAAGAAAGGAGATATGGAAACACAAGGAAAGTAGACAATACACACAACAAATTGGTAATAAGTCCTCAGTAGTATCATTCCATTTCATTAACAAAAAGATTACAAATCATATGTGTCAAAATTCTATAACCACCAACCAACCTTGACTTCATATCAGTTTGGAATATATATACAAAATATGATACTGTCATATTCCATAGAGAAAGGTAAATCTGTTTCAAAAGTCATTACAACCTCGTGCAAGAGGTGAGGCTTATCTCTTAATCTTAATTACAAAGTGCTACATTAAAAACAAGATAAACATCATGAAGGCATCATGAAGGCTGTCACTCTGAAATGGTTGTGTGAAGTGGTAGCTTATTTTAAGACCACTCTTTTGTTTTAGGGAAACCAATCTTCAGCAAAAAGTGTAAAAATAGTGGGAATGACATGTGGCTGTCTCCTATTAAATGTGAAAAACATAAACATGATATTTCGGAGAAGGATGGATATAAGACACCTGGCAGCATCCATTGAAACTGAATAACCTCCCCACTTCATCTGTTTAATGTCATCATCATGATTCAAAACAAAAAGTAGCCCATTTCCATCACATGCTGATATTTCAAAATAATTGCTACTTTCGCAGAAAAGGTAGCAATAACCGAAAAACATGGAACATTTACTGAAAAGTTTCCTCCAAGTCAGCCATGTTCTTCATTCATCAAAGGTCTAGAATAGAAGCAAAGATTCTTATGGCTTCTGCTTTAGTCACCCTTTTATCAGACCTCTTTTTCTGTACTTGGCTCTTTGATTGAGCTTTCTTCTTCCTTTCAAATTTGTCTTTTGGGATTTCTTCAATCATTAGGGGAATTTTGAGGTCTAAAATGGGCCTCCTAAGTAAATTATAAAATAATAGTGGAAATAATAAAATAAGATTTGATTACATCATCAAATTTTAGAGGGAAAAAATAAAAAACTACATTTTCAACTCGTATTTTCAACTTATCTCCCAAATGTTTAACTCAAATTTGAGAGGGAGTACTCGTTGGATGCAAAATTTAATTCCTCATCCAAGGAGTACCTATGTTGCATACTTTTTATGGACCCTGCTACACGAAAATGATAAATACATGAAAAATGTGATTGCAATCTCGTTTTTTCATGTATTTCGCATTTTTTGCATTGTAGGGTCCATAAAATGTATGCAACATGGGTACTCCTTAGATGAGGAATTAAATTTTGCACCCAATGAGCACCCCCACTCGAAATATGAGTAAAAACTTTGGGAGATAAGTTGAAAAAATACTTTTATTATTTTATTATTTATTAATATTTTTACCCTTTTACTTAAAAAACGGTGAATCATCCCCCATGGTTGACATCATCATCTTGAATCCTATTGGTTCTTATAAAATTTATTTTGGTTGTACATTTTTCTTAGGAGGCCCATTTTAGACATCATAATTCCTCTAATGAGGGTAGGTTCAGAGGTTTTTCTCCTGAGATGTGGGTCAAGAATCTCAACTGATAATGATGAACAGAAGAAAACCTCCCTTCGCATGTGATGTATTTTTGGACTGAGGTAATAGCATGCTGGCACTCAACTTTAAAACAAGAAATGTGAGCAGTGGAATTCCATTTCATATCAACATATTCGGGATTAAGGTAGCTTACTTCTTCAGGCAACACTTTTCTTTTAAACCAACGTTCACCAGTTGCAGAAGACTGGGTTGCACGAGCTATGATAGACTCACAAATGCTGAATGTTTTGCTGCCTAACCTGACATTTTTGCCATTGAAATACTTAGTGAAATCTTGAGCCAATGCCACGTTCTCCCTAGAAAAATTCTGGAGAAATTTATACCAACCTGCAGATTTGAATTGTTATTTTGCCCGTGCATCCACAAATCTTGTGTTAGTAGGCTCTGACCTATTTACCTTTCCTCCTTTCCCCATTTTCCAACAACTAAACTACTCACGAATACAACTATTGAACTCTAGTTGCAATTTTGTCCACGAAACCTGAGACTTCTTGCTTTGAAACCTGAGATTGCTTGCTGGAGGATTGGTTTTTGTTTACCTGTATCATACACAGAGGCCTCAGGTTTAGTGTTCACTGAGCTCTCTTCTCTAATTTCATGCCTGCAATTACGACAAGGAAAATGACACATTTTTTAAATGATTCAAAAGCCAGCGCCAAGTTATCCCACTAAGCTTTCACGCTTCCACCTTATCATTACATGTGCTTTCTTCGTAGCATGATCTATTCCTTATATAGATCTTAATGAAGCAAAAAACTGCCTTTTAACATGCATTACACATGAAACCGTGGCTATTGAGTCCCTCAACCAGCTGACCAATGGGAAGTAATCACAAATCGGCCGCCCGCAAGTTTAACTTTACACTGATAATGGATAAACCGTAAACTATGCGACTTGTGAAATCGCAATGGTGCGCTATTCCGACACGTGCCCCTTGCCTCATCACATCGCAAATATCTTAACAAACCATGCGATGGCCATAACGATAAACTTCAAAAACTGTGATTTGCGAAGTCGCTCCATTTGCGCTTTAATCTCCACTGTTGATCTGTGCTTAGATATGACAGTCTTCCTTGCTTGCCCTTCATCACCTCATTGCATCGCAAATCATTTAACATACCACGCGATTGCCTTAATGGTAAACTCTAAAAACTGTGATTTGCGAATTCACTCCATTTGCGCTTTAATCTCAGCTATCGGTTTCTTCCCTTTCGGATCTACGATTGTGTTAGTATGAATCTTTCATCGTAAAATATCACTTTAGCTATGCATAACAAATAGCCCTAACATCGATTATGGCTGCAAAATATATTTAATTCTGCAATGAGGTGATCCAAATAGTGCTGCACAAATCGAGATCTAAGCACAAAAGACATTAAGAAGATAAAATACCATATGGCTCTATGCATCCAATAGACAAGACAAGAACAATGTATTTAAAAGAATTTTATATTATATTAAAGAATGGGGCACCTGAGAGGAAAACAAGAAAGGTGTTTTCTGGTTCTCCTCAATGGGATGGGTTCTTGAAAATCCTCAGTGTTTCAGATCTAAAATTCCTCTCTCTTATCGGTGTAGAAAACCCAGACAAACATAGAACTCAATGGGAGCTCATAAAGCAAAAATGGAAAATGGTGACCAAGAGTAGATCCAGAGTGATCTAATGCAATGGTGGTGACTAATGAATGGGGAAAACCCTTCTATTTATAACAAAATATTGGGGTGTTCTAGAACTCGGTGCATGAATAAAATATTATTAATCAAATTCTAGAATCACCCTTTAGGAATATTTTATTATATTTGTTGGAGGGAAAAGGTCTTTTGACTTGGGTCAATTCTTTTATTTATAAACAATAAATAAATAAATGATTTATTTATTATTTTAGGGAGATGGTGGGAATATAATTAAATAAATAATGATTTATTTAATTATTTAAAAATGATTTAGTCAAATTTAACTAGGAATATTATTAAATAATGATTTGAATAAATTATTCCTAAGAAATAATTAAATAAATAATGATTTATTTAATTAATTTCCTTGTTTTGGGTTAAATATGACCAGGAAATATGGACAAATGTTATTTTACATGGTGAAAGCAATTTTACTTAGGGTAAAATTGATCTTACATGGTGTAATTGAGTTCATCTAATGATAATGGGTTAGATGACCAAAAAAATGGTGTAACAGATTGCCCCCCAATGTACGAGTGTTAGGAGCAAATCGTATGACCGAAGTACGTTGTAAGAACTCAATCACTAGGCATCAAGAGGGAAGTGAGAGAGAGAAATGTAAGGTAGTCTAATGTGCTAAAGGACTAGACCCAGAGGAGACGAGACTTACAGTTGCAACAAGTCTCTAGGTGATGAAGTAGTACTAGTGTTAAAGGCGGCGGGGGAGGCATACATATGCCCGCCGATACAATAGTACAAAGAATAAGGCACCCTGAAAACCACGGAACGCAAAATGAAGCATGTGTTGGCCTAAACATGAGCCAGATAAATAAAATGATGAATCCCACATACATGCGATGCCTGGAATAACCTTCAGGACTTATACAAGAAGATTTTAGTACATGAGATACAAATACACCCAAATTCCCCCTACACACATGGGGAAGGGCTCGCAAAATCTGACTGATACATGCAAATCGAAGAGGCGTTGCAAGTGGTTGAGGCCGATATCATCAAATGAGAGGAGCTGCATCAAGGGCGGAAATGAAGAAGTCATCCGGGCATGTGGGGGGCTACCTGCAGGGCCACCCCCTCATGAGGGTTGAGACATCTCACACACGCCCGGGAATCACCAATAGCTGCTGCTGCATCACTGGACCATCAAGTGTATAGATCACGATCATGATGAAAAGAGCTCGAACTAAGGTACACTGCCCCCTAGACTTGTCTTATGGAATAAATGAGCTGATGTCGACATAAGTAGGTCCGCCATAGGTGAGGCAATAAGGGAACCCCAACTAAGGCACGAGGGAAAATAGTAGAGCGACGAACAGATAGACACTAATGATGATGATGGAATGAGGGATACTGAGTAGCAGATGGACGAATTCCCTTGTTAGAGCACAAAGGGCATGAATGGCTTGGCAGCGACTGACACAATATCATGAGGGATAGGGGACAGTGGGATTGAAGGCCATAATGTGTGATATGAGAGAGGGACCGAGCATGAAGGATGGAGGGCTATAGAAGGATACAAAGGGACTCAGGATAGATTCCATGAATGGGATGATGACTCAACTCAGATGCTCTAAACAAGGGCGACTCGATGGTGCTGCCACACAGTAAAGGTCCAATGGGGGACCATAATAACATGAGTACAATAGGGTATCTCATGATGAAAATCAACATGACAAGGACAAGTAAGGAGGCAAAGTGGTGCCCCCAGTACAAGTGTTGTAAGTGAGGAAATTTGATTTGGAGGAGAGGTGAATAGACACTTCATGGACGCAATGGGTCCTGGTGAAGTATCAAGGGACTAAAAATTAACAGGTACCTAGAGCTCATGAACAGGCCAGGTCGCATTTTTTGGGGTTTGTGCTGTGGCCTGGGTAGCAGGTACTGGGCAGAAAACTGCGACCTATCCCAGGAAATGACTTGAAAAGTGCGACTTGTCAGAGAAAGGGGGTTTCAGTGCTGTTTTTGGCTGAGATCTGGGATTTGTATGGTTGAGGGGCCTAGGTGCCCCCAAGCATGTTGTGGTCATGCCAAAATGTATTAAGGGGAATCTAAACACATTTTAATGATGTGATGCGCCATTTGTTTGTGTTATGGTTATGCAGTATGAGAAAGGAAATGGAGGATTACCAATCTCTTTTAGTACTGCATATATGAATCAAATGGACTTTAAGTTTTTGGGTTGGCATACCTAGTGTCACTATCCCAAAGAGAGGATTTGGAGATAATGAACTGGTGCTCTCCTAGAAAACCTATAGGTTGGTCAACAACAATGTCTAAAAGACTGGGTTGCAAATGTAAAATGAAGGAACGATAAGGGGTATCATCCTGAAAGTGATATGAAGTGGTATGGGACTTTAGAGGTTCTTCTAAGTGTGGAAGAATAATGGTACTAGATTTGACATGACCAAATACACTAGGAGAGTTGTGGAGAATTACTTCTCCTGGTCTCTCAAATATGGGTGCTCCCTTACCCAAAAATTGGGTTGCAATGTAATGGCCACAAGGTGTATGTAGTTCAAATGCATGGTTTTGATGTAAGGGGGAATAGAGAAATTCAGGGGAGATGATTCCTTCCATAATGTCATCATTGTGATAGAAGATGGGGTGACTGGTGCAAGAAAGACCACCAGACGCGGCGAAGCTACCTAACTCATCATTATGAGAAGAGAGGTTCACATGCGCATCATCACCAGAAGTGACCGAAGAGTAAGCAGATAAAGGATCTACCGATGTTGAGCCCAAGGTGATCGCTGAAGGAAGGTCAAGCGAAACAACAGGGGAGGATTTAGAGGGAATGTTCCTCGAGGGTCTCATGGATGATGATAGGTAAAAAATGGCGGATGAAGGCTCCGTCATCTTGACATCAGGAGGGGGAATGTCAATGGGAGCTGTCATGTCTGGTAGTTCTGTCGAAGCAAAATGCGCAAATAGGGGAGAGGTGGACTCGTTGCGCTTGGCCTCGAATTGACGGACCGCGGCTAGAGAGGTGCGGAAGTCCTCGAGGCGGGGAAAAAGGTGGGTGTAATGGCCATGGAGATCACACAAAGCACAGGGGTGGTTGGTGTGAATAGTCTTGGGGTTCTTAGCCGCGGTCACGGAAGGAACAAAGGCTTCCAGGACCGTGGACTCAGGGAATGCGACAGTAACCATGGGCTTGAGATGAGGCAATTCAGGACAGGTATGGGTGGCGTGACCGACAACATCACACAAGGCACACTGGATGGTATGCTTTGGAGGTCGAGGATGGGTAGGGTATGTCGGGGCAACCTTGTCCTTTGATGCCCCCTTGCAAGCTTTGCCCTTCTTACTCGAAGCGGTCGCAACAGGAGGTGGTTCTTGTTGAGGTGACTGAGGCACTGTTGCAGCGGGAGAAGTCATGGGGACTGGTTGAACCAGGGTCAAAGTAATATAACGTTTGGGTTGACCAGGCGGGGTAGTGGCTGGAGGGTCAAGGTACCAGACGGGTATGCTCAGGGTCAAATTGGGGAGGGAGAGGGTGGCCATGATGGGAACTGAAGAGACTCCGGGAGGGGGAGCAAGGAAAGGTATCTGACCAATGGGGTAATGGCCAGGAGGGACGGTTCCAAGATGGTCGAGACCTGGTGGAACCGACCCAGGAGGATAGAGGGGCGCATGGGTACCAGCTGTAGGAGAAGGGCCAGAAGGAAGAGGTCTGGCTGGCTGAGGTGAAGGGCTAGGAGCAGGTTGCGGCGGGCGAGGTTGAGGTTGAGGTTGAGGTTACTGACTAGCCAAAGCGGGCCATTTAAGGTCAGCCCGAGACGATTGCATCATGCAAACATTTGCTAAGCTGGGATTAGAGACAGGAGGAGGAGGAATATCAGGGAAAGTTCCAAGCAAGGAGGAGTCTTTGTAGACGCTGGGGGAGACACTGTTCAAAGAATAAATGGTTTGTGTATTGGCTATAGAAGAGATGGTCGACTCAGGGGAGGGCTGAGATTTTGGCTCATGATATGTCAACTGGTCAATGGCGACTGCCTTTCCATTATGAGGGAAAAACATCTTGCGATGGACCGCAGATGGGACAGTAGACATGGCATACGTGTAGCTATGCCCCAAAAAAATGTTATAATCATGAGGGGCGTCGATGACTTCAATGTCAACCCAAACAGTCTTGCCTGCAAGAGTGATAGGAAAATTGCGGAAAAGGCCAATGGGTTGGGAGGTGTGGCCATCCCACGCTTGAAGAGTGATCGTGGGAGGGGCCAACTCAGGAGATCTGAGTTGTTTCCAAACCGAAGCGGACATCACACAGGTGGATGCCCCCTCATCAATGATGCACCTGGAAATGTTAGAATTTCAGATTTTGACTGGGATTTGGAAAGCTATGGAAGCAGGAAGAGGATGAGACTCTGACTGATGGGCGTCGAAAATAATCAATTGGTCATCTGCGGGATCTATAGCCCCCAGGGCAGATAGTAGAGCTTTTCTTTGAGAGGGGCACGACTGGAGGAGTTCCAGTGTTGAAATGGCAGCAGGAGATTGGGCCAGCTCATCTACTATGCTATATGAATGGGCAGCTCGGTCAGAAGTAACATTTTGGCATAATGGTCCCTTAGGAATCATGGTATGAACCTCGAATTTGGGCTGAGGGATATGCAAGGGGCCATTAGTTATCAAAAGAGGCTCTGTAGAACCTGAAGGCAGTGACTCAGGGACAGATGGAGCAAGAGGCTGAGGGTACGGATAGGACTGAGTTTGAAGGTTAAGGTCGACGGTGACAGGTTGGTCAGAGTTCATCATGAGGATCTGGTAATCAGAGGTACCAGATGGAGGAGGTTGAGTGGTGACCGGTCCGTGAGGTGGTTGGGTAGCCACAAATCCCTGCTGTGCATCCACCTTCTCTTGAGGGGGCGGTGACTACTGTTGCGGGGGTTGAGAAGACAAGGGAGGTGGGGGTGTGAATGCTGAAGGAGCTGGAGCACTAGGCTGTGGATATGGATGAGAATGAGGTTGGATAATAGTGTGGTAAACCGGAGGTTGGGCAGAAAAAGGAGGCATGCCAGATCCTGGACGTGTGCTACCAGGAGGGGGAGAAGTGCAGGGGGAGGTGCCCCCTCCCTTAGGAAAACCATAGTTCATGGGAAGTTGAGCGGATGGATGAGAGAGAGCTCCAACAATACCTTCGGTGGCATGAGGTGCCCCCGGTGCGTTAGTGCCACCGGGTCTGGGGAGGTCAGGAAGGATGGTATAATCATAACCAGATTGAGCATAGATCAGGTCATATTTCAAGGCTATTTGGAGGGCAGCTTCTTCGGTTTGAGGGAAGTGGGATGCGACATCTTTGCTAATGGGAGGTAAGAGAGAGCGAAGGAACCAGTCCATATAGACACGGTCTTCGAAGGTAGGGGCTTGACATATGCTCTTTCTTCTCCGCCATTCTTTAACATGATCGAATAGGCGGGTCGTAGACGATTGACGGAAAGAAGTCAAAATTTCGATACCGGTGTCATAACGAGGGGGAAGCTGGATATAAGATAAGAAGGCGCGGGTAAGGGTCGCAAAGGTGGTATGGGAAGAGGTGGGCTGGTCAACATACCACTTAGAAGCTTCGCCAGTAAGCGTGCGATGGAACAACCGAAGACGGATGGAATCATCGGTAATGGAATTGGAGGAACACCGCATATGGAAAGATTGGATATGGTTGGAGGGATCTTCTCTAGCACGACTTTAAAACTTGGGAATGTCGGAGGGGAGCTTGGTTGGCATAGCAGGCCAACTAACATCGTGGTGGATAGGATCATTGATCAGCTGATTGAAGTCAGGGAGACTAAGGCCAGCTATATAAGGGAGCAATGGGGCAGTCGAGGTAGGTCCTGTAGTGGTTCTGCTGGAAACAGACCCAGCAGTAGAATTGGGGTTGCAGCTGGCGCTACGCCTTAAACTAGACATGGTGAAGGTAACAGGGGGAGAACCAGGAGTAGGGGGAGAACCCGAACAATCAGAAGAAGAGTCAGAGTGCGAACTCGGGGGAGGACTTACTCAGTGACGACGGGAAAGAGGAAGTCGACCAACCAGAAACTGAGGGTGAAGGCCAAGAAGTCTCCGGGAGAAGCGCCTTAGGGGCACAATGATGACGGGAAGAAGAAAAATCAACAAGGTCAGGGAGGGAAAAAATCAAGTGAGGTCAAGGTCAGAGAGGTGTAGTGAAAATTAATTTTAAAGTCTTTGCCGGGTGGTGATAACTAGGCTCTTTTTCGCTTAGGGTCAGTGTGTGGCATGCGTTAATTTTAATTTGTTTAAACCCAAACGTTTTGAGAGTAAAAGAAAAAGTGTGCTGCGTGACTGAAAATAAATCTGTAGTAAATAAGACTGAAAGAACAGAAAATTAACAGCTAACAATGCATCAATCTAACCCAAGAAGGCGGGTCTCTCAAAACTAGTCTATAAGAGGGAAAAAACTAAGCAAAGCACGCAAAAAAGAGGCCAATAGATCTAAGGTTGGGAGGGACAGGGATCTAAAGGAGAAATCTGCTGAAAAGAGGTGTAGAGAAAAGCAAAGAGGCAGAGGCAAGGTTGCTGTTAAAAAGGAGGAGATCAGCTAAAAACAGAAGGGACAAGGAGGCGGCCCTAGAAATGAACCCAAACAAAATTGGATGAGGTGATTTGAAAGGGATAAGAGCTGATCTAAATGGATCTGAAAATGAGGTATAAAATCTGAAAGGAACAAGGCTGAAACTCTATAAATTCAGACTTCTGAAATAGAAAAATATCTCCCACAAAAAGTGGAGGGTACTAGAGCCCTAAGGGGCAAGATTTCCACTTAGTAGAGTGAAACAGATCAGAAACAGGTCTAAACGGGCGGAGACATAGGTTGGAAAACCCTGACAGAAGTTTCAGAAAAACCCAGAAAAAGTGCTGGAAAATTGCAGAAAAAAGTGCAGGTCGCAGGTTCTGACCCGTTTTTAGTCCAGGTCGCAGATTTTGGGCAGAAAAGTGCGACCTCAAGGCCAGGTCGCAGTTTTTGGGCCGATAAGTGCGACCTGCAGATCCGGGTCTCTCGGCGGCAGATTTCAGAAAAAGTTGTCGTCTCAGCTGCGGCTGATGTCTGTCACCTGCGCAATAAGGCCAGAAACACATGGAAGTTAAAAATTTGACTGTTTGAGGGTTTTAGAGGGGGAAAGCACCATAAAAATAGGAAAAACAGAAAATGGAAGAGAAACCCTAGGGTCTGAAACAACTGGATATGCAGGAATATATAAAACGACAGCGGTCGCAAAAGAAAACCCATGTGGAGTCGCCAATTGTTAGTATGAATATTTCGTCGTAAAATATCACTTTAGCTACGCATCACAAATAGCCCTAACATCGATTATGGCTGAAAAATATCTTTAAGTCTGCTGCACAAATCCAGATCTAAGCACAAAAGACATTAAGCAGATAAAATATAATATGGCTCCATGCATCCAATAGACAAGACAAGAACAATGTATTTAAAAGAATTTTATATTATATTAAAGAATGGGGCACCTGAGAGGAAAACAAGAAAGGTGTTTTCCGGTTCTCCTCAATGGGATGGGTTCTTGAAAGTCCTCAGTGTTTCAGATCTAAAATTTCTCTCTCTTATTGTGGTAGAAAACCCTAACAAACATAGAACTCAATGGGAGCTCATAAAGAAAAAATGGAAAAATGGTGACCAAGAGTAGATCTAGTGTGATCTAATGCAATGAAGGTGACTAATGAATGGGGAAAACCCTTCTATTTATAACAAAATATTGGGGTGTTCTAGAACTCGATGCATGAATAAAATATTATTAATCAAATTCTAGAATCACCCTTTAGGAATATTTTATTATATTTTTTGGAGGGAAAAGGTCTTTTGACTTGGGTCAATTCCTTTATTTATAAACAATAAATAAATAAATGATTTATTTATTATTTTAGGGAGATGGTGGGAATATAATTAAATAAATAATGATTTATTTAATTATTTAAAAAATGATTTAGTCAAATTTAACTAGGAATATTATTTAAATAATGATTTGAATAACTTATTCCTAGGAAATAATTAAATAAATAATGATTTATTTAATTAATTTCCTTGTTTTGGGTTAAATATGACCAAGAAATATAGACAAATGTTATTTTACATGGTGAAAGCAATTTTAATTAGGGTAAAATTGGTCTTACATGGTGTACTTGGGTTCATCTAATGATAATGGGTTAGATGACCAAAAAAATGGTGTAACAGATTGGATCATGGCCGTCCGCTCAATTTTCACGCGGTTCTTCTTCGTTGCTTCATTCCTTAGTTTAATTCTTGGCGAGCTCCCTTTAAAAATTCTTTGCTGCTCTTCTCCGGATCTCCCACTCTGTTGGTCAATCTGTTTTCTATAGGCTATGCTTTGCTTCTAAAGAACTCTGATTGCCACAAATCCTTCATTTGCATGCTTTGAAAACTAATTACCCGTTTACCTGTAGCCTCTTTTACGAGATAACCAAAATCTCAGTGAAATAGCCGTGCTTTTCACTGTGTGGACTATATGACTTCCATTTATGAGAAATAACTGCCCTTTACTGTATTACTGTTTTGATAATGAATTTGCAACAAAAGTAGCTATTATTCCAGACCAGATGATCGCCTAACCTTCAACACTAACATAAGTCAAAATGGAGATTTTAACTTATTTTAGGACTCTAAAACACTATGACATATATTTACCTAAAAATACCTTGATGTTGGGACTCTTTTTAAATTTTATTGAAAATGACTCAAACTTTGGACATGGACTAGGACACGATAAAAAATTTGAAAACAGTGATGCAATGGCGATTACACCATTAACATTTTCAGTGCTAACAATGGCTATCATGCACTGGCATGACTTGGAAATATCTGACACATGTTAGCATACACTGACACTTCTTGACATGCCCTAAAATTCCCTAGCATGCCTTGTTACTCCCCCCTTGGCACATCCGACACTCGCTGACACTCCCCAACACACCCTCTTATTCATTCATTTCCATTCATTTTGACTCGATGATTTATGTTTGATGGGGTGGATGTCTAGAAATATTTCATTTAAGAGAATAAATAAATTATCAGACCATTACTGACATAAGTAATTGCGAGATTCTACTTGAATGGCATTAGTAAACTACATAAGAGATTTGAAGAATGACATTTTTAGAGTTATTTATTTATTATTATTATTATTATTTTTATTTATTTTATTAATTTTAATTTTAATTTAATTTTAATTTTAATTTTATTTATTTATTTATTTTTTATGGTGTGGGAATGGTAAGAAGTGAGTGGTCAATATTGTGATTTTATTTCTCATTAAAGTGCTTATCCTTATGAGAGACTCATATTGATAAAATGACACCCTCATCATGCTTACCCACCAACTCCTAATCTTCTCAAAATAAAGTCCAACTTGCGCAGTGAGGGAATGCATGTTGGTCTATGGTGTGGTGAGTGATTGGGTGAGAGTGTTAATGTACTATGAGAGGGATTGAACCATTTACTTTGTGTCCTTTATGGATGACATGTTGTAGGTGTGTCATGGAACCACAAGGCCACTAGAAAGATTGTGTAAGATATAGCCCAACACAATCAATTCCTTGAGAGAAATCTATGGAGAGGGATCAAAATAAATTATATTGGTTAGTCCACCAAAAAATATTTACTAGAGAGTGACACCAGGGTGATCAATGCCACACATGGAGTCTTTAGAGTTAGGCATTTTTTTTTTCTAATTTTTTTTTGGAGTGTCACTCAATTGGTGGAATTCTCAAATTCATGACGTTATAAATTATGTAGGAACTTTGTTTCTTTTGTTATAGAGGCTAAGGTTTGAAAGGAGAATATAGAGTTTGTAGGGTCTTAGGGGAAAAGAAGCATAAATTTATAGCTCTTTGATATACTAAAGAGTATGGATTATATGAGTAGTTGATATGGATTATATGACATTGAATCCACCTTGAGATGGAGGTTGTTATATGTTAGACAACTTAAGGAGACGACAGTTAAACAATTTCTCTTATCATGACATTATCTTGTGATGTTTTGTTATTATTATTTTTTCTAGCTTCTTTCAATTTATCTTTTCTTATCATAAATATTGATGTCAATCAACAAATAGAAGAAGACACAAGATGTAGGCATATGTCAGGGAAAAACCCCACTCTTTGGGGAAAACCCCGTGAAAATTATTCCTTCAGTAGATTTAAGATGAGACGAACAAGACCTTTAGATTATAGACTTCCTACATCAAGTCATCCCTTCACTGTGTTAGCACTGATATCTCCATGACACCGAGATATCCTTTTATTTCATCTAAACTCCATCCTCATTACCTTGACCAAGTTTGAGATAGCAACATAGCACCGAGCATCATATTGAGATCACCGAGCATTATCATAGCACTAAGCATCACAATTGAGATCACCGAGCATCTTCATAGCTATGAGTATCGTAACATAGCACTGATTCTGTGGTAGATCTGTGTTGACACCGAGGCACTATTTTGCTGCAACATCATAGCATGGAAGTTACCCGAACCATAGCATAGATGGTTACCCGAATTATATAATAGGATCAAGACCTTATCCTCCAACACCCAACCTGTGATCATGATATGAATAGTATATGTTGTCTGAAACTTCAAAGATGTCCAAAATTCTATTGTAGAAATGAAAAACTATACCCTTGTATATATAGCTGTTTTCCATAGTTATTGAGTTGACATGAGAGTTTAAAGTATTGTGTCTTGATTTGAGCTGACTTGAAGACTTGTTGAGGTTGACTTAAGGAGGAAACTTTGATGACTTGTATCACTTAACTTGAGGGTTGTCTTTGAAGTAGATTTCGAGGACGGTGACCTTGAAGAATATGACTTGATGGAGGAGCCTTTTGAAAACCTAAAGTTACATGATTTAAAAGCCCAAAAAATGGATCAATTTAAATCTATAACAAGTAACCTAGAAGTCCACAATTGGGACCTTAATCTAAATATGACCCAAGCATGAAATCCATGCATTCATATGATAGTGTCCACCTAATTATTAATGATATGGGTCATACAATGGTCTAGCTAATGACGAGAAAAAAAAGTCCATGTGATCCAATACATGGTCCTCTTTTGTTGACAGTTTGGTCCTTTTATCTCAAGATATCTTATCTTCTTTGGAAATAGGACATAAACAAGTTATTCTATATATTTCAAAATGGAGCACTATTCACCTATGCTCCTCTTCTTTGTGCCACATGTGATGTGAATGTCAATTGTCATTTTATTGACTTAAACACTCTCTTTTTGTAAATGTGACCCTTGACTATGCCATGAAAACCCTCCAAAAAATTATTAAATGATGGGAATTCCCATTCATGCGTGAATCTAGTGGAATGTGACAAATCATCCAAGATACATCTAAATATTTGATTTGTACCTTGGGACAGAATGTGAAATATACCCTCAATAGAAAACATGTATTCAAATTTGTAGCCAAGTGCCCCAAATGTGAGATGTTTCCACTTATTCAATTGTTCTTCCAAATATGTGAACTCAATCATAAAACACCTTAATACATGAATGTATCTTAACATGTGAAATAAAAAGTAAACCCTTACCCGAGTCTTCCTTTGTTGGAAATTTGGGCTTTTTGTCATAAGATATTTCCTCTTCTTTGGAAAGAGGACATACACAAGCTTTTAGATGTTTCTAAATGGAGTACTCTTTACCTGTGTCCTTCTACTTTATTCCATGTGATAAAAATTCCATTTTTATTATTCTTGACTATGGCGTTCTTATTTTATACATGTGACCCTTGACTATGCCGTGGAACCCTCCAAAATATTCTTAAAGGATGGGAGCTCCTCTTCATGCATGAAGCTAGTGGAATGTGACAAGTTATCCAAAATTCATCCAAGTATGTGATTTGGGCCTTGGGAAATTTGAAAGGCACACTCGGTGGGGAAACATGCATAAACATTTGTGGCCAAGTGCACTAAATGTGAGATGTTGCCACTTGTCAATTGTGCCTCTTGTTGATGATGGAATTGACACCCTAGTTGTGGAAGGCTCAAAAAGTGTCACTTTGCGTCAACTCAAGGCTGTTACCATTGTCACCTTAGTAACGAATCCTCTCACTTTGGATTAATTATTGAATCCTAGGGGTATCCCAAAGTATAAATTTATGGGATATTTTATGTGACTAGAACACTAATATTGAAAACCATGTTTATGTTGGATGGTTAAACATCTTGATAATCCTTGTCCTATTGACCACAAATTTTGTATTCATTATTGTTTTCATCGCAACACCTCCAGTAGATATTGATGGCGTTCATGAGCCTATTTCTAGTTGTGATAAGGGGATTAGGGGCTCCCTTATCACAACCCATAACCCCTAATGTGTTTAATCCCTTAGCCAAGGGGGCCCAAGGGTGTAGTTGTAGGGGCATTGAGACCAAATTTGGGGGTTCATGACATTAGGAAAAGTGGAATGGAAAGACCAAAAAGGTTGTAGGGGGTATCTTGTGGTGTATTGAATGGGGAAAGGGGACACAAGGGTGGCATGGATGGGTATAAGTCGGAGGCGCAAGCATGGTTTACTATGATCTATAATCCTAGCATTAGAGAATGAGAAGGGGGATTAAGACCTAATTTCATAGGGGCTAGGGGACCTAGAGGGAAGGTAGTGAGATAAATCGATAGGGGAACCCCCAATACTAGTGATAAGGGGATTAGGAGTCCAATTATCACAAACCATAAGCCCTTAACCCATAACCACTGAATTCCATATCCCCTTAACTCCCAATCCATAATCCCTTAACCCATACACTCATAACCCATAAGCCCCTTGACTCATTAAATATTAATACACTAACCCCTAACCTATAATCCATGAACCTCGTAAGTAATAACTCCTTATCCTATTAACCTATGACCCTTAACCCCTAACCCTTCACCCTTAAACACCTTAAATTATAACCCCTTAAACACCTAAATCCCATAAATCTTAAGTCCTTAACCGCTAAATCCTCTGACCCTAAAGCCCTCGGCCCTTAACCCTTGACCCTTGAAGCCCTTAACCACTTAGTATCCAAGGCTGAAAATAACACCCTAAACCAACACATTGACCTCCTAGGAGAATCCTTCACCTCTAATTGAGCATATTGGAAAAATTTGATTTTTAGAGAACTATGTATTGGTATGAGGATATGTGTTTGTGGGTAATGCCATTATTACCATGTGTTGGAGAGGTAAATCCCCTCTGCGGACAGAGGCGATCCCTACTAGCCCAGATCGGGTCTAGCAATAATCGGTCACGCAGTGACGTAGGTCTCTAGTTACACAAACGACAAAACATAACGAGTTGCCTACCTCAGGTCCTACACAATGGTCGTCGAAGAAAGGATGACGCTTCCCATCCTCCACTTTGGCAGATCACGATCCTTCCACTTAACACGTTCGAACACCTGCACACATGAGAAGAAACACAATGATACACAGCATAGAATCTAAATATTGTAACCATACATCAGTCAGAGAGGATGTAATTCATTGCGTCAAAGAGAAAGACACATGAATGAAACCATAATCAAAGTCGCTTATCATTAATAATAACAAAGGAAAGATACAACCCAAAGCTCTGACGCTGGATCTTCCTTTGACAGGGCTTACAGTGAAGCACGTCTCAATGAAGCTCATCGGAAATGGGACAAAGCTCTCTCTCTTTGGCTTGGCTCTCAAAGGCTGTCTGGCGATAGTCTCCTTTCTACAGATTCAGCTCTTGCTTCTAGTGCTATTAGGACCATTAGCTTGCTAAGGGAAAATGGCAAGCTTATATAGATGGTGGCAGGGGAGTTGGGATCCCTACAATTGTGGGATAGGCCCTATCCTCAAGGAAGCTTCCATGATAGGTGGAAAACCACCTCCCATACATGGAGATCCGGAGCCAAACCTCCCAACTCATTTTAGAGACTCATTCAGGAGTTTGCTGGAATCAAAATTTTGCCATTTATTTTAAAAAACAATCCTTATTAAGCTTGGCATGAGCAAGACACTATGACAAAGCGCTAGTTGGCGCACCCTCTTTGGTGGATTTTCCCCATTGGCGCGAGGGCTGAACTGGCTAGTCGCGCCAAGGCCAAAAGATCAGTTTTTAGTGTTTTCCAAGGAAACTTTCTTTAGAGGAATGATTGTCCTTGTCAAGGGGGATGCCATGAAAGTGGTTTCAGGTTATGTCACTGCTCACAGGTCACGAAAAAGGCCCTCCAATGTGCGGGACAGGGAATTGCAGGGACGGTGACAAATTACTGTGTAACACAATGTATACCAAACGTAAAAAAATTGGATAATTTGCAAAGCCTCAATCTAGATTTCTCACAATATATACACTTCATGTTGAGATGGATCTTGTAGTGCTCTCTCACATACGGAGTTGGAAATGAATAGATAACTCATAACGACAAGGCCTCTCTAGCTCTAATTCACAAGGAGTGAACCCTCAATATAAATATTTTGTTTGTTAAACAAACTCAATTGTGTCAATTTAGAATACTATACATAAGAGAAAATAAAATGATATTATCCACATCAGTGCTTGAAATTGTTAGCCACCTATAATATTTGTCAGAGCAAGCAGGTGGCTAAATTTGTCATCAAGCCTTCAAAAGATAAATTTCCTTGAAAATATATCATCCTTGAAGTCTTATGGTATCTTCTATCCTTAAGAGTAAATATTCACTGCTGTTTCTACAAAGGCATGCCCAAAACCCTGCCAGATCCATCAAAGAAAGTTGTTTCAAAGGCCTCAGAAACTCCCCCTTTCACTCATTTTTATCCATTTTCATAAAGCTTTATTTTCATCTTTTAACCCTCCATTTCCCTTTAAAAACCTCCAAAATTCCTTTAAACCTCTAAAAATCCCTTTTATAGGTTTAAAACACCCCTTTTTCCCCCTCTACCGAAAGCCAAAAAAACCTTGAAAAGCCTTCATTTTGGCCTAAAAACCCATTTTTCAGCTATAAGGCCTTAAGCCCCTTCGGTCTTAAGCCCCAACCCCTTTTCCGCATAAGATCGGGCACGGTGACTAGCCCTCGGTTCATCGCATCGCAAGTCCGCATGGGTCCTTCCTTTTCCGTCTCTTTCAAAGTTCCGATGCGATCCCTCCGAGCAAACCTCAACCATTGATCCACCTTCATCCGACGTTCCAGATCTCATCGCATCACGCCCATCCATCATGTTTCCCTCTGCTGATGCGATCCCCGATTTAATCTGGACCGTCGATCATCCCTCTGATCCGACGGTCAATACACCATCGCATCGCAACTTTTCCCTTTCTCCCTTCGCCCTCTACTGATGCCTTCCGTCGATTTAATCCTGACCGTTCATTCTGTCAGATCCAATGGCCAACGCTTAATCACACATCACAAAATCCAAAGTCCTGTTCGTTTTTCACCTTCGATGTGTGATCCCCGATTTAATCCTAACCGTTCATGCTGTTTGATCGAATGGTCCGTGCTCAATCACATCGACACATCGCATCGCCACTTTTCCTTTTTCTCTCCGCTTTCCGTCTCTACTAATAAAATATCCACCGTTGATCTTCTCAAATCCGACGGTCCACATTACTTCTTCTTTTCAAACCCCGCCCTTCTCATTTCCCCCCATTGACAGATCTCGACCGTCGATCCTCGCGATCCGACGGCTCCCATTGATCCTTCCCATCGCTCTTATAAAACCCCTCTTCCCAAGAAAAAACCTTTCCGCCCTTTATATGAAGGTGGGCCCTCCTTTCTCTCATGTTTCTACCATGCCATTACTTCCCGTCTCCTCTTTAAATCCCCACCGCCCAATCATCAGATCCTACGATCGGGATTTAACCCGATAAGACTAACTTTCCACCCCGCTTCTTAATCCCTCCACCACACGACAAAACAAATGTCGGTCCCACCATCCATGCCCCGCACATCTTTGGACTTGTCGCGTGTCACCCACACCGTCCGATCTCCCGACAATCATCTAATGGACCAGAATCCATATCGCGTAATTTTTGGCCCCGTTCCACAGTGCGCTACCTTCGCGCGATAAAAGTGGTTTTAGAAATCCACGTGTCATTCATTGTATGGTATCGCGTTCCAAATGAAAAATACTGCTTACCCCCCAGAGCCCATGTGAAAACCGCTGCCGGTTTTCCAAAACCACCCTTCTTCATATTCGCGCCATAATTCAAATCTAAACCTGGTTAGTTGTTTCTACCAGGATTTCGTCCTCCATCGCTGCATTCCTCAAGCATTTCCACCACCACCATCTAACCTCTGAAACACAGTTTTACCACAAATCGCAGGGTTTTATAATAAGTTTTGTGTTTTGCAGGGTTTAATGATGTTGTTATGTATACTTCCACAGTCACAGACAAGTGACCAAATGAGCACAGAGTGACGATTCTGTGGCTTAAAAATCAACGAAGAAAGGAACTAACGGGTTGCAAATTCATATTTAAATCAGTGGATCTTGATCTCGACCCTCGAAGAAGCCCTCCTATGACGGATAACCACCTGTGCAAGCGAAAACAAAACAACAAAGTGTATCAGAGTGAAGGCCCGAAGATGAAGATTATGGCTTCATCAAGCCTAAACACAGATGCAAAGGTAAATCACTGTGTTTATGAAACAGAGAATCAAAACAGTCAAAGGAAGCCTCCACTGCCACATCAGAGGCTAAAATATCCTTTCAGCTACCAAAGGTGCCACCTACAGCCTCAATAAATCAAAAGAAGGCATAGTAATTGCCTTAGTCAGTGATATTTTGTTAAAGCTACCAGAGTTATTGCCAGCCTACCAAAAGAGTTTTAAAGTAAAAACAATATGCCAAGTAGCTGAAAATTAAATGAAAACCAATTAATACATGGAAAACATCAGAGATCTTCTCTATTGAGCCCCGCAAAGGCAGAGAAGCATTAACTTGTATTGATTGAACTAGAGACCTTTTCTTTCATCCCACCTCCTCTTTCTTCTATAAACAATTCTGAAGAAGATGAGATGTTGTTGGTTGTTGGACTTTGATGTAATAAGTTGTTGTATCGAATCATTGATTGAATGTAAATAAGTTCTGAAGCTTTGAAGCTCTGTTAAGTTATTGAAGAAGATAGGCTGAGAAGAGATGTTTGAAGCTGTGATGAAGCATTGGACATGTAGTTTGTAACTGGATTGACAATCAATATACACGCTGGTTCTTGGGATCCTCGTCTATATCATTGGTGAAGTACCTCTTACTGTTATTGTTTTCCTTTCATGTATGCCATTTTGTTCACTTTTCTCTGATAAATAACAGCAAGCATAGAGCTAGGATTTACTGTTAAAAGTACCCTACTCTCACTGTTAAGCTTTATCTATATGTTTTCTGCTAATTGTGATATTTTGGAATGACTTAAATTAAGTGTAAACATTATCAAGGAATGTTGGTTAGTCCATGTCTTGATGTGCAAAACTTGAAAGGAAGTTCTTGAATGATATTTTCATTACATGCTAAGTAGAGTTAAACTAGGAAAGTTTATGGTTTTCCTTGTCTTCTAGTTCTTTCTCCAAAGGTTGTTTGAAAGTTTCCTTAAGAGTATGCTAAAGCAGACCATGATTGTAATACATCTGACCTGATCTTAAGCTGCACTTTGTTTTCTTATCTGTTTTCATCCCTTCTAAAAGTAGTTTGGTGAGATTACTAGATTATTTTCTGATAAGTTAGCTTTAATACAAGCTTGTCCAAAGAAGTTTATGGTTAGCCCTGTCCTTTGGTTGGTTTCAAACGGTTGCTTAAAAAAGCTTTTCTTGTATGGAAAATTGATAAATCCTTGTTGAAATTATTGGCTTTTTCCACTTTCTCAACACTCTTAATGTTCCATTTCATCATTTAATCTAAAGGATATTTTGATATAGATGACTTGCCCCTTGGACCACTCTTGAAATTATTGTACAATTAAACCATTTTGTGACTCCATTTCCCAATGGATTAAAGCTGCTTCACACTAATCCTGTCTACTGAACACTTCTCAATATACTTTCATCTTCACCCTTTGGAGACTCTCTCATTTTGTGATATTCCATCCAATTAAAGATCATACCCGACCAACCAAACAAACAAAAACCCTTGTTCTTAATAACTAGCCTAATATCATACTAAAAACTTAAAAGATAAATCAATCTTTGCACTTATAGAGAGATCTCTCTTTGGATTCAGGAGGGCTAGATCCTAGAATCCCAAAGTGGTTTTTGATGTAGTCTCTGCAGCATTTAGTCTTGCCACTCTACTAAATTACAGGGACCTAACATTTTCCGGCGACCATACTGGGGAGTATCTGAGTAAAATCCTTAAAACAAAACACTCACTATTCAGTGCAGTATAAGTAGCTCTCTTCAAGCACTACCAAAGAAAATGGTGATCATGATAGGACTTATTTGAATCAGTGACAAACTAAGTAACCATTAGGATTCTCATAAAGCCTTATCAAAGCTTGAAGGAATCAGTTAGCTAAGCCATAAGAGTAAACTCTATTTCTCTCATCACCATAGCTAAGTGTTGGAACAGATTTAGGACACTCTCATAACCTATAGGACTATAAAAGACTCAGAAAACCCAAAAACATTTTAGATTGGTATATGGTGGTGGACCATAAAACATTTTACCTGCAAAAAAGCTAAAAATTTCCACCTGGTGACTCCACTGAACATCAGTAAGCCTGCTGATTTTCCTTGGTTTTCCAAAGACTCCATTGGGAAACCCTTTATTATAATATCATTTAAACTCAATACAAAAGACTTTGAGGATTAAATTTTTCTTTCTAAAAGATCAGTTAGCCTATTAAAGATTGTCATATTTGGCTAAATTTTTTTCTTAGTATTGGGTTTGAAAACACAACATAGTGGCTTCTAGAAGAGTTCATACTAGAGCCTATCCTGACCCAAACCTTCCTGAGATAGTTGATAATCCTGAAAGCATACTTAGGAAATCTCCTAAGGCTCAAACTTCAACTATTGTTAGACCACTCCATAGAGCTAATTCCGTTCTTGAAAACCTTGCAGCTCTACAAGATTCACAAGTTGACTTAAGAAACCCATTCAGAGCTAGGTCACTTGATGATATAGATCAATCATACTTTGAGCTTTCACCGTCATCCCAAGATAAAAGTGAACATCTTGGTAGCAGAGAAACTTCCCCACCTGATTTGCATTTCCTTCATAATTTTGGTTTCTCTCATCCTAGATTTTCTCAAAATATCTTGCTCGTCCATCCACTTCTGTTATCCATACACCCACTGTTCAAACTACACCATTCCATCAACCCCCTCCCATCTTACATACTCCACCTGCAAACCCCCCACTTTTTCCATAACCTCCTATCATGGCAACATGGTATGCTCCACTGGTCCTTCCTTTACCTTTAGTCAATCTGCCACAGGACTATCAGTCCAAGATACCATTATATGATGCTAGTGGTGCTACTACTGCTTCACAACATGTGGACAAGATGAATGACTATTTTGACAGAAATGAGATTGATGATGAAACTATCAATGTTATATTGTTTGCTCAAAGTCTAGAGGGAGAAGTAAGAAAATGGTTCAAAAGCTTAACCCCTAATAGTATTAATGAAATCCAAGCCTTCCATCAGTTATTCCTAAACAAGTGGGAAGTTAGAAAAAAACTCTCTCCAAATACTTTCAGACTATAAGAATCTCAAAAGAAGCACTGGGGAAAGTGTTCAAAATTATTGCACTAGGTTCAATAGTGTGTATAATGCACTGCCCCCAGACTTCAAACCTCCACAAGGTTCAGCCTTGGCCAAATTTCCTGAAGGATTTGATCTTGAAATGGCCTATCCACTAAGAGAAAGAGACCCCTTGACTTTAGAAGACATGCAGAAGGGAGCTATTGCTGTGGAGGTAAATTTGATTGAGAAAAGAGCTAGGATGAGGAATGAAAAGAAAGTATCATTTAGGGAGGAATCTGCACCCTCCACATCTAGCTCAAAAATGGAAAGGATGATGGAAGAGATGATGAAAAATATGAGCATACTTGAGAAAGCATAAGCTAGAGAAAACCAATCAGCTCCCCAAAACAGAAATCAATCTCAAAATCAAAATCAGAACTTTAGAAGAAATCAACCTCGGAATAGACAAAGAGAGGATGATCAACAAATAAGACCTCCTTTCCAAGAAAAATATGTAAGTGAGGTTGAAGAAACAATTGAACAAATAGAGGAAGATGATATAAATATGTTGGGAGTAGGTAGTGACCATTTTGATGTTCCTATTAATAGAAAACAAGGTCTATACACACCCTATGATGATAAAAGAGCAGAGGATGAACATTATTATCAAGAGCTGGAAAATGTCATCATAGAGAACCCAAAAGAATATGACCTTAGGAGTAAAAATAATCAGGAAACTCCCAAGAAAAAAACCTTTGACAATTCTACTAAAGACAACCCTGTGAGCAAACCCAAAAACGTTAAACAAAAGGACAAAACCGTGGCTGTAAATTCTGATCAAAACAAAGAGAAAGGCACTCGAATTAATGAAAAACAGAGTGCAGATCTTAGCAGCAGCAGTACTTCAACTACTACTCCTATTAAAACAATTTCGACCAATGTAAATAAGGGAAATCCACAAACTGATTTTGCTGATAAAGTGGTGATTAACAAGGCTAAAACAAATATTGCAAAAAATCAGCTGCCTTTTAGCTTAGAACAGGAAATTGCCAAAATTAAAATCTCTGTTCCGCTCATTGAATTAGTCACCCAAGATGTCTATAGATCACAAATTTTGGAAGCTTTCAACATAGCAAAAAATAATGACACTGTTAACCTCAATGATGACCAACCAGAGCTCTTATTTTTTCCTAAGATTGAAGGAAGATACCAAGAAGGGCTAGTTCCTCCATTTTATGTTAGTTTGAAAATTCATGACAAAATTTTACACAATGCTATGCATGATTCAGGGGCCTCTCACAACTTAATGCCCAAAGCAGCAATGGAGAGTCTAGGCCTTGAAATCACCAGACCATACAAAGATCTATATTCCTTTGACTCCAGTAGAGTGAAATTTTTAGGTTTGATCAAAGACCTCTATGTAAACTTAGCTCAAATTCTAGCCAAGTGTTTAGTGATGGATATTGTAGTGGCTGATGTATCCCCCAAGTATGGTATGCTTTTATCAAGAGCATGGGGAGCTAAGTTACAAGGAACAATGCAAATGGATATGACATATGCTACTATCCCTGTTTTTAATCAAACTAGAAGACTTTATAGGGAATCTCACATGCGATACATGGTCAGTAGCCAAGAGAGACCTGAAAAATTTCCCTTGGGTCCTGTGTTAGAATGTATTTAACAACTAAGTTTGGGACAAAGGCAATGATGTGCGAGTGAAGGATGTACACTCTGAAGTCTTTCAAAGCTTTAACCAAAGCAAAAGCTTGCTTTTCCATAGTGTTATACTTCAAAGGAGCATCTCTCAAAGCCTTGTTAAAGAATTCAACAGGCTGCTCTTGTCCTTGTGGATTTTTCTGTAAAAGGACAACAACTATGGTATGTTCTGATGCAAATGAAAAAATATAAAAATCTTTTGAAAAATCAGGACTTATTAGAATCGGTGTTTTGGTTAACGCTTGTTTCACCAGTTCAAAGGACTTCTTTGCTTCCAAGGTCCAATTTACCCCTTGCTCCTTCTTTAACATGTTTGTGATATTTCTAGGAAGCTCAGCCAAGTTGGGGATGAACCTTCTAAAAAAGTTAATCTTTCCAATGAAAGATTTCAACTCCTTGATGTTCCGAGGATGAGAGATTTGCAATATGGCCTCAATTCTCTTGGGATCTATCTTAATACCCTCCTCTGAAATGATGTGCCCAAGAAGTTTACCTTCTTGGAGCCCAAATAGTGTTTTCTTAGGGTTTAAAGATATCCCAAACTTTCTGCATTTCTCGAAAACTGTTCTTAAATGTGCTAAGTGCTCTTCATCTGTTTTTTAAAACATAGTGACATCGTCAAGGTATATAATGATGAAGTAGCCCAGTTCCTCCGAGAATGCTATGTCCATGGCTCTCTGAAAATTTGCTTTAGCATTCATTATACCAAAGGGAATTTTCACATACATGAAAGTGCCCCATGGTGTAGTAAAGGCTGTCTTTAATTGATCGACAGGGTGAACTAAGATCTGATTGTACCCTGAGTAGCCATCAAGCAAAGAAATTCTTCTACACCCTACCACCCTTTGTAAAATATGATCCATCTTAGGTAAAGGGTAGTTGCCCTTTAATGAAGCTTTGTTTAATTCTCTAAAGTCTATACAAAGCCTAATCTCTCCAGTTTTCTTCCTAATTGACACCAGATTAGACACCCACTAAGAATATCTAATACGGACAATAATACCAGCGTCATACATTTTCCTGACTTCCTTCTCAACCAGAGGCAGCTGAATGGGGTTTATTCTGTGCAGTTTCTGTTTGAATGGTTTTTGGTTTTCCTTGAGAGGGATTTTGTGCGGTATTATTTCAGTGTCATAGGATTTAAGATCTTCGTAACTCCACGCAAAAACATCAGAAAATTATTTAAACAACTCTATGTATTTGAGTTTAATCTGAGCTGGTAAAGTTTTAGACAGTTTAATCATTTATGGTTTTTCCTCACTACCTATATTTCACTCTTCCACTTCAGTCTCTACAGGTTCCAATTTTGGCTTCCTGGCCACATCATTAAAATCAAACAACTCTTCTAAAGGTGTCAAACCGCTTGGCAAACTTTCATCTTTAGAGTGCAGAGTTTATAACTCCTCTATTTCTAACTCTGGATTCAATTCAATTTTGTTTTTAAATTTTCTAGTCAGAAGATTAATATTGATAAGCTCAGGTGACAACTCTTCTTCACCAAGAAAATTTTCTTCACTGCAATCTGTTTCATAATCTGAGTCCGAACTGTGTAGTTAGAATTCATTTCTGAATTGCATGAAGTCTTCTATTTGTTTGTCTCCGTCAAACACTTGCTAATACTTTTCATTATCAGGCACGGCTGGTCTAAATTTTTCCTGAGTTGTGCAGTCTTTGGTTTCATATGGCGTTAAGCATGTTCTAGCTACAAAGGATAAATTGTGGGCGGCAATATTTCTCTTTCATGGGACAAAAATCAGTTTGGACTCCTCGAACGTTTTTAAAAGGTCCATGACATCATTTCAGTAGGCCCTAGGTCTGGGATGATTTGTATTATACTCCCCATTGACTTGCCTAATGACTAATTCTGAATCCCCATACACATTTATTCTTTTGGCTCCTAACTTTTTCAATCGATGTAAGCCTAAAAGCAGGGATTCATATTCCACTATGTTGTTAGAACATTGAAAGTTTAATTTGCAGTAAATGCTATATGTGTGGTTATTTTCAGTGTTGCAGATCCAGACCCCTGCACCAGCGTTAGTTCTAGTGCATGACCCGTCAAAATACATACTCCACAGAGGACTGTTTTCAGTTTTGTCCTGGTTACTGTCCTCTTCAACTCGCGTGCTTTCTGATTGTCGTTGAATATCAACACTTAGTTGGATTTGTTTCAACGCTGCAGGTTTTTCGTTGTGTTGAGGGTTGTTTTCTTGATTGTCAAGGTTTAAGAGCAATGGACGCATGACTTTTAGCTCAAAACCTATGTTTTGTTTGCTAGAGTTTACAGGTTCAGCAAACTGTTCTGACACTCCTGCGTTATCTTCTTCCTCCTCTCTATCTGTCATTAAATTAGACAAGGTCACTTGTTCACTGAAAGTTTCATCATTGAAAAGGATAAATGAATCTAGGCCTGAGTTTATAGAATAAAGGGGAGAGTTTTGTGGCCTGTCTTGACTTGTAACTGTGTATTGCATATGAGACTCCCTGTAAAGTCTTCTTTTCTGATTGAAAATAGGGATGGTCACATAGGTCATGTCCATTTGCATAGTGCCTTGTAACTTAGCCCCCCAGGACCTAGATAATAACATTCCATACTTTGGGGGCACATCAGCCACAACAATATCCATTACTAAGCATTTGGCTGGAATCTAGGCTAAGTTAATTTAGAGGTCTTTGATTAATCCTAAACATTGCACCCTGCTTGAGTCAAAGGAGTAAAGGTCTTTGTAAGGTCTGGTGATTTCTAGACCAAGGCTTTCCATCACAGCTTTAGCATTAAATTATGAGAAGCCCCAGAATCATGCATAGCGTTGTGCAAAATTTTGTCATGAACGTTTAAACTTACATAAAAGGGAGGAACAGGTCCCTCTTGATACATACCTTCAATCTTTGGACCAAAAATAAGCTCTGGCTGGTCATCGTTAAGATTGACAGTGTCCTCATTTCTTCTATATTTAAATCCTTCAAAATTTGGGTCCTATATACATGCTGGGCAACTAACTCAGTCAAGGGAACAAAGATTTTGATCTTGGAAATTTCCTGCTCCAGGCTGAAAGGAATTTGGTTCTTTGAAGAACTTGTCTCAGCCTTACTAGCTGCTAGTCTATCAGCAACATCAACTTGCTGATTTGTTCTATTTACATTTGACAAAATGGCTTTAACAGGAGTACTAGCTGAAGTGTTAGTACTACTAATGTCTGCACTCTGTTTTTCATTGTTTTGAGTGCCTTTCTCTCTACCTTTATCAGAATTTACAACTACTGTTTTGTCCTTCTGTTTGACAACTGTAGGCTTGGTTGCAGTGCTGCTTTGTGAATATTTGTCAGAGGTTCTGGTGTTGGGAGTTTATTGACTGGTTTTGCTTCTAAGGTCATATTCTTTTTGAGACTCTATGATGACATTTTCCATGTGTTGATAATAATTTTCATCATCATCTCTTTTGTCATCATAAGGTGTATAAAGACCTTGTTTTCTATCATAATGAATCTCAAAGTAATCATTATCTACCCCCAGCATGTTGATATCATATTCCTCTATTATCTCATCTGTTTCCTCAACCTCACTTAAATAGTTTTGATGAAAAGGAGGAGTGATCTATTGATCATCTTCCCTAGGTCTGTTTGGAGGTTGGTTTCTTCTAAAATTCTGATTCTGGTTCTGGTTTCTGTTTATAGGAGAAGTTTGGTTTTGACTGGCTTGTGCTCTCTCAAGGATGCTCATTTTCTTCATCATCTCCTCCATCATTCTCTCCATCTTTGAGTTGGAATTAGAAGGTGTATTTTCTTCTTTAAAGGACACTCTCTTCTCATTTTTCATTCTAACTCTCTTCTCCATCAAGTTGACTTCCACAACAAGGGCACATTTTTGCATCTTTTCAAGAGCTGCATGATCTCTCTCTCTCAACTGATAGGCCATCTCAGGGTCAAACCCTTCAGGAAACTTGTTTAAAGCTAAGCCTTGTGGAGGTTTTAGATCTGGGGAAAGTGCATTATATACACTGTTAAATCTGGTACAATAAGCTTGGACACTTTCCCAATGTTTCTATGGAGGTTCTTGTAATCAGAAAGGACTTGGAGAGGATTCTTCTTTACTTTCCATTTGTTTAAGAATGTCTGATGGAAGGCTTGGAGATCATTGATACTATGGGGGGTTAAGCCTTTAAACCATTTTCTTACTTCTCCCCCCAGACTTTGAGCAAATAATCTAAGCTTGACAGAATCATCATCAATTTCATTTCTGTCAAAGTAGTCATTCATCTTATCCACATTTTGTGATGCAGTTGTAGCATTACTAGCATCATACAATGGAATTTTGGACTGATAGTCCTGTGGAAGATTGACTAATGGTACAGGAAGGACTTACCATGCTGCCATGATATGTGGTGGAGGTGGATTTACAAGAGGTGGATTAAATAGAGGGAAAGTGGGCTAGAATGGACTGGTTTGAATAGTGGATGTAGGGAGAGTAGAAGTGGATGGACCAGGAGTAGATTGCTGAGCTGATATTGGATGAGAGACACCTAAGTTGTGAAGGAAATGTAAATTAGGAGGTGTTGTTTCTCTGCTACCAGGATGTTCACTTGTTTCAGGAGATGAAAGTGAGGATTTAGAATCTAACTGATCTAAATCATCAAGAGACCTAGTTCTAAAGGGATTTACTAAGTCAACTTGTGATTTTTGTAGAGCTGATAATAGTTGATAATTTAATCCTAGGAGACTTCCTAAGGATACTTTCTGGGTTATCAACTATCTCAGGTGGATCAAGGTCAGGATAGGCTCTAGTGTGAATCTTTCTAAGAGCCACTATGTTGTGTTTTTCAGACCCAAATAAACAAGAAAAGTTTAACCAGATATGACAGTCTTTTAAAAGGTCAACTAATCTGTTTACACAAAGTTTAATCCTACAGTCCTCTAACTGAGTTTGAATGATATTACAATGATAAGGCTTCTTGCCAGTGGAGTCTTAAGGTTTGTTCAAGATTGTGGAGTCGCCAAGTGGAAGTTTTAGCTCTTTTTCAGAGGTAAAAGGTTTTATGGTCCACTACCATGTTTATTAGATACCAATCTTAAATATTTTTGGGTTTTCTGAGTTATTTTTTAGTTGTGTGGTTTCTAAGAGTGTCATAGATCTGTTTCAAAACTTAGCTACGGTTATGAGACAAATACAGTCCACTCTTATGGCTAAGATGGTTGATTTTTCAAGGTTAGATAAAGCCTTATGAAAATCCTAGGGTTTGCCTAGATTGTCACTGATTCAAACAAGTTTCATCATGATTACCATTTCTTGGTAGTGCTTGAAAAGGTTGCTTTTTACTCACAAGGTTTTATGAAGTTTTTAAGGGAACCTAAGAGGAAAATTTGACAAGGTTCCCCAACGGAGTCGCCAGAAATGTTATTTCTGGTGGCTCAGCTGGCAAACAAAACAATTGTCATTAAATCAGGGGTTATCTAGAGTTTTAAGGTGTATTGAACTTTTATTAACTCAGAAAGATTCCCTAGCAGAGACGCCATAAATTTTGGCACCCTGTAATCAACAAGATTGGCAAAAGTCCGACTGCAAGGAGAACATCGTTTCAACCACTTTGGGATTCTAGGATCTAGCCCTCCTGAATCCAGAGAGGGATCTCTCCAATAAGTGCAAAGATGGATTTGTCTTTGAAGTTTTGGGTAATGATATTAGGCTAGTTATGAAGGTCGAGGGTTTTTTTTTGTTTTTGGATGGTTGAGCATGAATATTGTTGGAGCGGAAAGTTCTAAATGCAAAGAGTTTCAAAGGTGTGAAGTTGCAAGCAAATAGAAGAAGCTTTGGCCAAAAAGATAGATAATTACAGGTTTTAGTCCATTGGGCTATGGAGTCATAATAGGGTTTAATTGAAACAACAAGGGGCAAGAGTGGTCCATGGGGCAAGTCATCTATGTCTAAGGATCTCTTTAAAGTTTGATTTATGGAATGAAATGAAACAATAAGAAGGGGAATTTAAACAAATGAAGAACAAAGAGCAGCCTAAGATTAGGTAAGTACTTCTAAACTAGCCTGCTTTTGACATACACTTAAGAAAGACATAGTAATCTAGATCAGGTAAGTACTTCTAAACTATTTTAGCGCATTTTCAATAGAAAACATTTTAAAACAAGGAAACTTGAAGGCAAGCTGTTGGAGGAGAAACTAGCGGGCCCGGGCTCACCACAAATCCTCAGCCTCACGCTATCATGGTAACTTCAAGATAACAAAGATAACTAATAATGGCGCAAAGATGCAATGAAAGCCTTTCAAACTAGCAGATTTTAACACGACTCAAGAAAACATTGGGCAGTCTTTGGGGATAAAACGGGGCCAGGGGCTCGCCATATCTTCTTAGTCATCTCATGCCTATTTAGAAAACAACATTTAGGAATCATATTTATCATGAAGAGGGATGAGAGGCGACATTCCCTCTTGCTTGAACAATTAAATGTTCTAAATAACACCAGAACATATAGATAAATATTTTAGTCGGAAGAAAGATGCAAATATCACAGTGGTCACTCTATGCATGTTGTTCTTTATCAGAGAAGATGGATAGAGTGGAAACATAAATAAAAATAACAATTCACAATAAGAAATAACATCACCATCGACATAGACCAGGATCCAATAAATCAGCTTGTATTGATGCTCCAAACCAGTTACAGCTTTAAGTCCAATGCTTTAGTTTAGCAATCATCTACACTTCCCAGACTAACTTATCTATCACAAGTAGAGCTCCAAGAGCCAGTGAACACTATTTACAAGTAGAAGTCTCAAGCTTAATTACATTTCAAAGTTCAGCAACCAACTCAACCAACCCCTCTCTCATCTTCCCCAGTAGTATTTATAGAAGAATGAGGAGGTGAGCTCTGATAAAAGATCTCCAAAGTCAATTAATACAGACTTAATGGCTTCTCGGCCCTTGGGGTGCTCGATGAAGAATTTTACAGGTGTTCTGTTTGTATTAATGTTATTTCATTTAAGATTAAGCTCGGTGGGAGCTCTTATTGACTTTTGAGGCTCTGTGTTGTGTTAAAGTAACTCTGCTGATATTTTGTCATTAAGTTTATTTGCAGAATTAACTCTCTGGCTGCGCTGAGGCAAATATCTGATCTTGAACAATAAGTTCGGCCTCTGTTTGAATGCTTTGAGGCACAGGTGGCACTGTGGTAGCTGGGAAGAATCGATTTTCCTCAGATGTGGCGGTGGAGGCCTTCTGTCTGATAAACACTTATGATTTTCTTTTAACTGTGTCTTAATTTGGGGGATTAGGCTTTTGATAATCAATATTAGCCGTAATCCCCACAGATCTGTCTTCAATCTTCCATTCTGGTGCATTCTGTCTTCGACACTGATACTCCTTGATTTTGATTCATTTACTGTGCTCTGTTGGTGTGTAGTGTTGCGCAGGGATCGTGAGGCATCAGTGCCTTTGGAGTATTGACGAGGTGCGAAAATTTGAACCCATGGATGGCTTTCTTTTTTAAAGAATTGAAGGCCAGAGAATTAAACCCCAGCCTTCGGCCTTTCTTCAGTATATAATGGAAAATCCATATAATCACCCTTTATCAAATAACATACCCGGACTTCAAAAATTTGATAAAACCAAGCTGCATAATCATTTCGGGTCACAAAAGGTTTTTGTTGACGTCAGGGTGTTTGTGACCCGAAATTTTTATGAAAGCCACCTTATGAAACTTATCGGGTCCGTTTTGGGGCCTGTTGACGTCGGCTCAAGTGTGACCCGAAATTTTTATGAAATCTGCCTTACAAAGCTTATCGGGTCCAACTTTCATGACTATGCGAGCAACTGAAAAAGACCCGCTCCATTCCGCTGCTGCCGCGTGGATGATGACTAGGCGTTGGGACCACCGGTTCTGTGGGACCGCTGACTGCTGTCGTGGCCGTGGGGACCATGGCGACTAATTTTGGGCCGTCGATCTGCAGATCAGATTGACGGTGGAGATGTTTTGAGAAATGCGTCGTACCTTAGTTTATCCCTCGAGCTTCTTTTGAGTGCGATTACCGTCTGATGAGCCGGCCTTAGATCGGACGACGCACGTCAATATCGCGCTGAGCCCACAGTCGAATTTTAATGCGCGATGAGGGCGGTATCTCCAAACCGCTCAAGGCCACGTGTCGGCCTATGGCATTGATCACTTCCAAACAGGGAATACAACTTTCCTTTCAAAGGCAGTGCGATAAAAACTGCTCCAGTTTTGTACAGTGATTGATCGTGGGGACCACTGAGGTGATTTATTTATGGGCCGTCAACTTGCAGATCAAATCGACAGTAGGGAGTGATTTAAGCTTTGCATCGGCGGAAACCTTTTCAAACCCTGCAAAAACCAAAAATATTAATAAAAACAAAGGTTTTATGCGTCGGGATGGTTTTATATATACGAAGTGGATAGGTACTCGACTGCGGGGCCTTGGTCTATATGGAATGCAATATGATCAGGGGCTATAATATATAGGGCTAATCGACATCGTGGTTTTTGTTTAACGCACAAACAAATGCGCTCAGTGAGTTTCTCCAATGCGATAAGCACTTAGGACCTTAGCACTTGGTTCTAGCGCTGGTGCACATGGAGGGGAAATGGCTTGGATTTAATCCAAAGGGGCTTAGACCCATAGTCAAAATACTTGGTTTTTTTTTTTAGGACATTTTTAAGATGTTTAAATGGATTTTGGGTGTTTCGATATAGTTCAAAACGAGTTTTAAACTAGGTAAAAAATGATTTTCATGAATGGAAGAAGGGGAATCATGAAAACAGAGGAGTTTTATGGAGGAAAAGGGGAGAAAAAAGGAGGTTAGTTTTTCAAGTGAGGAAAGGAAAAAAAGGTGATTTTGCAGCAGTTTCTTCTCATGAAATCAGTAGATTCCAGAGTGTAAAACGGGCACAGGAGGGAAGATTTTGGACAGAGGCATGAGGCCTTCTAGAGTCTTCAAGAGATAACACTTTTTTGCAAATTTTTTTTTTCCTTGAAGGCTCCAAAAATTATTTAGCCACCTATTGGTATAATCAAATTTTATAGGTGGCTAACAGTTGCTACACTTGGGGATGGTGCCTTCTTGAAGGCATTAAGAAATTCAGACTTGCATTCTATGGGAGGTTGATCAGTGCCTCATCCATTGGGCTGCCTTTCTTTCCTTGAATGATCTTCTTTTTCTCTGAAAACATATTAGAAGCCATAAAAATAATGGATCTTTCATCAACAAGCTTTCTACCTACCCAATCCTACAAATCTATAATTTTTTCATCATTAGAGTGCGCTTGGATTGGAAAACTCTTTTACAACATTTTATTCTTTAGAAAGCAGGAAAACTAATCTATTTCTACTCCTTATTTCTCCATGGACTCATATTAAACAGTTGAGCCCATATGATTCTCTACCTAATCTACTATCTGTTGGGATTAAACTGTCCAACGGATTTTATTCAATAATTTCTAAAACGGAAATTTAAAAGCATACAAGTCAGGATTGAACAGTCTAACTTGTTGCTGATCTATGGCATAAAAAAAGAAGCTGCACATAGATATTATTTTGCAGAAAATTAAATCAAAATGGAAGGCTTAGGATCTAAAATTTCAAAGCATTTCCTTCATTTTTTATTTACAGCTCTGTTTTAACTTTTGTTTGAGCTGTTCTTTGCTTGTGCTCTGGTTCAGATTTTGAGCTGTTTAGAACCAGTTTATCTTGTTTTGAATCAGAAATTTAAAACATATGTGAGTCATTTCTTTCTTGGAAACTCAGGTTCAAGTTTTGAGCTTGTTTGAACCTTTAATTTCTAGCCTATTCTACCTACTGAAAAGCCAAGATTAAACAGTTTGGCAAATCGAATTCACTACCTTATCAGCAGAAAATTTAAAACTAGTTAGTCAAGATTAAGCTGTTTGACTAACTAGAAGTGTGTTCTTTAGGAGTGGCATTTGAGCTTGCACAATTTCAGATTTGTTTCTCTTTTTGGTATGGGGATGTACCTTTCTTGTTTTCATAATCTGCCCTCTTTTCTTTCTTTCACTGTTTTTGTATTTTCGATTTTTATAACTTTGAATGCAATGATGGGTGAAGTATTTATAATGAGAAAAAAGATAACAAGGCTTTCAGAACATAACATGGATCAAGAGAAGTAATGCTTAAGCATCCTGCCATTGACAGGACCCCCAAACAATTCTACTCCATTCAACTCTTGCAAGAAATAGGCATTATTACCAGCAGCTGAATGGATAAAGTAAGGGCCAAGCCATAAGTTGTCAAATTTTCCATGCTTGCTCTTGTCTTCCCTCCTTGAGTCCCACTTTAAAACTTTGTCCCCAATATTGAAATTGCTGGCCTTGGTTCTTCTATCAAAAAGCTTTTTAATGTTGTCCTGCTTCTGCAATGCTTTGTTATAAACTTCCTCTCTGGTTTGCTGAAGATGAATGGTCTGATTTATTCTTCTCATCATGTTATTATCTTCAGTTTGCAACTCTTGAATCAACTTCATCACTGGTACACCAAGGCTGTTTGGAAAAATTGCATTAGTACCATACACAAGCTGGAAAGGTGACATACCAATAGATTTCTTCAAAGTCAATCTGTCAGCCCAAAGTGCATGAACTAGCTTTGTGTGCCAAGAATTTTTTTTGTCCTGCAATAGTTTCTTGATTATATTCACTAAACTCTTGTTTTAGGATTCTGCAAGTTCATTACCTTGAGGGTAATAAGTCGTGGAATGCCCCAATGTTATCTGATATTTGTGACAAAATTCAACCATCTTCTTTGATCCAAATGTTGCTACATTATCAGTGATGATCTTGGTAGGACAACAAAATTTGGAGAGGATGTTAGTCTCCATAAATTTTATAATAACATAATCATTAGCTTGCCTACAAGGTATGGCTTCTATCCACTTAGTGAAATAGTCTGTGGTAGTGAGAATCCATCTATTTTGGGAAAAATATCGTGGATGGATTTCTCCTATGAAGTCAAGTCCCCACTGTTGAAAAGGGGCTTCAACAGTGATTGGATGCAGAGGCAGGGGTAGTGTTAGCCACCTGTGAAATTTGTTATACCAAAAGGTGGCTAAATCATTTTTGGAGCCATCAATGAACAAATTTTGCTGCAAAAAGTGTTGGCTCTTGAAGACTCTTGAAGGCCTCATGCCTCTATCCAAATATTCACTGCTATGCTCATTTTACACTCAGAAATCCTGTTGATTTCCAAGACAAAATACTGCTGCAAACTCCTTTTTCCCTTTCCTTTCCTCTTTCTAAACTCCCTTTCCTTTCCTCTTTCCAAACTAACCTCATTTTCACCTTTCCTTTCATCAAATCCCTTTGATAAGGTTTAAGACCCTTTATTGCCTTATCGAAACCCTCAAACTCCTTTGAAAATCATAAAAAATCTATAAAAATCACATTTTTTTATATATTATAGACTTAAGCCCCCTGGGCTAAGTATTTAACCCTTCCCCTCCATATGCTCTGGTGCTGGAACCTGGCGCTGTCCATCCAAGCGCTTATCGCATCACCCAATGACGATTAGCCCTGCATCCATTAACCCCCGGGTCATATGGCTTTCCATATAGACCATGGCCCCGCAGACGGGCGCCAAGCCGTATTGAAAATTAATATTTCGCCCCTGAAGTATAAACCTTCGTTTATATAAATTTGTCGGTTTTTATTATATCCTAAAGTTTTTCCGCCGGTGCAAAGTTCTAGTCACTCTCCACCGTCGATCTAATCTACAGATCAACGGTGCACAATCTATCGCCACGGTGGTCCCCGCCAGCCACCCACTATTGCAAAACCAAGCGGAATTCATCCCACCGCTTTTGAGAGGGAGGCAGTTTTTTCTGTTTTGCAGCGATTCCATTCAACGGCCGACACGTGGCTTTGAGCCCTTTTGAAATACCACCCTCATCGCGCATTAAAGGTCGGACATGGGCCCGGCGCAATATTGACGTCCACCGTTCGATCTGAGGTCGCTCATCGCACAGTGATCGTGCTCTGAAGATGCCCGTGCAATAACCAGGGTACGGCGCAGTGTTAGAAGCATCTCTGTCGTCGATCTGATTTGCAGTTCGACGGCCCACACTCCATCGCCCTGGTCCCCTCATCCACAGCGGCAGTGAACAGTCCCACAAGAGCCGGTGGCCCCCAGTGCCACATCAGCATCCACGTGGCGAATTTTAATTGGGGCCGATCTTCATTGTTTCCCCACACAGTCAGAAAATCCGGACCCGGGGTTTTATTCATCCTGATTTTATTAGGAGTCTGAAGTCTGAGCTCGTTTTATAAGGCTTTTATTTTTGTGATCTCCGCTGTTGAATCGCTTGGGCCGCTCTCGTCTGACGGCCCACGATCGTCCCAATTCCCAATCTTGATTTTGGCCATTTTTTTCTGAAACAAAGGTTTTAACCCGTTTCTCCATTTTGCCAAAAAATAACTCGTTTGCTTTGACTTTCCGCCTCCGATCTCGACCGTCGATTTCTGCGCGATCGATGGCTCCGATTTAATTCCTCCCCCGTTTCCTTTTGACTCCCTCTGATCAATCTCAACCGCTGGAAATGCCATCCAACAGCCATGCTCTCCCCACATGTCCTTCCTAAGCAGTAAACTTATACATGCAGGATTTTATAACATTGTTCGTATTTTGCAGGGTTCCAGTAGTTTTTTCCGCTATGTCTGAAGAAAATTCAAAGGCAGAGGGTGACGATCCTCCCGCCTTCGATTCGTCAAAGAGAATAATTCGCAGGGTTTAAAATCCACGTTTCATCGATGTTTCATGAGGCATTGATGCCACACGACCCCTGTGCAGCCCTGCACACCAACAAAACATAGTGAATCAGGCACAAATCAAAGAGTATCAGTGTCGAAAGACAAAAATATACTAGAATAGAAGATTCAAGACAGATATGTGGGGATTACGTCTAAGATGGTTTATCAAAAGCCTAATCCCCAATTAAAACACAGTTTAAAGGTAAATCATAAAGGTTCATCAGACAGAATGCCTCCACCGCCACATCTGAGGAAAATTGACTCCTCCCAGCTACCATAGTGCCACCTGTGCCTAAAAGCATTCAATCACAGGCCGAAGTTATTAATCAGGATCAGATATTTGCCTTAGCGTAGCCAGAGAAGTTAATTCTGCAAATAAACTTAATGACAAAATATCAGCAAAGTTACTTTAACACAACACAGAGCCTCAAAAGTCAAGAAGAACTCCCACCGAGCTTAAATATTAATGTAAATAATTTAATACAGAAGCACCTATGTAAGTTTCTTCATCAAGCCCCCTAAGGGCCAAGGAAGCATTAAGTCTGTATTAATTATCTTTGGAGATCTTTTATCAGATCTCACCTCCTCATCCTTCTATAAATACTACTGTAGAAGATGAGAGAGGGGTTGGTTGATTTGGCTACTAAACATTGAAATGTAATTGAGCTTGAGACTTCTACTTGTAAATAGTGTTCACTGGTCCTTGAAGCTTTGCTTGTGATAGATAAGTTAGGCTAAGATGAGTAGATGATTGCTAAAATAAAGCATTGGACTTAAAGCTGTAACTGGTTTGGAGCATCAATACAAGCTGATTTATGAGATCCTGGTCTATGTTGACGGTGATGTTTTTCTCATTGTAACTTGTTATTTTGTTTCTGTTTTCACTGTGTTCATCTTCTCTTATAAAGAACAACATGCATAGAGTTAGGACCTACTATATACCAGTATCCTTCTCTGACTAAAAATATTTATCTGAATGTTTTCTTCCAAGCTGTGTTATTTGGGAATGATTTAATTCAGTTTAAGCATAGGAATGCTGGCGTTCCCTCGTCCTGTTGTCTTAGCTGAATATTATTCTTAAATGTTATGTTCAGTATTAGTTAAGTAGAGATGAACTAAGGAAGATATGGTGTGCCCTGGTCCTAGTTTGATCCTCAAAGACTGTCTGAATGTTTCCCTTGGAATGTGTTGAAAGATGGCTAGTTTAGAAGTACTTACCAGATCTTAGACCATCCTTTGTTATCATTTGTGTTTCCTTTGTTTTTATATGTTTTCTATTGAAAGTGTATCAAAGGCTGGCTAGTTTAAAAGTACTTACCAGATCCTTGTTTGCTTTTATGTCTTTCTTAAGTGTATGTCAAAAGATGGCTAGTTTAAAAGTACTTACCAGATCTTAGGCTACTCTTTGTTCTTCATCTGTTTAATTCCCCTTCTTGTTGTATCATTTCATTCCATAAATATAACTTTAAAGATATCCTTAGACATAGATGACTTTCCCCATGGACCACTCTTGCCTCTTGCTGTTTCAATTAAACCCTATTATGACTCCATAGCCCAATGGACTAAAACCTGCAATTATCTATCTTCCTGGCCAAAGCTTACTCTGATTTCCTGCAACTTCTCATCTTTGAAACTCTTTGCATTTAGAACTTTCCACCTCAAATATTAATCATGCTCAACCATCCAAAAAACAAAACAAACCCTTGGCCTTCATAACTAGCCTAATATCATTACCCAAAACTTCAAAGACAAATCCATCTTTGCACTTATTGGAGAGATCCCTCTCCGTATTCAGGAGGGCTAGATCCTAGAATCCCAAAGTGGTTGAAAAGATGTTTCTCCCTGCGGTCGGAATTTTTCCAATCTTGTTGATTACAGGGAGCTAACATTTCTGGCGACTCCGTTGGGGAACTGAGCCGAATTTTCGTCTTAGTTTCCTTTAGAAATTTCATAAAAACTTGTAAGTAAAAAGCAGCCTTTTCAAGCACTACCAAGAAATGGAAATCATGATGAAACTTGTTTGAATCAGTGACAAACTAGGCAAGCCCTAGGGTTCTCACAAGAGTTTATCTAACCTTGAAAGATCAACTAGAGCTAGCTTAGCCATAAGATTACATTGTCTTTGTCTCATAACCATAGCTAAGTTTTGAAATAGAGTTAGGATATTCTTAGAAACCACATAACTGAAAAATAACTCAGAAAAACACCAAAAAATATTCTAGATTGGTATCCAATAAACTTGGTGGTGGACCATAAAACCTTTTACCTCCTTAGGAGCTAAAAAATTCCACTTGGCGGCTCCACAATCCTAAACAGACCTTAAGACTCCACTGGGAAGAACCCTTCTCATCAGAATATCATTCAAACTCAGTCAGAGGACTGTAGGATTAAAATTTGTGTAAACAGATTAGTTGACCTTATAAAGACTGTCATACCTGGTTGAACTTCTCTTGTTTATTTGGGTCTGAAAAACACAACATAGTGGCTCCTAGAAAGATTCACACTAGAGCCTATCCTGACCCTGATCCACCTGAGATAGTTGATAACCCAAAAAGTATCCTTAGGAAGTCTCCTAGGATTAAATGATCAACCGTTTTCAGATCACCTATGAGAGCTAATTCAGTCCCCGAAAATCTTTCAGCTCTACAACAATCACAAGTTGACTTAGTAAATACTTTTAGAACTAGGTCTCTTGATGATTTAGATCAGTTAGTTTCTGAGTCTTCACTTTCATCTCCTGAAACAAGTGAACATCCTGGTAGCAGAGAAACAACACCTCCTGATTTACATTTCCTTCACAAATTAGGTGTCTCTCATCCAAGATCAGCTCAGAAATATACTCCTGGTCCATCCACTTATGCTCACCCTACATCCACTGTTCAAACCACTCCATTCCAGCCCACTTTCCCTCTTGTTAATCCACCTCTTGTGAATCCACCCCCACTACATATCATGGTAGCATGGTATGCTCCCTTAGTCCTTCCTGTACCATTAGTCAATCTCCCACAGGACTATCAGCCCAAAATTCCATTATATGATGCTATTAATGCTACAACTACATCACAACATGTGGATAAGATGAATGACTACTTTGACAGAAATGAAATTGATGATGATTCTGTCAAGCTTAGATTATTTGCTCAAAGTCTAGGGGGAGAAGTAAGAAAATGGTTTAAAGGTTTAACCCCTCATAGTATCAATAATCTCCAAGCCTTCCATCAAACATTCTTAAACAAATGGGAATTAAATAAGAATCCCCTCCAAGTCCTTTCCGATTACAAGAAACTCCATAGAAACACTGGGGAAAGTGTGCAGGCTTATTGCACTAGATTTAACAGTGTGTATAATGCCCTTTCTCCATATCTAAAACCTCCACAAGGCTCAGCTTTAAAATTTTCTTGAAGGGTTTGACCCTGAAATGTCCTATCAGCCGAGAGAGAGAGATCCTGCAACTCTTGAGGAGATGAAAAAGGGCGCCCTTGCTGTGGAAGTAAATTTAATGGAGAAGAGAGCAAGAATGAAAAATGAGAAGAGAGTGTCCTTTAGAGAGGAAAACATACCTTATACTTCCAACTCAAAGATGGAGAGAATGATGGAGGAGATGATGAAGAAAATGACCATCCTTGAGAGAGCACAAGCCAGTCAAAGCCAAACTGCTCCTCAAAACAGAAACCAGAACCGAAATCAGAATTTTAGAAGGAACCAACCTCCAAATAGACCTAGGGAAGACGATCAATAGATCACTCCTCCCTTTCATCAAAACTACGTAAGTAAGGTTGAAGAATCAGATGAGATGACAGAGGAAGATGATATCAACATGCTGGGGGTAGATAATGATGACTTTGAGATTCATTATGATAGCAAACAAGGTCTTTATACACTTTATGATGAAAAAAGAAATGATGATGAAACTTATTATCAAGACATGGGAAATTTCGTCATAGAGTCTCAAAGAGAATATGACCTTAGAAGCGAAACCAATCAACAAACCCCCGACAAAAAAACCTCTGATAAATCTTCACAAAATAGCACTACAACCAAGCCCAAAGTTGTTAAACAAAAGGACAAAACAGTGGCTGTAAATTCTGATAATGGTAAATAGAAAGGCACTCAAAACACTGAAAAACAGAGTGCAGAAATTAGTAGTACTAACATCTCAGCTAGTAATCCTGTTAAAACCATTTTTTCAAATGAAAATAGGACAAATCAACAAGCTGATATTGCTGATAGAGTGACAGCTAATAAGGATGAGACAACACTTTAAAGAACCAAATTCCTTTCAGCCTAGAGCAGGAAATTTCAAAGATCAAAATCTCTGTTCCCTTGACTGAGTTAGCTGCCCAGAATGTATATAGAACCCAAATTTTGAAGGCTTTAAACATTGAAGATAATAATGACACAGTCAATCTTAAAGATGACCAACCAGAGCTTATTCTTGGTCCTAATATTGAAGGAATGTATCAAGAGGGAGCTGTTCCTCCCTTTTATGTGAGTTTAAATGTTCATGATAAAATTTTGCATAACGCTATGCATGATTCCGAGGCTTCTCATAATTTAATGCCTAAAGCTGTGATGGAGAGCCTTGGTGTAGAAATCACCAGACCGTATAAAGACCTGTACTCCTTTGATTCCAACAAAGTAAAATGTTTAGGATTAATCAAAGAACTCTGTGTTAACTTAGCCCAGATTCCAGCCAAATGCTTAGTAATGGATATTGTTGTGGTTGATGTGCCCCCAAAGTATGGAATGTTATTATCTAGGTATTGGGGGGCTAAGTTACAAGGGACTATGCAAATGGACATGACCTATGCGACTATCCCTGTTTTCAATCAGACTAGAAGACTTTACAGGGAGTCCCATATGCAATACACAGTTACAAGCCAAGAAAAACCAGAGAACTCCCCCCTTTATTCTGTAGACACAGGCCTAGATTCATTTATCCTTTTCAATGATGAAAATTTTAGTGAACAAGTGACCTTGTCTGATTTAATGACAGATAGAAAGGAGGAAGAAGACAACGCAGGAGTGTCAAAACAGTTTGCTGCATTTGAAAACTCTAGAAAACAAAACACAGGTCTTGAGCTACAAGTCATTTGTCCATTGCTCTTAAACCTTGAAAATCAAGAAAACAACCCTCAACACAACAAAAAACCTGAGGATTTGAAACAGTTGCAACTAAATGCTGATATTCCACAACAATCAAAAGGCACGTTAGTTGAAGAGGATAGTGACCAAGATGAAGCCGAAAATAGTCCTCTGTGGAGTATGTATTTTGACGGATCCTGCACTAGGAACAATGCTGGTGCAGGTGTCTGGATTTACAACACTGAAAACAACCACACAGAAAGCATTTTCTGCAAATTAAAATTTCAGTGTTCCAACAACATAGCGGAATATGAATCCCTGCTTTTAGACTTACATCTATTGAAAAAGTTAGGAGCCATAAGAATCAATGTATATGGGGATTCAGAGTTAGTCATTAGGCAAGTCAATGGGGAGTATAACGAAAATCATCCCAGACTTAGGGCCTACCGAAACGATTTCATGGACCTTTTGAAAACGTTCGAAGAGTCCAAACTGATTTTTGTCCCAAGAAAAAGAAATATTGTGGCCCACAATTTAGCCTTTGTAGCTAGAACATGCTTAACGCCACATAACACCAAATATTGCACAACTCAGATAAAATTTAGACCAACCGTGCCTGATAATGAAAAGTATTGGCAGGTGTTTGATGGAGACAAACAAATAGAAGACTTCATGCAATTCAGAAATGAATTCGAACTACACAGTTCGGACTCAGATTATGAAACAGACTGCAGTGAAGAAAATTTTCTTGGGAAAGAAGAGCCATCTCCTGAGCTTGTCAATATTGATCTACTATCTAGCAAACTTGAAAACAAAACAGAATTGAATGCAGAGTTAGAAACATAGGAGTTAGAAACTTTGCACTCTAAAGATGAAAGTTTGCCAAGCGGTCTGGCACCTCTAGAAGAGTTGTTTGATTTTAACGATGTGGCCAAGAAGCCAAAGCTGGAACCTGTAGAGACTGAAGTGGAAGAGTGCAATATAGGCAATGAACTTAAACCGAAAATGATTAAACTGTCTAAAACTTTACCAGCTCACATTAAACTCAAATACATAGAGCTGTTTAAAGAATTTTTTGATGTTTTTGCGTGGAGTTACGAAGATCTTAAATCCTATGACACTGAAATAATACAGCACAAAATTCCCCTCAAAGAAAACCAAAAACATTTCAAACAGAAATTGAGCAGAATAAACCCTGTTCAATTGCCTTTGGTTCATAAGGAGATCATGAAAATGTACGATGCTGGTATTATTGTCCCTATTAGGTATTCTAAGTGGGTGTCTAATCTGGTGTCGGTTAGGAAGAAAACTGGAGAGATCAGGCTTTGTATAGACTTTAGAGACTTGAACAAATATTCATTGAAAGATAACTACCCTTTACCTAAGATGGATCATATTTTACAAAGGGTGGTAGGGTCTAGAAGAATTTCTTTGCTTGATGGCTACTCAGGGTACAATAAGATCTTGGTTCACCCTGCTGATCAATTAAAGACAACCTTTACTACACCATGGGGCACTTTCATGTATGTGAAAATTCCCATTGGTCTAATGAATGCTGGAGCAACCTTTCAGAGAGCCATGGACATAGCATTCTCAGAAGAACTAAGCTACTTCATCATTATATACCTTGATGATGTCACCGTGTTTTCAAAAACATATGAAGAGCACTTATAACACTTAAGAAAAGTTTTCAAGAAATGCAGAAAGTTTGGGATATCTTTGAACCCTAAGAAGACACTATTCGGTTTCCAAGAAGGTAAACTTCTTGGGCACATTATTTCAGAAGAGGGTATTAAAATAGATCCCAAAAGGATTGAGGCCATATTGCAAATATCTCATCCTCAAAACACCAAGGAGTTGCAATATTTCATTGGAAAGATTAACTTTTTGATAAGGTTCATCCCCAACATGGCTGAGCTCCTTAGGAATATAACAAACATGTTGAAGAAGGAGCAAGGGGTAAAATGGACCTTGGAAGCAAAGGAGTCCTTTGAGCTGGTGAAACAAGCGTTAACCAGAACACCGGTTCTAATAAGTCCTGATTTTTCAAAAGATTTTATATTTTTTCGTTTGCATCAGAACATACCATAGCTGCTGTCCTTTTATAGAAAAATCCACAGGGACAAGAGCAGCCTATTTCATTCTTTAGCAAGGCATTGAGGGAAGCCCCTCTGAATTATAACATTATGGAGAAGTAAGCTTTTGCTCTGGTTAAAGCTTTGAAAGACTTCAGAATATACATCCTTCACTCACACATCATTACCTTTGTCCCAAATTCAGTTGTGAAAGACATTCTAACACAGGACCCAGATGGTAAGAGAGGTAAGTGGATTGCTATTATTCTTGAATATGATTTAGAGATAAAACCCACTAAACTCATCAAAGGCCAAGGTCTAGCTAGATTAATGGCTGAATCCAATTTTGAAGTTCTTGATATTAATATGATTGATGCTTTGGATGATCAAGAGGAAATCTCAACTCCCATTGTTGAAAACCATTTTATGAATTCCTCTTGGTACGCTGATATAATTTATGTTTTTCTTAATTTGAATACACCTCCTGGTTTGACAAAAACAAAGGCAAGGTTTTTAAAATTGGAAGTTGTAAACTATTGCATTATAGATAAATGTATTTATTGGAAAAATGCAAGTGGTGTATTGCTTAAATGTTTGCCTGAGTTTGATGCAGAGAAGGTTAAGCATGAGTTTCATGAAGGAGAATGTGGAGGTCATTTGTACTGGAAGACAACAGCCAACAAAATTTTGAGGGCTAGTTTCTATTGGCCTACTCTTTTCCATGATGTGCACAAGATGATCATAGCCTGTCATAAATGTCAAATTTTTGAAGGCAAAAGAAAACTGTTACCCCTACCTCTGCATCCAATCACTGTTGAAGCCCCTTTTCAATAGTGGGGACTTGACTTCATAGGGGAAATCCATCCACTACCACAGACTATTTCACTAAGTGGATAGAAGCCATACCTTGTAGGCAGGCCAATGATTCTATTATTATAAAATTTATGGAGACTAACATTCTCTCCAGATTTGGCTGTCCTACCAAGATCATCACTTATAATGCAACGGCATTTGGATTAAAGAAGATGGTTGAGTTTTGTCACAGATATCAGATAACATTGGGGCATTCCATGGCCTATTACCCTCAAGGCAATGGACTTGCAGAATCCTCAAACAAAAGTTTAGTGAACATAATCAAGAAACTATTGGAAGACAACAAAAAGTCTTAGCACACAAAGCTAGTTCATGCACTTTGGGCTGACAGATTGACTTTGAAGAAATCTATTGGTATGTCACCTTTCCAGCTTATGTATGGTACTGATGCAATATTTCCAACCAGCCTTGGTGTACCAGTTATGAAGTTGATTCAAGAGTTGCAAACTGAAGATAATGACATGTTCAGAAGGATAAATCAAACGATTCATCTTCAACAAACCAGGGAGGAAGTTTATAACAAAGCATTGCAAAAGCAGGATAGCATTAAAAAGCTTTTTGATAGAAGAACAAAGGCCAGCAATTTCAATATTGGGGACAAAGTTTTAAAGTGGGACTCAATGAGGGAAGACAAGGGCAAGCACGGGAAATTTGACAACTTATGGCTTGGCCCTTACTCTATTCATTCAGTTGCTGGTAACAATGCATTTTTCTTGCAGGAATTGAATGGAGCAGAATTGTTTGGGGGTCTTGTCAATCGCAAGATGCTTAAGCATTACTTCTCTTGATCCATGTTATGTTCTGAAACCCTTTTTATATTTTTTCTCATTATAAATACTCCACCCATCATTGCATTCAAAGTTATAAAAAATCAAAAATACAAAAACAAAGAAAAGAAAGAAAAGAGGGCAGATTGTGAAAACAAGAAAGGTATAGCCCCATACCAAAAAAGAGAAACAAATCTGAAAGTGTGCAAGCTCAAATGCCACTCCTGAAGAACACACTTCTAGTTAGTCAAACAACTTAATCTTGACTAATTAGCTTTAAATTTTCTGCTGATAGGATAGTGAATTCGATCTGCCAAACTATTTAATCTTGGCTTATCAGTAGAATAGTTTAGGATAGAAATCAAAGCTTCAAACATGCTCAAAATATGAACCTAGAGTTTCAAAGAGAAAATGACTCAAATTTGTTTCAAATTTTGAGTCAAGAAAGATGTAAGTCTGGTTCTAATCAGCTCAAAATCTGAACCAGTTAGCAAAGGAAAGATAGCTCAAGCAAGAGTCAAAACAGAGCTGTAGAAAGGGTGAAGGAAATGCTTTGAAATCTCAGATCTCAAGCCTTCCATTTTGTTTTAAATTTTGTACAAAAAAAAAAAATGTCTATGTGCAACTTTTTTTTATGCCATAGACCAACATCAAGTTAGACTGTTCAATCCTGACTTGAATTCTTTTAAATTTCTGTTGTAGAAATTAGAGAATAAAAGTCTGTTGGACAGTTTAATCCCAACATATAATATATTAGGTAGAGAATCATATGGAATCAACTGTTTAATCTGAGTCCATGGAGAAATAAGGAGTAGAAATAGATTAGATTTCCTGCTTCCAAAAGAATAAAATCTTGTGAAAGAGTTTGCCAATCCAAGTGCACTCTAAATAAGAGAAAATATTAGATCAGTAGGATTGGGTAGGTAGGTAGGTTGTATTGATGAAGATCCATTGTTTTTATGGCTGCTAATATGTTTTCAAAGCAAAGCAAGATCATCCACAGAAAGAAGGTAGCCCAATGGATGAGGCAGCTAATCAGCCTCCCGAAGAAAGCAAGTCTGAAATTCTTGATGCCTTCAAGAAGGCACCATCCCCAAGTCGAGCCACTGTTAGCCACCTGTGAAATTTGTTATACCAAAAGGTGGCTAAATCATTTTTGGAGCCATCAATGAACAAATTTTGCTGCAAAAAGTGTTGGCTCTTGAAGACTCTTGAAGGCCTCATGCCTCTATCCAAATATTCACTGCTATGCTCATTTTACACTCAGAAATCCTGTTGATTTCCAAGACAAAATACTGCTGCAAACTCCTTTTTCCCTTTCCTTTCCTCTTTCTAAACTCCCTTTCCTTTCCTCTTTCCAAACTAACCTCATTTTCACCTTTCCTTTCATCAAATCCCTTTGATAAGGTTTAAGACCCTTTATTGCCTTATCGAAACCCTCAAACTCCTTTGAAAATCATAAAAAATCTATAAAAATCACATTTTTTTATATATTATAGACTTAAGCCCCCTGGGCTAAGTATTTAACCCTTCCCCTCCATATGCTCTGGTGCTGGAACCTGGCGCTGTCCATCCAAGCGCTTATCGCATCACCCAATGACGATTAGCCCTGCATCCATTAACCCCCGGGTCATATGGCTTTCCATATAGACCATGGCCCCGCAGACGGGCGCCAAGCCGTATTGAAAATTAATATTTCGCCCCTGAAGTATAAACCTTCGTTTATATAAATTTGTCGGTTTTTATTATATCCTAAAGTTTTTCCGCCGGTGCAAAGTTCTAGTCACTCTCCACCGTCGATCTAATCTACAGATCAACGGTGCACAATCTATCGCCACGGTGGTCCCCGCCAGCCACCCACTATTGCAAAACCAAGCGGAATTCATCCCACCGCTTTTGAGAGGGAGGCAGTTTTTTCTGTTTTGCAGCGATTCCATTCAACGGCCGACACGTGGCTTTGAGCCCTTTTGAAATACCACCCTCATCGCGCATTAAAGGTCGGACATGGGCCCGGCGCAATATTGACGTCCACCGTTCGATCTGAGGTCGCTCATCGCACAGTGATCGTGCTCTGAAGATGCCCGTGCAATAACCAGGGTACGGCGCAGTGTTAGAAGCATCTCTGTCGTCGATCTGATTTGCAGTTCGACGGCCCACACTCCATCGCCCTGGTCCCCTCATCCACAGCGGCAGTGAACAGTCCCACAAGAGCCGGTGGCCCCCAGTGCCACATCAGCATCCACGTGGCGAATTTTAATTGGGGCCGATCTTCATTGTTTCCCCACACAGTCAGAAAATCCGGACCCGGGGTTTTATTCATCCTGATTTTATTAGGAGTCTGAAGTCTGAGCTCGTTTTATAAGGCTTTTATTTTTGTGATCTCCGCTGTTGAATCGCTTGGGCCGCTCTCGTCTGACGGCCCACGATCGTCCCGATTCCCAATCTTGATTTTTGGCCATTTTTCACTGAAACAAATATTTTAACCCATTTCTCCATTTTGCCAAAAAATAACTCGTTTGCTTTGACTTTCCGCCTCCGATCCCGACCATCGATCTCTGCGCGATCGACAGCTCCGATTTAATTCCTCCCCCATTTCCTTTTGACTCCCTCTGATCAATCTCAACCGCTGGATGATGCCATCCAACGACCATGCTCTCCCCACATGTCCTTCCTAAGCAATAAACCTATACATGCAGGATTTTATAGTTCATATTTTTGCAGGGTTCCAGTGGTTTTTTCCACTATGTCTGAAGAAAATTCAAAGGCAGAGGGTGACGATCCTCCCGCCTTCGATTCATCAAAGAGAATCATTCACAGGGCTTAAACTCGACGTTTCATTGGTGTTTCATGAGGCATTGATGCCACATGACCCCTGCGCAGCCCTGCACACCAGCAAAACACAATGAATCAGGCACAAATCAAAGAGTATCAGTGTCGAAAGAAAAAAATATACCAGAATAGAAGATTGAAGAAAAATATGTGGGGATTACGTCTAAGATGGTTTATCAAAATCCTAATCCCCAATTAAAACACAGTTTAAAGGTAAATCATAAAGTTTCATCAAACAAAAATCCTCCACCGCCACATCTGAGGAAAATTGACTCCTCCCAGCTACCATAGTGCCACCTGTGCCTCAAAGCATTCAATCAGAGGCCGAAGTTATTAATCAAGATCAGATATTTTCCTCAGCGTAGCCAGAGAAGTTAATTCTACAAATAAACTTAATGACAAAATATCAACAAAGTTACTTTAACACAACACAGAGCCTCAAAAGTCAAGAAGAACTCCCACCGAGCTTAAATCTTAATGTAATTCATTTAATACAGAAGACACCTATGTAAGTTTCTTCATCAAGCCCCCCAAGGGCCGAGGAACCATTAAGTCTGTATTAATTGTCTTTGGAGATCTTTTATCAGATGTCACCTCCTCATCCTTCTATAAATACTACTGTAGAAGATGAGAGAGGGGTTGGTTGATTTGGCTACTGAACATTGAAATGTAATTGAGCTTGAGACTTCTACTTGTAAATAGTGTTCACTGGCCGTTGGAGCTTTGCTTGTGATAGATAAGTTAGGCTGAGATGAGTAGATGATTGCTAAACTAAAGCATTGGACTTAAAGCTATAACTGGTTTGGAGCATCAATACAAGCTGATTTATGGGATCCTGGTCTATGTTGACGGTGATGTTTTTCTCATTGTAACTTGTTATTTTGTTTCTGTTTTCACTGTGTTCATCTTATCTTATAAAGAACAACATGCATAGAGTTAGGACCTACTGTATACCAGTACCCTTCTCTGACTGAAAATCTTTATCTGAATGTTTTCTTCCAAGCTGTGTTATTTGGGAATGATTCAATTCAGTTTAAGCATAGGAATGCTGGCGTTCCCTTGCCCTGTTGTCTTAGCTGAATATTATTCTTAAATGTTATGTTCAGTATTAGTTAAGTAGAGATGAACTAAGGAAGATATGGTGTGCCCTGGTCCTAGTTTTATCCCCAAAGATTGTCTGAATGTTTCCCTTGGAATGTGTTGAAAGCTGGCTAGTTTAGAAGTACTTACCAGATCTTAGACCATTCTTTGTTATCATTTGTGTTTCCTTTGTTTTTATATATTTTCTATTGAAATTGTATCAAAGGCTGGCTAGTTTAAAAGTACTTACCAGATCCTAGTTTGCTTTTATGTATTTCTTAAGTGTATGTCAAAAGCTGGCTAGTTTAAAAGTACTTACCAGATCTTAGGCTACTCTTTGTTCTTCATCTGTTTAATTCCCCTTCTTGTTGTATCATTTCATTCCATAAATAAAACTTTAAAGAGATCCTTAGACATAGATGACTTACCCCATGGACCACTCTTTCCTCTTGCTGTTTCAATTAAACCTTATTATGACTCCATAGCCCAATGGACTAAAACCTGCAATTATCTATCTTCCTGGCCAAAGATTACTCTGATTGCTTGCAACTTCTCACCTTTGAAACTCTTTGCATTTAGAACTTTCCACCTCAAACAGTAATCATGCTCAACCATCCAAAAAACAAAACAAACCCTTGGCCTTCATAACTAGCCTAATATCATTACCCAAAACTTCAAAGCCAAATCCATCTTTGCACTTATTGGAGAGATCCCTCTCCAGATTTAGGAGGGCCAAATCCTAGAATCCCAAAGTGGTTGAAATGATGTTTCTCCCTGTGGTCAGAATTTTGCCAATCTTGCTGATTACAGGGAGCTAATAGGTAGCAGTTGTCTTTTGCCTTCAAAAATTTGACATTTATGACAGGAAATGATCATCTTGTGTATATCAGGAAAAAGAGTAGGCCAATAGAAACCAGCCCTCAAAATTTTGTTGGTTGTTGTCTTCCAGTAGAAATGACCTCCACACTCTCCTTCATGGAACTCGTGCTTAACCTTCTCTACATCATAATCAGGCAAAAATTTAAGAAATACACCACTTGAATTTTTCCAATAAAGACATATATCTATAATGCAATAGTTTACAGCTTTTAACTTTAGAAACCTTGCCTTTGTTTTTGTGAAACCAGGAGGTGTATTTAAATTAATCAAAACATAAATAATATCAACATACCAAGAGGAATTCATAAAATGGTCTTCAACAATGGGAGTGGAGATTTCCTCTTGTTCATCCAAAGCCTTAATCATATTAATATCAAGAACCTCAAAATTGGATTCAACCATTAATCTAGCTAGACCTTGGCCTTTGATGAGTTTAGTGGGTTTTATCTCTAAATCATATTCAGGGATAACAACAATCCACTTACCTCTCTTACCATCTGGGTCTTGTGTTAGAATTTCTTTAACAATTGAGTTTGGGACAAAGGCAATGATGTGTGAGTGAAGGATGTACACTCTGAAGTCTTTCAAAGCTTTAACCAAAGAAAAAGCTTGCTTTTCCATAATGTTATACTTCAAAGGAGTATCTCTCAAAGCCTTGCTAAAGAATGCAATAGGCTGCTCTTATCCTTGTGGATTTTTCTGTAAAAGGACAACAGCTATGGTATGTTCTGATGCAAATGAAAAAATATAAAAATCTTTCGAAAAATCAGGACTTATTAGTTCCGGTGTTTTGGTTAATGCTTGTTTCACCAGTTCAAAGGAATTCTTTGCTTCCAAGGTCCAATTTACCCCTTTCTCCTTCTTTAACATGTTTTTGATATTTATAAGAAGCTCAGCCAAGTTGGGGATGAACCTTCTGAAAAAGTTAATCTTTCCAATGAAAGATTGCAACTCCTTGATGTTCCGAGGATGAGAGATTTGCAATATGGCCTCAATCCTCTTGGGATCTATCTTAATACCCTCCTCTGAAATGATGTGCCCAAGAATTTTACCTTCTTGGAGCCAAAATAGTGTTTTCTTAGGGTTTAAAGATATCCCAAACTTTCTGCATTTCTCGAAAACTGTTCTTAAATGTGCTAAGTGCTCTTCATCTGTTTTTTAAAACACAATGACATCGTCAAGGTATATAATTATGAAGTAGCCCAGTTCCTCCGAGAATGCTATGTCCATGGCTCTCTGAAAAGTTGCTCCAGCTTTCATTAGACCAAAGGGAATTTTCACATACATGAAAGTGCCCCATGGTGTAGTAAAGACTGTCTTTAATTGATCGGCAGGGTGAACTAAGATCTGATTGTACCCTAAGTGGCAATCAAGCAAAGAAATTCTTCTAGACCCTACCACCCTTTGTAAAATATGATCCATCTTAGGTAAAGGGTAGTTGTCCTTTAATGAAGCTTTGTTTAAGTCTCTAAAGTCTATAAAAAGCCTGATATCTCCAGTTTTCTTCCTAACAGACACCAGATTAGACACCCACTTAGAATATCTAATAGGGACAATAATACTAGCGTCATACATTTTCCTGATTTCCTTCTCAACCAGAGGTAGCTGAATGGGGTTTATTCTGTGCAGTTTCTGTTTGAATGGTTTTTGGTTTTCCTTGAGAGGGATTTTGTGCTGTATTATTTCAGTGTCATAGGATTTAAGATCTTCGTAACTCCACACAAAAACATCAGAAAATTCTTTAAACATCTCTATGTATTTGAGTTTAATGTGAGCTGGTAAAGTTTTAGACAGTTTAATCATTTTTAGTTTTTCCTCACTGCCTATATTGCACTCTTCCACTTCAGTCTCTACAGGTTCCAATTTTGGCTTCCTGGCCACATCGTTAAAATCAAACAACTCTTCTAAAGGTGTTAGACCGCTTGGAAAACTTTCATCTTTAGAGTGTAGAGTTTCTAACTCCTCTGTTTCTAACTCTGCATTCAATTCAGTTTTGTTTTTAAATTTTCTAGTCAAAAGATTAATATTGACAAGCTCAGGAGACGGCTCTTCTTCACCAAGAAATTTTTCTTCACTGCAATCTGTTTCATAATATGAGTCCGAAATGTGTAGTTCGAATTTATTTCTGAATTGCATGAAGTCTTCTATTTGTTTGTCTCTGTCAAACACCTGCCAATACTTTTCATTATCAGGCACGGATGGTCTAAATTTTATCTGAGTTGTGCAGTCTTTGGTTTCATATGGCATTAAGCATGTTCTAGCTGCAAAGGCTAAATTGTAGGTGGCAATATTTCTCTTTCGTGGGACAAAAACCAGTTTGGACTCCTAGAACGTTTTTAAAAGGTCCATGACATCGTTTCGGTAGGCCCTAAGTCTAGGATGATTTGCGTTATGCTCCCCATTGACTTGCCTAATGACTAATTCTGAATCCCCATACACATTTATTCTTTTAGCTCCTAACTTTTTCAATCGATGTAAGCCTAAAAGCAGGGATTCATATTCCGCTATGTTGTTAGAACACTGAAAGTTTAATTTACAGGAAATTCTTTCTGTGTGGTTATTTTCAGTGTTGCAGATCCAGACCCCTGCACCAACGTTAATTCTAGTGCATGACCCATCAAAATACATACTCCACAGAGGAATGTTTTCGATTTCGTCCTAGTTACTGTCCTCTTCAACTAGCGTGCTTTCTGATTGTTGTTGAATATCAACACTTAGTTGGATTTGTTTCAACTTCGGAGGTTTTTCGTTGTGTTGAGGGTTGTTTTCTTGATTGTCAAGGCTGAAGAAAAATGGACGCATGACTTGTAGCTCAAGACCTGTGTTTTGTTTGATAGAGTTTACAGGTTCAACAAAATGTTCTGACACTCCTACGTTATCTTCTTCCTCCTCTCTATCTGTCATTAAATCAGACAAGGTCACTTGTTCACTGAAATTTTCATCATTGAAAAGGATAAATGAATCTAGGCCTGAGTTCGCAGAATAAAGGGGAGAGTTTTGTGGTCTGTCTTGACTTGTAACTGTGTATTGCATATGAGAATCCCTGTAAAGTCTTCTTGTTTGATTGAAAATAGGGATGGTCGCATAGGTCATGTCCATTTGCATAGTCCCTTGTAACTTAGCCCACCAGAACCTAGATAATAATGTTCCATACTTTGGGGGCACATCAGCCACAAAAATATCCATTACTAAGCATTTGGCTGGAATCTAGGCTAAGTTAACGCAAAGGTCTTTGATTAATCCTAAACATTGCACCCTGCTTGAGTCAAAGGAATAAATTTCTTTGTAAGGTCTGGTGATTTCTAGACCAAGGATTTCCATCACAGCTTTAGGCATTAAATTATGAGAAGCCCTAGAATCATGCATAGCGTAGTGCAAAATTTTGTCATGAACATTTAAACTTACATAAAAGGGAGGAACAGGTCCCTCTTGATACATACCTTCAATCTTTGGACCAATAATAAGCTCTGGCTGGTCATCTTTAAGATTGACAATGTCCTCATTTTCTTCTATATTTAAATCCTTCAAAATTTGGGTCCTATATACATGCTGGGCAGCTAACTTAGTCAAGGGAACAAAGATTTTGATCTTGGAAATTTCCTGTTCCAGGCTTAAAGGAATTTGGTTCTTTGAAGAACTTGTCTCAGCCTTACTAGCTGCTAGTCTATCAGCAACATCAGCTTGCTGATTTATTCTATTTACATTTGACAAAATGGCTTTAACAGGAGTACTAGCTGAAGTGTTAGTACTACTAATGTCTGCACTCTGTTTTTCATTGTTTTGAGTGCCTTTCTCTTTACCATTATCAGAATTCACAGCTACTGTTTTTTCCTTTTGTTTGACAACTTTAGGCTTGGTTGCAGTGTTGTTTTGTGAAGATTTGTCAGAGGTTTTGGTGTTGGGAGTTTGTTGACTAGTTTTGCTTCTAAGGTCATATTCTCTTTGAGACTCTATGATGACATTTTCCATGTCTTGATAATAACTTTCATCATCATCTCTTTTGTCATCATAAGGTGTATAAAGACCTTGTTTTCTATCATAATGGACTTCAAAGTCATCATTATCTACCCCCAGCATGTTGATATCATCTTCCTCTGTTATTTTATCTGTTTCCTCAACCTCGCTTACATAGTTTTGATGAAAGGGAGGAGTGATCTGTTGATCATCTTCCCTAGGTCTGTTTGGAGGTTGGTTCCTTCTAAAATTTTGATTTTGGTTATGGTTTCTGTTTTGAGGAGCAATTTGGTTTTGACTGGCTTGTGCTCTCTCAAGGATACTTATTTTCTTCATCATCTCCTCCATCATTCTCTCCATATTTGAGTTGGAAGTAGAGGGTGTATTTTCTTCTCTAAAGGACACTCTCTTCTCATTTTTCATTCTTGCTCTCTTCTCCATCAAGTTGACTTCCACAGCAAGAGCACCTTTTTCCATCTCTTCAAGAGTTGCAGGATCTCTCTCTCTCAGCTGATAGGCCATCTTGGGGTCGAACCCTTCAGGAAACTCCATTTAAAGCTGAGCCTTGTGGAGGTTTTAGATTTGGGGAAAGTGCATTATATACACTGTTAAATCTGGTACAATAAGCTTGTACACTTTCCCCCGTGTTTCTATGGAGGTTCTTGTAATCAGAAAGGACTTGGAGAGGATTCTTCTTTACTTCCCATTTGTTTAAGAATGTCTGATGGAAGGCTTGGAGATCATTGATACTATGGGGGGTTAAGCCTTTAAACAATTTTCTTACTTCTCCCCCCAGAATTTGAGCAAATAATCTAAGCTTGACAGAATAATCATCAATTTCATTTCTCTCAAAGTAGTCATTCATCTTATCCACATGTTGTGATGCAGTTGTAGCATTACTAGCATCATACACTGGAATTTTGGACTGATAGTCCTGTGGAAGATTGACTAATGGTACAGGAAGGACTTACCATGCTGCCATGATATGTGGTGGAGGTGGATTTACAAGAGGTGGATTAACAAGAGGGAAAGTGGGCTGGAATGGAGTGGTTTGAACAATGGATATAGGGCGAGCAGAAGTGGATGGACTAGGAGTAGATTGCTGAGCTGATCTTGGATGAGAGACACCTAAGTTGTGAAGGAAATGTAAATCAGGAGGTGTTGTTTCTCTGCTACCAGGATGTTCACTTGTTTTAGGAGATGAAAGTGAGGATTCAGAATCTAACTGATCTAAATCATCAAGAGACCTAGTTCTAAATGGATTTACTAAGTCAACTTGTGATTGTTGTAGAGCTGAAATATTTTCAGGAATTGAATTAGCTCTCAAGGGTGATCTAAAAACAATTGATAATTTAATCCTAGGAGACTTCCTAAGGATACTTTCTGGGTTATCAACTATCTCAGGTGGATCAGGGTCAGGATAGCCTCTAGTGTGAATCTTTCTAAGACCCACTATGCTGTGTTTTTCAGACCCAAATAAACAAGAAAAGTTTAACTAGATATGACAGTATTTTAAAAGGTCAACTAATCTGTTTACACAAAGTTTAATCTTACAGTCCTCTAACTGATTTTGAATGATATTACAATGATAAGGCTTCTTCCCAGTGGAGTCTTAAGGTCTGTTCAGGATTGTGGAGTCGCCAAGTGGAATTTTTAGCTCTTTTTTAGAGGTAAAAGGTTTTATGGTCCACTACCATGTTTATTAGATACCAATCTGAAATATTTTTGGGTTTTCTGAGTTATTTTTCAGTTGTGTGGTTTCTAAGAGTGTCCTAAATCTGTTTCAAAACTTAGCTACGGTTATGAGACAAAGACAGTCCACTCTTATGGCTAAGATGGTTGATTTTTCAAGGTTAGATAAAGCCTTATGAGAATCCTATGGTTTGCCTGTATTGTCACTGATTCAAACAAGTTTCATCATGATTACCATTTCTTGGTAGTGCTTGAAAATGCTGCTTTTTACTCACAAGGTTTTATGAAGTTTTTAAGGGAACCTAAGAGGAAAATTCAACTCGGTTCCCTAGCGGAGTCGCCAGAAATGTTAGTTCTGGTGGCTTAGCTGGAAAACAAAACAATGTCATTAAATCAGGGGTTATCTAGAGTTTTAAGGTGTATTTGAACTTTTATTAACTCAGAAATATTCCCCAGCGGAGCCTCCAGAAATGTTGGCACCCTGAAATCAGCAAGATTGGAAAAATTTCGACTGTAGGGAGAACACTGTTTCAACCACTTTGGGATTCTAGGATCTAGCCCTCCCGAATCCAGAGAGGGATCTCTCCAATAAGTGCAAAGATAGATTTGTCTTCGAAGTTTTGGGTAATGATATTAGGCTAGTTATGAAGGCCGAGGGTTTTGTTTTTTTTTGGATGGTTGAGCATGAATATTGTTTGAGCGAAAAGTTCTAAATGCAAAGAGTTTCAAAGGTGTGAAGTTGCAAGAAAATAGAACAAGCTTTGACCAAAAAGATAGATAATTACAGGTTTTAGTCCATTGGGCTATGGAGTCATAATAGGGTTTAATTGAAATAACAAGGGGAAAGAGTGGTCCATGGGGCAAGTCATCTATGCCTAAGGATCTCTTTAAAGTTTGATTTATGGAATGAAATGATACAAAAAGAAGGGGAATTAAACAGATGAAGAACAAAGAGTAGCCCAAAATCAGGTAAGTACTTCTAAACTAGTCTGCTTTTGATGCACTTTCAATAGAAAACATTTTAAAGCAAAGGGAAACTTGAAGGCAAATGTTGGAGGAGAAACTAGCAGGCCGGGCTCACCACAAATCCTCTCCTAGCTCTACTCTACTTGGTAACTTTCAAGACAAACACAAAGATAACAAAGAATAGCCTAAGATCTGGTAAGTACTTTCAAACTAACCAGCTTTTAAAACATTCCAAGGGAAACATTCAGACAGTCTTTGGGGATAAAACTAGGACCAGGGCACACCATATCTTCCTTAGTTCATCTCTACTTAACATAAACTGAAAATAACATTCAGGAATAATATTTAGCTAAACAGAAGGATGAGGGAATGCCAACATTCCTACTGCTTGAACTGAATTAAATCATTCCTAAATAACACGAATTGGAAGAAAACATATAGATAAATATTTTCAGTCAGAGAAGGGTACTGATATACAGTAGGTCCTAACTCTATGCATGTTGTTCTTTATAAGAGAAGATGAACACGGTGAAAATAGAAATAAAACAAAAATTCACAATAAGAAATAATATCACCGTCGACATAGACCAAGATCCCATAAATCAGCTTGTATTGATACTCCAAACCAGTTACAACTTTAAGTCCAATGCTTTAGTTTAGAAATCATCTACACTTCCCAGACTAACTTATCTATCACAAGCAGAGCTCCAAGAGCCAGTGAACACTATTTACAAGTAGAAGTATCAAGCTCAATTACATTTCAAAGTTCAGCAACCAACTCAACCAACCCCTCTCTCATCTTCCCCAGTAGTATTTATAGAAGAATGAGGAGGTGAGATCTGATAAAAGATCTCCAAAGACAATTAATACAGACTTAATGGCTTCTCGGCCCTTGGGGGGCTCGATGAAGAAGTTTACAGGTGTTCTGTTTGTATTAATGTTCTTTCATTTAAGATTAAGCTCGGTGGGAGATCTTATTGACTTTTGAGGCTCTGTGTTGTGTTAACGTAACTCTGCTAATATTTTTTCATTAAGTTTATTTGCAGAATTAACTCTCTGGCTACGCTGAGGCAAATATCTGATCTTGAACAATAACTTCAGCCTTTTTTTGAATGCTTTAAGGCACAGGTGGCACTGTGGTAGCTGGAAAGAATCGATTTGCTTTAGATGTGGCGGTGGAGGCCTTTTTTCTGATAAACACTTATGATTTTCTGTCAAATGTGTCTTAATTTGGGGGATTAGGCTTTTGATAATCAATCTTAGCCGTAATCCCCACAGATCTGTCTTCAATCTTCCATTCCGGTGCGTTCTATCTTCGACACTGATACTCTTTGATTTTGATTCATTTACTGTGCTATGTTGGTGTGTAGTGCTGCACAGGTATCGTGAGGCATCAGTGCCTTTGAAGTATTGACGAGGTGCAAAAATTTGAACCCATGGATGGCTTTTTTTTTTAAAGAATTGAAGGCGCGAAAATTAAACCCCAGCCTTCGGCCTTTCTTCAGTATATAATGGAAAAACCATATAATCACCCTTTATCAAATAACATACTCGGACTTCAAAACTTTGACAAAACCAAGCTGCATAATCATTTTGGGTCACAAAAGGTGTTTGCTGACGTCAGGGTGTTTGTGACCTGAAATTTTTATGAAATCTGCCTTATGAAACTTATCGGGTCCGTTTTGGGGCCTGCTGACGTCAGCTCAAGTGTGACCCAAAATTTTTATGAAATCCGCCTTACAAAGCTTATCGGGTCCGACTTTCATGACTATGCGAGCAATCAAACAAGACTCGCTCCAATCCACTACTGCCGCGTGGATGCTGACTAGGCGTTGGGACCACCGGTTCTGTGGGACCGCTGACTGCTATCGTAGTCGTGGGGACCATGGCGACTGATTGTGGGCTGTCGATCTGCAGATTAGATCGACGACGGAGATGTTTTTAGAAATGCGTCGTACCTTAGTTTATCCCCCGGGCTTATTTTGAGTGCGATTACCGTCCGATGAGCCAGCCTCAGATCGGACGATGCACGTTAATATCACGCTGAGCCCACAGTCGAATTTTAATGCGCGATGAGGGCGGTATCTCCAAACCGCTCAAGGCCACGTGTCGGCCTGTGGCATTGATCACTTCCAAACGGGGAATACAACTTTCCTTTCAAAGGTGGTGCGATAAAAACTGCTCCGGTATTGTACAGTGATTGACCATGGGGACCACCGGGGTGATTTATTTATGGGCCGTCGATTTGCAGATCAGATCGACGGTGGGGAGCGATTTAATCTTTGCACCTGTGGAAACCTTTTCAAACCCTGCAAAAACCCAAAATATTAATAAAAACAAAGGTTTTATGTGTCGAGATGGTTTTATATATACGAAGTGGATAGGCGCCCGACTGCGGGGCCTTGGTCTATATGGAATGCAATATGATCGGGGGCTATAATATACAGGGCTAATCAGCATCGAGGTTTTTGTTTAACACACAAACAAATGCGCTCCGTGAGTTTCTCTGACGCGATAAGCGCTTAGGACCTTAGCACTTGGTTCTAGCACTAGGGAACATGGAGGGGAAATGGCTTGGATTTAACCCAAATGGGCTTGGACCCATAGTCAAAATACTTGTTTTTTTTTTTTAGGACATTTTAAAGATGTTTAAATGGATTTTGGGGGTTTCGATATAGTTCAAAACAAGTTTTAAACTAGGTAAAAAATGATTCTCATGAATTGAAGAAGGGGAATCATGAAAACAGAGGAGTTTTATGGAGGAAAAGGGGAGCAAAAAGGAGGTTAGTTTTTCAAGTGAGGAAAGGGAAAAAAGGTGATTTTGCAGCATTTTCTTCTCATGAAATCAGCAGGATTCCAGAATGTAAAACGAGCACAGTAAGGAATATTTTGGACAGAGACATGAGGCCTTCTAGAGTCTTCAAGAGATAACACTTTTTTGCAATAAAATTTGTTCCTTGAAGGCTCCAAAAATGATTTAGCCACCTATTGGTATAATCAAATTTTATAGGAGGCTAACAAAAAGAACATTCAAAACAAAATGCCTCCTAGGCAAGACAGTAGGAGTGGCCTTCACAGGAGGTTTGAGCCCGTCTCCACTGAAGAGGTATATGCCCATCCATTAGTTTTTTTTAACTTCCATGAGGTTGGGTGTTTAGATTTTTGTCAAAGAGTGCAAGAGGTGAAGAGCTATTCCCCTTTGACACATCTTTGTGCTTTGAGGTTTCAAGAGAAGCACTTCTAGCTGGCAGGCCTAGATTTCAAATTCTCTCCAAGGTCCATTTCCAATGCCACCAAAATCCCTTATGTCGGGGAGAAGTGGTTTAAACAAAGCCACCTGGACTCGGAAGAATACAAGCCTTTTCTGAAGCCTGAGCATAGAGATTCATGCCCATCCATTTTTCCCTTCTCATATCTATTGAATAGTTACACCCCCCTCATGAAGATAATTATAAAATACTTCACTTGCGAGGGAATATTCTCCCGAGTCTATGCCTACACTAGTACATTTGGGGGAAATTCCGACACTTAGTTCCGACGCTTTTGACCAAATGTCGGAAATTTCCCCAAATTTTTTCAATCCTGCCCAAAACCATCACTATACCGACGTTTAGAGAAAAGTGTTGCAATACCGACACTTAGACAAAGTGTCGAAATTGCGACGTTTGGAGGAAGACATCGCAATTGCGACACTATGCCCCAAAGCGTCGGTATTGCGACGACTGCCTCCAAATGTCGCAAGTGCGACACAATGTCTAAGTGTCGCAATTGCGACGTTTGGAGGCATCTGTTGCAATAGCGACGCTTTGTCCGCCGTCGGTATAACGACACTTATATGAGCGCTACATAAAAATACGAAACTTATATGTGCGCTACATAAAAATACGAAACTTATATGTGCGCTACGTAAAAATGATTTTATTAAAAACTACATTAACATCTGATATCACGCGCGCATTCGCCCTCTGATCTTGCAGAACAACATTCGCCCTCAGCATTCGCCCTCAGCTCTTGCAGAACAAAAATTTCCCTTAGAATTCGCCCTTAGATCTTGCAGAACAACATTCACCCTCAGAATTCACCCTCAGCTCTTGCAGAACAACATTCGCCCTTAGCTCTTGCAGAACAACATTCACCCTCAGCATTCACCCTGAGCTCTTGCAGAACAACATTTGCCCTCAGCATTCGCCCTCAGCTCTTGCAGAACAACATTCACCCTGCAGTCGCCCTCAGTGTTCGCCCTCAGCTCTTGCAGAACAAAATTACTGCTCTGCGCAACGCATTCGCCCTCACTGCAAAATGGTAAGTTCTTACTGCAGGCCCTTCCTCCTTTAGTAGGGTTGACTCTATTTGGGTTTTTTTGGTCAATTCCATTGGATTGTGTTAGGCTATAGGGTTCTCTCTAGATGTCTTCCAATGTTCTTTCGGATGAGTTTCAAAGAGAATGTGTAAGATGTGTTTGTGCTTGCATGAATTTGACTCCACCAGTTTCATGAAGTTTAAGCTATGGATTTTAGTTCAACAAACTCATCCATCTCAACACCCAGTAACGAATTTCTGTTGGTCTGATCTATATTGAAGGTGAAGTGAAAAGTGGTAGAGAATGGGAGATCGAAATTCATCAACTTTATCACAAGGGTAGTACTCCAGATCGAAAGTGATGAGCTTTAGTTCTCCAGATTTGGGGATTTTCTGATGACATACCAAAGGTCACATCCATACAACCATATCAAGGTCAATGTTGAGATCATTCTCATATAGATATAGGTCACTAATATATAGGGTTAATATCATCATCACTATCCATGGAAACCGAATGGTTACAAAATCTGTGATTGTGGTTGGCTCATTTATAATTATTACCTATTTACAGTAGAGCACAAAAACACTAAATATGGCCCGAGCAGAGCCTTTACAACAAGCAATGGAATTGCAACTGCTTCATCAATAACCAATTTTTCCACTTGAGAAAAATTTTCATAATCTTGGGGCTGGATATACTGCAGAGCAAACAATTGTAGTTATCATTCATGCTCCAATATATTAATATAATTTTTACATTGAACTGAAGAAAGGGAAACAAGCAAATGCGAGTCATCATACAATGCTTTGACATAAGAGTTTTGAGTGACATACTTGAAAAAAAGAACTCATCTATCATAATATTTATAATCATTTGAGTTATTCAAGTTAAACACAATGTCAAGAATCAAGATTCAATACCCTCTATTATCTTCATCACCCAATACAATACTTAAATTTTTCCCAAAGAAACGCTTATTAATTTGGCAGCCATTATTTCTCCCTGCTTTAAAAACCCTACATTTAAATGAAAACAAGCATTGAATTTCAACTACAAAAATCTATTAGTGTTCAAATGTACATGTGTGCATCACTTTTGTAGGGTATTCCTTTTCCACTTTCACATTATCCAAGAATGTGTGAAGTATAGTTCATATTTTTTGTGATTTAGATTATCTTGAAAAAGGAAAGGTAAATTATTTCCCATGGAAAAAGAAGGTTTTCCCTTTTCACTACTGGAAATGGTACAACAAAGTTCCATTTCTACCCGAAACTCCTATGAAACAAGACCCAAATAAAGGCCATGTCCTCAATGGACATCATTTGGATTTGAAAATGGCCATTGCACCGTGTTGTTTCTTATATTACATCATGATAGTTTCTTAGGCCATTTCTTGTTTCTTGAGATGAAAAACAACCAAAGAAATTGTGAAGATCCTTTCAAGAAATAAATGAGCATTTCTCAATCATATCTCAACTATTTTTTATTTTATTTAGTGGTTGCTTACTTTGAGAGAAATTTGACACTTTTATAAGGAATATAACATAAAAACACAAAATGGGAAGGAATTGATGAGGTAGATGACCTTTAGTTGTTGTCAATTAAGAATTGATAATAAACGATGCATGTTCTGTACTATAAACTAGATTCCTTCCTGGAGTTAGGACACAGAGTATTGAATCAAAGTTGTAGTTTATAACTTCTTTTATTGGTTCATCAATCTTGAAATTCAGACATTGCATGTCTTCATTGCTTCATGTTTGAATAATTTGCATCATATCGTACAATAGGAAATTAGGGATTATGATTATTATTACTTTATGGATCTATTAAGTTCCTTTTAAGTTTGCATGGTTTAGTGTGAAATTATTCTAGTGTGCCCCTAGGCCCAGGTGAAGGAATGCCAAGGACTGAGAACCCTAGTTTTTAAATGGTATTGTTTCTTATACCCAAAAACCCTCAACATCACTTCTTATTAGTTCTTAACAATAGTGTTGTAAACAATTTGAGAATTGATATAGCAAAATCTCGCACTTCTCAAGATAAAGTCCTAAAGCTAAAGTGTGATACCATGTGTAATTCAATAGCCCCATTGTCACCTCACCAACCTCTTTTCACTTCGGTCTAGCTCTCCTCCAACTCAAGGGGGGTTCTCCCTAGTAGATGTTAGGGATCTAATGACCCAACCAAACCAATTCAAGAGCCCCCTAACTCTCTATGTTTACTACTATCAATCAAAATATTGAACAATAGGGTCAGACATGCATCTTGAAGATAAAATTGCCAGGGTATTTTTGGGTAATTTCAAAGGGAAAGTCCCCAAACACATATAATCAAGGAATTATAACATGATTTCAAACATTAAATATCAACAAAATCGTTTAAAGGATATTGAAAGGAAAAAGGTGACGAAAGATAGAAAGTGCCTTACTTAAATGCTCTAAGGATTTTTCAATAGTTGCTCCAAAAGCTTCACTTCAAGGCCCTTCAAGATCGTCTCCAACAATGCTATACCATCAGCTTCAACAATGTTGCTCCAAAAATGTCCTCAAGGTCTTCACAACAAGTTTACTAGAATTTGCTTCAACAATATATTCAATAAGGTATTCATTGTCAACTCGTCTCTTGTTTGGGTGCCTTAATGTGCAATGACATGTTTCCAGGATTGAATTCAATGCAAGGCATATTTGAAACTCTAACTCTGTCTTCCGGTGTCTTATTAGAAATTATTTCAATTTTCATTTTGTTTTTTCAAGTTAGATATTGTTTTCAAATTTTTACATTTATAATTTTATTGCAATGTGGCAGACTGATTAGGGCAGTACAAGAACAACCCCGAGACGGGATGACCGCGGAAAGAGGCCAGCGAAAGAACATGTAAAGTGCCAGCATTGCTCTATCTTCAGGTATTTTAGTTATTTACATAATTGAAATAATATTAATTTTGTTCAAATATGTAGACACCTAGCCATGGTACGCCTGATGATTCCCTCTTTGAGGAAGAGCTTTCTTCATCCCTATCTCCAGTGTTCTTCTTGTGAAAAAAGGCACGAGATGCAAGGTCGGAATTTAATAATTTTATAGACGCGCCTCAAACACCTGAAACAGAAGAGAGGATAAAACAAATTATGAGCCAGCTAGAAACATATCAGGTAATAATAAAAATTCAAAAGGATATTTTTTTTGTTCTGCATGAGATGAATTGTGATAGTTTGATTTTTAATTTTTACATTGACTAAACTAACAAAAAGTTTTTTTGTATGTAGCGTCTTCTGGCATTTGCTGAACCCGGTGTTGGTGGTAGTGGGACACAAGGGCAAGAGATTTCCCAACAACCCTCTCATACACCTTCTACTCCTTTAGGTGCTAGCCAAGAAACACACCCTACCCAAGCAGACACCCAGCCAACCGCTGAACGTGTTGGCAATGATGAGGCCGATATGGCCAACTACATTATTGCGTTTCCTGGAGCTACACGTGTCAGCTCCACAGGGACCATTAATGGCACGTTGTTGGTGAACGATGAGGGTGTCCCTATAAAGCATGTACAACTCCCATGTAAATTTTAATATTTTAACTATTTCATGTACTTTATCTAAAACATATTTATCATGATTTTTATTTTTAAATTAATGATAATATCTTTTTTTTTTTTTGGTTTTATTCTGTGTAGGAAACAATGAGTTCTACAGGATTCTGGAGAGCCATGCATTGGTAATTTTTGGCCCAACCATACGTACAGGGTGGAATTCCCAGAATTCCAACCTGAAAAAAGAACTTCTAGATTATCTAAAAGCCCTTTTTGGGGTCGACACATTTGACAGAAAAGCGGTGGCTCAGGTAGCCGGCAAATATTTGAAATATACCAGGGACACCTATAGGACGCAATTGAAATTTAACCCTAGATATGAGCGTCCTCTCACAGTTTCAGAGAGTGAGTGGGGAGCACTCATCCATGACGGAAAAGAGAAAAGGGCAAAGAAAGAAGGAAAAATGCCAACTGGACCCGCAAGGTAAATTACAACTTTAATTCAATAGCTTTAATTTTCTTTATGTCTAAAATAAAAGCGTGCTACGTCATATCTGACTTCAATATTTTGATGCTAGGTTGCTTGACACCTCAAAGGCAACCAAAGCTAGGATTGAGAAAAAGGGCCATCACAAGCTAGGCCAGGGCGACTACTTGAAATTAGCTGCAAGAATTGTAATTAAGTAGCTAAACATATTATAATTAATTGTATCGCCTTCCAATGTTTTTGTAATCCTATCAAATATGATTAAAAATACACAATCATATGTAATGTAGGGTGATGAATTTGGAACAGAAACTACAGAGGAAGATAAAAATATCGCTTTCCATTTCGGCTATCAAGCCGTAGTTGAACGTCGCAGAAGCTTGGGGCAGGTCCCAAGATCCAGAATGCCTGATAAGGTAAAAAATTAACCTTTCAATATGTTTGTTTTCATCCATAAATTTAATGTCTAACAACTTTGTTTAAATCATGGGAGCAACACTACCGACGACGCAAATAACCCAGTTTTAGAGCCAAATGTAGATGATCCTCACGTGCAACCTGATCATTGTAGTAGGGACCAGGCCAACAATGCTACTATCAGTGAGGGCCGTGACGGTAATTAATTTCCACTTATAATTTTTTCTAATTATACCTTGATGGTTGTCCTTATAAATTTTTTTGTTTAAATGACAGAGAATGTTTCCCTTGAGGATCTTACCACCAGAGAGGAAGACATGGCAACAGTCCCAACGACGACAACTGGTGCACCAGGTAAATAATCTCATTGCAATTTTTTTTATTAATATTACCGAACTAGTTCAATGATATTTAAAAAATGACAATTAAAATTTAATATTATATTTTTTTGTAGGTGATGCCCGGTCACTGGATGAGACCAGACATCGTGACTACGCAACTAGGTTAGTGGCGAAAATTGGTGCACCAGGTAAATAATCTCATTGCAATTTTTTTTATTAATATTACCGAACTAGTTCAATGATATTTAAAAACTGACAATTAAAATTTAATATTATCTATTTTTGTAGGCGATGCCCCGTCACTGGATGAGACCAGACATCGTGACTACGCAACTAGGTCAGCGGCAACAACTGGTGCACGAGGTAAATAATCTCATTGCAATTTTTTTTATTAATATTACCGAACTAGTTCAATGATATTTAAAAACTGACAATTAAAATTTAATATTATCTGTTTTTGTAGGCGATGCCCCGTCACTGGATGAGACCAAACATCGTGACTACGCAACTAGGTCAGTAGTGCGGGTCGAAAGGCACGAAACAGGAGCAGAGCATGATGATATTGATGATGTAATTAGGAGCTTTAGAAATAGGAAGAAGAAAAATTAAATTTGATAATGTAAAATATTGTATTATTGTAAGACAAACGTTACCATACTTGGAACGTTTTTTGCGTTATATAAAAAACTCATTTATCATACTATTTTTATGTCAAGCATTAATTGCAATGTTTCCTTGCGTACTTTTTATTGAATTGTTTTTTTATTAGTTATTGAATATTTTTTTTATTCTCATGAAAGTAAAAAATGAAATATAGATTGGGTATTGGGGAATTGAGAGTGATGTGAGAGGTGGGGGGGCATAATAGCTTCCACCTTCACTTGGTTGGCCCTGTTTAGTAGAGAATAATTTATTGGAGCGATTTAATCTTGGAGCAAACCTCCCTCGATCCAGCGTAGCAACAAAAAAGTCACTGTTGACTTAGTTTCTACTCTTTCAGATCGTGGGAGGCTTGTTCCAAGTTCATGCGACTCTAATAAATTGTTCTTGAAACGAAGAGGAGCTTATTCAGGTATGTTTTGAAATTTTCAACATATGTTCTAACATTATCATAAGAATGCATCTTAGAGTAAAATATACTACATCAATTACTTGTATTTATTGTATAGATAATGATGGATTTTGATTGACTTGGCAGTGCAGGTACAAATCCTCTTGCATCATGAGCAATACAACTTGTCAACCAGGGTCATGTCGAGGATATTTTTGCTTGTGCGCTTGACCAGGTTCGTAATGTCACATTTTGTAAGTTCCTTTACAGTTCATAATTCAATATTAAGCTTGTTCATGATTATTATCTAGGTTTTTTGTATGTGTTTTTTCATCTATTTAATTGTAAGCAAATCTGCATGTTTCCTATTATTCACTATGATTTCTCCCATTACCACTCCCAGGATGAATCCAACTTTATTGTTACATAGGTTACTTTATTGTTACTATGATTTCTCCATTTACGATTTCATAGGTTACATCATGTAAAGTGTTCAATCTTAGGTTGGTGATGAGCTTTAGTTCTCCATATTTGGGGCTTTTCTGATATTTTCTCCCTCATGTCATTCCTGCATCCCCTCATTGTTTGAGCATGCCAATTTTCTACCACTTGTACCAATTGGCACATGTCAATCTCTGAGTGGTGCCACATTTCACCTACTTTCAATGAGAGTTTAGGGTTTCTCTAACATAGCTTCAGAAATCCGATTCAGTGCCTGCTTGAATATCGTCACATAATACTCATGGTTTGGATTGATGAGCATGTTCTGAATGGTTGGTTGATTCATAAGAACCACCCATATAGTCATCTTGAGACATTTCAGAAGTTTTCTCGGGTTTCCTTTTTCACCGTTTCTAGTGGGTGGGATGGTGTGGGGTGATCCATCAATATTGGTGCTCTTGTAGTAGGGAATTTTTTTTTGGGGATATAAAGGAGCATTTGATGTAGATATCCCATTGGATGCATTCATAGATGGGCACGAGAGGTCAAGAATTTAAATTAAAAATATGCAACCTCTAACATGGCAACCTGAAGGCCGCGAGAGACACTAGTTAAAGATTGTTTTGTGCTGGCCTTAATATAGTCATGATTTCTTTCTATTATCTTAATGCAAATATATAGTCCGGTCTCATTAAAATGAGGATTGTGGTTGTATTTCTCTTTGGTTGTTTCTCTCTTAATGCTCGAGAAGTTGCCAAAAGTTGCGATAGTTGTTTAGTTTGCCTGTTACAACTTAAAAGTGGTTTTTAGCAATGGGAGTCATGTTTTTTAAGGTTCATACTAATATGAAGATCTTGTGATTCTATATTCAGCATAAGAGAAGATGGCCTCTGCTTTGGGCGGTATGACAACAATTGCCACATCTACCTCATTGGGTAACAATGGAAAGGGGAAGAAGTTGGGTGCAATGTTTGATAATTATGGCAGACAATTGTCTTCTCTTTCAGTTTTTTCACCCATTTACTTTAATCGCTCAAGCATAAGAGGGACTCTGAGATTACGCGACAGAGAGAGGGTAGTTAATACAAGAGCTATGGAAAAGGAGTTGTACTTCAACAAGGATGGCTCAGTGAAAAAAAAATTGCAGGTAAGAGAAAAAAATATGTTTAAAGGAAGGTCACCTGCACGTGAAACTTCACTGCGGTGGATCTTTCCTTGTCCACTTATATTGTGTTATTTTAATTTTTCATGGAGGGTTGTTTTGGCATATGTTCTGGCATTCAATTGCACACTTACTGAAAGCATTGTCAATTTGTCTTGCAGGCGGTGTGAACAAACTTGCTGATCTTGTTGGAGTCACCCTTGGGGCGAAGGGAAAAATGTTGTCTTGGAGAGCAAGCATGGTTCTTCGAAAATAGTTAATGATGGTGTGACAGTAGCTAAGGAGGTAATTTGTAGATGTGTGCTCTGGTTTTCTTTTTAACGTTGTATTAGTTCCCCCTCTTAAATGTCTTAGATTTGGTAGGCATAGTTTGAAAACTCAAAGGTGAAAGGAAACATATTTTTTACCCAGTGGTCTACTTGGCCTATGGACTAGCCACATTAGAGTAATGCATAAATCTTTTCACAACAATAAAAGGAAAGGGTTATGGCTGAGTCAAATTTTATTGTTATTGAAAGTGTAATGAAATGTACCTCAATGCTATGGTTTTGGCCTTTTTATTGGTTGAATTAGAGGACCCAGTTGAAAATATTGGGGCCAAGTTGGTAAGGCAAGCTGTGGAAAAGACAAATGATTTAGCTGGGGATGGAACCACAACATATGTTGTTCTTGCACATGTTGGAATATTGAAAAATTCCAGAACAATGAATGGAGAATAAATCTCCTTTCCTCTAACACAGAGAAAATAAAAATTTCTTTGACAGGAGACAGAGTTTCAATACTTTGAAAACAAACTTCTATTCCCTTCAATAACTCAAAAAAGAACTATTACACTTCTTCCTCACTGAGAGGGATTACAAAATTATGACTGCTACAAAACGCAGTGCATAAAACCAACTCACTATCTGTTCCAAACAAACATACTCTGTCTCTAAAACACTCTGCTGTGTTTTTCACTTTCGCACTGCTGTGCATACACACTTAAAAAGTTACACTCAATCTTTCACTTTTTACACACTACTGTGTAATAAAAAATTTACATACTCTCTATAAAAAAACTACCAAGATTTTTTTTCCTTTTTATTTTTATATGCCGTAAAATATAAAACATATTATAATAAACCCTCTTTTTAAAGAAATAAAATTAAAACTAAATTCTATGGCCCACCTTTCATTTCACATATGATATATATATATATATATATAACATATGTTTAAAACATATTTATATATTAAACCATACATAAAATTAAACTATCAAAACATTAAAGAACCCTTTCCGTCGGACTTCAAAAGTCTAAATAGATTGAATTTCAAACCAAATTCGCGTTCCAAAATGGGATGTTGACGTCTGCCTAATTTGTAACGCGAATTCTCAATCCAATGTGCCTTATAAAAAATTCGGGTCCGGTTTTCAGGTTTTCAGATTCCCTTCAATTTCATGCGGTCCAAATTAATGCTCCACGTGTCCTCCTTTTGAATTTACAAAACTGGGGGGTAAATTTCTGTTTGTTTAATTTCTGGTTGGTGAATTGAGTTAATGTTGGTTGTTGTGTTTAAATACAATCCTGTATAGAAATATGGCTGCGGCCATCTACAAAAAAAACTCGCGGGAATTTTAAATGCTGAATTAAATTTCTGGATGGCGTGCAAGCAACCTCCAAAAAAAAATGTTGTTGCTGCATCCATCCTTCTGCTGCAGCAGTTGAAGTTAAAATTCAACAGCACAGGGTTTAATAAGTGAGGGTGTAAAGGTAAATTTTTGTCGATAGTACTGGATTAAGATCATCTATTCATTTTTTTAGGGCCTTATGGTGTTTGGTTTTTTAGTTTTGGGTTGGGATTATTGAGTCTAAGATAGTTTGAATCAGAATTTCAGAAGAAAACAACCTCCAAACAGACCTAGGGAATATGATCAACAGATCACTCCTCCTTTTCATCAAAACTATTTAAGTGAGGTTGAGGAAACAGATGAGATAACAGAGGAATATGATATCAACATGCTGGGGGTAGATAATGATGACTTTGAGATTCATTATGATAGAAAACAAGGTCTTTATACACCTTATGATGACAAAAGAGATGATGATGAAAATTATTATCAACACATGGAAAATGTCATCATAGAGTCTCAAAAAGAATATGACCTTAGAAGAAAAACCAGTCAATAAACTCCCAACACCAGAACCTTTGACAAATCTTCACAAAACAGCACTGCAACCAAGCCTAAATTTGTCAAATAGAAGGACAAAACAGTAGCTATAAATTTTGATAAAGGTAGAGAGAAAGGCACTCAAAACAATGAAAAACAGAGTGCAGACATTAGTAGTACTAACACTTCAGCTAGTACTCCTGTTAAAGCCATTTTTTCAAATGTAAATAGAACAAATCAGCAAGTTGATGCTGCTGATAGGCTAGCAGCTAGTAAGGCTGAGACAAGTTCTTCAAAGAACCAAATTCCTTTCAGCCTGGAGCAGGAAATTTCCAAGATCAAAATCTCTGTTCCCTTGATTGAGTTAGCTGCCCAACATGTATATAGGACCCAAATTTTGAAGGCTTTAAATATAGAAGAAAATGAGGACACTGCCAATCTTAACGATGACCAACCAGAGCTTATTTTTGGTCCAAAGATTGAAGGTATGTCAAGAGGGACCTGTTCCTCCCTTTTATGTAAGTTTAAACGTTCATGAAAAATTTTTGCACAACACTATGCATGATTCTGGGGCTTCTCATAATTTAATGCCTAAAGCTGTGATGGAAAGCATTGGTCTAGAAATCACCAGACCTTACAGATACCTTTACTCCTTTGACTCAAGCAGGGTGCAATGTTTAGGATTAATCAAAGACCTCTACGTTAAATTAGCCTAGATTCCAGCCAAATGCTTAGTAATGGATATTGTTGTGGCTGATGTGCCCCCAAAGTATGGAATGTTATTATCTAGGTCCTGGGGGGCTAAGTTACAAGGGACTATGCAAATGGACATGACCTATGCGACCATCCCTATTTTCAATCAGAAAAGAAGACTTTACAGGGAGTCTCATATGCAATACACAGTTACAAGTCAAGACAGACCACAAAACTCTCCCCTTTATTCTATAAACTCAGGCCTGGGTTTATTTATCCTTTTCAATGATGAAACTTTCAGTGAAAAAGTGACCTTGTTTGATTTAATGATATATAGAGAGGAGGAAGAAGATAACGTAGGAGTGTCAGAATAGTTTGCTGAACCTGTAAACTCTAGCAAACAAAACACAGGTCTTGAGCTAAAAGTCATGCGTCCATTGCTCTTAAACCTTGACAATCAAGAAAACAACCCTCAACACAATGAAAAACCTGCAGAGTTGAAACAAATCCAACTAAGTGCTGATATTCAACAACAATCAGAAAGCACGCTATTTGAAGAGGACAGTAACTAGGACGAAACCGAAAACAGTCCTTTGTGGAGTATGTATTTTGACGAGTCATGCATTGGAACTAATGCTGGTGCAGGGGTCTGGATCTGCAACACTGAAAATAACCACACAGAAAGCATTTCCTGCAAATTAAACTTTCAATGTTCTAACAACATAGTGGAATATGAATCCCTACTTTTAGGCTTACATCGATTGAAAAAGTTAGGAGCCAAAAGAATAAATGTGTATGGGGATTCAGAATTAGTCATTAGGCAAGTCAATGGGGAGTATAACGCAAATCATCCCAGACTTAGGGCCTACCGAAATGATGTCATGGACCTTTAAAAATGTTCGAGGAGTCCAAACTGATTTTTGTCCCACGAAAGAGAAATATTTCCGCCCACAATTTAGCCTTTGCAGCTAGAACATGCTTAACGCCATATGAAACCAAAGACTGCACAACTCAGGCAAAATTTAGACTAGCCATGCCTGATAATGAAAAGTATTGGCAAGTGTTTGACGGAGACAAACAAATAGAAGACTTCATGCAATTCAGAAATGAATTCAAACTACACAGTTCAGACTGAGATTATGAAATAGATTGCAGTGAATAAAATTTTCTTGGTGAAAAAGAGCCGTCTCCTGAGCTTATCAATATTAATCTTCTGACTAGAAAATTTAAAAACAAAACTGAATTGAATGCAGAGTTAGAAACAGAGGAGTTAGAAACTCTGCACTCTAAAGATGAAAGTTTGCCAAGCAGTTTGACACCTTTAGAAGAGTTGTTTGATTTTAACGATGTGGCCAGGAAGCCAAAATTGGAACCTGTAGAGACTGAAGTGGAAGAGTGTAATCTAGGCAGTGAGGAAAAACCATAAATGATTAAACTGTCTAAAACTTTACCAGCTCACATTAAACTCAAATACATAGAGCTGTTTAAAGAATTTTCTGATGTTTTTGTGTGGAGTTACAAAGATCTTAAATCCTATGACATTGAAATAATATAGCACAAAATCCCTCTCAAGGAAAACCAAAAACCATTCAAACAGAAACTGCACAGAATAAACCCCATTCAGCTGCCTCTGGTTGAGAAGGAAATCAGGAAAATGTATGACGCTGGTATTATTGTCCCTATTAGATATTCTGAGTGGGTGTCTAATCTGGTGTCAGTTAGGAAGAAAACTGGAGAGATCAGGCTTTGTATAGACTTTAGAGACTTAAACAAAGCTTCATTAAAGGACAACTACCCTTTACCTAAGATGGATCATATTTTACAAAGGGTGGTAGGGTGTAGAAGAATTTCTTTGCTTGATGGCTACTCAGGGTACAATCAGATCTTAGTTCACCCTGTCGATCAATTAAAGACAACCTTTACTACACCATGGGGCACTTTCATGTATGTGAAAATTCCCTTTGGTCTAATGAATGCTGGAGCAACTTTTCAGAGATCCATGGACAACATTCTCGGAGGAACTGGGATACTTCATCATTATATACCTTGACGATTTCACTGTGTTTTAAAAAACAGATGAAGAGCACTTAGCACATTTAAGAATAGTTTTCGAGAAATGCAGAAAGTTTGGGATATCTTTAAACCCTAAGAAAACACTATTTGGGCTCCAAGAAGGTAAAATTATTGGGCACATCATTTCAGAGGAGGGTATTAAGATAGATCCCAAGAAGATTGAGGCCATATTGCAAATCTCTCATCCTCAGAACATCAAGGAGTTGAAATCTTTCATTGGAAAGATTAAATTTTTGAGAAGGTTCATCCCCAAATTGGCTGAGCTTCTTAGAAATATCACAAACATCTTAAAGAAGGAGCAAGGGTTAAATTGGACCTTAGAAGCAAAGAAGTCCTTTGAACTGGTGAAACAAGCGTTAACCAAAACACCGGTTCTAATAAGTCCTGATTTTTCAAAAGATTTTTATATTTTTTCATTTGCATTAGAACATACCATAGCTGCTGTCCTTTTACAGAAAAATCCACAAGGACAAGAACAGTCTATTGCATTCTTTAACAAGGCTTTGAGAGATGCTCCTTTGAAGTATAACATTATGGAAAAGCAAGCTTTTTCTTTGGTTAAAGCTTTGAAAGACTTCAGAGTGTACATCCTTCACTCACACATCATTGCCTTTGTCCCAAACTCAGTTGTTAAAGACATTCTAACACAAGACCCAGATGGTAAGAGAGGTAAGTGGATTGCTGTTATCCTTGAATATGATTTAGAGATAAAACCCACTAAACTCATCAAAGGCCAAGGTCTAGCTAGATTAATGGCTGAATCCAATTTTGAGGTTCTTGATATTAATATGATTAATGCTTTGGATGAACAAGAGGAAATCTCCACTGCCATTGTTGAATACCATTTTATGAATTCCTCTTGGTATGCTGATATTATTTATGTTTTTCCTAATTTAAATACACCTCCTGCTTTGACAAAAACAAAGGCAAGGTTTCTAAAGTTAAAAGCTGTAAACTATTGCATTATAGATATATGTCCTTATTGGAAAAATGCAAGTGGTGTATTGCTTAAATGTTTGCCTGAGTATGATGTAGAGAAGGTTAAGCATGAGTTCCATGAAGGAGAGTGTGGAGGTCATTTTTACTGGAAGACAACAGCAACCAAAATTTTGAGGGCTGGTTTCTATTGTCCTACTCTTTTTCCTGATATACACAAGATGATCATTGCATGTCAACTTTTTGAAGGTAAAAGAAAACTGCTACCCCTGCCTCTGCATCCAATCACTGTTGAAGCCCCTTTTCAATAGTGAGGACTTGACTTCATAGGAGAAATCCATCCACCATCTTCTGCCCAGCATAGATGGATTCTCACTACCACAGACTATTTCACTAAGTGGATAGAAGCCATACCTTGTAGGCAAGCCAATGATTCTGTTATTATAAAATTTATGGAGACTAACATCCTCTCCAGATTTGGCTGTCCTACCAAGATCATCACTGATAATGCAACAACATTTGGATCAAAGAAGATGGTTGAATTCTATCATAGATATCAGATAAAATTGGGGCATTCCACGACTTATTACCCTCAAGGTAATGGACTTGCAGAATCCTCAAACAAGATTTTAGCGAACATAATCAAGAAACTGTTGGAGGACAACAAAAAGTCTTGGCACACAAAGCTAGTTCATGCACTTTGGGCTGACAGATTGACTTTGAAGAAATCTATTGGTATGTCACCTTTCCAGCTTGTGTATGGTACTAATGCAATTTTTCCAAACAGCCTTGGTGTACTAGTGATGAAGTTGATTCAAGAGTTGAAAACTGAAGATAATAACATGATCAGAAGAATAAATCAGACCATTGATCTTCAGCAAACCAGAGAGGAAGTTTATAACAAAGCATTGCAGAAGCAGGACAACATTAAAAAGCTTTTTGATAGAAGAACCAAGGCCAACAATTTCAATATTGGGGACAAATTTTTAAAGTGGGACTCAAGGAGGGAAGACAAGAGAAAGCATGGAAAATTTGACAACTTATGGCTTGGCCCTTACTCTATCCATTCAGCTGCTGGTAATAATGCCTATTTCTTGCAAGAGTTGAATGGAGCAGAATTGTTTGGGGGTCTTGTCAATGGAAGGATGCTTAAGCATTACTTCTCTTGATCCATGTTATGTTCTGAAAGCCTTGTTATCTTTTTTCTCATTATAAATACTTCACCCATCATTGCATTCAAAGTTATAAAAACCGAAAATACAAAAACAATGAAAGAAAGAAAAGAGGGCAGATTATGAAAACAAGAAAGGTACAGCCCCATACCAAAAAGAGAAACAAATCTAAAAGTGTGAAAGCTCAAATGCCACTCCTAAAGAACACACTTCTAGTTAGTCAAACAGCTTAATCTTGACTAACTAGTTTTAAATTTTCTGCTGATAGGGTAGTGAATTCGATTTGCCAAACTGTTTAATTTTGGCTTATCAGTAGGTAGATTAGGCTAGAAATTAAAGGTTAAAACAAGCTCAAAACTTGAACCTGAGTTTCCAAGCAAGAAATGACTCACATATGTTTTAAATTTCTGAGTCAAAACAAGATAAACTGGTTCTAAACAGCTCAAAATCTGAACCAGAGCACAAGCAAAGAACAACTCAAACAAAAGTTAAAACAGAGCTGTAAATAAAAAAATGAAGGAAATGCTTTGAAATTTCAGATCCTAAGCCTTCCATTTTGATTTAATTTTTTGCAAAATAATATCTATGTGCAGCTTGTTGTTTTATGCCATAGATCAACAACAAGTTAGACTGTTCAATCCTGACTTGTATGCTTTTAAATTTCCATTTTAGAAATTAGTGAATAAAATCTGTTGGATAGTTTAATCCCAACAGATAGTAGATTAGCTAGAGAATCATATGGGCTCATCTGTTTAATCTGAGTCCGTGTAGAAATAAGGAGTAGAAATAGATTAGTTTTCCTGCTTTCAAAAGAATAAAATGTTGTAAAATATTTTGCCAATCCAAGTGCACTCTAATGAGGAAAAAATGATAGATCTGTAGGATTGGGTAGGTAGAAAGCTTGTTGATGAAAGATCCATTGTTTTTATGGCTGCTAATATGTTTTCAGAGAAAAAGAAGATCATTCAAGGAAATAAAGGCAACCCAATGGATGAGGCACTGATTAGCCTCCCAGAGAATGCAAGTCCGAAGTTCTTGATGCCTTCAAGAAGGCACCATCCCCAAGTGGAGCCACTGTTAGCCACCTATAAAATTTGATTATACCAATAGGTGGCTAAATAATGTTTGGAGCCTTCAAGGAACAAATTTTATTGCAAAAAGGTGTTATCTCTTGAAGACTCTAGAAGGCCTCATGCCTCTGTCCAAAATATTCCCTACTGTGCCCGTTTTACACTTTGGAATCCTTTTGATTTCATGAGAAGAAACTGCTGCAAAATCACCTTTTTTCCCTTTCCTCACTTGAAAAACTAACCTCCTTTTTTCTCCCCTTTTCCTCCATAAAAATCTTCTGTTTTCATGATTCCCCTTCTTCCATTCATGAAAATCATTTTTTACCTAGTTTAAAACTCATTTTGAACTATATCGAAACCCCCAAAATCCATTTAAACATCTTTAAAATGTCCTAAAAAAAAAAAAAAAGTATTTTGACTATGGGTCTAAGCCCCTTTAGGTTAAATCCAAGCCATTTCCCCTCCATGTGCACCAGCGCTAGAACCAAGTGCTAAGGTCCTAAGCGCTTATCGCGTCGGAGAAACTCATGGAGCGCATTTGTTTGTGCTTTAAACAAAAACCCTGATGTCGATTAGCCCTATATATTATAGCCCCCGATCATATTGCATTCCATATAGACCAAGGCCCTGCAGTCTGGCGCCTATCCACTTCGTATATATAAAACCATCCCAACGCATAAAACCTTTGTTTTTATTAATATTTTGGGTTTTTGAAGGGTTTGAAAAGGTTTCTGCCAGTGCAAAGCTTAAATCTCTCCCCACCGTCGATCTGATCTGCAGATCGATGGCCCATAAATAAATCACCCCAGTGGTCCCCACGGTCAATCACTGTACAAAACCGGGGCAGTTTTTATTGCACCGCCTTTGAAAGGAAAGTTGTATTCCTCGTTTGGAAGAGATCAATGCCACAGGCCGACACGTGGCCTTGAGCGGTTTGGAGATACCACCCTCATCACACATTAAAATTTGACTGTGGGCTCAGCGCGATATTGACGTGCGCCGTCTGATATGAGGCCAGCTCACCGGACAGTAATCGCACTCAAAAGAAGCTCGGGGGATAAACTAAGGTATGACACATTTCTCAAAACATCTCCGCCGTCGATCTGATCTGCAGATCGACGACCCACAATCAGTCGCCATGGTCCCCACGGCCATGACAACAGTCAGCGGTCCCACAGAACCAGTGGTCCCAACGCCTAGTCAGCATCCACGCGGCAGCAGCGGATTGGAGCGGGTCTTGTTTGGTTGCTCGCATAGTCATGAAAGTTGGACCCGATAATATTTGTAAGGCGGATTTCATAAAAATTTCGGGTCACACTTGAGCCGATGTCAGCAGGCCCCAAAACGGACCTGATAAGTTTCATAAGGCGGATTTCATAAAAATTTTGGGTCACAAACACCCTTACGTCAGAAAACACCTTTTGTGACCCGAAATGATTATGTAGCTTGGTTTTATCAAAGTTTTGAAGTCTAGGTATGTTATTTGATAAAGGGTGATTATATGGTTTTTTCATTATATACTGAAGAAATGCCGAAGGCTAGGGTTTAATTCTCGTGCCTTCAATTCTTTAAAAAAGAAAGCCATCCATGGGTTCAAATTTCCGCGCCTTGTCAATACTCCAAAGGCACTGATGCCTCACGATCCCTGCTTAGCACTACACACCAACAGAGCACAGTAAATGAATCAAAATCAAAGAGTATCAGTGTCGAAGACAGAACGCACCGGAATGGAAGATTGAAGACAGATCTGTGGGGATTACGACTAAGATTGATTATCAAAAGTCTAATCCCCCAAATTAAGACACAGTTAAAAGAAAATCGTAAGTGTTTATCAGACAGAAGGCCTCCACTACCACATCTGAGGCAAATCGATTCTTCCCAGCTACCACAGTGCCACCTGTGCCTCAAAGCATTCAAACAGAGGATGAAATTATTGTTCAAGATCAGATATTTGCCTCAGCGTGACCAAAGAGTTAATTCTGCAAATAAACTTAATGAAAAAATATCAGCAGAGTTATTTTAACACAACACAGAGCCTCAAAAGTCAATAAGAGCTCCCACCAAGCTTAATCTTAAATGAAATAACATTCATACAAACAGAACACCTGTAAACTTCTTCATCGAGCCCCCCAAGGGCCAAGAAGCCATTAAGTCTGTATTAATTGTCTTTGGAGATCTTTTATCAGATCTCACCTTCTCATTCTTCTATAAATACTACTGGGGAAGATGAGAGAGGGGTTGGTTGAGTTGGTTGTTGAACTTTGAAATTTAATTAGGCTTGAGACTTCTACTTGTAAATAGTGTTCACTGGCTCTTGGAGCTCTACTTGTGATAGAGAAGTTAGTTTGGGAAGTGTAGATGATTGCTAAACTAAAGCATTGGACTTAAAGCTGTAACTAGTTTGGAGCATCAATACAAGCTGATTTATGGGATCCTAGTCTATGTCGACGGTGATGTTATTTATTATTGTGAATTGTTGTTTTATTTCTATTTTCACTGTGTTTATCTTCTCTTATAAAGAACAACATGCATAGAGTTAGCACCTACTGTATATCATTACCCTTCTCTGACTGCAAATCTTTATCTATATGTTTTCTTCCAATTCGTGTTATTTAGGAATGATTTAATTCAGTTCAAGTAGTAGGAATGATAGCGTTCCCTCGTCCTCCTGTTTAGCTAAATATTATTCCTGAATGGTATTTTCAGTTTATGTTAAGTAGAGATGAACTAAGGAAGATATGGTGTGCCCTGGTCCTAGTTTTATCCCCAAAGACTGTCTGAATGTTTCCCTTGGAATGTGTTAAAAGCTGGCTAGTTTGAAAGTACTTACCAGATCTTAGGCCATTCTTTGTTATCTTTTTGTTTGTCTTGAAAGTTACCAAGTAGAGCAGAGCTAGGAGAGGATTTGTGGTGAGCCCGACCCGCTAGTTTCTCCCCAATAGTTGTCTTCAAGTTTCCCTTTGTTTTAAAATGTTTTCTATTGAAAGTGCATCAAAAGCAGGCTAGTTTAGAAGTACTTACCTGATCTTAGATTAATTTTATGTCTTTCTTAAATGTATGTCAAAAGCAGGCTATTTTAGAAGTACTTACCTGATCTTGGGCTACTCTGTGTTCTTCATCTGTTTAATTCCCCTTCTTGTTGTATCATTTCATTCCATAAATCAAACTTTAAAGAGATCCTTAGACATAGATGACTTGCCCCATGGACCACTCTTGCCCCTTGTTGTTTCAATTAAAACCTATTGTGACTCCATAGCCCAATGGACTAAAACCTATAATTATCTATCTTTTTGGCCAAAGCTTGTTCTATTTGCTTGCAACTTCACACCTTTGAAACTCTTTGCATTTAGAACTTTCTGTTCAAACAATATTCATGCTCAACCATCCAAAAACAAAAAAAACCCTCGGCCTTCATAACTATCCTAATATCATTACCCAAAACTTCAAATACAAATCCATCTTTGCACTTATTACAGAGATCCCTCTCTGGATTCAGGAGGGCTAGATCCTAGAATCCAAAAGTGGTTGAAACGATGTTCTCCCTACAGTTGGACTTTTTCCAATCTTGCTGATTACAGGGTGCCAACACTTTGCAAAACCAAGCTGTCTCAAATGGCCTTTGGAATGTTTTTCTCAAGCACACACCTCTGTCCTCCTTGTCAGTCACTGTTTGACCAAGAAAAACTGCTTCAAATGTTTTGTGAAATGGTTCCCCAAAACCAACTTTGTGCTTTTTATAAATCACTGTTTTGTCCTCTTTTGTGCCAAACAACAAGTTTTTGTCAAATGAAGAGCAACAGTCAATTGATTACTGTGCTTGGGAAAGGTAATTTGAAAAGAGGTATTAGTGGAATTTTGTAGAACAAATATCTCCTTGTGTTTTGATAGAAGCAAATCAACCTTGTATTTAGACAAAAACAAAACACCCTTCCTCAAACAGTGCTTCTTCTGATGTTCATTGGTTTCTATACAAAGGTAAGCCAAACACCTTCAGCTGATTTGAAAGCTTTTATAGCATATCCTGCTTTATGGAACAATGGAAGGCATGCACTGGGTTTTCTTTTTACCATACAGAGAGGTCACTTTTTGAAGTGACAAAGCATTCACACATGATCACTATTTTCTCTTTACAAAACTGTTTCACCTTAGGATCACTGTTTCTCTTTACAAACACTGTTTTCACCTTAGATTTGCAGACAGAGGTTAACTCTGTTTTATCTGTGGGCTATGAATATTCTTTAAAAGCAGTAAGGGTCTTTTTAGATGGTTTTAAAGCATCCACCTATCACTGTAAAGGAGTGTGATAGTCATAGCAACAAAAGAAACTCTAGGTTCGTTCAAAAACACTGCCCTCTAACCATTGTCTCCCTCTTATGCTTTTTATATGACAAACTGCGTTTTCAAAACCACTGTTTAAAACACTGTTTAAACTGAGTTGAGAACCCCTAAGCACAAGAAAGGTTTCTCCATCTTGACAGAGAATTTGTCTCCTTATCACTAACTTATCTCACAGTTTTTATATGATGAAAAGGTTTTTAGAACACTACTTCTTTCTCACAGAAAAACACAACAAACACCCCTTTACTTTTTAAATTAGCCAAGAGGAGAAGTGGAATACCTTGAAAAAATGCTTAGAAACCTTGTTTGATCGATTGGGCAGCTTCAAAGGTGTTTTTGGAGGTGTTATAAGGTGCAGCACGTCTGTTAGAAAGAACGCCGCGCATTGGACAAGGTGTTGGGTCGGCCTTTGGGCAGTGATGACCGGCGCTACAGGCGCGCTGTGCAGTAGTGTAAGGCTTGTGTAAATTTCCGTCTGAACACACCGCGTGCTTTTCCAGGCGCACCACGCAGTCTTAAGCCTCCAAAGACTCTGCAAATTTGCTTGAAATCCTTCTTTTCTCCAATGGGCGGCTAAGAGGGTGTTTTTGAATGCTTGCTTATGTTTTTTGAACCTTGCAATGAGACTTGACAACGGTACTTTATCCTCTTAAAGTTGAAACCCTTTGAACTTAACTTGTGAGGGTTTAAAAAGCTTTTTGAAAGAGCTCTTGGTTTGTAAAACAAAACATGAAGCACTACTTTGTCATTTTATCATTTTTAAAACATCACACAATCCAATATTTCGGCCAGGACTCTTTAAAGTGCTGTGGATGACATTTTTTGAAGATCTTCATACATATGACCCCTTTTCAAAGTGAAAAAGCCATTTTGAAAGCCAAAATCTCTCTCAGTGTTTTTTTCTCATTAAGGCAATACCCTTTTCACTGTTTGCCTATTTCTGTCCCTTTAAAGGAAAAACTCTGCTCAAACCATGTTGATGATTATAGATGCATGCTCTGCATGATATTCCTCTTTGACTATGGTTGAAACTCAGTTTCATTCACCTAGGTTTTATCACCATCTGTTTATCAAAATGAAACTCCTTTAAAAACCTCTCCTACAATCAAATGCAACAACAAGGTATTTTACCTATTTTCATAAGGTACAAGCCTTTGTTTGTGACAGTGGCATGCTTCAATTGCTTTGAGTGTTGTTCCTGAAGTTAAAACACTTGTCATATCCTTTTATACATAATGTCTCTGTGTTGTTTATTTGCGAGGTCCTTTTGAGAAACAAGGCTTAGGTCACCTTCTTATCCATTTTGAAGAGTTCTCAAAAAAGATCTTCATGAACATGAAGAGCAAACCTTCTTTGAATTTCAACATCACTCTTTGGCCTATGTCTAACCCAGCTTTTCAACTTAAAAACCTTGAATGGATTTTTACTAATTTCAACCCTGTCTTTAAAGGAAAACACTAGCTAGATTTCATGCCTGTTGATCAAGGAGGAAATTTCTGGAGACTTTTAATGAAATCACATACCTCAGCAGGACTTGTTCATTTTGGCTTCAGATTTTCTTTGAAGGAAAACTCTGATAGCAGAAAAATCAAACCTCTTGGATTATCATAGTACCACTGCTTTCCTTCTGTTTTGAACACCATTTTTTTATCCATAAGCCTTCAGTTGCTTTCCCACTGCACTTAAAACCCTGCCTCTGTTCCTGGCCCTCTACTTATTTGATGAAGGAGGCCTTTATCACAGTGCCAAACCCTCTGCTTGTAAAATGAAGGAGGTTTTCTTAGTCTTTCAATCCTCTGCTCATGTATGGAGGAGGTTTTCTCAGTCTTTCAACCCTCTGCTCATGTATGGAGGAGGTTTTCTCAGTGATGCCATTTCATCAGTTTTTCAAACATCGTTATCTTTCCTTTCATTGCCTATTCATACTTAAGAAAATGAAAATGAAAAAATCAAAAAATATGCCATGAAGGGCATCTCTATAAGACATGTAATTCTGCTTTTCAAATACCTTTGTGCATCTTTAGACAATCAGAGGTAGCCTGGCTAGTATTTGCAGAGAATTTCTTGTCATTTATAATTCACTAACCTTTGACTGTGTTTGCAGGAGCTTAATTAAATAACTCTCTGTCCAGTATTTCCATCCCAGGCTCAAAACCACATGAGAAGAAAATGTCTTCTCATGTTGAATTTAATAATGTCTTCTGGAACACTAGTATACTTTTGCTCTTTGAAAGAGACTTTGACACACTGTAAGTCTACCTAACATCATTTTAACATGTGGCATATGTATTGCTAATACATCAAGGCTTATTAGTGGCGCGACCTAAGGGTATAATCAAGCTTTATTTGCAGAAATAGGAAGGTTATCTAGGACTGGTTGATATTAGACAGAGGTTCTTTAGCTTTAGGATAGTTTTCCAAGGGAGAAATGCCTAATGCGCCACTACCTAACTTAGGGGAGACTTATTGGACAGATTTGGATTACTCTCTTTGATGCTGATGGACAAGCTAGTATGGCTGAGGCTAGATAGGGCTTGAAAATGAGGTTTTATCTCGTCATGGGCTGATTGAAAAGGTTAGGAGGGAAAAAATGTTTATGGGTGTTTTCCAGCTGGCAAATTTGACAAATTTTGAGATCAGTTGCTAGAAAACTTGGCTTTAACAACTAGTCATCATCAACAGGTGAAAGATACTGATGACTAACAGTGGCTCCATTTGGGGAGGGCAGCTCCTTTTCAGGAGGTGTTCAGAATTTCAGATCTCGGTTCTCTGAAGACCAGTGCCTTTATCCATTGGCGCAAATTTCTTTCTTCCTTGATGCTATTTCTGAAAATTGATAGCATGATTAGCATCAATGAAATTTCTACCTACCCCACTATATTTTCTAATTTTTTTTTTTTCTTTTGGTGCATTTGGACTAGCAATCCTTTGACATAGTATTTTTGAAAAATGACACTATCTAGTTCTACACTTATATCTAACGGGAGTTTAGATTAAGTTGATGAACTCCTTTGTTTCTCTACCTATGGTAGATCTACTATCAAGGTTAAGCTGTTTGACAAGATTTTATTCTCTAATCTAAAACATGAAATTGAAAAATGATCAAATCAAGATTAGACAGTTTGATTTGTCATGTACTTGTGGCATGAAAGACAAGCTGCACACAAATATTATTTTGCATAAAATGAAATCTAGAAAAGCAAGGCTAGGATAAACAATTTGTTTTTCATCCCTTCTTTCCTCTTTGGTTCTGTTTTGAGCATGTGGAACCAGTGTCTTTTCCTAATCTACTCTTTTTCATAAGTCAATCTTACACAATGTTGACCATCTTTTCCACTCAATAAATTATCAGCAAATAAATTTAAAACATGTTCAATTATGATTAGGCTAGATAATTGAACAAGACATTTGAGCACTAGTATTAGCATTTAGACTTGCATGCTTTTTGAATGACTATTTTTTGGAACATGGGGCTTTCTTTCTATTTTTCAAACCGCCCTCTTTTTCTATTTTTCTATTGTTTTTGAATTTTATATTTTTGATTTATTTTTCAAACAATGGTATATACAATGATTGAAAAAGTTTTGACTCAGAAATCTTGGAAATGGAAAAACTTAAGCATATTATCCTCATAAGGATCTTCTACCACTCTTGGTCCACTCAGCTCTTGAAAAGAAAAAAATGGAAAATTTTCTCTTTCAAGCATGACATAAGGATTCATGCATGAATCTCTAAACAACCCTGTATCTTCCCGCTGCACCTCCTTATACCTCTGATTTCCACTCCTTCTTTTGTTGTATATATTTTTCAAATAATGTAGATATTCTTTGTCATTTTTGAAGTATATGATGACATCATCAAGGTACATCAAAATGCAGAAATTTAGGACCGAAAACATGGCTTTTAGGAGCATATTTTTGATATCCGGTGGTTTTGAAAATATGGGTTTGAAAATGGGACTACTTCCAGCGTATTTGAAAAATTATTTGAGCTATTGGCTTTGTAAAGGAATCATTTGGCTATAACCTGAAACATCATCTTGCAAAGATATATGATTAAAAGCACTTATCATTGGTATATCAAGGTTTTGGGCAGGAAGGATACATTTTTTTTCACAAGGGTGTGTATTAGTGTTTCTAAAATCAAAACAGATCCTATGACCAGCTATTTTATCTTTGACTATTACTGTTTGGGTCATATTTTTGTATTTTCTTTTGTCGAAGTTGTTTCTAGGAGTGATGGGAGTGGCATAGTGTTTCTCACTGTTTTCTCTATATGAAGTGGTATTTTGAACAAGATTGCAATTTCTATTAGTTCTAAGTCTTTGGTGGAGTGACAAAATGTTAGCCAATTCAAGTAACTCAGGTATATTTGGACTTCAGTCGTCATATCCTTTCATAAGAGAATTATCCGACATTTTTTCTAGATTTTGAGTTGTTATGGCTATAGTCAAGGCTTCTTTTGAAAGGGTAGAGTTAAGTGATGGTGAATCCTTAAGGTATGGTAAGAACATTAAACTTCCCTGCCCCTGAGTTCTAAAGAGGTTTATGATATGCAAGTCTTCTAATGCCTCTGTTCTGAAAAAATTTCCTGATGTTACTGCTAATGTTTGCCTAAGGTTTGAGCAATTTTCCTGATAGTACATAATGGTTTGTGCTTCTTGCTCTATCCCTGTTTCAAAAGGAACAAACTCTCTTTCCTCAAGACACAGCTGCTTATGATCATGATAATTTTGAGTGTCTAGTTCATCATAGAGAACTTGGGGCAGCTGATGTGGTGTGTCTAAGTTTGTTTCAAATCCTTCTGATTGTTCTTCAATGTCCTCATCAGTGTGCAAAATGAAAGAGTTTAGATCAGAATGCAAGGAGTACATCGGGATGTTATCTGGCTTTTCTTGGCTACTGATCATATATTTCATGTGTGACTCTCGATAGAGTATTCTAGTTTGGTCAAACACATGAATAGTGGCGTAGGACATATCAAGTTGAATATTCCCTTGAAGCTTAGCTCCCCAAGATCTGGATAAAAGCATTCCATACTTGGGAGGGATGTCTGCTACCACTATATCCATGATCAGGTGTTTTGCAGGTACTTGGGCCAAAATGAAACAAAGATCTTTGATCAAGCCTAAACATTTGACTCTACTTGAATCAAATGAATATAAGTCTTTATATGGTCTTGTGATTTCTAGGCCTAATATTTCCATCACAACCTTCAGCATGAGATTATGCGAGGCCCTGGAGTCTAGCATGGCATTGTGAAGGATTTGGTCATGGATATTCAAACTGATGTAAAAGGGAGGAGTGGTTCCTTCTTGGAATTTCCCTTCTATTTTTGGACCAAACAACACTTCAGGAGTGTCATCAGCTAGATTAAGGGTGTTGGCATCATTTCCTATATTCAGGACCTTTAACACTTGAGACTTATAAGAGCTTTGGGCAATAAGTTCAGTGAGGGGCATGGTAATCTTTATTTTGGCGATTTCTCCCTCAAAACTGAAAGGTGCTTGTAGTTTAGATAGGTTTGCTTCAATTTTTTTAGCCATGAATTTCTCTATGTTCTGAGTTTGCTAACTTTGTTTCGGGATTTTGTTTGACACAACCATCTCGGGAATATTTGTGGAAGTACTAGGAGCATCTGAGCCAATACTTATTTGAATAGCTTTATCTTTGTTTTGGTCAGTTTTCTTGACCATGATTTTGTTGATGTCCATTGATTTTTTAAGGATGGTATCAGGGGTTCTATCAGTGTCTGAGCTACCTTTCTTGGAGTTTTCTTGGTTTTTTATGCTTCTAAGGTCATACTGCCTGTGAGCTTCTACTATGGCATTCTGAAAATCTATGGTAGGATCTTCGGGATCTTCATAGTTGGTTTTATCTTGATTCGAAGAGAAGAACACTTGTTCTTCTTCTTTGAGGCAAACCTCACTCTCGTTATCAGAACCTATGAGGTTCAAATGATTTTCATCAATTGGTTATGTATCCCTATCATCTTCTTCCACATAATTTTCATTAAAGGGTGGCCTAATTTGTTGGTCATTTTCTCTTAGTTTGTTTTGAGGTTGTTCCCTCCTAAAATTTTGGTTCTGGTTTCTGTTTGGAGGGTTTGGCTGGTTGTCCCTAAGAGGTGTCTTTTCACTTATCTTTTCCCACATTTTTTCCATGTATCTAACCAAGTCATCTATTCTATGATCTAAGGAAGGTGCTGAAGTGGAGACCTCGTTCCGGTATGTGACTTTCCTTTCTGATCTGGTCCTAGCTCTTTTTTCCGCTAAGTTGGCGTCTGTACTTATGGCCACTTTTTGCATTTCCTCTAAGGTAAGGGGGTCCTTGTCTCTTAGTTGATAAGTCATGTCTGGGTCAAAGCCTTCGGGGAACTTTGCCAAGGCTGAGCCAAGTGGAGGTTTGAAGTGAGGCGGGAGGGAATTATACACACTGTTGAACCTAGTGCAGTATCCCTTGACACTTTCCCCATTTTCCTGTTTTAGATTGTTATACTCTGACAGGATTTGAATGGGGTTCTTTCAGATTTCCCACTTGTTTATGAAGGTTTGGTAGAGTTCTGGGAGATCGTGGACGCTGTTTGGAGTTGAGCTCTTAAACCATTTTTTGGGTCCTCCACCCAGGCTTTGGGTGAACATCCTCATTCTGATGGTCTCGTCTTGTATTTCCATGTATTCAAAGGCATCACTAATCCTATCTACATGTTGTTGAGCTGTGGTAGTCTCAACTTCGGTAAAGTGCGAGACTTTGGATTGATAGTCATTTTGTAAGGGAGCCAAAGGCTGTGGCAACACCAAGGGTGCATACTAGGCTGCCATGGCGGGAGCTAATGGATGATGTACAAAATGAGGGCTTGTGGGATGAGCTGAGGTGGTTTGAACAGTAGTGGTTTGGATGGGTGTAGCGGATGTACTTGGACTAGTGATTTGATTTTGATCAGATCTGGGGTGGTAGGAGCCAAAGTGATGGAGAAGCTGAAAGTCTGAAGGTTTAGTAGGCGAGGCTTCTCTACTAGGACTCTGTGGCAGATCTGGGGGCTCAAGATCGTCAAAGTCTATCTTACTTTGTGACTTGCTTCTAAAAAGGGTTTTTGATAATTTTAAGTCAAAGGGGGAATTCTGCAAGGCTGTGAGGTGTTCAGGTATTGATCTTGCTTTATGGATGGACCTATCGGAAGCTAAATTGCCAGTTTTGGAAGCTTGCCATAGAATCTTCTCTGGGTCATCTACTATGATAGGGGGATTTGGGTCTGGATGAGATCTGGTGTTGATTCTTTGTGAAGCCAGATTTCGAATCCAGAGTTTAGAGAGGATGGTATTTGTGATTGTTTTGGATGGATGACCTCTCTAGGGGTTTACTAATGTGAAGGATGGTCAAAACCAAAAGATGGACTGGTGGAGTTTCCAGGTGGATTTCTGTGAGAACTATGGTCCACCACCAACACTATCAAAGATGCTTTCGAGAAAAAAGTTTTCTAGCAAACTTTGAGATGAAGACTTGCAAGGAAGAGTGATTCACTTGGTCTGAACAATTTGCTAGGCTGTCTAGACAAGCTAATGGTTCTATTTGCAAGGTTATTTATGTTTATCTCCTATGTTTAGGTGAAGTCTTTTGAATCGCTAAGTTATACTTAGTTTGTCACTGATTACAGAGATTGCACCATTAGTTTTAAGCTTTTGGAAGGATGAGTCAACAGAAAGGTATGGTTTATGAATTTTTTGGTTTTTTATGGAGTTGTTAGGCCTACCAGAGGCTAGTGGAGTCGTCAGGTGGAACTTGGTTTTTTTTGTAAAGATGTAGCTATGGTCCACCACCAGTAAGTAGGGAAAAGCCAATCTGGGAATGTTTTGGGGTTTTTTGAGTTTTATGTGCAGCCTATGGTTTATTAGAGTATTCTAAACCTGTTTCATCACTTTGCTAGGGTGGTGAAAACAAAAAGAGTTTACTCTAAATGATTCTATGGACTTCTTGCCTGTTTAAATGTTTAAAGACTAATGAATCTACAAGAGTTTGCTAGACTGTTATGTACTCAGTTGGTCCCACCGTGATCGCCATTATGTCAGGGTCTCGTGATTTGGCTGATTGGCAAGCCAAATGACAGTGTAACATCAAACCAATCTTTGGAGCCCAAGGACCTAGCCTTCCTGGACTCAGAGAGGGCTCTCTCTATTTGTATAAGGGATATCTGTGTGTTTGCTTATTGTGTTATGATTTTAGGCTAGTTATGAAGTAGGTTTTTGGTTTTTAGGTTGTGAGGGATGAACCGATAAAAGACATAAGATAGGTAAAAAGATGTCAGATCAACTAGGCTATGGGGTCGAAATGGTCAACAGAGCTTTTAGATGGTGATACAAGGTTGCTGAAGGGCCGATTTGATTCGAGGTAAAATGGATCTTTGGGCAAAATGGAGTGAGATGGACACTAAATTTGTGAATAACAGAGGATTTCAAGCATAAATAGTTTAATAGCTGACATAAACACAATAGTGCTAACCATTAATCATGAGAAATGTAACTATAAGCTGATCAATGCAAAGAAATAAACATTCAAGCCATGCATAGAGATATATGACTCTCTAAGTTTAGGAAATGGCTATCATACTTTGGGGAAATACATTTAAGAGAGACAAACAACTCAAATCACTATGTAGGAATGCCTAAACATAGCACTTCAAGCTATTGGGCATTTTGAAAACAATACTGCATAGTTTTAGGCAAAGGGCAAGATCAGTACAAGACCTCCTTGGTTCAACAAATTACAATCTAATAAATCAAAGCGAGGTTTCATAGGTGGAGCTATGGCTAGCCATGAGTAAGCAGGGCATACCGTGAATCATACTTAGCATGCATAAAACCATGAATGAAACAAGCAAACAATATTCTTGAGTTATTAAAGAGCAATCAAGGATTCTTTAATGTGACTAAGAATGAAGAAAACATGGAAGCTATAAAGAAACATGAAATTTGAGGTGCCTTCAAGGGCATGTCTCAAATATGTTCTCTACTATCTTATAGCAAGCAAGAACATGGATTTATGAATGAAAAATAGGAAACAAAATAGAGAGAGAGACACTATACCATTCTACCAAGTCATGGAATCCAACAACAATCCTGTTTCATCATCCAAGAACATCCAAGAAACTATCCAAAAGCATGAGACAAGTGTTTCTTCCAAATCTTATATGACCATATATTGCTTCTATTCATCATGTTCAGCCTTGTTTATAATGAAAGCGTTTGGAATATATAGGCCAAGGTGAGGAAAACCTCTTAGTTCAACTTGCAATCTCATTGGCCTATCCAAAATATCTGATTTTGTCCTTGAGGCTTTACAAAGCCCAAGGCACAAAATATCTAATAAAATATCTCAAAAATGCTAAAAAAGGGAAATATATTGACTTTTCATAACTTATCATGTACAAAAAATATCTAAACACACATGAAGAAAAGTCACTTTTGAAAGGTTCAATTTTTACAAAAATACTCAAGAAATACATCAGCAGAAAGTCCCCTGACTTGCCGGCAGCTTTTGGAGGCCTTCCCGATGTCTAAATGAGGCCTGTGACGGCTCTTGGAAATCTCTGAGTGTCTAGTTTCTGAAAATGTTTATTTTGCTCCAAACTGACCATTGGAAGTCCTCCAAAAACAGGCCTGTGTGTAGAAACCCAAAAAAAAAAGCCTCGCTGATAAACAGGGCAGAGTGTAGAAAAAGCGAGTGTTTTTCGCCATTATGGGGGAGCAAATGATCTTCAATTGATCTGAAAATCGTTGAGTATATGCCCCTGAAAATATGGCATCCAATGATACCATTTTCATCCTTTGAGGATGCCCCAAACTGAAATGGCGATGCGCCCATGAGTTTTAGCCAAAAACCCAAAAATGACAAAAAACCAAAATTTGTCGAATTTCACCCAAATTTGGTGAGCATGACCCTCAAGGGTTTTCAAAAACATGCTGTGAAGATAAGGCCAAAATTTGGAGCTTTGAGGTGTCTTTCCTCAATTTTGGTGTCGGGCGCTTCTCTTTAGCCTCCTTGAGTTTTTCCTCAGCGGCCTTCAATTTCCGCCGAGCAAATTGATTGAGCTTTTTATAATGCCCAGTCATCCTCTGTTGAAGGTCCAAGTCTCTATTTTCCTTCCCAAATTTTTTCTCCAAGTGATCATTAACTCTCTCAAGCCATGCTTCCCGATTTTTCTCTATCTCTTGTTCGAACAATGTAGTGAGAGGGGTAGATTGGAGAAGGGCATCTTCTTCTTCCTTTTGTTTCTCAAGGGCCTTTTTGAGCCCCATGGTTCTTGGCCTCTTTCACCTGGGCTGATCTTCATCTTCGCTCTCATCGAACTCAGCCATGATTTCTTCCAATCTCACTTGTGCTTTGGAGGCCTCCTTTTTGTATTTGATGGCCCGTGTCTCATATACTACCATATGGACACTCATTTGTTTGTTTTGAATTTGCAAAAAGTGTTTGAAATTTATAGCCCTCTCAAGATCAGTCCTCAAAGCATCAATTTGGTTTTCTCTATTGATCAAGATATTTTCTAGGATCCGGGCTTCATTGCCACTATCATCACTTTGGATTTGGATGATGTCGAATTCCCTTTCCTTTTCAAAACTGCTTTCTTCTTTCTCCTTTCCTTTGCTTTGGGTGGCTCTTTTAGTCTTCCTCCTCTTGGGAAATTCGACAATGGGCTTCTTGGGAAATTTTCCCTTGTTTCGAAGGGCCCTAGTCACATTTGGAGTTACAACTCTAGGCACCCTTTTCCTTGATGTCTGGGGCTTGGCCACTTTCGGAGAAGAGAGCATGGCCCCTTGCCTAGGAGAGGCAGCTAGCACATGCTCCATGTTGGGTATGTGTTATATTCTTTCCATGATTGGCCCCACGCGCTGTATGTTGCGTCGGGCGTAGCTGGGGGGTCACGAGGGGTGAAGCAGTCCCCACCGTTGGGGTCCGGGGCAGCGCCCCGGCCAAATTTTTTTTTTGTGCGGACCCACTCATAGGCGGATCCGCCCATGGTTTTGTGCATGGTTTTGCACATGGTTTTGGGGTTCGATGGTTTTCGGCCCCTGGTATTTTTGTAGATCCGGTCAAGGGAACTACGGTTATGTTCTAATCCAGGGTTAATGGATTGGGGCTTATGTATGCTCCGGCATGTATATATATGTGTTGTAACACTAAAAGGAATATAATGAAAAATCAAGCTGGTCGTCCCGATTTGGGATCCAGGGGAAAATCTCTGTGTTTATCTGTTTTATGTTTTATGCTCTTGCTATTGTTTATTTTCTGTTATAAGAATCGTGTGTAGATATTTCTGTTCAGGGTTAAAACCTACACTCCATTGGCTCTTTACCCTTGTCACTTTGCTCATCGTTCTTGCCACTGTCTTGGATTTCTTCATGGATGCCTTGACTGTCCTTGTGCATTTCTTTTTGAGGGTTGTCCTCCTCACCGTGTTTCATCTTTTCACCATGCTGTTGTTCCTTTTTATGAGGCTGTTGTTCATCAACATGAGGCTTCTCACTCTCACTGTGCTGCACCTGTTCATTATCATGTTTCTCATAATCTTCATGAGACTGCTCACCCTCATTGTGTTGCACATCTTCATCATCATGCTGTTGTTCTGCCTCACTGTATTCTTCTGCCCCTTGCTGCCTTGTTTCCCTATGATGTTGCTCATCATCATCTTCCTCATCATCCCCTTGCTGCCTTGTTTCATCATGCTGCTGCTCATCATCACTTTCCTCTTCTTGCTCATGCTCTTCTTCCTCATCATGCTCTTTTGTTTGTTCAATGGGAAATTTGAGCTTCTTGGGAATAGGCTTGCTTGAAGAAGGCGAAGGATGGTGAGTGGAAGGTGAAGGAGATGTATGAAATGAAGGGACAATGGCGAAATCCGGATGTGTGATGAAAGTATCCCAAGAGACTTCCTTCTTCTCAAGCTGATGAATAATGATAACCTTGATGAGGGAGTGATGGAAGAGGCAAGCTATCTGCTGAGAAGGAGGCTTTTTCTGAACAGTGGAGGCCATTTTCTCAATGCTTCTATGTAGAAAGAAGGGGAGATTTAACAATTTGGCCCTCATGAAATGCATGAGCAATCGGATATGATAGGCATAGACTCGGGAGAATATTCCCTCGCAAGTGAAGTATTTCATGATTATCTTCATGAGGGGGGCGTAACTAGTTAATAGATATGAGAAGGGAAAAATGGATGGGCATGAATCTCTATGCTCAGGCTTCAGAAAACACTTGTATTCTTCCGAGTCTAGGTGGATTTTTTTAAACCACTTCTCCCCAACATAAGGGATTTTGGTGGCCTTGGAAATGAACCTTGGAGAGAATTTAAAATCTAGGCCTGCTAGCTAGAAGTGCTTCTCTTGAAACCTCAAAGCACAAATATGTGTAAAAGGGGAATAGCTCTTCACCTCTTGCAATCTTTGAAAAAAATATAAACACCCAACCTCATGGAAGTTAAACAAAACTGAAGGATGGGCATTTATCTCTTCAGTGGAGACGGGCTCAAACCTCCTGTGAAGGCCACTCCTACTGTCTTTCCTGGGAGGCATTTTGTTTTGAATGTTATTTGAAAAACCAAGCCGTCTCAAATGGCCTTTGGAATTTTTTTCTCAAGCACACACCTTTGTCCTCCTTGTCAGTCACTGTTTGACCAAGAAAAACTACTTCAAATGTTTTGTGAAATGGTTCCCCAACACCACTTTGTGCTTTTTCTAAATCATTGTTTTGTCCTCTTTTGTGCCAAACAACAAGTTTTTGTCAAATGAAGAGCAACAGTAAATTGATTACTGTGCTTGGGAAAGGTAATTTGAAAAGAGGTATTGGTGGCTTTTTATAGGACAAAGATCTCCTTGTGTTTTGACAGAAGCAAAAAAGCCTTGTATTTAGACAAAAACAAAACACCCTTCCTCAAACACTGCTTCTTCTGCTGTTCACTGGTTTCTATACAAAGGTAAGCCAAACACCTTCAGCTGATTTGAAAGCTTTTATAGCATATCCTGCTTTATGGAACAATGGAAGGCATGCACTGGGTTTTCTTTTTACCATACAGAGAGGTCACTTTTTGAAGTGGCAAAGCATTCACACATGATCACTGTTTTATCTTTACAAAACTGTTTCACATTAGGATCACTATTTCTCTTTACAAACACTGTTTTCACCTTAGATTTGCAGACAGAGGTTAACTCTGTTTTATCTGTGGGCTATGAATATTATTTAAAAGCAGTACTGGTCTTTTAAGATGGTTTTAAAGCATCCGCCTATCACTGTAAAGGAGTGTGACAATCATAGCAACAAAAGAAACTCTGAGTTCGTTCAAAAACACTGCCCTCTAACCACTGTCTCCCTCTTATGCTTTTTATATGACAAACTGCGTTTTCAAAACCACTGTTTAAACTGAGCTGAGACCCCCTAAGCACAAGAAAGTTTCTCCAGCTTGATAGAGAATTTGTCTCCTTATCACTGACTTATCTCACAGTTTTTATATGATGAAATGGTTTTTAGAACACTACTTATTTCTCATAGAAAAACACAGCAAAAACCCCTTTACTTTTTAAATTAGCCAAGAGGAGAAGTGGAATACCTTGAAAAAATGCTTAGAAACCTTGTTTGATCGATTGGGCAGCTTCAAAGGTGTTTTTGGAGGTGTTAGAAGGTGTGACACATCTGTTAGAAAGAACGCCGCGCAGTGGACAAGGTATTGGGTTGGCCTTCAGGCAGTGATGACCGGTGCTACAGGTGTGCTGCGCAGTAGTGTAAGGCATGTGTAAATTTCCGTCTGAACTCGCCACGCAGTCTTAAGCCTCCAAAAACTCTGCAAATTTTCTTGAAATCCTTCTTTTCTCCAATGGGCGGCTAAGAGGGCATTTGTGAATGCTTGCTTATGTTTTTTGAACCTTGCAATGAGACTTGGCAATGATCCTTTATCCTCTTAAAGTTGAAACCCTTTGAACTTAACTTGTGAGGGTTTAAAAAGCTTTTTGAAAGAGCTCTTGGTTTGTAAAACAAAACACGAAGCACTGCTCCATCATTTTATCATTTTTAAAACATCACACAATCCAATATTTCGACCAGGACTCTTTAAAGTGCCGTGGATGACATTTTTTGAAGATCTTCACACATATGACCCCTTTTCAAAGTGAAAAAGCCATTTTGAAAGCCAAAATCTCTCTCAGTGTTTTTTTCTCATTAAGGCAATACCCTTTTCACTGTTTTCCTATTTCTGTCCCTTTAAAGGAAAAAATCTGCTCAAACCATGTTGATGATTATAGATGCATGCTTTGCATGATATTCCTCTTTGACTGTGGTTGAAACTCAGTTTCATTCACCTAGGTTTTATCACCATCTATTTATCAAAATGAAACTCCTTTAAAAACCTCTCCTACAATCAAATGCAATAGCAAGGTATTTTACCTGTTTTCATAAGGAACAAGCCTTTGTTTGTGACAGTGGCATGCTTCAATTGCTTTGAGTGTTGTTCCTAAAATTAAAACACTTGTCATACCCTTTTATACATAATTTCTCTGTGTTGTTTATTTGTGAGGTCCTTTTGAGAAACAAGGCTTAGGTCACCTTCTTGTCCATTTTGATGAGTTCTCGAAAAAGATCTTCATGAACAGAAAGAGAAAACCTTCTTTGAATTTAAACATCACTCTTTGGCCTATGTCTAACCCAACTTTTCAACTTACAAACCTTGAATGGATTTCTACTAATTTCAACCCTGTCTTTAAAGGAAAACACTGGCTAGATTTCATGCTTGTTGATCAACGAGGAAATTTCTGGAAACTTTTAATGAAATCACATACCTCAGCAGGACTTGTTCATTTTGGCTTTAGATTTCCTTTGAAGGAAAACTCTGATAGCAGAAAAATCAAACCTCTTGGATTATCATAGTACCACTACTTTCCTTTTGTTTTGAACACACATAACCAGTAGAACTAGTTGCAAAAATATCTTCTTCTATTCGAGGATATTTGACTTGATCTTGAACAGTCCAAAAATCCTGCTGAATCAATTCGCATATGGATTGGTGCATTATATCAAATGCAAGTCATTTCCAAACTCAATAATGAAGCTATTTTTTATCTAGCTGAAAAGAGAATGGCTGGAATAGTCTATGATTGGTGGATGACCCCATCTGCCAAAGAAAGACAAAATGTTATGAATGCTGGTCTTGCCACTTTAGAACTGCTGTTAAAAACCCAGTTTGTTCCAGAACCTGTTGATGAAAAGAAACAGTTAATAACTGATTTGGCTAGAATGGAGTTAAAAGATGTAAAATTCCTCCAGGAATTTGGAAATGATTATATGGGTAAAGTTTTTAAAGCCAATCTCAGTAATGATTCAGTTCAAAAAGTGTCCTTTTTATCAAAGCTGCCAGGAAATCTTGGTGACCTAATTCTTAAAGATATTGAAGTTCAAAATAAGAGCATTGATCAGATCTATTGGATTGATCTTTTGTTTAGATGCTCTGAAAAGGTCAAATATCTATGCTGGCAGAAGAAAGCTTCTGAGTTTTCTCCAGGCTTAGATGTCTGTAAAACTGTCTTACCATGGACTCCTTTCAAGAAAAGGAAATCAAAAAGATATGGTAAGTACAGACCTAAGCGAGTAGCTCATCCTAAGAGACCTTTCAAGAAATATAGATATTTAAAAAAGCGTCGACAACAGCCCAAATCTAATGCTTGTTTTATCTGTAAGCAAGAAGGTCATTTTGCCAAAAAATGTCCAAAGAGCTCCTCCAATAAACTCAAAGCCTGTGTTGATGTTGAAGATTTTATTGATACCTGGTCCATGGTAGACTCTCAAGATGATGTGTTTGAAGTTTACATTTTGACAGATGCTTCTTTGTTAGATGTTGATGAGATGTTAGAGTTATCTCAAAAAATGAACCGTTGCTATGATTCTGATTGTGAAGATACTGAAGAATTACATTATAGTGACATTTATTCTGATGACTCTACTTCTGAGACTTCGGAGTCTGCTGATGATATCATTTCACTTGCTCCATCCTCTATTGTAGATACTCCTTCCATCCCTCTCCCATCTCCATCACCCTTGGTAACTCCCATTTTTAATACTCTTTGTCCCTATCCCAAAAACATATCGTTGTCCTCTGCTCTTCCTCTCCAGTCCCTTGAAGAGTCCTATTTTCTTAAAAAGATTGTTAAAAATAACAATCTCTTGTATATACCTGTCGAAGTTCAAGTTCGCAATGAATGGATTGTTGTCCATGCTTTTATTGACACTGGTGGCTCCAATAATATGGCCCGTCCTTCTCTGTTCAAAGGCCTTTGGAAGCCCCTAAATCATATCTTAGTTTCAGAAACCATTGGTGGTTCTGTCTCCCTCACCCATTATGTTGATAATATTTCTTTAAAAGTTGGGGGGAGCATTGTAAAAATTTCAGCAGTCCAATACTATGACACGTCTACCAGTTTGTCTCTTGGAATGCCCTTTCTCTCTTCGGTTCTCCCTGTCACCATTAGTGAAGACAAGTTGATCCTAAACATAAAAAAGAGTGCAATTTCTGTTCCTAGACTTACGCTGGCTAATTCTGAGGCACAAAAGCAAAATAGCCAGAAGAAAATTGGAACTCGAAGACCGGCTAAAGATTCTAATGATTGGTTAGAAGTTCTTCAAATTTATGAAGATCGCACTCAAAAGAAAACAAAGCAAAAGGCAAATATCGATCCTGACTGGTCTACTGAACAACTGCAAATCTATGAAGAATTGTTAAAAAATTGTTCTGAAAATCCGCAAGTATTTTGGTCAGTCGAAAGTCCACAGCAAGAAATAATTACTCTCCATGATAATGGTGTTAAAGGCAAACTGATTCCTTGCACTCCATCAGATGAAAAGGAAATCAGAAAACAGATTGAGGAACTTCTGCAATTACAGTTGATTGAACCTAGTGAGTCTCATTATTCTTGTTCAGCTTTTCTTGTGAGAAACCATTCTGAAATAATTCGTGGAAAAGCTAGGATGGTAATAAATTACAAGCCGCTAAATGCTATTACCAAAATTTTTAATTATCCATTACCCAGACAAGAGACTATAATGCAGAAGATTCAAAACAGTCAGATCTTTAGCAAATTTTATATGAAGTCTGGATATTATCAAATTCAAATAAAAGCTGAAGATAGACATAAGACAACCTTTACATGCCCTGCTGGATTCTTCCAATGGAAAGTTGTTCCTTTTGGTTTGAAAAATGCCCCTGCATTTTTTCAAAGAAGAATGGATTTTATTTTCGGGAAATATGATTTTATTACTGTATATATTGATGATATCCTTGTACATAGTCTTGATATTGAAAGTCATCTCCAGCATCTTAATATTTTTCTAGATGAAGTTCGCCGACACGGAATTGTGCTATTAGAGAAGAAGATGGTTTTATTTCAAACCAACATTGATTTCCTTGGCATCCATATCAATGAAGGAAAAATACAGATGCAGCCTCATGTTTTAACCAAGCTGTCTGATTTTCTAGATAAACTGTCTGATAAGAAGATGATTCAAAGATTTCTTGGTGTATTAAATTACATTCATAAATATATCCCAAGATTATCTGAAAAAATAGCTCCTATTAGGCAGCATTTAAATTCTGGGTGGTCTAATGAAGCTACCAAAGCTGTTAAATTTCTTAAAGAAGAATGCAAAAATTTACCACAGCTTAAGCCCCCAGGAAATGGTTATTTAATATTACAAACTGATGCCTCTGATTCTTATTGGGCAGCTGTATTATTCGAAAAACGAGAATCAGGCGAAGAAGAATTGTGTGCTTACTCATCAGGTGAGTTCTTACCTCATCAAAAATGTTATTTTGCAGCTGAAAAAGAAACCCTTGCCATTTTCAATGGAATTAAGAAGTTTGAAGTTTATTCAGCTCCTGCTAGATTTTTAATCAGGACAGATTCTATGAATTTCACCCATTTTTTATCTGCTAAGATCTCTAGACAGTTAGCTAGAGGTAGACTGTTAGCATGGCAGATTTGGTTCCAGATGTATGAATTTGACGTCGAATGGGTGCCTGGTATTTAAAATTATTTGGCAGACTCTCTTACACGAGATATGAACAAGATGCATATTTCAAATTCTAGTATGAGAACAGATATGTTTGAATTACCCGGAAAGACTTCTGCTGATGACAATTTTCAAACTTTTGTAAAGAGATTTCATATTTTAGAATTGGTTCTTGATGATGTTGCTTGGCAAATAAAAAAACTCATTGGTTTTCGGTTGAGAAGAAATCAATGGATTCAGCGCTGTCAAGCATGGCAGTCTAAAAATGTTGGTATTGGACTTGGTCTAGATGAAGAATTGGTTAAAGTTTATCCTTTACCAAATATGAAAGTGAAGATCTATTTCAAAACTCTTGATGATCTTTGGACTAGATTATATACCCCAACCATGATAAAAGTTCTGCAAACATTGCATTATTATCAGCTAATTGGATCAGTTGATTTCTCTTTTGCTATTTACACTAATGCCAAAATGTTGGATATAGAAGAAATTAATATTCATGATCTGGTTGAACGGTTTCTCATATCTCTTCAAATTCCAGATATTTTTGACGAAATGGAAGCAACTTACCTACAGAGCTCTACTGAGTATTTTGAAAGTACTCATACTTTTCCCCAATATGAGATTTTTGAAAAATTTGCTGATTGGGAGATTCATAATGGCTTATGCAGAAAAAAGCCACAGGTCAGGACAACACAGTGTATTGAAAGATCTTTGCAGTATCTCAGAACTTTTTCTATGCCCTGGGATTATCAAAGTATAGAAATGAGAGAGCCAATTGTACCAAATCCATTTGCACAAGTTTTCGGTCCAGATAAGTTTGATGAATCTTTTTTAGCTGATAATGAAGAAGAAATAAAAAAGATTTCGTCATGGCTCAAAGAATTTTATCTATTAAGACTTCCAGATAAATTGCAGCTAATCAAAGCCTTAGAAAGATGTCAAGATAATATTAAAGCCCTAAAATTGCTCATTAATCAAAAGGCTTTAATTACAGTTAATATTAAACATGGCAACTGGACCAGTGATGTTGTTTGTTTAATCAGCCTTTTTTATCTAATCATGTGTGTTCAGCAGTCAGCTTTGATTTGGGATGGAAAGAGATTCATGGCCTCAATCATATTTGTAAATATTGGATTCAATGCTGTATTGAACACTCGGTCAATATGTTTTAGATTTTTAAGCTCGAGCTTCTAGATGGTGTTGAGTTAGCAGTTCAGTCTCATATCAATTTCCGTAAAAATAAGAAAGATTCCTTTCTTGACATTGAAGTTGATCGTTTAGCTTATCTCAGTAAATGGACCAAATCAACTGACAGATATCTGTTTCCATAACAGAATCTTTTCGTCACTAAAGATATTGTTAAGCTGCAGACCGGACAATCATCCAAAGGAGAATCATCACAATCTGCCAAAAGAAAAGGAATCGTCACGGAAAAGGCTGCTACAGCAAAAGAAAAAGCAAACGAATCCAAGGACAAAGGTACTGTTTTTATAGATATCTATTAAGATTCTCAACAACCTGACGAGTCTGAGTGGGAATCTAAGTACCTAGAAATGCTTTACTCCAAGTCCTCATCATCACCTTCGGAATATCCAAGCGATTTTGAACCCGGTGAACAGGAAGACAGTGACAGAAGTCCAAAAGGACCATGGTGAAGCATCTTTGATTTTTTAGTGCACTGTATTATTGTACTCGAGAATATTGAGTAGACACCGTCTGGGCCAGGAATGCCTGACAGGACCCTCAATAGTCTCTTTAGTTTTCCTATATATTGGTGTGTTTTGGTTTTAGTTAAGGTAGAGTTGTGGGTAGCGAGCTGTGAGTTGTGAGTATTGTGTGTTGTAAAGCTATAAGAGTTCAGAAGCTCTAACGCTCTGCTCTGTGGCATCATATGGTGTGTAACATTTTTCTTGAAATAATTTGAAGCCTTCTAGGCCGCTTGTCTGAGGACAGTTCTTCAAGACTATAGATAGCGCCTTCTACTTGGGCATTTGACTGTCCTACCATGACACAATCTTTAAGCACAAGCTGTTTCAGTTTTGGATGAGCAGTGTTAGTCAATTGGAATGATGTTTGGACTAAAATAGACAAATGTTCACTGTCATCTATCAAACTAAGGCCTTGGACTCCAGTAATTAATTTCCAACAATCTTGGAGATGAGGGTCTGAGAGACTAATAGCATAGTCGGGGTAAATAGTTCCATATTGACAGCCAGTAGACAGGTTTCCCATTATTGTACCTATACGTGCATGATCATAGGTCTGATGACGAGTATCAAATACTTCTGCAATACAGGGAGTATTGATACCATGATGAAACAGAGGGGCAAGACCTATACGAATTCCGCCAAAGTGAAGATAATTATATTTTTTGTCTGCAACATATTGTTTAAACTTCTTGATTTCATCTTTTGAGAACAAGTTTAAAGACACAATTTGAACAGACGGACCATAAATTTTTATAGTCACCTCGACTTCTTTTAAAAAAGACTTAGACTTAAAAAGGAAAGTCATAGGCAACTTATAAATATCAGTGGCATGTAAAGCAGGGGGATTCCAAGTTTCAGGATTAGCCACTACTTCATGATCAATATCAGTTTCTTCCGAACGAGAAGCTACTTCTTTGACTATTTTACGATCAATGTTTGAGAAAGTGCGTAAAAGATTAGCCATAACAGAATCAGAAACAGGGCTCTGATACCAAGATCTGACCACAAGATCGTGGACTCAGTAACTTACTTGAAAGCTGAAACTCTTGATACCGCAATCTTCACACACACACCATCCACAGGTGAGAGATATGCGAAACGACGCCTCAGGTCTTCAACTCACCTTACAATCTCCTTATGTGATCTTGGAAGAACTGTCCTCAGATAGGCGGCCTAGAAGGCCCATTTTTCTATCCATAAGCCTTCAGTTTCTTTCCCACTGCACTTAAAACCCTGCCTCTGTTCCTGGCCCTCTGCTTATTTGATGAAGGAGGCCTTTATCACATGCCAAACCCTTTGCTTGTAAAATGAAGGAGGTTTTCTCAGTATTTCAACCCTCTGATCATGTATGGAGGAGGTTTTCTCAGTCTTTCAACCCTCTGCTCATGTATGGAGGAGGTTTTCTCAATGATTCCATTTCATCAGTTTTTCAAACAGGGTTATCTTTCCTTTCACTGCCTATTCATACTTAAGAAAATGAAAATGACAAAATGAAAATATGCCATGAAGGGCATCTCTCTGAGACATGTAATTCTGCTTTTCAAATATCTTTGTGCATCTTTAGACAATCAGAGGTAGCTTGGCCAGTATTTGCAGAGCATTTATTGTCATTTATAATTCACTAACCTTTGACTGTGTTTGCAGGAGGTTAATGAAATAACTCTCTGTCTAGTATTTGCATCCCAGGCTCAAAACCACATGAGAAGCAGTTGTCTTCTCATGTTGAATTTAATAATGTCTTCTAGAACAATAGTATACTTCTGCTCTTTGAAAGAGACTTTGACACACTGTAAGTCTACCTAACATCAATTTAACATGTGGCATATGTATTGCTAAGACATCAAGGCTTGTTAGTGGCGCGACCTAAGGGTATAATCAAGCTTTATTTGAAGAAATAGGAAGGTTATCTAGGACTGATTGATATTAGACAGAGGTTCTTTGGCTTTCAGATAGTTTGCCAAGGGAGAAAAGCCTAAAGCGCCACTACCTAACTTAGGGGAGACTTCTTGGACAGATTTGGATTATTCTCTTTGGAGCTGATGGACAGGCTAGTATGGATGAGGCTAGATAGGGCTTGATAATGAGGTTTTATCTCGTCATGGGCTGATTGAAAAGGTTAGGAGGGAAAAAATGTTTATGGGTGTTTTCCAGCTGGAAAATTTGACAAATTTTGAGATCAGCTTCTAGAAAAATTGGCTTTAACAAATATTCATCATCAATAGGTGAAAAATACTGATGACTAACAGTAGTCACCAGGTGGAAATTTTTAGCTCTTTTGGAGGTAAAATGTTTTATGGTCCACCACCATGTTTATTTGAGTACCAATCTGAAATATTTTTTGGTTTTCTGAGTTTATTTCAGTCCTATGGTTTCTAAGAGTGTCCTAAATCTGTTTCAACACTTAGCTATGGTGATGAGACAAGGAAATTTTACTCTTATGGCTAAGCTAGCTGATTCATTCGAGGTTTGATAAGTTCTTATGAGAATCCTAAGGGTTCCTTAGTTTGTCACTGATTCAAATAAGTTCTATCATAACTACCATTTGCTTGGTAGTGCCTGAAGAGAGCTACTTGTTCTCAAGGGGTTTTATGAAGTCTTAAGGGTATCTAAGATGAAATTTGACTCAGTCCCCAACAGAGTCGCCAAAAATGTTAGCTCCTTGTAGTGAAAATTAACTCAAGGATAAGTTATCTTCATAGGACTTCAAGAGCTAACCATTTTGGTAATAAACTTTTTTCTTGAAGGCTTAAAGAATGATTTAGCCACCATTTGATATAATTTTTTTTTATAGGTGGCTAACAAGCTTCACCAACCACGCAAGGAGGTTTCCTAGGCTGAGGGCATGGTCGAGGAGGAGGTGCAGGTCATGGACGAGGTCAAGTCATATGCTACAACTATGGACATAATAGACATTTTGCCAGGGATTTCCAGAATCCCATTGCAGTAACCTGTAAGTATTGTCAATAATTTGGTCATGAAGCCGAAGATTGTCCCATTTTTTAGCTAAACTACAAGATAAGTGCAACCAATAGCTGGCTTAGAATATACAAATGATGAGGGCTGAACTGTGACACACATATCCAAGTGTTAACGTAGCACATGTAGTGGTGTGAATACGGAGGAGACCGCAAAGAAGGAAGAAAGGTTGTGATAGAGACATGGGTAAGGAAAGTTGTAAGACAAAAATGTTGGCGTCAATATGCAGCATGAGAAAAAGACATTCATGTATGTAAGGAAGAAATTTATGAATAATAAAGATTCACCACCTACCATGCAGAAACAACTGTTTCCATTGGAGCACAAGCCGAAGGAGAAGACCAAAGTAAAGGAAGTGGATCAGTCTATCTTAGTGTCCTTCTATAAGATGTGTATGAACTTGATAAGACACCATAGGGTCTATAGAAGGGTTGTAGGAACTAATAGATAATTTTACTGACAAGGACCTGCTGCAACTAGAACAACGCATATTAAATAGTATACAAGAACAAGAAAAGAACTAGTTGGAGATGCGGTTGACTACACAGATTGGATATTATGAGATGGATCAAGTCATTTTGGATATAGGATCAGATGCCAACGTTCTACCAAAGCATACATGGGAGAGAATGGGAAGGCCTAAGCTACAATGGTCGCCAATTTAGCTCCAGATGGAAAATAAATTGAATATCATTCCTATGGGGCGATTGCAGGGGATTAGCGTAGATATTGATGGCTCTAGCGTGTAGGTTGACTTCGAATTGATTTATATCATTGATGAAAACAATCCATATTCTGCGTTGTTTGGGTTCGATTGGGCTTATGAAATGGATGCTATAATCAACCTAAAGAAGAGGCAGATGATCTTTGAAAATAATGGTACCTGTGTTGTTGTGCCATTAGATCCTTCCGAAGCTACACACTATACAGAGCTTGTCCAACATGAGTATCGGGATGACGAGCTTGATCGTATATATAAGCTTGCTGCGCAAGATGAAGATTGGATTAATCCCAATATAGATGGTAGAATATGTTGGGAGCATGATAGTTCGTGCGTTTCAGATTCCGATGAAGAACTGGAGCATTGTTAGAATCATTTGCATGATGTAACCGCTAAGCATTGTAACAGGGTTACCAAATATTTGTATTGTGTCACATCATAAGTGTGTGATCTACATTTTTATGATGGAATGGGGAATGTTGTATTATTTTTGGAAGACTTTGAGAGAAATGTACCTGAAGAAAAAAGGTGTTAAGCTTTGGAATTGACATTGAGGTCTACTACAACCCAATGGTGGGGCGTGCACAAAGAAAGTTTAGGAGGATGGAAAAAATTATGTTAATTGATAAGGTTGAGGTTTGGTTAGGTGGATGCAAAGATCACAAAGAAGTATGATCATCAAATGGATCCTCACAAGCACTTGGCTCGCTGGACTGAAGCTTGGGGCACTGAACCTTAAAAAGAATGGGTGCACATGTTCTTCCATTCCTTAGAAACAATACCTCAGCAATGTTATATCGAAACAGAGCTGTTCCATGGAACTGTGGATTGGAATGAGATGATAGAATGTTTTTTATTAACATATAGCTTCGTTGATGGGTGGGAAGGAATTAATGACGCTCTTCAAGAAACGAAAGTAGGGGGACTTCGAATTACCAAGGAGCCAAGGGCATTAGTTCATATGGATTGGACAAACCCAACCAAAAAGCTTGTGTTGGGGGAGGAGATTCGCAGACGCTAAGGTAAAAATATGTAGATGGATTATGGTGAAGGATGAATTCTGTGTAGTCGAAGTACTGCACAGAAGATTGATTGTAGGCACAGTTGAAGGTTACTACGCCAAGGGAGGTAGGACTGCATCTAAGGGCCGAGCCTTGCATATTTCTCCCAGAAAGTGACCGTTGGAACAATAAAGGTTGATTGGAAAATGATTTGGCCATTAGAAGGAGTGAGAAGAGCACATTTAATGGGTATATTTGGCCAAACCTACTACAAAATTGGCATTTATGAGGAGAATCTAAGCTTAATGATGAGGTTTGAATTTAAAATTTTATATAAATTAGAAATACCACTCCCAATTCAAACACTTTGTGTGCTAAGTGTTAGAAAAAATATTTTTTGTCTGCAAGAGTGTTGAGAAAGCTACTGCATTTCAGGGAAGAGATTTGAATAAATTGAACGAGAATTTATCTAGAGAGGGGTAAAATACATCACGACGACCACACCACCATTAATAACCATAAGGCCCATGTTTCCCAGAGGACAGAAGAATACATGCACACTGCCATCTGTGGAGCCCAAAAAACCAATTTTGAGATCCTCGCCCCAGAAGAAAATCACGAAGGAACAATGGAGTAAGGGGGCTCAGGAGTGGCAGAAGGAAAAAGCCATGGAGTTTGAATCATATGAAGAAGAAGAAGAAGAAGCACTGGAGGAAATTGACACTGAAAAGGTTATGCCTCTCTCTAGGTTGCCTCCCTATATTTTTCCATGGAAGCTGGTGAAGGACCACAACTCGGTGAAGTATAAGGTATTTACACCATTGATCTTAGATGAGGTGGTAATTGAAGGGGAATTACTGGCCAATGTGCCTCAACTTAGGATGGAAGATTGGGATTTTAATGACAGAAGCAAATGCCTGAGATTTGAGCTCAGTAGGTATCTATGCCCATAGGCCTACATAGACAGAGTTACGAGACTACATATGATGAAATGGGTGTAGGGTATCCAACAGTCTGGGATACTCAACATGCTCTACGTGTCACATTTCAACCACAGTACCATCAATACCATTTTTGTGCACCAATTGCTAGCTCTAGTGCATGACAACTGTATATGGCTGGGGAAGAATATCCCTATTACCGAGATTCTCATCAAGATAATTACGGATGTAGTGAGGAATATTGAGGCTAAAGTGCGTGACAAAATAGAACATCTAGACCAGATGAAGGTCACTGCAAAGACAATAGCACCACTCAAGAGGATTAAATATATGAAAGAAGGAAAATATTTAGAAGAGAAGGTTGCTGTGATGCGTAGAAAGGAGTAGCTACTTGTAGATAGGATGAATCCATGGGAAGCTGAGGCTAGCCAACTCTCCTAAATTACAAAGCATAAGCTGAAAACTCTATATGAAACGCATAAAGGATTAGAGTAGAGGGTAGATAATAAGGTCATAGAGACGCTGCTTAGAGACATCAGCGAATTTGAGAAATAATGATTGAAGTAGCTATGTCGTTGAAGGATTTCTTGAGTGACATCAGAGCGAATATTTATGTCGCACCACCATTGTGACTTCAGACAAGTCATAGTTTTGTGTTGGGGGCCTATTGAATCTGGGATCCCTACGAAGTAAGCAAGCAAGGAAATACTCTGCAAATCAAGGAGTGGAGCGTGCAATGCAGAGTCTATTTTGAGTCATATGGGCTTTGGGGTGTGTCCAACCCCTTATTATGTAAAAGGATGGGATATTTTGTGAACATTAGACTCCACCCATGGTTTTGTACCATGGTATTGTAAAGGAAAAAGCTATATAAGGAGTCTAGATAGAAGTCAGAAGAGAGTAGAAGTTAATTGATGCATTTATATGTAAGATTTTTTTTGAGTCAGAGTCTATTTTGGGTTAGAGGAGAAGGATCCTACAGTTGTGTGAACAAAGACCTTAGGAAGTTTGCAGCTATGTTCACAAACCCCTGCAGCTGTGTGCACTGGGGGGAAAGTGAATGTATGAGAAGGATCTTGCTATTAATGAAAGAACTATTGATAAGGATCTGAGTTATACTGATGTGTTTTACTTTCCATTTCTGAATATTTATGCTAAAAAAATGTTTTTATCGGTAACTGAGTAGCGTAGTACTATTTATGATTATTTACATTGTTTAATGCACGAATAAGTAAGATCGCACAACTTGTGAGTAAGTTACATATATGTGTTGAGTTGCGCTATTATTACTGATAGATCTGGCTCGTGAAGCTCTAATAAGAAGGAAAAGCCCTAAATCCATAGTACAATGTTCCTATGGATTTAGAAACCTAGTTTTATCATCCCTCTATATTTCCTTGGGTGACACTTCGATCTATGCAAGCAGATCATTGCTGAAAGGGCCGATAATAGTGGGTTTTTTTGGATTGTTCAGTCACTTTGAACCTGGGTCTAGCCTCCCATCAAGCCAACACAAATTAAGAGAGGAAAAACACCAAAACCTAGCCCACTATGGCCTTACCAAACTGATAGTGGTGGATGCCTTGAAAAATTTGAGAATCCCTTTCTTGTGGTCCAAATTCATAGACATGGATAGAGAAGCCTTCATAGGGACCCGAAACATTACTCTTGGAGAGACACCTACCTATATCATTGGTGGTAGGGAGGTAAATAAAAAGGAGGAGTAGAATACAAGGACAGAGGAGGAATAAGAAGAAAAGACAACAAAAGAAGCATAGATGGAAACAAAGGAAGAAGAGGCAGAGTTAGAAGGATAAAAATATGAAAAGGAAGAAAGGGAAGAACATGAAAAGGAGACATTGAGTCCTTAGAGGACAGCTAAGCCCAAGGAAACATACATATCCCCACCAAAAAACAAGTTTGTCTCCAGGAAACACTGAAATTGAGGTTGCTGCAAATTTGGCCACCTTAAGCACTCCAGTTAAACCCAAAAGAAAGAGAAAGGAAAAATCCTGTATATTTCAACACTAGGAAGAACAATAGAATCAAGCAAGGGAGGCCACAAACTCCCACAAAATTCCCAATCACAAGTGAGGAGTCCCCAGGTAAGAAGGAGGAGGTAGGACCAACTGAAGGAAAAATTGAAGAGGCCACATCTCTAAATCCCAAAACAAATACTCCTATAGCATATGTGAGGAGGCCACAACTAGATCAACCCCTTTCAAGCAACCCAAGACACCAAAAGACCTCTAGCAAGAAGAAAAAGGAAGGCTACAAGAGGGACAAAGCATGCTATAGGAGGGATAGAGCATGCTACGAGAGGGACAAGGCATACTACAAGAATAATCTGAAATTAGAGTAGAAAAAGGTGGAATTAGAAGGGTGTAAGATGTAGTTAGAAGGGTAGCAGGTGCCACAAGAGAGGAAAAGTGTGCCACATCATCAAAAAGAGAATGAAGGTGAGATACAGGAGGAAGAAAAATCCACAAAAACTTTATAAAAATACTCCTTAGAGTTACAAGAGCCTAGTGCATAACCTAACTTAGAGTCCTATTACAAATTCATTGAAGGAGGGAGAATCATCGTTGAAAAATTCACAATCCCACTTCTTTATGAGCTAGAGAAAGAAATGGGAAGGACCCACAGACAGATGCAGATTTCTAAGTCAAAGAATGTGGAAGATTTGGGATTGATGCAGGAAAAAGTCAAATAGATGGGGAAGGAATTAGCTAATTATTTGAGACTCAGGGAGTCTATGGTGCAAGAACGACTACATGAAGAGAATTTGAGTTTGGCATAGAAGAAGTAGGAGAAAGAGACCCAAATTGCCACCATGGAAAGTATATGCATGGAGGCACTGCAATGTAAGCAAACTTCCAAGTCTTATGCTCTCTTCGTCAAAGAGCAATGGTTACAATTTCAAATCAAAACACTATAAAAACATGGTTTTATGCCTGCTCAAAGTTACAGATAATTTCTTGATTTTTAAAAACAAGCTATAATTGGGGATAACACAAAGATGGCTGAGTTTTATATGCATAACCTCATACTGACTAACATGAACCATTGGGATCCTAACTCCAGACTAGGTGACATGCAATTGATGGCCTTGGAATCTTGGATAGTGCATGAGAAAACAAGGGTAGAGGAGGTAAAAATGATAATAACCAAAGAAGAGAAGGAACCCACATACGTCAAAGCTTAGCTAATTATCCCCAAAGCTGTCATTAGTAATCATAGCCTCACTTCCAGTGATGCTATTTTGGTACCAAAATACATTGAAACCCATCATCGGGCTATTATTCATTTTGAAGATACTTCTAGGTTATTGGCCGAGGATAGTTTGTAGGCTTTCCAAAGGAGATGGCATGCTTTAATACTAAGCTTGAAACATAGAGAATATGACTCTCCTGAAAGGATGAAGAATTCCTTGAATAAGACACCCTTCTATAAAAGGGCTATGCAAAGAATGAGAATCCAATGGATAGGGTTGAAACTCATACCACCTTTGCTACTAGGACTGCATTAAGGAAGAGACCAATCTAAGGAGCTGAAAGAGTGGATTGAAGCATAAAACAATGCAAGATTCTACCCAGCAGAGGGAATTCCATCTGAGGTGCCATGGGATTTCAAGGAGGCCAGCAGGGCCATGAGAGAGATGAACATGGATGACTGAGTTGCTTAGAGGACGAGAAACCTTTTTAGTAGGGGGTGATGACGAGGCTCATCAATATATGCATTATAAAGGGTCATAATTTCATCCTAAAGCTTTAGAACTACCTCTTTATCACATTTATTTACATTTTTTGTCATATTATGCTTAGTGAGAAGGGTGAAATATGTTTGTAATATCATGTAGCTTAATATGGTTTAATTGTAGGAAATGGAGAAATTTTTGAGATGATTTCTATGTAGGGGATTGGAGTAGACAAAAAGGAGATATTGTAGGGGGTCTTACACCTCCTTAACTCCCTGTATCAACCCAAGATCAAATCAATATCTCTCTCATCAGCTTGACGCCATTGGCAACCAAGCAAGTGAAATTCATGAGGAGTCAAGCTCCATTATTCTTGAGTTTCAAGAGACAATATTCCTATTTTCTAGGGAGTTTTTGGTAGCTACGCTCTTGTATAAATGAACATGTAGAATATCTCAATAGGATTTAAGTTTTATTTTCAACTATGTAGCTAATGAGCTCAAGCATTGTTATCTTTTGACTATTATGTGATTTTAGATCTAAGACTTTTGTGATCCATAATTTAGATAAATGTATTTCATATTAATCACATCATTAGGATTTGGTCGATGTTTTGAACCGTATAATGTGTTTTATCCTCAGGACAAGGCAAAACAAGATAATCGATCTTCATGAATAAATAGTGTGGATGCATCATTTCCCAGAGATAGCCATTGAAAACTAGCCATTAAAAACTAGCTGTTATGAGTTAGTTAGTTGCTAGGGAATATTATTAAAATATTATCAGTTAAGAATTTTTTGTTAAAAAGGGTTAATTAGTAATAATATAGAATTTATTAATATGTTAATAAAATGATTACAAATTATTAATAGTATAATAGGGTAATATTTAGTAAATAATAAAGGTAAGACTACAAGAATTTAATAATAAATATTTAAATTAAAGGGTTATTTTTTTAAAATTTATTTTAATAAAAGTTTTAAATTTTTTATTTATATATTATTATTATTATAATTCCTAGGATAATATAAAATATATTATAACTAAAAAAATAAAGAAATACCAAGAACAAAGAAAAATAATACTAAAGAAGAAGATTAAATGAAAAAAAAAAGCAACTAAGACGAAATGTGACCTGAGTCTCAACGCAAGGGAGATAAATCATCTAGGGAGATCTGGAGTCCAAATCTTACTCAATTTCCACCCATCATCCCTGTTGAGATTCTTACCATGCCTCTCAATATAAATAGCTTCCCTGAGCTTCCTATGGTGGCAGTGATCAACCTTAGAAATGACTTTGGAGTCCTCCATGCATACACAATGACACTTTTTCTGCATGTTCCACTAGCACTGATGTGTGGGACCGGTTGTGCCTAATGTCTGTAACATGCTCCTGGATTATATTTCTAATGGATTGACCTGTTTCCCTAATATAAGGAGTACCACAAGACCAAGGAGCCATGTAAACACATTTCATGTCTTTAGGGTTGATAGGGTCCTTGATAGATCTGAGAGAATTTCTAATAGTACATACTCCAGAGAGGTTTGAATGAAGAGGAGACATTATTCATTCTAAGGACATGGGAAATTTTGTTTGAAGTCCCTTGGATAAACGAGAGACGAACTTTGGAGATAGGATCTACCCGAGTAGATTTTCCACTTAACTCGTTAAAGAATTTTTGAAAGGCCTTGAGGCCTTGAGATATACTACATCCATTATTCTAAAACACATCAAAAAGAAGGGATTTATACTCCTCTAAGTGGTTTTTATCAGAGATTCTTAGAGGAGGGGTAGCAAGAGTTAGTTTCTATTTATTAGATCTTGATTCAATGATAATGAGAAGTTTCTATTTTATTCATTACTGAGTTAGTTTCAGAGGGCCGAGGCTCTTGGGTTTGGGCCCAACCCAGTGGCTTAGGTTCCTCTTGTGTACTTGTATCTTTCTTTTAGTTTTAGAGTTTTGTTTAGTTCCTTGCATCTCAATAGAAGAATACTCCATTAAGCTTTGTGATTGCAACCTCTGCCTCATCTCTCTCATGGGAGAATGAGTAGAATGACCTCCAACCACAACCCAAAAACATTTTGTTTATGATTTCTTGGAAACATGGTTATGATAGTTTTATTTTTTTGCATAGGTTTCGATAGCTTAGAAGTTATTTTTTTTATTAGATCAAAATTTTAACATAAATTAGATAATCTTCAAATTCAACTCATCCTTGCCACTTCTAGTTGTTTAATTTTGTCAATGATCAATGAATGTATGCATGTGATGATTGAATGGATGTTTCAATCTATTGGGAAGGGCACCTTCACCTCCTCCACCTTGGACTTCATCACTTCCTCTTCCAAACTCCAAATTCTGACATCAAAATTCTGTTTTATGAGGTCATTTTTCCATGAACATCAAGAGCATATCTTCTAGTGAAAAACGAGCCCTCAAGGGGCTCTGAGCTGTGCTAGATGTGTTGGTAACCTTTCAACCATGTTAACTCACTTCCATTCACCTTCCCACAACTTCAAACCACCTTCTTCCCCTCTTTAACCTTCTCGACAACCTTCTTGTAGCATTACAGGGTGTTATGTAGCAATACAAGGCTCCTGTAGCATAGACGTAGTTCCTCATTCTTGGTCTAGTTTTGATCCTTGTTGCAATTTGAGCTTAGTTAGGATGTTATTAACCCTTAGCTATGCTTTCATGACCAATAGAGACTCATAGGCCACTCCAAACCCTCCTTTTCCTTGCTGCGCAAACATAAATATAATTAGTATTTTGTCATAGAATTCATAAACAATGTTTTATATGAAAGTGTGAGTTAGTTAAATAGTATATAGAATCTTGATTTTTGGTTTGATAGGTTATGCAAGAGAAAGTATTTTCTTTACTGCAAATAGGTTTGATGGCTAGATATATCATTGCAAGATAGTGTAATTTCCCTTTTGCAAAGTAGGTTAGCTTTTTCTTATCCATGTTTTGTTTCAACAACATTTGCAAGTTGAAATTGATAACATTCCTTTTTTTTTTTAGTTAGGAGTAGTTATAAATTTCACCTACATCTAGTTTTCACTTTAATTTAGTAGAAGGAATGGCATACAAGAACTATTGATCCAAATACCAAGTTGAGGGTGGCATAAGTGGAATCCATCTGCTGTGCATATAACACTGTCACCTCTAAGTTTGTACGAACCTCAGGTTGATAAATAGAGTTGGGTAGCCCTTTGGAGTTGCATCACTCTTGGTGCAATACGAGGGCTCACCACCATCCCTTGGGTATTATATTCAAATTCAATGGAAAACAAGGCCTTCTATCCATAGAATAATTCAAATGGGGTAAATCCAGTGGTGGTCTTCTAAGTGGTATTGTAGGAGAAAATAGATTCTATAAGTCTGTCTACCCAATCCTTTCTACTGCTGCTAGTAAACTTGGTCAGAATTTTCTCCAAGGCTCCTTTTGTGACCTCCACTTGCCCATTTTCGTAAGGGTTATAGGCAGTGGATGTCTTGTGGTTGATGTGGTGCTGCTTCATGATGTATTCAATCAAATTTGAGACTGTGTCCCTTAATCAGTGACCAAATCCCTTGGAAAGAAAAACTTGTAGAAGATGTTCTCCCTCATAAATTCAACCAAGTTTTTCTCAATTGTTTCCTTTAATACCTTTTTTTTCAGCCCATTTATTCAAGTAATCACTGTGCACAATGGTATACTTCCTCTATCCTAATGCGGGATCAATGGGCCAAATGAAGTCCATGCCCCATTTCTCAAATGGATCCAAATTCACTTGAGGTTGTAGGGTAATTTCATCCTTAGGTGTGGGCTTTCTCATCCTTTGGCACTGATCACACCTGGTGGTGTACCTTCTGTTGGGGTTCCCATGTTTTGGCTAGATTGGCAAGACCAAAAGATGAGACAACATCAGAACCACTTTCAGACCTCAGGATCTAGCCCTCCTGGGTCCAGAGAGGGATCTCTCTACATAAGCAAAGGTTTTATGTCTTTGAAGCTCAAAATTTAATATATTAGGCTAGTTATAGGCACGGGGTTTGTTTATTTGATTTTTGGTTTGGTTGTTGGGAATCAGGAAAGAAGGGTTCAGTATAAGACAAGGCTAGGCAAAGAGGATTTTAGGCAGAGGAGAGATAACTCAGAAAACATTTGAGACCATTGGGCAATGGAGTCAGGAAAGGGTTTACTTGCTAATCAATATGTAGGATTTTAGTTGGGCTAGTCATCTAAAGCATAGGATCTTAAAGATGATAACATGGCTCGAAATGGTAGAAAGAAAGTGAAAAGCAAGGAAACCTCCAAGGTGACCTTTCAGGAATCAGATCCAGGGACAGGACATGCCATTGGAAAACCTGTGACCCAAAACCTAAAAGGTAAACTCTTCAAACAAGGAACATAAAAGATTCAGAACACAAAGTTGAAAACCTGAGATTAGAGAGAGACTTTGAACTCTCAATGCTTTGGTATCCAGCTTAAGGGAACTTAGAAAGGTTTAATCAAGTGAAAGGACTATAGTGAGACAGAGACAAAGTTCTAAGCTCCCAGCATCCCAATTCATTTAATTAAAGCCTAACAAGAACATCTGAGAACAGTTTCATTAATTCATACATCAGCTAGCAGCATATGTTTTGACCACTACACTGGTTAAATTAGTTGAAATCAATCCTCAGATAACAAATTCAGCAGAAAACATTAAAGGCAAGGAGAGCATAAACATAGGATACCTAATAGGGGTAAATCCTATGCCAGATTTCTGATGCAAGCCAGTAGAAATGAAATGTAATGAACTACAAGGTGAAACAAATACAGAGATAGAAAAACATCACCGCTGCTTTAAATCAGGATCCAAAGAAATGTGCTTGTCATATTAAAGAGCAACACCAGTCAAGTACAACATTACCAATAGCTTGATATTCAGTCTGAAAACATCTTCCTCAGCCTATCTTACAACTTTACACAGAGACTATGTCTCAAAAGAAACAGCTTGCAATTCATAGATATCCGATCAACAACCCTTACAATGAGTTCCTTCATGAATTTTATAGCTGAAAGGGAGGCAGAGAGATAGATGAAAAACTAAATGTAGCATTACAACTCATAAGAGGAGGTGGGCCGAGGCCCCATTCTATTTTAAATTCTGGGCATTTATCTTCAGTACTCTTTGGATGAAAGAGTGGTCTTCTTCAGGCTGCCATTTACTCTAGGTATGTTTTTGATGTACTTGCTGTAGCACCTCTGCAATACTCTAGCGGACTGAACAAAACAGGTCAATAATTCAAGTCTACCATACTGTGTAACAAATTCTTCTGATATCATAGGACTGTTGTCAGGGGGGGAAACTTCTCATGGACACAACGTAAACCAAAATCATATGAGTACTATGTCCTTTCTCAGGAGGAAACATTCTGCTGATGTAAACACCTTGATGATATGGTTTTCTGTGCATTGGACCTTCTGTGTGATCCACGGGGTCTTCGATCTGGTACCTTGCCTTTAAATTATTGGATTAAGGCTCAAAATCTCCACTTACAGGCCTTAAGCTCTCTGCTTTTTATTGATACTCTCTGCCGCTCCATTCCTGAATCTGTCAGTGAAATCTATGCTTTAATGGCTTTGGAAAGGTTTTTCAAAGTTTAACCCTGCTCTTTTAATGAAATCCATGTCGTAACACCTTCCCAGGCCTTTCTTCATAATTTCGTTCTCTGCACATGGTCTTCCCTGTGTTCTTTTCCACTATAACAATGACTGTGAACCATGGCGGTTTTACACCTGCCTGTAACCCTGCAAAACACATAAACACATTAAGAAAACCATGCATGAAAAGGGTGGATGCAGCGGGGACAATGGCAATGCAGTGTAGCCTGGTGAAATGGTGGAACAATGCAGCGAAACAGTGGAGAATGGTCTGGTGAAAGTTGGCAGAATGGAGAAAATTTAATGCGAAAATTTGACATTTTGACCTTCTAATGAAATATAAAGGGGACAGATGAACATGTGATGAAAACACGTGGAATGGGTGACGTGGCGGGACCCGGTCAATTGCGGGACATGCATTTAATCTGCACCGTCAGATCTCAGGAGGAGATCGATGGTTGAGAACGCATCAGAGGGCGACAGATGGTGGCCAGGGGTCGCGTTGCCTTGAGCTAACTCCCGATCATTTTCGTGGCGCTATCACCATTGGATGGACAACTTCGGATCGGACAGTGTATGCGCATATCGCGCCGGGTCCACAGTCGAACATTAATGCGCGATGGGGGGTGGTTTTTAAATAGTGCTTGAAGACACGTGTCCTATGGTGAATGGCATCGCTATGAAATGAAAAATACCGCCCACACTCCAAAGGCGGTGCGATAGAAACCGCCGGTTTCTGCACAGGGCGTGGCGCGGGGACCACCGGGGTAGATGAAATGCGGGCCGTCGATCTGCGGATCAGATCGACAGTTGTGATGCGATCGGAGGGGTGAACGGGGGGAGGCCACGGATGCTATGGAGTTTGCGAAGATCGTCTAATCTGTACATATCAACAGTTAATAACACTCCTGATATCCAATCCGATAAGCGCTTTCCGGGTTAGCGCTTGGTTCTAGCGCTCAGGTCATGTGGGGAAACGGTTTTGGGGGCTGGCTGAAGGGGGCTGGGGATGATTTAGAAGGTTTAGGAGGGATTTGGGGGTAAAGGGGGACTTTGACAAAGGAGAAAAGGTTATAATGGGACGTTCTGCAGGGATACACGGGGAAAGTGAAGGCCTTTTGGAGCACAATTTTTACAATCAGTGAGACCTTTTGGATGGAAACAACAGAGGAAATTAATCAAAGTGCAGAGGGCATGAAGAGGCTTTCAAGGATGATGTTTTTTAGGAAAAATGAATTCCTTGAAGGCTCAAAAAAAACTTAGCCACCTGTTTTCTTGACAAAAATTCATAGGGGGCTGACAATGGCTCCACATGGGGATGGCTTCTTCTTGAAGGAGTCAAGAATCTAGAGAATGACCTTTGGTGTAGGCCAGATTCTTGGTACTTGAACATCCATTTTCTTTCTTGGATCAACTGCCACAAACATGATAGATCAGCAGAATCATTCCCAAACAATCTACCTACCCAGACTATAGTCCTATCATTTTCTCTTCCAGGGTGCATTTGGACAAGTAGACCCTTTACATCATTTATTTTTTACAAACAAGAAAATAAACCTATTCTATTTCTACCCTTATTGCTCCATGAGACAGATTAAACTGTTGGCCTCATATGTTTCTCTACCTAATCTAACACCTGCTGGGATTAGACTGTCCAGCAGATTTCTTCTCTACATTCTACAACAGAAATTTAAAAACAATCAAACTAGGATTAGACAATCTAGTTTGTTATGGATCCAAGGCATAAAGACAGTTGCACATGGACAGAAACTTGCAAAAAACTGAAAACAAAATCTTGAAGGCTTGAAATCTGAAGTTTTGAAGCATCCTTCTTCTCTTTGTGACTCAAGTTTTGAGCTTGTTAGAGTCACTTTTTCTTCATTTCAACTCTAGTTTTGGGCTTGTTAGAGCTGATCCTTTTCTTCTTTGCTGGCTCAGGTTTTTATCTTGTTAGAGCCAATATTTTGCACCTCAGAGGTTCATGTTTTGAGCATGTCTGAACCTCTCCTTTCTCTTGTTTTTTGGAACATTTTCTCTTTTTTCTTGAAAACATAACACAACATTGGTATTTACAATGGAAATGGAAACTAGAAATTGGAAATCAGTAGAAGTAGTGTTTGAGCATCCTGCCATTGACAAGACCCCCAAGCAGCTCTGTACCATCTAGTTCTTGTAGAAAAAAGGCATTTGGACCCATAGTGACCTGGATGATGTATGGACCCTGCCACAAACTGTCAAACTTGCCGTGCTTTCCTTTGTCCTCTCTCCTTGAGTCCCACTTCAGAACTTTATCTGCAATTTTGAAGTCAAAAGCTTTGGTTCTCTTGTCGAACAACTTCTTTATATTTTCCTGAACCTTCATGGCTCTGTTATAGACCTCTTCCCTCGTCTGCTGGAGATGAATTGTTTGGTTTATCCTCCTCACCATGCTGTCTTCTGCCATCTGAATTTCTTGGGCAAGTTCAATCACTGGTACTCCAAGGCTGGTAGGAAACACTGCTTCTGTTCCATAGACAAGATGATATGGTGACATGCCAATGGATTTTTTTGTTGTAAGCCTGTCAACCCATAGGGCATGCACTAACTTGTTATGCCATGACTTTTTGTTCTCTTCCAGCTCACCAGGCTCACACCAGGCTCTTGTTTGATGATTCAGTTAACCCATTACCTTGTGGGTAATAAGCAGTTGAATGACCGAGTTCTATTTGATACCTGTGACAAAAATCAACCATTTTCTTAGATCCAAAAGTAGCAGCATTGTCAGTGATTATTTTCCTTGGGCAACCAAACCGAGAGAGGATGTGACCTTCTAGGAACCTAATGATGACTGAATCTGTGGCATTCCTAGAAGGTATGGCCTCTATCCACTTAGTGAAGTAATTTGTGGCTGTTAAAATCCACTTGTGCTGTGCGGAGGAAGCAGGGTGTATTTCTCCAATGAAATCTAGACCCCATTGCATAAATGGTCCTTCAACAATGATGGGTTGTAGAGGTAGGGGGAGGAGATTTCTTTTGCCTTCAAAAATCTGACATTTGTGGCAGGCAATTATCATCTTATGGATGTCATTGAAGAGTGTAGGCGAATAGTAGCCAGCTCTGAGTATTTTGTTAGCAGTGGCTTTGCAGCTCAGGTGGCCTCCACACTCTCCTGCATGGAACTCTTGTTTAATCCTCTCTTCTTTAGTCTCAAGCAAACATTTAAGCAATAGGCCATTGGTACTTTTCCAGTATAAGAATTCATTAAGTATGCAATAGTTTCTAGCTTTTAGCTTTAGGAATCTGGCCTTGGTCTTTGATAGTTCAGGAGGGGCATTGAGGTGTGTGAGAACATACAAAATGTTAGAATACCATGGAGAGTTCTGAAACCTCTCCTCAACAGTGGGATCAAGCAATCCTTCCTGCTCATCCAAGGCATCTACCATGTTTATGTCAAGGGCTTGTAAATTTGATTCAACCATTAGTTGAGCTAGGCCCTGACCTTTGATCAGTTTTGTGGGTTTTATCTCAAGGTCATATTCTAAGATCACATCAATCCATTTTCCCCTCTTCCCATCTGGGTCTTGGGACAAGATGTCTTTAACCACTATGTTAGGCATGTAGGCTATGGTGTGGGAATGCAATATGTACATCCTAAAGTCTTTCAAGGCCTTTACCAAGGCATAGGCCTATTTTTCCATTATGTCATATTTCAAGGGTGCATCCCTCAGAGCTTTGCTGAAAAAGGCAATAGGCTGTTCCATTCCCTCTGGATTTTTCTGCAGCAGAACTGCAGCTATGGTATGCTCGAAGGTAAATGAAAAGATCAGGAAATCTTTTGAGAAATCAGGGCTGATTAGGACAGGAGCTTGGGTGAGTGAAAATTTAACTGACTCAAAGGATTTTTTAGCCTCGACACTCCACTTAACTCCTACACCTTTCTTCAGCATGTTAGTCATATTCCTAAGGTGTTCAGCTAAGTTGGGAATAAACCTCCTTAAGAAGTTGATTTTCCCAATGAAGGACTGTAACTCTTTAATGTTTCTTGGGTGTGTGATTTGTAGTATTCCCTCAACTCTTTGTGGGTCTATCCTAATTCCTTTCTCAGATATAATGTGGCCGAGAAGCTTACCTTCTTGTAGCCCAAATACAGTCTTTTTGGGATTCAGTGACAGACCAAACTTCCTACATTTTTCAAACACTCTTCTCAGATGTTTTAGGTGTTCCTCTTCAGTCTTGGAATAGACTGTTATGTCATCCAGGTAGATGACAAAGAAGTGCCCTATTTCATCTGAAAAAGCTATGTCCATTGCTTATTGGAAGGTTGCACCAGCGTTCATCAGTCCAAAGGGCATTTTTACATACATAAAGGTGCAACATGCAGTGGTAAAAGCTGTCTTGAGTTGGTCTTCTGGGATTACTAAAACTTGGTTGTAACCTGAAAAACCATCTAATAGGGAGATCCTTTTTGAGCCTACTACTTTCTGCAGGATATGTTCCAATTTTTGGCAAAGGGTAATTGTCTTTAAGAGAGGCTCTGTTAAGGTTCCTGAAATCTATGCACAATATGATCTCTCCTATTTTCTTTCTCACAGCCACTAGGTTTGAGATCCAATCAGAGAATCTCACAGGAACTATTATTCCTGCCTCGTAAATCTTCTTTATTTCCTTTTCCACTGCAGGAAATTGTTTTGGTTTTATTCTGCGGAGTTTCTGTCTGAAGGGTTTTTGATTCTCTTTCAAAGGTATTTTGTGTTGTATAATGTTTGTGTCATAGGCCTTCAAGTCCTCGTAGCTCCAGGCAAACACATCAATGAATTCCTTGAACATCTCAATATACTTCCTTTTCATGTTTGCAGGTAGGGACTTAGCCAATTTAATCATCTTGGGTTTATCTTCAGTGCATATGTTGCATTCCTCGACATCAGAGTTTGCGCGTTCTATAGTGGGCTTATTTGCTACATCATTGAAGTAAAAAAGGTCTTCTAAAGGTGCCAGACCTTGAGGTATGTTCTTATCTTTGGCCTGCAGCACCTCTACTTCCTCACTATCTACGTTTTCACATTCTTCGTTTGGATTTCCATTCTGTTCGTTTAAAGTGTTTATTTCTATGTTACAAGGTGTTTCTTCCTCATCTGAGGGCTCTTCACTTAGGCAGCTATCATCAGATTTAGAGTCTGAATCAGAGAATTCAAATTCGTTCCTGCCTATCAGGAAATCCTCAATCTGTTTATCGCCCTCAAAGACCTACCAATATTTTTAGTTGTCCGGCACTGCAGGTCTGAATTTGGTCTGAATGATGATTTGTTGGTCATTGGGAGGCTTGTGATATGAACTAGCCATGCAGGCTAATCCATTTGAAATTGCATTCTGACTCCTAGGGACAAGCACCAGTTCATATTATACAAAGGTTTTCAATAAATCCACAACGTCATTCCTGTACGCTCTCAGCCTAGGATGTTTCACTGTGTATTCACCGTTCACCTGTTTTATGATCAACTCAGAGTCTCCATGCATGGCTATCCTATGGGCTCCTAATTTTTTCAACAGATTCAAGCCTAGGATAAGAGCCTCATAATCTGCGATATTGTTGTACATTTGAATTTCAGGTTACAGGCATGACTCTCTGCGTAGTCACTTTCTGTGTTATGTACCCACACTCCTGCTCCTGCAGTTCTCTTAGTGCATGACCCATCGAAATTAATTTCCCATAAAGGTTCATTCTTGGGCTTAACATTGTTTCATTCTTGGTGTGGTGTATGAGCTTGTGAAGGGTGACTAATCAGTTGACTGCATTCTATTTCTTGTTCACTCTGAGTTTCATTTTTGGTATATTGCCCATAGGTTTCTGCATCGTTTTATTCCGAGTCTAGAGTAGCCATTATGTTAAAGTATATGGGCTCTATTTCATTGTTTGTATCTCTGTTTTCAAATTTTGGCCCCTCTAAGGATTCATCATTGCAAAGGATGAAGGAGTCAAGATCTGTGTGTATAGAGTATAAAGGTGAATTTCTAGGTTTTTCAGGGCTGCTGACCAAAAATTTCATTTGTGCCTCTCTATACAGTCTTCTAAGTTGGCTGAAGATAGGGATTGTGGCATATGCCCCATCCATCTGCATTGTACCTTGCATCTTGGCTCCCCGTGACCTTGAAAACAACATGCCATACTTAGGTGGCACATCTGCCACTACAACATCCATGACCATGCATTTGGATGGAATCTGGGTTAAGTTCACACATAAATATTTGATCAGGCCAAGACACTTTACTCTGCTAGATTCAAATGAATAGAGGTCTTTATAGGGATGGGTTATCTCTAGGCCTAGTCTTTCCATAACTACCTTAGGCATCAAGTTGTGTGAGGCCCCAGAGTCATGCATTGCGTTGTGAAGGATCTTGTCGTGGATATTGAGACTGATATAAAAAGGGGGTACTACCCCTTCCTGAAACTTTCCTTCTATCTTTGGACCAAACAGAAGGGCTGGTTGATCATCACTCAGATTTACAGTGTCACTGTTTTCACCTAGATTTAAATCTTTCAAAATTTGGCCTTTATATACATTCTGAGTGGCCAGCTCAGAGAGTGGGATAGATATTTTAATTTTCGCAATCTCACTCTCCAAATTGAAAGTGGACTGACTCTTTGGAATGTTCAACTCTGTTTTGTTAGGCACCACCTTGGTGGTAGAATCAGTGTGTTGATTCTCACTATGTACAGGCTTAGGAACTGTTTTATTAGGAGCACTAACTACAGTGCTAATGCTGTTGGTTGGTTGACTTTGTTTATTAGTGTTCTGGTTGTCTTTTTCTTTGCTCTTCCCAAAACTCTCAGCTGCTGATCTGTTACTCTCAGCAACTAATTTAGAAGTTTTCTCAGGAATTTTCTTGATGGAAATCTCAGAAGCCCTTGGTTTGGGGGTGTCTAGGCTCTTTTTGCTTCTAAGTTCATACTGTTCCCTGACCTGCATGATGGAATTTTCAAATCCAAGTCTGTAATCCTCAGAATCCAATCTTTCCTCATCCCAATATGAGGGTGAAAGCTGATCTTCCTCTGTGGAACAGTTATGGATTAAGTTTTCTACTTCAAACATGTTTATTGTGGTTCTCTCAGACTCTTCTATGATTCCATCATCTTCATCAAGAAATTTTTCTTGAAATGGGGGAATAACTTGTTGATCTGAGTCTCTTTTTCTGTTGGAAGTGGTATTGTTTCTTCTAAATTTCTGGTTCTAGTTATGATTTTGGTTTCTGTTCTTTTTAATAACTGTGACAACCATCTTTTCCATCATTTGCTGTAGCCTTTCCACGTTTTTAGATAAACGGTCATAATTGGGATCAGATGTGGAAGCTATAGTGTCATCTCTATACGTCACCCTCTTTTCAGCCCTCATTCTGGCTTTTTTCTCAATCAGATTAGCCTCTACACTCACTGCTCCTTTTTTCATGTCTTCCAATGTGTTGTAATCTCTCTCCCTAAGCTGGTAGGCCATGTCAGCGTCAAAGCCTTCAGGGTATTTCACTAGGGCCAAACCTTGGGGAGGTTTCATGTGTGGAGGAAGAGCGTTATAAACGCTATTAAACCTTGTAGAGTAGTCATGGACACTCTCTCCTACGTTTCTCCTAAGATTCTTGTATTCTGCTAGGATTTGAAGAGGGTTGGCCTTAACTTCCCATTTGTTTATGAAAGTCTGATATAAAGCAGGAAGGTCTTGGATACTATTAGGAGGTAGGATTTTGAACCATTTTTTCACTTCACCTCCTAAGCTCTGGGCAAATATTCTCATTTTGACTGTATCATCATCTATCTCCATGTAGTCAAAAGAATCTTCCATCCTATCTACATGGTGCTGAGCTGTGGTAGATTCTTTTGCAGTGAAGTGTGGGATTTTTGACTGATAATCATTGGGTAAGGGCACTAGAGGCTGGGGTAAAACTAGAGGTGCATACCAGGCTACCATGATGGTATTTTGAGGAGGTAAGGGATTGGCTTGAGTAGCTGGTATATGGATGACAGGGATATTAGGACCAGTAGAAGTCTGTTGAGTAGATTTAGGGTGGCAGAGCCCCAAGTTTTGAATGAAGTGAATATCAGGAGGTGTAGATGGAGGGGTTTTTCTGTTCCTAATGTGTTGACCACTATGAGATGGTGAACCAGGAAACTCAATGTCTGGCTGGTCTAGAACACTGAATGACCTAGTTCTTGGTAGTATGTTTTGAGGGTATAGGTCAAAAGGTGGGACTAATAGAGCTGTAAAGTCTTCCGGTGCAGAGTTAGCTCTATGGATCTGACTAGAAATAGTTGGTCGTTTAGGTGTAGGAGACTTCTTGAGGATGCTCTCGGGGTTTTCAACTATTTCAGGTGGGTTTGGGTTAGGATAAGCTCTTGTGTGAATGGTTCTTGGAGCCAGAATTTTGTTTCCCAACCAAGAAGCTTAACCCTACTTGTTACTTCTATTATGGCTGACGTTGTTATGGGGGCTGGTCTCCCAGTGGAGTCTTATGTGAACCAAGATAATCAGCAGGCCTACTGATCACCAGTGGAGTCTTTGATCTTTAAGGAATTATAGAGTCGCCAGGTGGAAGGTTTAGGATGTTTCAAGGAGGTACACTGTCCACCACAGTGCTTCTGTGATGTCCCTTTTCAAGGATATCTTGAAAACACAGCAAAATCCAACCAAATATTTACTGGGAGGGATTTTACCAGATGTTTCACCTCTAAAAGAGAGTGAGATCTGGAGGCTACCTGGACCTTTCCAGACTCTGTCTAAGAGTGTGGGGAGAAACACAACAAGTGATGTAGAAAGTGAATTGCAAGTGGAAGTGTTTCACTGCCAACCTAACCAGAGATTTTGGGTTTTCTGAGGCTCTTGTGGTGTAGTAAGGTGGAAAATACTCAGAAATTTCCCATTGAAGTCGCCATTATGTTGGGGTTCCCATGTTTTGGCCAGATTGGCAAGACCAAAAGATGAGACAACATTAGAACCACTTTCAGACCTCAGGATCTAGCCCTCCTGGGTCCAGAGAGGGATCTCTCTATATAAGCAAAGGTTTTATGTCTTTGAAGCTCAAAAGTTAAGATATTAGGCTAGTTATAGGCACGGGGTTTGTTTATTTGATTTTTGGTTTGGTTTTTGGGAATAAGGAAAGAAGGGTTCAGTATAAGACAAGGCTGAGCAAAGAGGATTTTAGGCAGAGGAGAGATAACTCAGAAAACATTTGAGACCATTGGGCAACGGAGTCAGGAAAGGGTTTACTTGCTAATCAATATGCAGGCTTTCAGTTGGGCTAGTCATCTAAAGCATAGGATCTTAAAGATGATAATGTGGCTCGAAATGGTAGAAAGAAAGTGAAAAGCAAGGAAACCTCCAAGGTGACCTTTCAAGAATCAGATCCAGGGACAGGACATGCCATTGGACAACCTGTGACCCAAAACCTAAAAGGTAAACTCTTTAGACAAGGAACATAAAAGATTCATAACACAAAGTTGAAAACCTGAGATCAGAGAGAGACTTTGAACTCTCAATGCTTTGGTATCCATCTTAAGGGAACTTAGAAAGGTTTAATCAAGTGAAAGGACTCTAGTGAGACAGAGACAATGTTATAAACTCCCAGCATCCCAATTCATTTAATTAAAGCCTAACAAGAACATCTGAGAATAGTTTCATTAATTCATACATCAACTAGCAACATATGTTTTGACCACTACACTTGTTAACTTAGTTGAAATAAATCCTCAGATAACACATTTAGCAAAAAACATTGAAGGCAAGGAGAGTAGAAACATTGGGTACCTAACAGGGGTAAATCCTATGCCAGATTTCTGATGCAAGCCAGTAGAAATGAAATGTAATGAAATACAAGGTGAAACAAATATAGAGATAGAAAAACATCACCGCTACTTTAAATCAGGATCCAAAGAAATGTGCTTGTCATATTAAAGAGAAACACCAGTCAAGTACAACATTATCAATAGCTTGATATTCAGTCTGAAAACATCTTCCTCAGCCTATCTTACAACTTTACACAGAGACTATGTCTCAAAAGAAACATCTTGCAATTTACATATATCCGATCAACAACCCTTACAATGAGTTCCTTCATGAATTTTATAGCTGAAAGGGAGGTGTTAGGGATCTGTAATTTTAGAATATTGGTAAGACTAAAACTGCAGAAGCAACATCGTTTCAACAAACTTTGGGATTCTAGGATCTAGCCCTCCTGAATCCGGAGAGAGATCTCTCCAATAAGTGTAAAGATGGATTTGTCTATGAAGTTTGGGGTTATGATATTAGGCTAGTTATGAAGGCCAAGGGTTTGTTTGTTTTTTGGATGGTTGAGTATGAAAATTACTTGAGGGGAAAGTTCTAAATGAAAAACAGTTTCAAAAGTGAGAAGCTGCAAGTGAATAGAACAACTTAGGCTAAAAAGATATATATAACACAGGTTTTTAGTCCATTGGGCTATGGAGTCATATCTGGGCTTTAAATCGAGGAACAACATCAAGAGTGATCCAAGGGGAAAGTCATCTATACCACAAGATTATTGAGATTAAAATGATGGAATGGAGACAATAAAGTGTTGGAGGGGTGGAAACTGATAATAATTTCACAAAGGATTTATAGTCAGTCCAAACAAGAAAAGCCTCTTAAGTAACTGTTTAAAACCAACCAAGTGCAGGGCTAACCATTGAACTCTTGGAAAAGTTTGTATTAAAGCAGCTTAATTGACAAACAATCCAGTAATCCACATAATTACCTTCAGAAAGTATGAAAACATATAAGAGAAAAAAAGTGTAACTTAATATCAGATAAAGTACTTTTAAACCTATTATGCTTTCAGTCAACACCAAGGGAAACTTTTAGAATCTACTTTTTGGAGAAAAACTAGGACCAGGGCACACCATATCTTCCATAGTCATCTTTAATAAGCTAATAAGGAAAATAACTTTCAAGAACAAGGTTTAAAGCAAACAGTAGGACGAGGGAACTCCAGCATTCCTAACTGCTTAAACTGTATTAAATCATTCTTAAATGAACAAGTTAGAGGAAAAAATTGAGATAAAGCTTTCAGTTAGAGAAGGTTACTGATATACAGTAGGTCCTAACTCTATAAATGCTGTCATTTATTAGAGAATAGTGAAACAATATGACATACATAGAAGGAAAACAATAACAAAGAAAGAAGCACTTCACCAGTGATATAGACCAGGATCCCAAGAAACAACTTGTTATTAATGTCAAACCAGTTACAGTCTTCAAGTCCAATGTTCCAGTTCAGCAATCATCTTCAATATTCAGCCTATCTAATCTATCACAAACAGAGCTCCAGGGCCAGTGAACACTATTTACAATTAGAAGTTTTTTGCTCAAATATATTTCCAAGTTCTGCAACCAACAGTTTCTCATCTTCTACAGAAGTATTTATAGAAGAATGAGGAGGTGAGACCTAAGAAAAGATCTCTAAGGACAATTAATACAGATTCAGGACTTCTCGGCCTTTGAGGGGCTCGATGAAGAAATTTTCAAACATTCTGTCTATATTAACTGATTTACATTTATGAATTAGCTCGATGGGAGCTTTTGTTGACCTTTGAGGCTCAATGTGGTGTCGGGGTTACTCTGCAGATATTTTTTGCATTAGTTTTCCTTATAGAAGTAACTTTCTAGCTGCGCTGAGGCGAATATCTTCATTTGATCAATAACTTCAGCCTCTGATTGAGTACTTTGAGGAACAGGTGGCACTGTGGTAGCTGAGGAATCAATTGGCCTCAGATGTGGCGGTGGAGGCTTTCCGTCTGATAAAACACTTAAGATTTTCTTCTTTAATTGTGTTTTAAATCGGGGATTAGGCCTTTGATAACTGTCTTAGCCGTAATCCCCATAAAACTGTCTCTAATCCTTTGTTCTGCTACATTTTTGTCTTCGGCACTGATACTCTTTGACTGTGCCCGATTCTTGGTTTTCTTGCTATTGTGCAGGGCTGTGCAGGGTTCGTAAGGCATCTGTGCTCGATAAACACGATGAAACGTAAAATTAAAAACCCTGCAGTTTATTTTTTGTGGTAGACCGAAGGCAGGAGGATCATCACCCTCACCCTTCGAAATTTCTTCAAACGTAGTAAAGAAATCATTCAAACCCTGCAAAAATGAAAAATGATTATAAAATCCTGCGTATGTGGGTTCATTGCTGCAGAGGATATGTGGGGGAAGCATGGCCGTTGGATGGCATCATCCAACGGTTAGGATTTATCGGGAGAGATCGTAGAATGGGCAGAAAAAAAATTAAATCCGAGCCGTCGATCGCGCAGAGATCGACGGTCAAGATTGAACGAAGAGGTAGAAAAGGAGAATGAATCTAAACCGTCGATCACACAGAGATCGACGGTCGGGAGCGAAAGTGAAAAGTCAAAGCGGGAATCATTTACTGGGCGACGGAATATGGGCAATGTAATGTGGACCATCGATCTGCAGATCAGATCGACGACGGAAATTGATTGAATGCCACGCCGTAGCCCGTTTAAACTTCGAGCATCTTCGACGAGCGATAGTCGTTGGATGGGCGGGTTCAGATCTGACGACTATGGTCAATATCGCTGGGCATCCTCATCCGAACTTTAATGTGTGATGGATGGTGGTTTTCGGAACAGTGCTCGGGACGCGTGTTAGCCAGCGTATGGAATCGCTGCCGATTGGGAAAAAACTTCCCTCGCCCAAAGGCGGTGTGATAGATACCACACAGTTTTTCAATCGATTAATGGATGGCGGGGACCACCAGGCTTGATGGATTCTGCACCATCAGATCTGCAGATCAGATCGACGGTGGAGATTGCTCGGATTTCGGACCGGTGGAAAACCTTAGAAAAATAATAAAAACCAAAGTTTTGATAAATAACTTAAAATTTTAATATTTCGTGGGCAGAAAACGTAAAAAATAGGGTTATGCGCCCGATTGCGGGGCCGTTGGGTGCATGGATAATGATATGACCGGGGGGTTAAAAGGGAAGGGGCTTATCGCATATCGGAACTTTGGACCCGAGCTTTTCAATCAACCCATTGTATTTTCTGCGATTGCGATTGCGCGATCGGTCTTTCAATCTACCCATTTTATCTTCAACACGTGGTTATGGTTTTGTTAGTTTAAAATTTGGAAAAATGTGTTTTTGAATGATTTTCAAAGGAAATGGAGAGTTTCGGTAAGGTTAAAGAGTGAGTCTTTAACTTTGTAACAGTGATTTTCATGAAGGGAAGAAGAGGAATCATGAAAACAAAGGAGTTTTATGGAGAAAAAAGGGGAGCAAATGAAGGTTAGTTTTGGAAGAGGGGGGAGGGGGAAAAAATGATGATTTTGCAGTAGTTTCTTCTCATGATTTCAGCAGGATTTCTAAGTATAAAATGGGAACAACAATGAAGATTTTGGACAAAGGCATCAGGTCTTCTAGAGTCTTCAAGAGCCAACAATTTTTAGCAATGAAATTTGTTCTTTGAAGGCTCAAAAAGTCTTAGCCACCTTTTGCTATGACAAATATTATAGGTGGCTAACAGTGGCTCCACTTGGGGATGGTGCCTTCTTGAAGGCATCAAGAACTTCAGACTTGCATTCTCTGGGAGGCTGATCAATTGCCTCATCCATTTATGTTCTCTGGGAGGATGACCTGTGCTTGATCCATTGGGCTGCCCTTCCTTTGCTGGGATGATTTTGCTCTGAAAAATTTTTAGCAGCCATGAAAACACTGGATTTTCATCAACACAAACTTTCTACCTACCCAATCCTACTGATCTAACATTTTTTCTTCATTAGAGTGCACTTGGATTGGCAAACTCTATTTACAACATTTTATTCTTTTGAAAGCAAGAAACCTAATCTATTTCTACTCCTTATTTCTCCCTGAACTCAGATTAAACAGTTGAGTTCAGATGCTTCTCTACCTAATCTACCATCTATTGGGATTAAACTGTCCAATAAATTTTTATTCTCTAAATTCTATAACAACAATTTAAAAGCATACAAGTCAGGATTGATCAGTCTAACTTGATGCTAGTCTATGGCATAAAACAAGCTGCACATAGACATTTATTTTGTAGAAAATTAAATCAAAATGGAAGGCTTAAGATCTGAAAGTTTAAAACACTTCCTTCGTCCTTTTACAACTCTGTTTTGACTCTTGTTTGAGCTGTTTCTTCCTTGCTTTCTGGTTCAGATTTTGAGCTAATTAGAACCAGAACTTTTACATCCTTTGACTCAGAAAATAAAAAAAATTTGAGTCATATCTTTTGGAAACTTAGGTTCAGGTTTTGTTCATGTTTGAACCTTTGATGTCTATTCTAATCTAACTACTGATAAGCCAAGATTAAACAGTTTGGCAAATCAAATTCCCTATCCTATCAGCAAAAATTTTAAAGCTAATTAGTCAAGATTAGGCTGTTTGACTAACTAGAAGTGTGTTTTTCAGGAGTGGCATTTAAGCTTGCACACTTTCAGAATTTGTTTCTCTTTTTGGTATGGGGATGTACCTTTATTTTTTTGTCAATCTTCCCTCTTTTCTCTTTTTCATTGTTTTTGTATTTTTGATTTTTCTAACTTTGAATGCAATGGTGGATGAGATATTCATAATGGAAAAAAGAAAAAGAAGGCTTTTAGAACATAGTATGGATCAAGAGAAGTAATGCTTGAGCATCCTGCCATTGACAAGACCCCCAAACAATTCTGCTCCATCCAACTCCTATAAGTAAAATTCATTGTTACCAGCAACTGAGTGGATAGAATAAGGGCCAAGCCACAAGTTGTCAAATTTTCCATGCTTGCCCTTGTCTTCCCTCCTTGAGTCCCACTTTAAAACTTTGTCCCTAATTTTGAAATTGCTGGCCTTTGTTCTTCTGTCAAAAATATTTTTAATGCTGTCTTGCTTTTGCAATTCTTTGTTATAAATCTCCTCTCTGGTTTGCTGAAGATGAATGGTCTGATTTATTCTTTTGATTATGTCGTTTTATTCAGTCTGCAACTCTTGGATCAACTTCATAACTAGCACACCAAGGCTAGTAGGAAATATTGCATCAGTGCCATACACAAGCTGAAAAGGTGACATACCAATAGATTTCTTCAAAGTCAATCTGTCAGCCCAAAGTGCATGAACAAGCTTTGTGTGCCAAGACTTTTTGTTGTCCTCCAACATTTTTTTGATTATGTTCACTAAGATTTTGTTTGAGGATTCTGCAAGTCCATTACCTTGAGGGTAATAGGCCGTGGAATGCCCCAATGTTATGTGATATCTATGACAGAACTCAACCATTTTATTCGATCCAAATGCTGTTGCATTATTAGTGATAATATTGGTAGGACAGCCAAACCTGGAGAGAATGTTAGTCTCCATGAATTTTATGATAACTGAAACATTGGCCTGTCTACAAGGTATGGCTTCTATCCACTTAGTGAAATAGTCTGTGGTAGTGAGAATCCATCTATGCTGGGCAGAAGATGGTGGATGAATTTCTCCTATGAAGTCAAGTCCCCACTGTTGAAAAGGGGCTTCAACAGTGATTGGATGCAGAGGCAGGGGTAGCAGTTTTCTTTTGCCTTCAAAAAGTTGGCATTTATGACAGGCTATGATCATCTTGTGGATATCAGGAAAAAGAGTAGGCCAATAGAAACTAGCCCTCAAAATTTTGTTGGCTGTTGTCCTCCAGTATAAATGACCTCCACATTCTCCTTCATGGAACTCGTACTTAACCTTTTTTGCATCAAACTCAGGCAAACATTTAAGCAATACATTGCTTGCATTTCTCCAATAAAGGAATTTATCTAAAATGAAATAGTTTACAACTTTTAACTTTAGGAACCTTGCCTTTGTTTTTTTCAAACCAGGAGGTGTATTCAAATTAAGCAAAACATAAACAATATCAACATACGAAGAAGAATTCATAAAATTATCTTCAACAATAGGAGTTGAGAATTCTTCATGGTCATCCAAAGCATTAATCATATTAATATCTAGAACTTCAAAATTTGATTCAGCCATTAATCTGACTAGACCTTGGCCTTTGATGAGTTTACTGGGTTTTATCTCTAAATCATATTCAAGAATAACAACAATCCACTTACCTCTCTTACCATCCGGGTCCTGTGTTAGAATGTATTTAACAATTGATTTTGGGACAAAGGCAATGATGTGTGAGTGAAGGATGTACACTCTGAAGTCTTTCAAAGCTTTAACCAAAGAAAAATATTGCTTTTCCATAATGTTATACTTCAAAGGGGCATCCCTCTATGCCTTGCTAAAGAATGCAATAGGCTGTTCTTGTCCTTGTGGATTTTTCTGTAAAAGGACAACAACTATGGTATGTTCTGATGCAAATGAGAAAATATAAAAATCTTTTGAAAAATCAGGACTTATAAGAACTGGTGTTTTGGTCAACGCTTGTTTCACCAGTTCAAAGGAATTCTTTGCTTCCAAGGTCCATTTTACCCCTTGCTCCTTTTTCAACATGTTTGTGATATTCCTAAGGAGCTCAACTAAATTAAGGATGAACCTTCTCAAAAAGTTGATCTTCCCAATGAAAGATTGCAACTCCTTGATGTTTCGAGGACGAGAGATTTGCAATATGGCCTCAATCCTCTTTGGATCTATCTTTATACCCTCTTCTGAAATAATGTGTCCAAGAAGTTTACCTTCTTGGAGCCCAAATAGTGTCTTCTTAGGGTTTAAAGATATTCCAAACCTTCTGCACTTCTCGAAAATTTTTCTCAAATGTTCTAAGTGTTCTTCATCTATTTTTGAAAACACAGTGACATCATCAAGATAGATAATGATGAAGAAGCCCAGTTCCTCCGAGAATGCTATGTCCATGGCTCTTTGAAAGGTTGCTCCAGCATTCATTAGACCAAAGGGCATTTTCACATACATGAAAGTGCCCCATGGTGTAGTAAAGGTTGTCTTTAATTGATCAAGAGGGTGAACTAAGATCTGATTGTACCCTGAATAGCCATCCAACAAAGAAATTCTTCTAGACCCTACCACCCTTTGTAAAATATGATCCATCTTAGGTAAAGGGTAGTTGTCTTTTAATGAAGCTTTGTTTAAGTCTCTAAAGTCTATACAAAGCTTGATTTCTCCAGTTTTCTTCCTAACAGACACCAGATTAGATACCCACTCAGAATATCTAATAGGGACAATAATGTCAGCATCGTACATTTTCATGATCTCCTTCTGAACCAAAGGTAACTGAATAAGGTTTATTCTGCGCAGTTTCTGTTTGAATGGTTTTTGGTTTTCTTTAAGGGGAATTTTGTGCTGTATTATTTCAGTGTCATAGGATTTAAGATCTTCGTAGCTCCATGCAAAAACATCAGAAAACTCTTTAAAAAACTCAATGTATTTGAGTTTAATGTGAGCTGGTAAAGTCTTGGACAATTTAATCATTTTCAGCTTAAGTTCGCTGCCAATATTTCACTCTTCCACTTCAGTCTCTACAGGTTCCAATTTTGGCTTCTTGGCCACATCGTTAAAATCGAATAACTCTTCTAAAGGGGCCAGAACCTTAGGCAAAATTTCATCTTTAGAGTGCAGCGTTTCTAACTCCTCTGTTTCTGAATCTGCAATCATCTCTGTTTTGTTTCTAAGTTTTCTAGATAACAGGTTTATATTAGTAGGTTTAGGAGACGGTTCTTCTTCATCAAGGAAATTTTCTTCACTACAGTCTGTATCATAATCTGAGTCTGAACTGTGTATTTCAAATTCATTTCTGAATTGCATGAAGTCTTCTATTTGTTTGTCATTGTCAAACACCTGCCAATAATTTTCATTATCAGTTACATCTGGTCTAAATTTTATCTCAGTTGTGCAATATTTTGTGCTATATGGCATTAAACATGTCCTAGCTGCAAAGGCTAAATTGTGGGCCGCAATATTTCTTTTTCTTGGGACAAAAAATAATTCGGACTCCTCGAATGTTTTCAAAAGTTCCATGGCATCGTTTCAGTAGGCTCTAAGTCTGGGATGATTTGCGTTATATTCCCCATTGACTTGCCTAATGACTAACTCTGAATCCCCATACACATTGATTCTTCTGGCTCCTAACTTTTTCAATAGGTGTAAGCCTAAGAGAAGGGATTCATATTCTGCTATGTTATTAGAACACTGAAAGTTTAATTTGCAGGAAATGCTTTCTATGTGGTTGTTTTCAATGTTAGTAATCGAAACACCTGCACCAACATTGTTCTTAGTGCAGGATCCATCAAAATACATACTCCATAGAGGAAATTTCTTAGTTTCATCCTGGTTACTGTCCTCTTCGACTAACGTGCTCAAAGGTTGTTGTGGAAACTCCACACTTAGTTGTATTTGTTTTGATTCCCCAAGACCTTCATTTGTTTGAGGGTTGTTTTCTTGATTGTGAATGTTTAAGAGCAAAGGACATCTGTCTTGTAGCTCAAGACCTTCGTTTAGTTTGCTAGATTTTACAGGTTCAACAAACTGTTTAGACACACCTACATTGTGTTCCACTTCCTCCCTGTTGGCCATTAATCCTGATAAAGTGACTTGTTCTCCAAGTGTTTCATCATTAAACATAATAAAAGAATCAAGGCCTGTATTTACAAAATACAGGGGGAGAGTTTTGTGGTTTGTCTTGACTTGTAACTGTGAACTTCATATGGGATTCCCTGTAAAGTCTTCTAGTTTGATTAAAAACAGGGATAGTCGCATAGGTCATGTCCATTTGCATAGTCCTTTGTAACTTAGCCCCCCAAGATCTTGATAATAACATTCCATACTTTGGGGGCACATCAGCCACAACAATATCCATGACTAAACATTTGGTTGGAATTTGGGCTAAGTTAACACAGAGGTCTTTGATTAATCCTAAACATCTTACTCTACTTGAGTCAAAGGAGTAAAGGTCTTTGTAAGGTCTGGTGATTTCTAAACCCAGCCTCTCCATTACAGCTTTAGGCATTAAATTATGAGAAGCCCCGGAATCATGCATAACGTTGTGCAAAGTTTTTTCATGAACATTTAAGCTTACATAAAAGGGAGGAACAGGTCCCTCTTGATATCTACCTTCAATATTTGGACCGAAAATAAGCTCAGGTTGGTCATCATTAAGATTGAATGTATCTCCATTTTCCTCTATGTTCAAAGCCTTCAAAATTTGGGTCCTATATACATGTTGGGTAGCTAACTCGGTCAAAGGAACATAGATTTTGATTTTAGAAATTTCCTGCTGCAGGCTGAAAGGAATTTGAATCTTTAAGGTGCTGGTTTTAGCCTTATCAGTTGTTACTTTATCAACAATATAAGCTTGCTGATTTGTTTTATTTACACTTGACAAAATTGTTTTTGCAGGAGTACTAGTTGAAGTGTTAGTACTGCTAATGTCTGCACTCTAATTTTCATTGTTTTGAGTGCTTTTTCCTTTTCCTTTATCAGAATTTACAGCCACTGTTTTGTATTTTTGTTTAATCTTTTTAGGCTTGGTTGTAGTGCTGTTTTGTGAAGATTGGTCAGAGGTTTTGTTGTTGGGGGGTTGTTGACTAGTTTTACTTCTAAGGTCGTATTCTCTTTGAGGCTCTATGATGAAATTTTCCATGTCTTGATAACAATTTTCATCATCATCTCTTTTGTCATCATAAGGTGTGTATAGACCTTGTTTTCTATCATAATGAATCTCAAAGTCATCATTGTCTATCCCCAACATGTTGATGTCTTCTTCCTCTACTATTTCATCTGTTTCCTTAACCCACTTACATAATTTTGATGAAAGGGAGGAGTGTTCTGCTGATCATCTTCCCTAGGTCTGTTTGGAGGTTGGTTCCTTCTAACATTCTGATTCTGGTTCTGATTTCTATTTTGAGGAGAAACTTGGTTTTGATTTGCTTGTGCTCTCTTAATTATGCTCATCTCTTTCATCATCTCTTCCATCATTCTCTCCATCTTTGAGTTGGAAGTAGAAAGTGTATTTTCCTCTCCAAAAGAGACTCGCTTATCGTTCTTCGCTCTCGCTCTCTTCTCCATTAAGTTTACTTCCACAGAAAGAGAACCTCTTTGCATATCTTCAAGAGTTGCAAAATATCTCTCTCTCAGCTGATAGGTCATGTCAGAGTCAAAACCTTCCGAAATCTTGTTTAAAGCTGAGCCTTGTGGAGGTTTTAGTTATGGGGAAAGTGCATTATATACACTGTTAAATCTGGTACAATAAGCTTGTACACTTTCCCCTGGGTTCCTATGGAGATTCTTGGGAGAGGGTTTTTATTTACTTCCCACTTGTTTAAGAAAGTTTGATGGAAGGCTTGGAGATCATTAATACTATGGGGGGCTAAAATTTTGAACCATTTTCTTACTTCTCCCCCTAAGCTCTGAGCAAATAACCTAAGCTTGAAAGAATCATCATCAATTTCATTTATGTCAAAATATTCATTCATTTTATCCACATGTTGTGATGCAGTTGTAGCATTTTTGGCATCATATAATGGAATTTTGGACTGATAGTCCAGTGGAATATTAACTAATGGTACAGGAAGGACTAGGGGAGCATACCATGCAGCCATGGCAGGAGGTGGAGGTGGATTTACAAGAGGGACAGTGGGCTGAAGTGGAGTGGTTTGAACAATGGATGTAGGGCGAGCAGAAGTGGAAGGACCAGGAATAGACTGCTATGTTGATCTTGGATGAGAGACACCTAAGTTGTGACGGAAATGTAAATCAAGAGGTGTGGTTTCTCTACTACCAAGAGGTTCACTTGTTTTAGGAGATGATACTGAAGACTCAGAATCTAACTGATCTAAATCACCAAGAGACCTAGTTCTAAATGGATTTACTAAGTCAACTTGAGATTGTTGTAGAGCTGAAAGATTTTCAGGAACTGAACTAGCTCTCAAGGGTGGCCTGAAAACAGTTGACAATTTAATCTTAGGAGACTTCCTAAGGATACCTTCTGGGTTATCAACTACTTCAGGTGGGTCTGGGTCAGGATAGGCTCTAGTGTGAATCTTTCTAGGAGCCACTATGCTGTGTTATTAGACCCAAATAAACAAGAAAAGTTTAACCAGGTATGACAGTCTTCAAGAGGTTAACTAATCTGTTTACGCAAATCTTAATCCTACAGTCCTCTAACTGAGTTTGAATAATATTTAATGCCAAGGGTTCTTCCTAGTGGAGTCTTAAGGTCTGTTCAGGATTGTGGAGTCGCCAAGTGGAATTTTTTAGCTCTTTTCAGAGGTAAAAGTTTTTATGGTCCACCACCATGTTTGTGAAATATCCCTTTTCAAGGATATCCCGGAACACAACAAAATCTAACCAGATATTGACTGGGAGGGCATTTACCAGATATTTCACCTCTGAAAGAGGATGAGATCTGGAGGCTACATGGCCCATTCAAGACTCTGTCTAAGAGTATGGAGTAAAACACAACAAAGGTAAGTGAAAAGTAAGAGTAAGTGTTTTACTGCCAATCTGAAATATTTTTGGTTTTTCTGAGTTATTTTTTAGTTGTATGGTTTTTAAGAATATCCTAACTTTGTTTCAAAACTTATCTACGGTTATGAGACAAAGACAGTCTACTCTTATGGCTAAGCCAGCTGATTTTTCAAGGTTAGATAAAGACTTAAGCGAATCCTAGGTCTTACCTAGTTTGTCACTGATTCAGACAAGTTTCATCATAAATACCATTGCTTGGTAGTGCTTGAAAATGATGATTTTTACTCACAAAGTTTTATAAAGATGAAAAATGATTCTGAGTTTAGTTCCCCAGTGGAGTCGTCAGAAATGTTAGGGATCTGTAATTTTAGCAGATTGGTAAGAATAAAACTGCAGAAGCAACATCGTTTCAACCAACTTTGGGATTCTAGGATCTAGCCCTCTTGAATCTGGAGAGGGATCTCTCCAATAAGTGTAAAGATGGATTTGTATTTGAAGTTTGGGGTTATGATATTAGGCTAGTTATGAAGGCCAAGGGTTTGTTTGTTTTTTGGATGGTTGAGCATGAAAATTACTTGAGGGGAAAGTTCTAAATGCAAAACAGTTTCAAAAGTGAGAAGTTGCAAGTGAATAGAACATCTTAGGCTAAAAATATAGATATAATGTAGGTTTTTAGTCCATTGGGCTATGGAGTCATATCTGGGCTTTAATTGAGCAACAACATCAAGAGTGATCCAAGGGGCAAGTCATTTATACCACAAGATTGTTGAGTTTAAATGATGGAATGGAAACAATAAAGTGTTGGAGGGGTGGAAACTGATAATAATTTCTCAGAGGATTTATAGTCAGTCCAAACAAGAAAATCCTCTTAAGTAACTGTTTAAAACCAACCAAGTGCAGGGCTAACCATTGACTTCTTGGGAAAGTTTGTATTAAAGCAGCTTAATTGACAAACAATCCAGTAATCCACATAATTACCTTCAGAAAGTATGAAAACATATAAGAGAAACAAAGTGTAACTTAATATCAGATAAAGTACTTTTAAACCTATTCTGCTTTTAGTCAACACCAAGGGAAACTTTCAGAATCTGCTTTTTGGAGAAAAACTAGGACCAGGGCACACCATATCTTCCATAGTCATCTTTAATAAGCTAATAAGGAAAATAACTTTCAAGAACAAGGTTTAAAGCAAACAGTAGGACGAGGGAACTCCAACATTCCTAACTGCTTAAACTGTATTAAATCATTCTTAAATGAACAATTTAGAGGAAAACATTGAGATAAAGCTTTCAATTAGAGAAGGTTACTGATATACAGTAGGTCCTAACTCTATAAATGCTTTCCTTTATCAGAGAATAGTGAAAAAATATGACATACATAGAAGGAAAACAATAACAAAGAAAGAAGCACTTCACCAGTGATATAGACCAGGATCCCAAGAAACAACTTGTTATTAATGTCAAACCAGTTACAGTCTTCAAGTCCAATGTTCCAGTTCAACAATCATCTTCACTATTCAACCTATCTAACCTATCACAAACAGAGATCCAAGGGCCAGTGAACACTATTTACAATCAAAAGTTTTTTGCTCAAATATATTTCCAAGTTCTGCAACCAACAGTTTCTCATCTTCTACAGAAGTATTTATAGAAGAATGAGGAGGTGAGACCTAAGAAAAGATCTCTAAGGACAATTAATACAGATTCAGGACTTCTCGGCCTTTGAGGGGCTCGATGAAGAAATTTTCAAACATTCTTTCTGTATTAACTGATTTACATTTATGAATTAGCTCGGTGGGAGCTTTTGTTGACCTTTGAGGCTCAGTGTGGTGTCGGGGTTACTCTGTAGATATTTTTTACATTAAGTTTCCTTGTAGAAGTAACTTTATGGCTGTGCTGAGGTGAATATCTTCATTCGATCAATAACTTCGGCCTCTGATTGAGTACTTTGAGGAACATGTGGCACTATGGTAGCTGAGGAATCAACTGGCCTCAGATGTGGCAGTGGAGGCTTTCCGTCTGATAAAAAACTTAAGATTTTCTTCTTTAATTGTGTTTTAAATCGGGGATTAGGCCTTTGATAACCGTCTTAGCCGTAATCCCCATAAAACTGTCTCTAATTTTCTATTCTGCTACATTTTTGTCTTCGGCACTGATACTCTTTGACTGTGCCTGATTCTTGGTTTTCTTGCTATTGTGCAGGGCTGTGCAAGGTTCGTAAGGCATCTGTGCTCGATAAACACGATGAAACGTGAAATTAAAAACCCTGCAGTTGATTTTTTGTGGTAGACCGAAGGCGGGAGGATCGTCACCCTCACCCTTCAAAATTTATTCAAACGTAGTAAAGAAATCATTCAAACCCTGCAAAAACGAAAAATGATTATAAAATCCTGCGTATGTGGGTTCATTGCTGCAGAGGATATGTGGGGGAAGCGTGGCCATTGGATGGTATCATCCAATGATCAGGATTTATCGGGAGAGATCGTAGAACAAGCGGAAAAAAAATTAAATCCGAGTCGTCGATCACGTAGGGATCGACGGTCGAGATTGAACGAAGAGGCAGAAAAGGAGAATTAATCTGAACTGTCGATCGCGCAGAGATCGATGGTCGGGAGTGGAAGTGAAAATTCAAAGCGGGAATCGTTTACTGGGCGATGGAATATGGGCAAGGGAATGTGGACCGTTGATCTACAGATCAGATCGACGGCGGAAATTGATTGAACGCCGCGCTGTAGCCCGTTTAAACATCGAGCATCTTTGATGAGCAATAGCCGTTGGATGGGCGGGTTCAGATCTGACGGCTGTGGTCAATATCTCTGGGCATCCTCGTTCGAACTTTAATGTGTGATGGATGGTGGTTTTCGGAACAGTGCTCGGGACGCGTGTCAGCCAGCGTATGGAATCACTACCGATTGGGAAAAAACCGCCCTCGCCCAAAGGCGATGCGATAGATACCACGCAGTTTTGCAATCGGTTAATGGATGGTGGGGACCACTGGGCTTGATGGATTCCACACCATCGGATTCGCAGATCAGATCGATGGTGGAGATTTCTCGGATTTCAGACCGGCGGAAAACCTTAGAGAAATAATAAAAACCAAAGTTTTGATAAATAACTTAAAATTTTAATATTTCATGGGCGGAAAACGTAAAAAATAGGGTTAGGCGCCCGATTGCAGGGCCGTTGGGTGCATGGAGAATGATATGACCGAGGGGTTAAAAGGGAAGGGGCTTATCGCATATCGGAACTTCGGGCTCGGGCTTTTCAATCAACCCGTTGTATTTTCTGCGATTGCGATTGCGCGATCGGTCTTTCAATCTACCCATTTTATATTCAACACGTGGTTATGGTTTTGTTAGTTTAAAATTTGGAAAAATGTGTTTTTGAATGATTTTCAAAGGAAATGGAGGGTTTCAGTAAGGTTAAAAAGTGATTCTTTAACTTTATAATAGTGATTTTCATGAAGGGAAGAAGAGGAATCATGAAAACAAAGGAGTTTTATGGAGAAAAAAGGGGAGAAAATGAAGGTTAGTTTTGGAAGAGGGGGGAGGGGAAAAAAATAATGATTTTGCCGCAGTTTCTTCTCATGATTTTAGAAGGATTTCTAAGTATAAAATGGGAACATCAATGAATTTTGGACAGAGGCATGAAGTCTTCTAGAGTCTTCAAGAGCCAACAATTTTTAGCAATGAAATTTGTTCTTTGAAGGCTCAAAAAGTCTTAGCCACCTTTTGCTATGAAAAAAATTATAGGTGGCTAACAGGAGGTAGAGAGGTAGATGAAAAACTAAATGTATCATTAAAACTCAGAAGAGGAGGTGGGCCGAGGCCCCATTCTGTTTTAAATTCTGGGCATTTATCTTCAATACTCTTTGGATGAAAGAGTGGTCTTCGTTAGGCTGCCATTTACTCCAGGTATGTTTTTGATGTACTTGTTGTAGTACCTCTGCAATACTCTAGAAGAATGAACAAAACAAGTCAATAATTCAGGTCTTCCATACTGTGTAACAAATGCTTCTGATATCATAGGACTGTTTTCAGGGGGGAAAACTTCTCATGGACACAACGTAAACCAAAATCGTATGAGTACTATGTCCTTTCTCAGGAGGAAACATTCTGCTTATGTAAACACTCTGATGATATGGTTTTATGTGCATTGGACCTTCTGGGTGATCCACCGGGTCTTCGATCTAGTAGCTTGCCTTTAAATTATTGGATTAAGGCTCAAAATCTCCACTTATAGGCCTTAAGCTCTTTGCATTTTATTGATACTCTCTACCGCTCCATTCCTGTATCTGTCAGTGAAATCTGTGCGGTTTTTCAGAGTTTAACCCTGCTCCTTTAATGAAAGTCATGTCGTAACAACTTCCCAGGCCTTTCTTCATAATTTCTATCTCTGCACATGGTCTTCCCTGTGTTCTTTGCCACTGTAACAGTGACTATGAACCATGGCAGTTTTCCGCCTGCCTGTAACCCTGCAAAACATGTAAACACGTTAAGAAAACCATGCATGGGAAGGGTGTATCCAGCGGGGACAATGGAAATTCAGTGTAGCCTGGTGAAATGGTGGAACATTGCAGGGTGATGGCGAAAAATGCAGCGAAACAGTGGATAATGGTCTAGTGAAAGTTGGCGGAATGCAGTAAATTTAATGCGAAAATTTGACATTTTGACCTTCGAATGAAATATAAAGGGGACGGATGAACATGTGATGAAAACACATGGAATGGGTGACATGGCGGGACCCGGTCAATGGCGGGACATGCATTTAGTCCAGACCATCCAATCTCAGGAGGAGATCGACGGTTGAGAACACATCAGAGGACGACAGATGGTGGGCTAGGGGTTGCGTTTCCTTGAGCTAACTCCCGAGCATCTTCGTGGTGCGATCACCATTGGATGGACAACTTCGGATCGGACGGTGTATGCACATATCACGCTGGGTCCACAGTCGAATGTTAATGCACGATGGGGGGCATTTTTTAAATAGTGCTAGAAGACACGTGTCCTGCGGTGAATGGCATCGCTACGAAATGAAAAATACCGCCCACCCTCCAAAGGCGGTGCGATAGAAATCGCCGGTTTCTGCACAAGGCACGGCGCGGGGACCACCAGGGGAGATGAAATGCGGGCTATCGATTTGCTGATCAGATTGACGGTTGTGATGCGATCGGAGGGGTGAACTGGGGGAGGCCATGGATGCTATGGAGTTTGCGAAGACCATCCGATTTGTACAGATCAACGGTTAATAACGCTCCCGATACCTAATCCGATAAGCACTTTCCGGGCTAGCGCTTGGTTCTAGCGCTTAGGTCATGTGGGGAAACGGTTTTGGGGGCTGGCCGAAGGGGGCTGGGGATGATTTAGAAGGTTTAGGAGGGATTTGGGGGTAAAGGGGGACTTTGACAATGGAAAAAAGGTTATAATGGGACAGTTTGCAGGGATACAAGGGGAAAATGAATGCCTTTTGGAGCACAATTTTTACAATCAGTGAGACCTTTTGGATGGAAACATCAGAGGAAATTAATAAAAGTGCAGAGGGCATGAAGAGGCTTTCAAGGATGATCTGTTTCAGGAAAAATGCATTCCTTGAAGGCTAAAAAAAAAACTTAGCCACCTGTTTGCTTGACACAAATTCATAGGGGGCTAACACCTTCTTGCATCGATGTAGAGTGGGCCAGTAGTAACTATCTTGTAGAAATTTTAAGGTCGTTCTCTTAGCGGAAAACTTGCCTCCACAAGGTCGATGACATTCTGAGAGGATTTCAAAGACCTCTTATTCCCTCGCACATCTTCTCAAAATATGATTTTGCCTAAACTTGAAAGGATTTCACCCAATCCAAGTGAATGGAGCAATCTTCCTCATAATCTTGTGCTCTTCTCTCTTAAGGATAGATTAGGAGGGAACCTCAGAGCAACCAAGTAGTTTTATATATCAAAAAACCAAGGAGATAGCACCAAGATGGAAAAGAGGTGTTCATATGGGAGTTGATCCTCTACCATCTCCTCATTCCTTACATGCAAGTTACTTCTTGAAATAAATATGCAACCTCATTCTCTTTTCCTGGTTTTTAAACAATAGTTAAATCAAATTATTGAAATAATAACAACCATCTAATTATCCTAGAATTAACATTAGGTTTATTCACTAAATACTTAATGGATGTATTATCTTTGTGGATTTTTTTTTATATCTAGTGATGTAGTGCCTAAAATTGTTCAAAGAGTGTACCACACCAAGAGTTATTTTTAAGTGACTGTATAATTTAGCTTATCCTTAGAAATTTTCTTCCTAATGAAATAGATAACATAGGGTAATTTTTCTTCCACTTTTCCTAAGGCTGCTCCTACAACTTTATATGATGCATCTATGTGGATATGGAAAGGCATTGCCCATTTGGGACCCCTAAGGATGGGTGCATTGGTCAACTTCTCCTTTATCACTTCAAAGGCCTCTTGACATTTATCTATCCAACATAAGTCTGAATATTTATCCAATAGTCCAAACAAGGGTGAAGCTAATTTATTGAAGTCCTTAATGAATCTTCTATAGTACCCAACCAATCTAAGGAAGCTTATAACATATCTTTATTTTTTAGGGATATGGACCCTTTTAATGATGTAAAATTTGTTGGGGTCCACCTGTATCCCTTCCTTAGATATGGAATGGCCTAGGATAGTCCCTGCATTCATAAAAAAATCACATTTCTCAGAACTTAATGAAATATTCATCTCAATGCATTTATTTAAGACTTTACACATATTATAAATAACTTCTTGAAAGTCACAACCATAAGGAGTGAAGTCATCCATGTATATCTCAATAGTGTCATGAACAAGGTCAGCAATGATACTTTGAATTTCCCTTTGGAAGGTAGTAGGGGCATTGCAAAAATTGAATGGAAGGACCCAATAGGAAAAGGTACCCCAAGAACCTGTGAATGTGGTCTTGTCTTGGTCCTCAAGGCTGATCTATATTTGGTTTTACCCACTAAACCCATCTAGGAAGGAAAATAATCTCTTCCATGCAAGGTCATCCGAGACTTGGTCAATGAAAGGCAAATGGAAATAGTCCTTATTTGTAGCATTTTTAAGTTCTAAGTAATCAAAAAATATCCTCCACTTCCAATTTTTCTTATGGGCTATGACAAGGTGGGACACCCACTCACTATACGAAATGGTGTATATTAACCCTGCATATAGTAGCTTTTGTAATTCCTCTTTCACAATGTCCTTAAGAGTTGGAGTCATTATTCTTTGGGGTTGGCACACAAGCTTGCATACCTCTTTGATGTAGATATGATTAGTACAAATTGAGGGATGAAAACCTTTAATTTCCTTATAGTCTGAAGCAAAAGAACCCAGGTGTTGCCTCAACACATTGCATAATTGTTCTTCTTGCTCAGGTGAGGGAGAGGGGTTGATATTTAGAGTTTTGGATGGTATAATCTCTACAACCTTGGCATGATCTATATTAGGGTAAATATAGAAAAAAATATTCCATGGGATACTCTCATATTCTTTCATCAGTTCATCACCTCGCATGGCATTTAGAGGTTGATTCTATAATATATGGCCAATAAGGTCATATTCATCAAGCTATCTCCCTCTTACAACAATTTCTAATGTAAAAACTAGGTAGAGGGATGTCTGATAAAAATATTCCTCTTCCTCATCCTCTAACAACAAGGGAAAATAATGCCCAATAAAATGTCGAGTAGGAGGGCATAACACACATTTTTTTTGATAAATTCCCATTGTTGATGGTCATGTTACCAACCTTGCAACTAATGTAGGCATCAACATTGGCCAACCAAGGTATTCCTAGGAGGATAGGGTAACCATTAAAATTGGTTTTGGGATAGAGGACAAGGAAATTAGTGGGGTAATCCCAAGAGTCAATGGAGACCATCACATCCTCCATAACTCCCTCAGGAGCTACTATGGATCTATATGCAAGCTACAACATTGTAGTGGTCTTCCTCAAGGCCCCTTGGAGGTTGAGCTTGAGAATGGATTCCTTTGTCATCACGTTTATTGCATCCCCAAGGTCAATCAAGGTATTAGGGACCATACTTATGTCAATGTGCACATCCACTATAGGGGTACCAAGATCTAAGTAAGTTTGGGAGATTACCCTCCCAAGAATTAAATTAGACAACTGCCTAACAACATTAATAGTCAGGGTATATATTCCTATTCTCCCAGGACTCTTAAAACACTCTTACTTGATAAGCTTGTTTTAAATGGAGACATATTTGATGGCCTAAAGAAGGGGTATTTTAACACACAAGTTCGTCAATTATCCTAGAATTTCAACCTCTTCCGAGGTGTGCTATTTAGGGTATTCAAAAATTTTAGGATAAGGATGTGAATTGGTTTTAGGGGCCCTTTATTCCTTCTCTTCTTCAATATATTCAAGTGGAAAAGGTGTGCAAACATATGGAAATACCTTCCCAGACCGAAGGTTGATCTCTTGGATTTCCACATCATAAGTAGGATATGATGTATCTCCATTGTAAATTTGTTATGCCTGCTTATTGTTTATGTTTAGATTATGTTGGGCAGTCATTTGAGGTTTCTTAGTTAGGTTATGGTGAGGGAGATGTGGTTGAGGTTGAGGGGGAGACATTAAATCAAGATTTTGGTTTGTTTGAGGACTCCATCCTTGATTAGAACTGTATCAAGGACCTAAGGATTAGCTCAAAATTCAAAATTACGGGATTGGGTTGAAACCAAGATGGTTGCATAGGTATCATATTAATAATTTCGGTGCTGCAAATGGTTTGAAAAATGGACACCGTATGAAGAATTTATTTCACTTTAAATGCCGAGTGGGTCTAGCGGAGCATGGAGGGGCCAACCCTTCTCCCATGGAACCTCATCATATGACCAGTGTGGGAGCTTAATGTTAAGAGCGCTTAAGGAGCCTAATATCAGGTTTAATATTTAATTAAGCTTCAGTTAAGTGGATTTTAATATGGTGGAGATTCTGGAGGCACTCCCAAATTTAGGCGGACTTCCACTTTTAGTGGAGTTAAGTGGAAGTTGCCCCACATTTAGTGGACGAAATTGGGGCAAAGTTGTTTTGGTCATAACTCTCTCATTATTGAACCAAATTGGACGAAATTTTAGTCAATTTTGGGTCTATTAGACCTTATGAACACTTTGGGACAGGTTTAAGGTCGAATGGAGGTGATATTCAGAGCTTTTTTCTTCAGGGAAGATGAAGGAGCCATCAGGGCCACCATGAGACAAATTCAGTTTGAGGCCTAGCAAGGGGAGCTAGAGCCCTTTTCTAGAGTTCCAATAGTCTAAATTGGATAATTAAAATGTTATGAATCTGATGAAATGGTTTTCAAAGCCTTTAGAGAACATTTTAAGGCCTAAAAGCTTCAGAAAAGTTCCAGGGGTCATTATTGCTAGCAGCAGTGCAGGGCTTAGAAAGAGCTGTTTGAGACCATTTGCAGTGAACCAGTGATAATAATTGGCTGAAAAAATCATTTTGAATCTAATTATAGAGGATTCATAAAGTTTTTAAGACTTATATAGGTCAAAAACTCAGCAGATAAGTCTTCCTTAACCTAGTGCCAGGGGGTGCTGATTGGTGATTGAGGCGAAACCGGAGCATCCAGAGGCCGTTTCTAATGAAAAAATAGTTTAACTTGGCTATTTCAGACATTTTGGAACCAATGGAAGTGGTTTTAGAAAATTTTGAGAACCTCTACAGCTCAAGAAGCTGATTTGAAGTTTTGGGCAGCCTTGGGCAAACCATGGAGGATAGCCTATTTTGGGGATGTTGTGCTTGATTTAAGAAATTTATCAATTGAAATTTGGTGTCTGATGTTTTTTGGATACAATAGTAGTGGTTTCAGTGATTTAAACAAAATTCTGAGGGATTTTGTGCCATTTATAAGCTCATAGTAGCTTAGTGCACCGACAGAAGGAATCGTGTCAACAAGAGCCAAAAGCTGTTTACAAAGTTTGGACAGCCATTAGAGGGATATTTATGGTATTTAAAGTCCTTTGGATCATTTTTTTATTCATTGGAATTAAGTATTTACTTTGTAAAAAAAACTTACCATAATCCCAAAGAGATGAGTCATGATGACCAAACTTAAAGGAGACGTAGCCCACGAGATTTGAGGTGAACTCCTAGATTAAAATTGCTGTTTTGTTTGAATGATTATTTGCTGCATTATGTTGTTGTCATACATGTTAAATTATAGCAAGAACAAATGAAGTTAAGACACATAGACAATAAAAATTCATACACCACTTTCAAGTAAATAATTCTGCAAAATTGTCAAGTAAAAGCTACATTTTATTTAAAACTGAGTGGTAGGTTCTTGAACTCCATACAAATTATTCACGCCATTTTCAGATCAGGTTGGTATCAGAGCATAGTTTCTTGCTTGATAGAGCACTTGGTTGCTTGATTGTATAGCTTGAAAGGTGTTTAAACAGTGAAAAAGATTGATTGTTTTACTATTTGCAAACTAATTATTGTTTGAGTTTGCTTGAGATTTGGGGATAGCTACTGAATAGCTAAGTCTTGGAGAGGAAAAAAAATGAAGAAAAGGAATTAAGGCATATTCCTTACCCCAAGGGACCTCAAGGTAACTTTTGGAACAAACCCTCTTGATGATTGTTTTTTGAGAAGCTCTTGGAGTTTGTTTGTTGTTTGGTTGCTTGAATAAGAGTTTGTCTCTATAGCCATTTGGTTAAAAAGGCTTTGTCATTTGTTTTGAAAAGCTTTGAGAACTTTGTTCAAGTTACTTTTGTTCATTGACATCATAATGACAACTTCTACAAGTGAAGTTTCCTCCTTCACAAGATTCTTCGATGATGATATGAAGCGTGACTTTATTATATTGAAGGAAATGGTGCAGATTTTGTTTGAGGAAAAAAGAGAAAGTACTGAACTTCGTGAACAGTTGTTTGCCATGAAGCAAGAGAAGGAAGAAATTCTTCAAATATTGCATGATATGGAGATGCAGCTCCATCAAGCTCAAGAAGCTTTGACCAAGAAAATGCATGAGGTAGAGGTAATCCATTCTAACTTGTCTTCAGTTTCCTCATTAGAAATATGTGTTAGTTCTTTCGAAAAAATACAAAGGGAATAGGGTCCAAATTAATGATTAAAATCGGCTATGAAGGCAAGGGATTAGGTAAGCATGCACAAGGCATGGTTGAACCTGTTCTTGTTGAGGAACGACCCAAGAATATTGGTCTTGGTTATGTGCAATTTAATGGCGAAGACTCCAAAGCCATGAAGGCATGTGAGGCTATTTCAAAGAGAAATTTTATTCCAAGTTCTAAGATTAAAATATTTCAAATTTGTTTCAAAGATGATTTCATTTGCTTTAAGCCATTGTTTCAACAAGAATATGGAAGACATGCAGCTTATGGTGAGCATGCAAGTTCATACAATTTTCAAGACAAGAATGATGATGTTAGTCTGCAAATGAAAGCTGTAGCCTCTACTAGCTCATATTCTCATGAAGACAAAAAGGATGAACATTCAAAGTAGCACAAAAGGTATAAATCTTCTCATGATCAGTTTGATTCTGTTTCTGCAAAGCATGATAATTTTGCATGCTTAAATGGAAGAAATATTTGCTGTACATATTGTGGTCGATTTAACCATCATGTTTCGAGATGCTAGATGAAGAAGAAAGAATACAGGAAGCAGATGAGGCAAAGACAACTTTCAAAGAAGGTGCATGAGTTTTTCACATATTGGAAAAAGAGGGGAAATGTTGTCTCTCATTGTTGGACTTTGCATCCAACTAGTCATCCAAAGCACATGTAGCAAGATGACAAAAACATTGGCACAAGTGGAACTATAGATTCCATTATCGATGTGAAAATGGAAGATTCACATGAAGAAGTGTTGCAGCAGCAAAAGTCGCCATGGAAGTGGCTTGTAAAGAAGTGGATGGACTTCTTAACATAGTAAGAAATACTCCTTTGTACATATGCACATTTTGGTTGTATGCATGTATTTCTGTTGAAAAGTTTGATGCAAGATTGCATATAAATGCGGTTCAGTTGAAGGAATTTCTTTGTTGTTGCAAAATTTCACCGTGGAGGTGTAAAAGATGAGTATGATACTCACTTATGTTGCAGAAATATCTTTTAGTTTAGCTCTTATAGTCACCCACATGTTTTTGGGATTATGTGCTTGTTGGTACTTGAAAGGAAGAGTTGAAGGTGTACATGTGCATGGAATTTGTATGTGTAAATAACGAACTGTAAATAGGTGCATTGTACATTGATACATGCATATGTGTTTGTCAAGATGTATCATGTTGTTTATCGACTTGTGTCGATTGTGTCACACATGTTTGTTGACTTGTGTCGATTGTGTTGCACACTTTTTACATTGATTTTGTGTCAATTGCATAGCACATTTTATGAGACTTGTTGTTGATGTCGCATGTTGCATGACTTATGTTTGAGCCACCTTGGATCATTGATCAAGGAAGAGATGTTCAGATTCCTTCTGCAAATTTCTCGCCAGGAATTTTTTGAGTGAGTTCAAGAAAGACAGTTCTTGACAAGAGGACAAGTGCATCGAGGAAAGGAAGTGTGAATTGCTTTCTAGTTGTGGTTCAAATTCACTAGCCATGCAAGGCAAGTATTGGTAGGCTGAAGAGAAGAGCGTGTAGCAATCTAATTTTCTTTACAGATCAGTTTCATTAGTCCAAGAGAGCTTTTGGGGTCCAAAAGCTTCTCATTTAGGAGGTGTGATCAAAACTGGATCAAGGACCTAAGGATTAGCTCAAAATTCAAAGTTACAGGATTGGGTTGAAACCAAGATGGTTGAATAGGTCTCATCCTCTTGATTCTAATACTGCAAACGGTTCGAAAAATGGACACCATATGAAGGTTTTATTTCACTTTGAATGCTGAGTGGGTCCGGTGGAGCACGGAGGGGCCAACCCTCCTCCCATGGAACCTCATCATATGACCAGTGTGGGAGCTTAATGCTAAGAGTGCTTAAGGAGCCTAATATCAGGTTTAATATTTAATTAAGCTTCATTTAAGTGGAGTTTAATATGGTGGAGATTCTAGAGGTGCTCCCAAATTAAGCAGACTTCCACTTTTAGTGGAGTTAACTGGCAGTTGCCCCACATTTAGTGGAGGAAATTGGGGCAAAGTTGTTTTGGTCATAAATCTCTCATTATTGAACCAAATAGGACGAAATTTTAGTCAATTTTGGGTCCCTTTGACCTTATTAACACTTTGGGATAAGTTTAAGGTCGAATGGAGGTGATATTCAAAGGATTTTTCTTCAGGGAAGATGAAGGAGCCATCAGGGCCACCATAAGACAAATTCAGTTTAAGGCCTAGCTAGGGGAGCTAGAGCCCTTTTCCAGAGTTCCAATAGTCTAAATTGGATAATTCAGATGCTATGAATCTGATGAAATGGTTCTCAAAGCCTATAGATAATTTTTTAAGGCCAAAAAGCTTCAACAAATTTCCAGGGGTCATTATTGCTAGCTTTTGCCAGCAGCAGTGCATGACTTAGAAAGAGCTGTTTGAGACCATTTCCAAGGAATCATGTCAAAAAGAGCCAAAAGCTGTTTACAAATATTGGAAATCCATTAGAGGGATATTTATGGTATTTTCAGTCCTTTGGATCATTGTTTTATTCATTGGAATTAAGTATTTACTTTGTAAAAAAACTTACCATAATCCCAAAGAGCTGAGTCATGATGACCAAGTTAAAAGGAGACGTAGCCCACGAGATTTCGAGTGAAATCCTAGATTAAAATTGCTGTTGTGTTTGAATTATTATTTGTTGAATTATTTTTTTGTCATACATGTTAAATTACAACAAGAAAAAATGAAGTTAAGACACATAAACAATAAAAATTCATACACCACTTTCAAGTAAATAATTCCGCAAAATTGTCAAGTAAAAGCTAGATCATTTTATTTAAAACTAAGTGGTAGGTTATTGAACTCCATACAAGTTATCCACACCATTTTTAGATCAATCCTTGTGAGGAGTTTCCCCATTGAGGAGATTGAGGTGGATATGGTTGGAAAGGAGGGTTAATAGGTTGAGGAGGATATTGAGGATTATAAGGCTAAGGAGAGGGTATGATCCATGATGGATGAGTGGAAGGGTAACAAGGCTGGAAAGGTGCATTATGATTTGGATTTTAAGGATAATAATGTGAACCTTGCATTCCCTATTGATATGGCCGAGGGCCTTGGGGCCTCCTTTGGTTAATGAAGAAAAGTTGCTCTGAACCACTTTCTGCCCTCTTGTATACAACTTTTAGGTATGTAAGAGAGGGAAATTTTTCTGTTGCATGGTTTTCCTCACAAACATAACATAATTCTATGATATTTAGTTGACACTCATTTCTAGGATGTATCTTAGTGCATCTAGGGAAAAATTGACTAGTGCCCTTTCTGCTTCCTCTTGCTTCCTTTTAATCTGCATAATGTCCATTTGTAGGGAAAATTTATGTAACATTTCATTCTTGAAATCCTCCAACATATTTCCTATATCATGTTTGATGGTTGATGTAGAGGGATATGAACTAACCAGGCCTTGGCTAGACCTACCCTTTTTCGTAGCAACCCTATAATGATTCCTGAATATTTTCTTAATGTCATCATAAGGAAGCTCGTAGGTGTATCCTATAGATAACATGTTGAGGGTATCCATTGAATCCTCCCCCATCCCTCATGGAAGTACTATCTTGAGTGAATCAGGGTTAAGGGTATAATTAACCCTCCCATAGTTGAGTTGGGATATTTCCTCATAATCATTTAAAGATTCATATGGCCCTAATGCAACCTAAATATTTCATCTTTTGTTTCTTTGGACCTACAATAATCCCTGTAATTCTCATTAAAGGATTTCTGCATTTGGGCCTAGGTGGTGATGTTTCCTCCAGGTAAGCTCATATACCAGTGCAAGGTTGCATATTTGAGGGTGGATGGAAATAAATTCATCTTCTTTTCATTAGAGGTATTGTCATAGGTCCTACAAGCAATAACAAAATCAAACATGAAGGTGATAGGGTCCTCAAAGGTCAGGTCATGGAAGTGTGGAAGGGTAGTAGGGCTTATATTCTTCATTCTAGCCTTCCCATTGGTTTCCTAGATAAGTCAGAGTTTTTTTTGCCCGTTTTCAACCATGGTTTGCATATGTGAGGTAGGCTCTTCTTCTCCTATGGGTTCCTAAAAAATTTCATGTTGCTCACCTAGAGGGTTTTCTAAATCCCTCGTAGTCAGAGAGGGAAGTTCGCAATCACCAAAGAAGAATGATGATTGTCTGCTTGAAGGGGTGGGGGTTTTTGGTAGGAATTTCCCTTGACTATCCCTACTCCTATGAGGCATGAAATAACTAACTCTATTTTTTTGAATTTATTTCTCTCTTTTAGAAGCTTTCAAATCAATAGTACCAATGCAAAACAAAAAGAAAAAATAAATAACTTATAAGTAGAAACAACACCTACTTGGACACCTCCCGAACAACGATGCCAAAAAGTGTGATGAGCTCGAGTATCTCACCAAGAATGTTGAGACTTATAGGGATACCAACCTTAAATTACCAACTCGAGGTTTGTACAAACTTAGAGGTGAAAATTCTATATGCACAGTAGGTCAAGCTCTACTCATGTCACCTTCAGTCATTGAATTAGATCAAGGCATTCAAAGAAAACTCCTCCAACTAGCTTGCAAAGAAAAATTGCATGAAGAGACAAGAATCTAATCTAAAGACATTATCATATTTGTAGAAGGGTAAGTATCATTCATCAAATGAAAATATGAACTACCATTGTAGGAAGGGAAGGACTACACTAATTGAAAAAACGAATCATCAAATGTAATGACTAATTACAATTGCAGGAAGCAGAGATATATGATAATTGTAGAAACCAAACATGATATTATACTTGCAAGAATCAAATCAACATTCTTTTTGCAATATGTAAATCATAACTCTACTAAAATTTAATCTATGCTTGTAGTGAAGGAGGAATGGGTATGGAGTCGTATTTGATCCTCCCCAACCATGGATTCAAGGTCTAGAGTTTATTATTCAATCCAAAAATTAAATATCAAGGTTTTGAGGAAAATATGGCCAAGTTTCGAAAATGTTATAGGATACTTAGGACTGCTCTAGAATTGCCCTTTTTTGCTATAAGATTAGATTCTGAGAGCATCCTTAGGGCAGGAAAGGTGTGTTATAGGTGGGAAAAGGTGGATGACAGTGTATGGAGGATATGTGGAGCCTTTTTCGAAGCTTAGAACCCCTCAAAGGCCCATATTCTGCAAAATTACATGCGCACGATGTCCTCCAATGACCTTGAAAAATATGATCTCGATGGTTGAGTTTAGGAAAAATATGAGGGATATAGTGGGAGAAGGGGAATGAAAAAGTGGATGTAGGATGAAATGTGTTAGTCACTGCAGATCACTGATAGTTCCTGCAGTCCAAAAATCAATCCTTGTTTATTCTTGGAAATAAAATCAACCTAGTAGTCAAGTTGCAACCAAACAAAATCAAGATGGAAAGGATGAGCTAATTTTTATAATAACTATTTTAACCTACAACATGCATCTAATCCTTATGTAAGGACATGGTTGTATCCTTTAGAATGCAGAAATATAGTGTAAAAGACCATGAACCAAATCATCGCAACTTTCAAAGTAAATAAAACATGTATTTGTATCTTGTTGTTGTAGGTTCTGCAACCACACTTCCAAAAGTATAGGTGGTACTTAGGCCTGCAACCACAACTTTTGTAATTATATTAAGCTAAAAAAAAAAAAATACTACTATCCAAGTGATAAAATAAAATACACGAGAGAGACTAGTGTTACTACTAATCAACTCAGAGGATAAGGACACTTTGGTTGAAGAAAAGACGTAAGTCACAAGCCTATTTTCTAGGGTAACGTACCCCAGAAACAACCAGAAAGAGTTATAATGTTGCCTAGCCTTGTGCAGAGAGCATTAGTGCCTAGGTTAATACATTTTTTTTCCTAAAGGGAAGCATTATCCTTTTTTCATGAAGTTCGAGGGGAAAATCTTAAGTTAATTAACTGACATCCCGATTTTTTCTCAAGGAGTCAGTGCAAAATGACAGAAACCTGTGGATCAGTCTTCATAATGGGCATTTCCAAACCTATCTAATTCATTCAAAGAAGAAAAAAGAAACAAAGCAAGGAAACATCATAGATTTTACCCTATTTGAACTAATGAAGGAAATGGAAAGGAAAAACCTCCCCACTCCTATAAATTGGAGGCTGGGGCATAGTGACAAAGGTCGAAGAATTGAAGAAGGTTTTGTAACATCTCTTGTTTTGATAAATTAGACATTGTAGAAGAAAATGGAAAATTAAAAAATGTCAGGATTGAATGTAAATAGGTGAAAATCCAAAAAAATGTTAGGACTCAATGTGAAAAGAAAGTAATTATATCAAAAAATGTTAGGATTATATGCTTTAAAAAGTAAAGGGAAAATGATTTGAAAATGCTAGGCATAGATAGAAGCAATAAAAGAAATGAAATTGCTTTGTTTCAAATAAAGAAAAATAGATTTTTATGTGCAGCTTGTTAGAATGCCACAAGCCAAAAATAATATGGTTTGAATCATACTGCTTAAACATGATCAAACTATTTAAATTTATTCATTTAGATTAGGAAATAAAGTTCACCAAATTTGTTTAATATTGGTTGAACATTAGACTTAACAAAATAAATTGGTAACTAGATTAAATGTGCCAAAAATAGATTAGGATTAAATTTTGTTTTATTAATGATTAATCACTTCCTTAGTGATTAATTATTTATGTAATAAAGAACATGTTATTGTTTTATCCTAAAGTCACAACATGACAAAACTTTTTTGTCGTTTGCGCTATCTTCGGAAAAGATCTCGACAGTCGTCATTTTCCCTGCCCAGATCAACGGTGGGGAAGGCATTTCACACCCCCTTTTTCTATTTCTTGTTAACGAAAAGGGGGGGGGGGGTCCGAAAAGTGGTTTCATAATGGCATACCCCTTCCAACGTGTCACCTCCATAACATTTCTCACCCACCCCCTCGCTCTATACCACTTACCATCGCCTGCCACCTCTGAATACCACCTATCTGCCAACTTTCATAATGCCTTCCAGCCAACCTTCTTATTGATTTCCTGCCAATGTCCATATCCCGGTGCCCAATTACCTCCTACCACTTGTAACCATTCCATTACATCTGCTCCCTTACCGTTATCCACTGCTATTACCGTTATCCACTCGTCATTCCTCAACAATCATCCAGCATAACGGTAACCCCTGCAAGGATAAATCAACATCCACCTTCTTCTCTCCACTCTTTGATTCAATTTGTATTTTTTTTAAATTTCAGGTTTTCAGAGATACATATCAAGTTTCCACTTTGCTATCTATCGCTCTTATTGATAAAGTTATTCGTAGGCCTATCAATATTTGCAGAGGCCGCTTTTTTTCTGACGCCATTTATCAGAGAAGCCATTTTTCTTGTCCTCTATTGAAATAAATGGCACCAAAAGGGAAGGGCCATAAAAAAGTGACATAAGAATATACAAATTTTTCCACAACCATAGATCTTGACCATATCCCGTTAGCCGACCAATTTTTCAAAATAACAGAAACATAGTGTGAATTTTAACTCTATGAATTACATCTCTCGTTAAAACAAAAGTATTTATATAAGAAATGTGAATTCAAGTTCCGGGAGACCTTGTTGCCATTGTTTACCTTTCCCAAAACCCATGAGTTTCTTGATTTAGTCACCTGGTATCAAGCTAGATATGACCCTCTTAAGAAAACCATAATAGCCCAGAATGGAGACATTTTGATTTCTATCACACCTAAAACCATAAACCAGATGCTGCTAATCCCCCAGAGTGATTCCCTTAGTCATTTTTCTGAAGACGCCCTCATGGAGTTATACCATAAACTTACCTTTCCACAGAGAGATTAGGTTTTGAAACCTTTCTTCCAGATGATACTGAACTTCTGAAAATAAATCCTCCTTATCCATCCACTATGTTCCCATAAGAAACTAGACACACTATTTCTTTAATTTCATACTTGTTAGGATACCAATATGATAGAACAATAGATGAATCTATTCTGGGTTAATTTTTATTTTTTTCCAAGGAAAGTTAGTAAACATTCATGTATAATTACAGTCAGTTCCTGGCTGATAATATGCATGAACAGATGATGAATTTAACAACTCAAGGCATGTTCAAGTACAACTTTATACTGGTTTATATGTTTCTTTTTCAAGAGGGAGATTTGTTACCAATTAATTTTCACAAACAAGACAATAAAGGTGTTAACAAGTCACTCATACATTGGACTCAATTGGTTAGGTCAATTTAAATGAATTTTCATTTGTAGATTTTATTGAATATTTCATTCATCCAGTTGACTAGATCTTAAGCAGTTAGAATGAGCCAAGGATTGGTGTAGAAATCAAAAGAATTCTTCATCTGAGTGATAAAGTAAAAATAGGTGACTGGTATATTTACCATAATTATACAGAGATCAGGGTACATGGTTGTGAATTGGCACCTTACAAGCTACCTAAATATGTTCCAATGAGGATTTTCTCTCTGAAATATATTAGGAAAATGATCAACATGGATAAGCTGCATTTTGTTTCAGGTAAAAGGAAATATCAATTTAAAATCAAGACCAAGGTGGGCTCATTCATATGGAACACCAGGACATCAGGAGTTGAAGTAGATACTATCCTCAAGAGGATGAATTTTCAGCCAAGTTTTACTTGGTCATATGATCCATTTATTATCATTTCTAACTTGAGGGTCGAGCTGAAGACAATGCCTTACAGTCACACTCCTAGGCCAGAAATTGAAAAATTCATGAACCAAGATCGATGGGAAAAAAACACACTTCAAGGAGAAGAGGAGCAGATTCTTTCCACCTCCACTATCTAAACTCTCATTTCTCAAGGCAAGTAGGAGAAGAGGCGAAGAGAAGAACCATCATCTTCAACAAGCGTTGCAAAGGAATTCATCATCCAACAGAAGAAGCATAAGACAAATTTCACCATCTCAACATATCAAAGTCAAAAAGGGCCAAAAATGATTGATTTGGGTGATGCAAAGGTTTCTATAGCATCAGAGGGAAATGTTTCTAACACTCCATTCTCCTCTTCAATTTTATAGGAGCCAATGGAGATTATATAGTGTTGGCTTTAAGGGTCCTGACCCAGGTTCAAATTGAAGGTTTGCCAACAAACCCCTATACTACTAGCCCTTTCATTAATGACCTACTTTCGTAGGCCAAGGTCTCACCCGAATTAGTATGGGTGGGTGCTGGAACCAGGTTTCCGCACCCTGGGAGAAAGTGGATAATGATGATAGTCCTTATCAAGATCTATCAGGTTCGCACATAAGCAGTTTGATTACCAAACCCTTAACAGTACAACAACGAAGCTTATAACCTTCTAGCATGTAACATAACAAAGCTACTATTATTTAGCAGATTATTAGTAATACCTTTGCATCCATGTGCGCATCAGTAATTATCATCATAGAATAACACAATCAGAACTAATTCAGTTAACACAGATGAAATCGTAGCTAATTCAGACCATACAAAGTTACTTCAATAGTAAACACAACTAGCACAGATAACACAGAGATACTTCAATAGATCCACATTCATTAATCATCTAAAAAAACTAGTTACAAACCCAAGTCACAACTCACGCACATAGCCAGCGGGGTCCGCACATAGCAGGACTAAGGATCTCCGAGCACATAGCCAGTAGGAGTCCTTACCCGATACCGCCCAAAATAGATCTCAATAGTTCGTACTTAGCATCAATATTACTTACTTTCTCTAGACTCACACTATCTATCTATCTATTTATATCGTCATATCTTGCACTATCTTGTGGTCCGCAAACCATGGTTTGTGGACTCTAGGTCTACCTTTTGACCTCTTTACAATACATTGGGGGCTTTGACCCGCCCCAAAGCCCCTGTGCTAGACTAATTATTACAAAAATATATCAAAAGCATAGCTAGTGGACCCCATTCCAACAGGCCCCCAACACAATCTTGTAACTCGTCCCGAGTCATAGCGACCGTGGGGTTTGCATCTTTGCCTGGAGCTGCTTGATTGCATTGACCAGAGGGGGCAATGCTCCTTTTCGCTGCGTGGTAGCATTCTGCGTAATTTCCACCAAATTTTTTGAAGTTGGGCCTTCAGTGGCATTTGCAGATAAGCACGCATACCTTCGAGATTCTTAGGCGTGCGCACCGAGGTAGCTTTCGAGCCCGAACATAGGGCGGTAGCCAAGTTATTGGTTCAAAAAGTTGATCTTCTTCTTAAGCAGATAGAGGTCGCTTCGCCGGGTTAGGTGAGCATGCCTTATGCACCATTCGGGGGGACTGCACATTTCGAGGGGAGGTGCGTTGCTTCCCCCCAACCCATTTCGCAGTCCCCCCTGCCCTTTCTCCTAGCCTTTCCCCTTACTCTTATTTTTCTCCACTTGCTTCCCCTTGGTTGGTGTGGACACGAACTCTTCGACTTCAGGGGTGACCTCCAATACTTCATTGGATGCTCTCTCAATAGCGGCCATGATTTGCGATGATTCAGCGGGATTGGTCACAGTCATTCTCGCTCGAAAGATGAACTTGGTGTTGCTACTATTAGAGGGGGTAGCACGCCCAGACATGAAAATAGCACAATAGTTACAAAAAATTGCAAGGCACAAGATTTTCAAGATGCACGAAACCCACTTCTGATCTACACTCCTCCTTTTATAGCTTTGGATAGTGACCAACAGTTGGATGAGACTTATCGGAAACTAACCATCAAGGAAATGGTAAAAAATCTTCAGAAATTGCAACATTAATTGCCAACTGACCGCTCCTTCCAAAGGTAAAATTGGCTTTTTACCCAGTTTTACTGTTCCAACGGCTAGTTTCCACAGATGCGTATTACCCTGTGTGCCCAACACACCCTTTTGCGCTTCCTGATCTGCTGTCAACCCCTGCCTGCCTATGTGCGCAGAGGGGTAGGGGAGTTCTTGCCCTTACGTTGATTCGATGATGGTGTAGCCAGAGGACTAGCTTCTACGTGCGCAGATGGATCTCTTAAGGGGCTATAGATGAATATATCGCCTTCCATATTGACTCAGTAGTACTTACCACTTCATGTTGTACTCTCACCCTGATCAGAGGTCATTCATTTGGTGTGGCTGCACAAAATGCCTTTCTCGCATAGTAGTATTTTAATTAGTAGCGGTAATGTTCACAAGAGCTTACCTCAGAATCCTTTGAAGAACCTTCGCTCTACCTCAGAGTAGGATACAAACTGATCGACTGCGAATTCTGTTACAAATCCTCTTAGCACACTATTCGCCCAATGATCTATACTCTGGGTGATTGAATTATCAGCCTTCTCCAACTTTTGAATCAATTTTGGAGTCCACTGCATAACCTGATTGTCTTACCAACACGTCTAGAAATCTACCAGCCTTGCTAACCACTCCTATAGTTCATGCATGAAAGTTACAAAGGATATTTCATATACTTCTGTGAAAATATATTTGTTCTTACACTTTTCAGCTGTTATCTTTGTGCTACGATTCTCTTTTATGGAAAATTCATGAATCTATCTTTCAAACCAGTCTTCAAGCTCTGGTTTCTCAGGTCTCCAACGGGCTTATGGCATTACCCGATCTTTCTCTCAAAATTCTCCTGGTCCCGGCAACGGAACCATTTTTTGGCTTTATGCACGCAGGAGTCAACTGCATTTACTGTTCCAACGGCTAGTTTTCGTAGCTGCGTATTACCCCTGTGTGCCCAATGCACCCTTATGTGCTTCCTGACCTACGGTCGAACCCTGCATGTATTATATACCTGCCTGCCTAGGTGCGTGGAGGGGTAGGGGAGTTCTTGCCCTTACGCTGATTCAATAATGGTGTAGCTGGAGGACTAGCTTCTGCCTGCGTAGATGGATCTCTTAAGGGGCTGCAGACGGATCTATCCCCTTCCCTGTTGACTCGGTAGTACTTACCACTTTGTGTTGTACTCTCACCCTAATCAGAGGTCATTCATTCGGTGTGGCTGCACAAAACACCTTTCTTGCACAGTAATATTCTAATTAGTAGTAGTAATGTTCATAAGAACTTACCTCGGAATCCTTTGAAGAACCTCCACTCTGCCTCATAATAGGATACAAACTGATCGACTATGAATTCTGTTACAAATCCTCCTAGCACACTATCCACCAAATGATCTGTTAGAGTCTGTATCTTCATCCCTCTGTCAGAGATCAAATTTCTCTTATTGCATTTCATTTTAGGTGTCTCATTCAGTTCAGTCAGCTACATTCCATTAGGAGCATGGATCATCTGACGAAAGGGTCTTTTTACTCATATCCCTCATGTCATGTACCTGCAGGCACATGAGGGAGGTTCGAAATAGGTTTTCATTGCAAAAATTTTCATCATCATAATGTTTGATAATTATTTTTCTTCAAAACTTTGTTTTGAAGAAAAATTGTCTATTTTATCCTTTTGTAATAAATGCAGTGCAATTTCAAAGTTTTTTTAGTTGTAAGTACTCCATGTGCAGCCCTGGTCACCTTTGCTAAAATCTCATGCCAACTATCCCTGCAAAGACAGACAAGAGATTCATCATTCAGCTCAAAAATCACAAAGGAAACAAAAACAGAGTTTATGTGAAAAGTGCCAAAGTTTTCAAACTTTACAAAGTGGGTTTTCCAAATCAAAAATCAAAATCCTTTGTATATATAAGATCTTTCCAAATGAAAAACTTCATTTGCATTCCAAAGTCATCAAAGAGCCAAAGAAGATAGTGGAGGAAGTGAAGCTTGCGTTGAAGGGCGGACTGTGGGTGAAATTTACTGTCGCGGTGCACTGGGCATTGGGCGTAGCGCACTGGTTGAGCGCGGCGCATAGGGCCGCTCACCACTGTGCATTTTTGAACTGGCGTGGCGCATACAACGGTCGTGGTGCACTGGGCCACTGTCGCGGCGCACAGGACAGATAGCCAAAATTTTGTCATTGCTTCACAAAAATCCAAATTTAATCGGTCTCCTTTGCTCCAAGTAAGTTCATGTGTTCATCTATGGCCCATAACTTGTGCTTGCTGTTGGTTGTGTGATTGGTTTTGAGAGTTTGAATACACAAAGGCCAAACCCTATCATCTTGTTGAAGTGCTCTCTTAGGGTTTGAAGTTGGTGTTTTAAAAATAATTTTGTGGTGCCAAACTTGTTCATTCCTCACTAATTTTTCCTCCCCCTCACTGTTATCTCATCCTTGCAGTCCATTTCCCATCTCCCTACATATCTAAAAGTCACTTACTCCTAAGCCCCCTTTCCCTATCCCCAAATAATTTCATTTCTTATCACTCTCCCTTTCCCATCTCACTTATAAAAATTCCCAAACCCCAAGTTTCCCAAACAGTCAAGTGGCTGTCCATTGTCCTTACGTTTGTCAAAATTCCAAAAGGTAAATTCCACTTGATTAAACCCCATTGTTCCCACTATCCTATTTCTCCTACAGTCCCTCCCCTTTGACATATATTTGGAAATTGAAATAAAACACCAAATTCTCATTTTCATCTCATACAAGCCAACATACACCTTGCATGGACATCATGGAGACAGACACTGATACATCATATGACAGAGATAGTGATTCTACCACTGAGCTACATGCACCTAGAAGGCCTTGTAAAGGTGGCAAACATGTGAGAGAAGATCCCACCTCATTGACTCAATTGCAGGCTTGTCCACTTGCCATGGCATGTTTTCGAGAGCAGTCATGCTATCAGTATTGTGAGATGATTGCTAGGATTCATCATCATTAGGAGTTGGCTCGTTTGTTTGTATTGCATTTACATGATGTTCATGTAACTCTTGCTGGTGTTAATTTCACTTTGACACCAGAAACCATTTATCAAGCAATCGGGATACCGAATGTGGGTGAACAGTGGAACAAAAGACAACAAGTGGACAGAGTGCATTATGAACCATACATCAGGCCTAGCTTTGTGAGGCAACTCAGCAGGGTGTTCCCATTCCGGTTTCTGAAGGAATCCTATGCGCCTCTGATGAAACTCATTATCAGATATTTCAGTTGTGAGGGCCGGTTTTCACGCCTCTATGCCTACCATATCAGGTTATTGATGCATTTCGCCAGAGTGATGATGATGAAAATTCCTTATTTCATGTGCCGGAATATCAAGAGAATGATCACTCTTGTGTAGAAGAAAACTCTCGAGCAGCAGTACAACAATATTTATCACTATGCACTCATCAAGATCGTGGTTGTACATCAGCTTGGAGTGCAGGGTATTTCATGGGAGGATTTAATTTCTCTTGATTTCTTCACAACTCCTTAGGTTCCTCTGGAGGTTGTCCATGATGCAGGTGAACCTTCGCATCAGTATAGAGGTCAGGAGGCAAAGACTACTAGTGTGTCGATGTATATCACGTATCAGAGAGGCACTAGAAGATTATTTGCAGCAGCTCAGCGAGTACTATCACCACCTGGGGTGGAAGGGGTCTCATTTCCGTCATCAACATCACATGTATAGGATAGAGTTAAGAGGCCTATGTAGGATGAGGGTCCTTCGGGAGGCCAGGATACTGATTTTGTACTCATTGATGAGGATGTGAGCTCTCCAAGCTCAAAGTTGAGAGAGACTATTCAGGAGCAGAAGGCGGAGATTGACACATTGACCATCAAATTGAAAAGATCCCAATGGGTCATAAATTACTTGGAGCAACGAAACAAACAGTTAGAAGATCAACAAACAATCATGGAGTTGCAAAACATCCGTGAAAACCGGCAAGCTGCCCAAAGAAGCCAAACCGAGATGACACCCATTGAGCGGGAGATTGAGGCTGATAGAGAGACTTGGCTTAAGAGGGTCAATATTCATCTTGAAAAGCTGTTGGAGAAGGAAAACAAGGAAAAGAATATGCTCAGGCACATGAAGAACCATTATTGGGTGCGAAATCACATTTGCAAAGCGAGGATCAAGATCCTGAAAGCAAGGCTAAAGAGGGCACTAAAGCGTCATAAAAGGCATGATAGACTCCAAATTTTGGCCGAATCTTATTTGGCCCAGCATAGTGCTTGATGGTGGACATTTAGCCCAAATTTCAAGAAATTTGGGAAAATTTTTGTCAATTTTGAATTTTTTGGCCTAAACACAGATTTTTCCGCCCGACGCGTAGCGCCACTTGGTGCGCGCTTATAATTGGCAGCTCCTTTGGAAGAAAACTTTGAATTTCTGGATTTTTCATCAAAATTTATGCATGCCTATCCATTACCTAAGGATTTTGACAAGTTTTGGGTTGCCTAAAGGGTCAAAAACACCCTAAAAATGGCCTTTTTGCCACTTTTTGGACACACATGAAGCAATGTTGGGAGATTTGATTTTTGGAGGGGAAAATGGAAACCAAATTCTAAAATTCTACTTGGGTTGGAAAGTAGACAGGAAGAGATTTCCAACGAGATATCCTGCACTCAATTTGGACTTCGGGAAGGCCCTGAAAATCAGCCTCAAAGTTGTGCTACGCATAGAGATTTCAGGCGCGGCGCATTGGGGAATTTGGCCTATTTTTCACTTAGCAGCTCAGATTTTTGCCTAGTTTTGGCTAGTTTGAATTTTTCATGTAACTCTTGATGTAAATTGATGTAATTTCATAACTATGATGTAATTTTGGCACATTTTTACTCCTCCAAGTAGATTCATTCACCAAAAAGTGAAATGTAAGTGAATGAATCAGTTTCCTATCATATAGAGGCAAGTTGTTTCATTGCCTATTTTCCAGTTCTTAGTTTAGATATGGTTGAAACAGCTCCTAGAATGATGATATCAACCCCTAGAGGCATGGGAATGAGTTAGGCTTGTCTATATCTTGTATTTTCTCAGTCATTTTCAGGGTTGGACACTTGGGATTGCTTGGCACTTCATTGTACATTTCATCTCTGCAATTTTGGCAAAGGAATAGACCAGGGTTTGCAACACTCTTTGGGATCCATGTGGCTCTGTGTTTTGGTGGTGTGTTTCTCTATGTGATTGTAAGTTCATTGATGTTTATGTGTATCATTTCCCTTCTCCTTTCTTCTTAAGTTAAACAAACTAGTAATAAAGGTGGAATTCATTAGATTTCTTTGCTCTGCCTTCAGTTTTGTTTAATTTTCCATGTTTTCATCTGTTTGAAGAGGATTCTTGAAATCCTCTTTCCCTCTTCAGCTCCTCACTGGTCTGAACTATCTATTCATTCAATCCAAAGCATTAAAACAATTGCCTTCCTTGCCCCATTCAGAACTATGCAAAAACTAGGCCTCATCCCCGAACCCAAAACTGCCTTTCCCTTTGATTCCAACAAAAACCCCAGAATCAAAATAAAACTCCTTTACTTATATACCTAGCCTAAAATTATCTTTTATTTCGAGTCATCTCAAGCCCCATCGATTATTTTTTGCTGAGATTGACCCGGAGAGAGCCCTCTCCTGATCTGGTAGGGATAGCTACCAGACTGAGCGTGGTTTGATGTTACCCTGAACTCTGCCTTTTTTTAGCCTGAGGTAGATTTAGGCAATAACATGATCTACAGTCTGGGTGATTGAATTTTCAACCTTCTCCAACTACTGAATCAATTCTAGAGTCCACTGCGTAACCTAATCATCTTTCCAACATGTATGGAATTATACCAGCCTTGCTAGCCACTCCTGTAGTTCGTGCGTGAAAGTTACAAAGAAGATTTCATATAATTTTGTGAAATTATATTTTTTCTTCCACTTTTCAGCCGTTAGCTTTGTGCTGTGATTCTCTTTTATGGAAAATTCATGAATCTGTCTTTCAAACCAGTCTTTGAGCTCCGGTTTCTCATGTCTCTAATGGCCTTGTGGCATTACCCAATCTTTCTCTCAAAATGCTCCCGGTCCTGGCAACAGAACTATTTTTTGGCTTTAAGGGTCTTGACCCAGGTTCGGATTGAAGGTTTGCCAACAAACCCTTATACTACTGGCCCTTTCGGAAATGACCTTCTTTCGTAGGCCAAGGTCTCACCTAAAGTAGTATGGGTGGGTGCTGGAACTAGGTTTCCGCACCCTGGGAGAAAGCGAATAATGATGATAGTCCTTATCAAGATCTATCAGGTTCGCACAAAAGTAGTTTCATTACCAAACCCTTAACAGTATAGCAATGAAGCTTATAACCTTCTAGCATGTAACATAACAAAGCTACTATTATTTAGCAGATTCTTAGTAATACCTTCGTATCCACATGTGCATCAGTAATTATCATCACAAAATAACACAATTGCAGCTAATTCAGACCATACAAATATACTTCAATAGTAAACAGAGCTATCACATATAACACAGAGATACTTAACAGATCTGCATTCATTAATCATCCAAAAAAACTAGTTACAAACCCAAGTCACAACCCGTGCACACAACCAGCGAGGTCCGCACACAACAGGACTGAGGATCTCCGTGCACACAGCTAGCAGGAGTCCTTACCCAATATCACCCAAAACAGATCTCAATAGTTCATACTTACCATCAATCTTACTTACTTTCTCTAGAATCAAACTATTTATCTATTTATATCATCATATCCTGCACTATCCTGTGGTTCGCAAACCGGACTCGAGGTATACCCTTTGACCTCTTTATAATACATTGGGGGCTTTGACCCACCCCAAAGCCCCTGCACTAGACTAATTATTACAAAAATATATAAAAAATGAAGCTAGGGGACCCCGTTCCAACATACAATTAGTAGGATCAAGTGAACGGGGTGAAGCTAATATTTTCTCTAAATTTTTAGAGATTAAGCAGAAGAATGAAGCTCTAAAAAAAAATGTATATAGTCAATTTTGGAAATAGACCTCCACTTCACATCATAGGTTTTTGACGTCATTTTCCAGTGAAAAGAGAAGGATGTAGATGGATTTCTTACAGGCCCAAGTCCCTTTTCCAAAATCACCTTCTAATTACAAAAAGACCATATTTTCTTTTGATGCCAATCAGATTCATCCTATTGACCAAATGGATATGCACAGACAGTAACGAGAAATTATTTTCTTTACAATGACTAACACTACCATTGCATTGTAAAAAATAACAACTCTCTCAAATGCACAGTGAAAATTAAAAATTGAGAAGCTTTCCTCTTTGGCCAAAGATAATAAACTAAAATCATTAGAATATCTAGTGATTAAGCTTGGGTATGATCCTAAAGATGTCAAAGCTGTAGAAGAAATCCTTAAGGAGAAGAATGCAGACATTGCATCTCTTCGAAAGAAACTAAAATTACCTTCTATAGAGGATCCCCAAACCAAGGAGATAGAAGAAAGTGAGAAACACAAAGAGGAAATTATCAAGCTTATCATTGAGCAGAACATTCAAATTAAGAAGATGGAGGAACATATTAGAGGTCTACTCAAATAGAAAGAAAAGACTACTCAGATGGATATGATTCCAATTTCAGTTGTACCCATTTCAGTTGCGGGATCAACACCAAGTTCTTCATCAACAACACCAGAGTATGCATCAACAGTAGGTGAAACAAATAAACTTATGCAAGATTTGTCTTTTCAAAAGTAGGAAAATGAAAAACTTCTGGATTAATTCAAGAATCTAGAAGCACAAAAAATAAAGAATGATACTCTTTATATGGAAGAAATACAAAAAATCCATAAGTTAACACAGAAAGTTCAGAAGTTGGAAAGTGAATTATTGATGGAAAACACCTTGGCCCAAGCCAAGGAAAGAATTTGGACAGAAATAAGTTAGGCTATGACTAAAGTATGGCCCTCCATACAAATTATATTTTAACAAGAAGAGCTAATCACTAAATGAAAAACAATTATTGAACAGGAAAAAGCAACACTTAAACAAAAACCAGTTGAAGCTCTAGAAATGATTAAGGTGTTGGATTCAAAGAGCATGCTTGAATTAGAGAATATTCATATCACAGACAGAATAGAAACAATTTTATAAATCAATAAATTTATGCTGAAAAAGAATTTGTTAATTCAGTTGGAAACCAAATAAATGATTTATTTATCATTTCAAGGATGGGGTTACAGAATAATTTAACAAATAATGATTTACTTTATTATGCCTAAATGATTTAGTCAAATTTAAGGAGGAATATTAATTAAAAAATGATTTAATTAATTATTCCTATAGAATAATAAGATAAATAATGATTTATCTAATTATTTCTCATTAATTGGGTTAAAATGACCAAGAATATTATTTAAACAATGGTTTAATTAATTATTCCTAGATGAAAATCAAATAAATAAGGATTTATTTAATTATTCATCATGGGGTTTCCTGTTTGAACCAGAAATAACTTAATAAAATATGGTTTATTAAATTATTTCTTATAGTGAAATAAATTTTACTATGGTAAAATTGGTCTTACATGGTGTATTTCGATCCATCTAATTGTAAATGGTTAGATGACCAAAAATTGGTGTAACAGATTTATTAGACTATTTGTCTATATAAGTCCCTCTACATCTATTGATTGTCAGTAATCTTCATAAGGTTATATATATTTTGTTAAGCTGTAAACATTGTTTTTTAGACTTTATTTCTTATGATAAAGTAAGGGCTCAATCTGAGTATTTAGCTCATCATAGTTTCTTAAATTTTATTCCTTTCACATATGCAAAATCAAATCACTGTTTTGAAGTAAAGAATAACCATTTCTTAATATTCAATACTATCAAAAGTTTAAAACATCTTACTATTATTTTCTCATAACATTGGTCATTCAAAAACTCCTTTAAAGCAAAAAAATATTTTAGATTCTCTGGCATAATTAATTAACCTATAATTATCTTAGAGGACAACATCAGATTGGCGCCATTGCCACGGATACAAAATTTGATCTATTTTCCCTGGGATACCGATATAGCTATTCCTTTAAGGGTGAATAAAGGACTAGCAGGTTTAAATATTTCACCTAGCAACTTCACAGAATCCAAAAATGGCTCCATCAAGACATAACAGATCCCACTCTGATTTTGAAATTGTTTTACCTTTGTTAGATCCAGATAGACTGGTAAGAAACTCCTCTTTAAGAAGAATACTTCAAACCCCTTCTTCTTCTTCTATACCACCTCAACCAGAGGATATTTCAGTCCCTGATCCTTTTAGATATGGACCAATTCCTTTAAATTCAGAAGATCTACCACCTAGGGTACACGAACTTATCTCTAAAGGAGTTGATTTTCAGTTAGATATTTTAGTTCATTCATTAGAGTTATATCAAATACCTAAAGTACCTTATCAATCTCCCAAATCAGAGCAAGATTTAAATTTCCACTTACCTGAATTTAAACCTACTGATTTAATTTCTCTAGCTTCTTATTCTTTTCCATATACTTTTTCTCAACCATAAGATCTTTTCTCCTTATATTCAAATCCTTTATTTGAACCTAAATAAGGAGAAACAAAGGTTCATAAATTGATCATCCGAACACCTTTGAAATCCTTAAGAATATCTTCATCTTCATTTCTTCAACCACCTTCTTTTACCCCTCCATCTTCACCTTCATCTTCAACTTCTACCTCATCATCTTCTACAATAACTACCACTGATTCCTCTTCATCTTCATCACAAGGTATGGATGCTTTTCAGCCTATTGTTTAAGCAACATATGCTACGTTACAACTTCCAAATATACTAAAATTTTTTCATGATGGATCCTTGAAACACCTTCCAAGGTTTAAAGGGGAAATTGGTTTATCTGTTGAAGATCATTTAGCAACTTTATTAGACTTTTCTGACAATATGAATATCGAATATGAGAATGTATATATGATATTTTTTGTTCAATCCCTAGAAGGAAATGTTAGGATCTGGTTTAGGAAATTTAGGGCACACTCTATTCGAAGTTGAGATGAATTAACTACCATATTTAAAATTCAATGGGGGGTTAAAAAGGATCCTGTGTATTTTCTAACAGAATTTGAAGAACTCAAAAGAAACTATGGTGAACCAATCACTGATTTCATAAAAAGATTTAATAAACTTTATCATAAAATTCCTACTAATTGTAAATCACCAGTAGAAGTAGCAAAGGTTAGGTTTTCTAAAGCTTTTGAATATGACTTTGCAGTCATGCTTAGAGAAATAACATCTCATACTTTAGAAGACATGCAAACCGATGCCATTGAAGTTGAAGCTAATAGATCAACTTTAGCCAAAATTAAAGCTAAAGCTGAAAAGACACAGAGGAAAATGAAATATAACTGAGAAGGTTCTTATTATTCCAAGTCTAAAAACAAATATCAAAATATTGTTGAAATAAATTCATTACTTAGGAACCTTTCTAATAGGATTTCAAAAATTGAAACTCAGCCAAGAACAGTTCAACAAACTGTTTCCAGACCACAAACTCAAGCTCAATTTAAGAAAGCCCCTTAGCTTCAAATTCTTCAAGGGTCCAGTATTGATCAAAACATTTCTCCTCCTTTGTTGATTGATGATCAAAGACCCGATGAAAGTAATCTTGTGATCACTGAAGATATTAATAATATTGACAATACATCTTCTCAAAATGCTATTGTCTCTCTTCCTAAAAAACAATCTTCTCAGAAGGATCAAGAAAATTCACAAGTGTCTAAATATCAAGCCTTCTATGAATTCTCAATTGTAGATATAAATAGTAGGTATGATTTAATACCAAGAGCAAGATCTGGAAGACCTCCTAAGACTCCTGTTATAATTGAACCACAAATGAAATCTCCTGAAACCCAAACAACAACAATTCAACCATTAAATCAGCCAATTGATACAATTTCAATTGATAAAACTATTTTAACCACCTTCAATGTTGAAAGGGAATTAGAGAGAGTTAAGATTCAAATTCTATTATCAGAACTTTCAAAGAACCCTGGATATAAAAATAAAGTTACAAAATGGATTCAAAATTCAAGTGTGGATGTTGAAGGGGATGTAATTGGCCTACAAGATGAAAAACCCTCAGTAGTAATTGGTCCTAGTTCAAACATGATTGATGAAAAAGTGCGACCTTTATATGTTACTTTGAAATCACATGATTCCTTATTATATAACTACATGCTGGATTCTGTAGCCTCTCATAATATTATGTCGAAGGTTATTATGGATCAACTTGATTTGGAAATTACTCGATATTACCATGATCTATATACCTTTGATTCCAAAAGGGTACCATGTATAAGACTCGTAAAATACTTAGTGGAAACTTTAGACAAAATACCTATGAAGAGTGTGGTTTTAGACATTGTGGTCATTGATATTCCTCCTAAGTTTGGAATTCTTTTATCAAGGTCTTGTTGTGCCAAGCTAGGAGGAAGCCTTCAAATGGACATGTCTTTCGCCACAATTCCTGTATATGGGGGTGAAAACCTTAGGTTATATAGGGAGGTTATATTCATTAATATTGTTTGTAAAGCATATGAAGCTAGAAACCATCCTATTTATGCAATTGACCAAGATTTTGGTTTTTTTCAACTATCTTCAAATAATTTGCAGAATTCTCAACTTAAAATTGAAGATGTTGTAGAAAACCCAAAAGCTGTCAAAAGTGATATTTGGAAACTATATTTTGATGGATATTGTTCAAAAGAAGGAGCTGGATCTGGTGTTGTTCTAATTTCTATAGAAAAGGAAAATATAACTCAATCCTGTAAACTTGAATTTGATATTACCAATAATCTAGTAGAATATGAAGCCTTTCTTCTAAGATTGGAGAAAGCTAGAAGTCTTAAAGCGCAGAATCTAAGTGTATTAAGTGACTCCAAACTCATAGTCAAACAAGTTAGGAATATTTGTTAAAAAAATAATCCTAGACTTAGATCTTATAGAAATTATGTCTGAGATTCAGTGGAAAACGTCTTTCATGCATTTAACATTACAACTATCCCTAGAAATGAGAATATTCATGCAGTCTCCCTAGCTATTTCAGCTAGTTCATTCAAAATTCCAGATAAAATGATTTTGAAATATAAAATTCAAGTCAAATATAGGACATATATTCCTGAAAATATTAATTATTGGTAAATATTTGAAGACGATGAACAGTTGAAATATTTTCTACACGTTATTGATGAGTTTAATGTTTTGCAAATTGAAGAAGATCAGGCAGATATAAGTGAACTCAATAAGAAAAATCAAACTTCTGAATTAAATTCAAAATTGGCTAACCACAATATCATTTAGTTGTCTAACAACTTTATTCCCAAAGGTCTAGTCCCTCTCAAAAACTTATTTGACCAAAATAATGTTCCCAAGAACCCATTATCAAATTCACCTAAGGAAGATATTGAAGAATCTAATATTGGAACACCTAAAGAAATCAAGAACATTAAAATCTCTGCATATCTACCTCAGGAAGTAAAAAATAAATATCCGAATCTTCTTAAATATTACAAGGATTTTTTTTCTTGGTCTTATGATGAATTAAAACCCTATGATACAACCCTCATTGAGCATAAAATTTCTTTAAAACTTGAAGCAAAAACTTTTAAGAAAAAATTAAGGAGAATCAATCCAGTCCTGCTTCCTACCATAGAGAAAGAAATCAAGAAGTTACATGATGCTCAGATCATAGTTCCATTAATATATCGAGAATGGGTAGAAAATTTAGTTCCTGTTAGAAATGATAATGGGGAAATCAGATTGTGTAGATTCCAGAAACTTGAATAAGTCATGTTTGAAGGATAACTATCCATTACCCAAAATGGATCAGTTGCTTCAAAAAGTTTTAGGTGAAAATATACTTTCAATGCTAGATGGATTCTTTGGATACAACCAGATAATGGTGAGCCCAGAGGATAGAGAGAATACTGCCTTCACCACTTCTTGGGGTACATTTATGTATGCCAGGATTCCCTTGGATTAACTAATGTTGGAGCAACATTTCATAGAGCTATGGATTTAGATTTTGTGGGCAAGACAAACAAATTTATTGTTATATATCTTGATGATATTACTATGTTTTATAACTCATATCAGAAACATTTAAAACACTTGATGAAAGTTTTTTACATGTGTAGAAAATTTGGGATATCACTCCATCCCGAGAAGTCTATGTTTGCCATTAGAGAAGGGGAATTTCCTGGCCACATCATTTCTAAAGAAGGAGTGGTAATTGATCCCAAAATAGTTTTAACTATTCAAGCACTTACATTGCTAAGGAACAAAAAGGAGATCCAAGATTTTGTTTGAAAGATTAATTTCCTAAGGATATTCATTCCTAACTATGCTGAAATAGTTAAGGATATCATTGATGTGTTGAAGAAAAACCATGAAGTTAAATGGATAGTACTAGCTAGATATGCTTTGACCAGATTAAAAGGCCATTTCTAAAGCTCCAACTTTAGCCAACACTAATTATTCCAAATCATTTAGCATATTTTCCTTTTCCTCTAAAAGCACTTTAGATGTTGTCGTTTTGCAAAAGAATGAAGATGGAGATGACCAAACTATTTCCTTTTTAAGCAAGGTCATGAGAGACACTGAAATTAAATATGAAATCATTGAAAAACAAGCTTATTCCTTAGTTCAAGCTTAAAGGCTTTCAAAATCGATGTGATTCATTTAACCATTACTGCTTATGTTCCCAACAGTGCTGTGAAAACTATGTTAATTGAACCTGACATTGATGAAAGAAGAGGAAGATGGATTGACTACTTGAATTTGATTTTTAGTATTAAAACTACTGTTGGGAAAAATACTGAGAGGTGGGGGGGGGGGGGGGGGGGGGTGAATCAATATTTAGAGATTAATGATAATTTTAACTTTTTCTTTAGTGAATTCCATACGCGGTTTTGATGAACCCAACTCACGTACACATGCGCATATACCAAAAGAAACTAGCGTATATTGATATAATTTTATTGTTAGGAAATTTTTTTTCAGAAACAATATTTAACTCAGTTTATCAGTCATGCATCTGTTAGTTAATTAGTGAATATTTGCAGTAACAGCAAAATAAATCATCACACACATGAACACCAAGATTTAAGGTGGAAACCCAATTCGGGAGAAAACCATCGCTGCTGTCGTCTCTGTCTTCAATATTTATTATATGGAAAACTGCTTAAAATATTGTACTGATGCAGACTCATATAAGTACGCATGCATCTACCTACTGCAACTGGAAGGGAGCTGCAACCTGTTGATCTCGTTTACTAGCCACTACTGGAAGGGATCTTCAACCCCCTGATCAGAACACCAGCTTCTACTAGCAGGAAGCTTCTACATCCCTCAGAATCACTGCAGACAACGACGTTTCACCAATTTTCATACTGGATCACACAACTTGAACATGACCCTTCATAATGATCATAATAATAAACTTCACCCTATACATCAAACCGAACATTGAGATCACTGTAATCAGAACACTGTAACAACCAGATTTCAGAATCAGTAGGTAGAATCAAATTCAACCTTGAACATTCATTATCTCAAAAAGCATACGCTAATTTGCTTTACTGAACCCACGTGTATACACACTTTCCTTAACACCAACCTGCGTATAGTCTGTGAATACTATTTTTTAGAATATGATCTGTCTCAGATCCAGATCTGAGTCATTCAGTCAGATATATTTTCAAAATTGCAGAACCCTTGATCAGTCAGTCATCATAATGCATATTTTCTCACTCATTGATCAGATTTGTACATAATCAACTTAGAAACATATACAACAATCAAGAAACTCATATCTACATAAAGAATTCATTGACAGACAGTAGAAAAATAACAACAATAACAGAAAAACTTTGCAATAAGCTTTAGAAAACCATAACTTTCATACGCGCCTTTTCTGAAGAAAACCCGCGTATATACGCACTTTTAGTGAGACGAACTAGTGTATATATCTGTAAATATTAATTCAGCATAATGTTTCCGATCTATAGAACTTACCCAGATTTATTCTCTTCACTTCAATAAGCATGCGTCGGGTCTCAGATCTAATCATCTCTTCAATGGATCATGCAAGAACATAGTCATTTCAGGTCTAGAGATCTTGATCCATCAATCTATCCAAGGGTACATCATAAATTCAGATTTATCAATAAAATAGAGTTCATCCTATGCATATATACTTTAGAGAGAAGTATTTAGTGATATCGCTTACACATGCACACCTTTGCACTATGACCTTCTTCTCCTTATATAGATTTAGCCTTTACCAATACCATGAGCCAAAACCACACTGATGCCGATGGTATTCTTGGACGAAATCAAATAGAAGACATGGCAGTCAATCCTGTGGGCTAATACCATGGTAATGCCCCCTGGTATTATCTTTTTGGACCGCAAAAGGCATACGCAACTTGGATCATTCTTATCCGCGTGTATACGTGACTTGGCCTGAACAAACCCGCGTATAGAATATTTAATATGAATATTACCAAATATTCTTCTGGTCATTAGACGTTTCTTTTGATGGACTCCTGAGCTTCTACTGAAGACATATACTCCATATTTTACTAGAGAGTTGCCATCAAGGACAACATATTATGACATAAGAATCATATTGCCAACAATCTACCGCTTTGGACTTGATGGCAACCATAATGGTGTTTGATCACTACAATAGATAGATATATATAACCATTATTCAAATACTTCAAACACCCAAAATTCTCTCCCCCTTTGACATCAAGAGAAAAGGGCACTATTTTGACCATGCTCCCCCTGAGTGTATGCTGAATTTTCAGATATTTTCAATGAAGTACATGACTTTATAACTCAACCAAGTATGACCTTTCCTATCACCAAGGACTCATACTTAAATTAATGATACAACCAAGAGGAAATACATATTTTACTCAACTACCCAACCAAGTGGGTTTACAAAAATAGAACTAGTATTTACATGACTGAATAGAACAATTTACTTCATGAGTGGCATCATCCCCTTTTCATCAAATTACATAAATGATATTTCACTAACAAGACCAAAATATCTCAAGAGAGAGATCATATATCAGAAACCAATTAGAATGCCAACAATGCATCCTTTTCAACAAGATAGGTGCTCCCCCTAAGCTGATGCATCCTGAACACCTTCAACAACCAATTCATCAAAGCATCTTTGTTAGAGAATGATATAGAAATATGAATACTGGAACAACAATAGATATTACCCAACAACACCACAATTGTTATGAGTGCTGACCCAGAGAATTCTGTCAGCAAAACTCATACGTGGTTTTATGCACAGAAACACGTGTATATACGCGATTCGTCTTTATGAAACCTACATATCAAATTTAAACTTCTGAAATTAAGAAGATTAATTAGAGAGGCAGAAATAACTCCCAGTTTCTATCTGAGATATTCGAATGCTTCCATGGGAAGATATTTAGTAAATATAACAAAAACTTGTTCTTTGGAGGGAACATACTCCAATTTAACCTTTTGTTCAAGCACTTGTTCACATAGGAAGTGATACTTGATAGGAATGTGCTTAGTCTTGGAATGCATAACATGATTCTTTGAGATACTAATAGCACTTGTATTATCACATAAAATGGAGATGGGAGGTGAAAATTTGATTTGAATGTCTTGTTGAAGTTGCATCATCCAAAGGAGTTGTGTGCAACATGATGCGACAACAACATATTCTGCTTCTATTCTAGATAAGGCAATAGAACTTTGTTTCTTGCTGAACCAAGATACTAATTGGGGCCCCATATAGAATGCACCTCCATTAGTGCTTTTTTGATCATCAACATTTCCAGCCCAATCTGCGTCTGTGTAAGCATGAAGAGTGAGATCAACATTCTTTGGATACCATAAACCAAAGTCTTGAGTCCCTTGTAGATATTTGAATATTCTTTTTACAGCCTGAATATGAGACTCTTTTGGATTAGCTTGGAATCATCCAACAATCCCAACTGCATGTATAATGTCTGGTCTTGTCCCGGTTAGATAAAGCAGACTTCTAATCATGGATCTATATTCTGGTTTATTCACAGTGGGAGGATCATCATGAGAACCAAGGTTACATCCAGTTACCATTGGCGTGCTCACAGGTTTTCAGTCTTCCATTCCATACTTCTTCAGAATTTTCTTGAGATATTTTGCTTGTGATAAAAATATGCCATATGTTGCTTGTTGCACTTGTAAGCCAAGAAAGAATGTTAGTTCTCCAAGTAAAGACATTTCAAATTCTTACTGCATAACAGAAGCAAATTTATGACTCATGGACTCTTCATTACTTCCAAAAATGATGTCATCAACATATACAACTACAATCAATAGTTTATCATTCTCTATTTTTGTGTATAAGTTACTATCAACAGATCCCTTTTTAAAACCTTGTTGATGAAGATATTTGTCAAGACGATAGTACCATGCCCGAGGAGCTTGTTTGAGACCATATAAGGCATTTTTAAGTTTGCAAAAAAAAATTTCATCATTTCCCAGAATGAATCCTTCTGGTTGTTCTATATAAACTTCTTCTTCTAGATCACCATTGAGAAAGACAGATTTAACATCCATTTGATAAACTTTCATTTGTTGAAAAATTGAAAAAGCAAGAAACATTCTTATGGCTTCAAGTCTAGCTACAGGAGAAAATGTTTCTTCAAAGTCTATACCTTCTTGTTGAGCATACCCTTTACAAACAAGCCTAGCTTTGTTTCTAATAACATTTCAATTTTCATTTAACTTGTTTTTGAATATCCATTTTGTTCCAATAACATTTTTATCATGAGGTCTTGGAACCAATTCCCAAGTATGATTCTTTTCAATCTGATCAAGTTCTTCATTCATGGCTTGAATCCAAGATTCATCTTTGCTAGATTTATTGAAATTTTGTGGTTCAATAGTGGATAGAAATGCCAGATAGCTAAGAGATCCTACAAGAGTTCTTCTTGTTTGGACACTTGATCCCTTTTCTCCCAAAATGTGAGATTCTGGATGATTCTTTTGAACATACCTGGATGGAGCCTTTTCAGATAGATCTTCTTATGGTGCTTCATTGGGTTCACCTTCTATATTGTTTCTATTTGATGCAGGAAGATATACATAATCATCATCTTCATTTGTTGTTGGTATTTCCATTTTTGGAGCTGAAAGAGATTCATCAATTACAAAATCAATGCATTCAACAATCTTCCGAAGTCTTTTATTGTAACATTTATATGCTTTACTTCTAGAAGAGTAACCAAGAAATATTCCTTCATCAGCTCTAGGTTTAAACTTACCAAGTTTTCATCATTGTTCTTGATAAAACATTTGCTTCTGAAAACTCTAAAATGCTTTACGGTGGGAATATAGCCATACCAGAGTTCATAAGGAGTTTTATCACTGTTCACCCGAACATGAGCCTTGTTCAGAATATTTACCGCAGTATGTGTTGCTTCTCCCCAAAAGGTATCGGGAGTTCTAGATTCATCAAGCATAGCCCGAGCCATTTTTTGAACTATTCTATTCATCCTTTTTTCCATGCCATTTTGTTGTGGGGTTCCAGCTACAGAAAATTGTCTTTTTATGCCATGATGTTCATAGAAATCAAAGAATTCATCTGATATATATTCTCCTCCTCGGTCAGATCTAAGAAATTCGATTTAAGATCTAATTCATTTTCAACCAAAGCTTTGAAGATCTTAAATTTTTCAAATGCTTAATCTTTATGTTTCAGTAAACCGATCCAACACATTCTAGAGAAGTCATCAATAAATAAAATATAGTATTGCTCTCCACGAGGCGAATTTTTCCTTACATGACCACATAGATCAATATGTATAAGTTCAAGAGGCTTACTTGTTGATCCTTCTTTAGCATTGAATTGCACCCTGGTTTGCTTACCAAATTGGCATGATTTGCATGTGGTACTTTCAGGTAGAGTGATGCTGGGAAGATCACAAACAACTTTGAGTCTGCTGGATTTTCTTATTGAGAGAAGCTCAAATTTCCCAACCTTCTATGCCATAACCAATTTTCTAAAGATTTACCCAAGTAGCATTGTTCTTGGCCACTTTTCAATACATACAGATTGCTTGGAGTTCTAGTTCCTTTGATGACCATTTTTTCTGTGTCAAGTTCATGTACTACACATTATTTTGAACTAAAGACAACTTCATTTCCTTGATCACACATTTGACTCACACTTAACAAGTTGTTCTTTAATCCATCCACATACATAACATTGTTAGCTTTCACCTTTTCTTTTAGAAAAATGGAACCTTTTCCTTCAATGACAACAGGAGAGTCATTTCCAAAAGTAACATTATTTTCTTTCTCTAGAGAATTGTATGAAAGGAGTTTATTTCTATCACCTGTCATGTGTTTTGAGCATCCACTATCAATGTACCAATTATTTTCTTCCCCTTCTGCAAATAATTCTATGCCACAACTTTCAACTTGTAAGTCCTTCCTTTTCCAAACCTTGGAATTTGAAGGTATATGCTCTTTTGGCAGAAGTTTGCTATTGCATTCAGATTCTTCATGACCAAAGTTATTAAAATAAGCACATTCAATTTCATTTTTAAGAGGAGAAAAGTTGTTATAAGTATTCTTCTTTATTCTAGTCTCATTTCTTTGCTTTCTTGCTTCGCTGGTCATAATGGTTTTGCATGCAACACATTGACCAACCTTATGACCAAAATTATGACATGAGAAACATTGTCCATTAAATAAGAAATTTCTGCGATCATGAAACCTTCTATTTATATTTACCTCCTGATTGATATTTTTTTTATTGTTCTTCCTTGTATTAAAGTGGTCATGCTTCACCTGTGTAGTTTCTTTGTTCTTTTGCTGAGAGACAGAATGTTGTAGGCTAGTTTTTGTTGCATTTATATAGCTTGGTGCTGAAGACTGAGATGATTCTCCAATATATCCAAGACCTATCTTTATAAGAGAGCGTTGTACCTTGATAATTGCATCTAAGGTTTCAGATCCTTTAGCAAATCTAATATTTAAAGTTTTCACTTTCTCAATTTCCTTTCTTAGACTTACTATTTCACATTCTAATTTCTCATTGTGCTTCTCTTTTTCCATAAGCTAATTTTTTATAGTATCTATGGCAATTTTGTTTTCTTCCAAACATATTTTGAGATGATTTATTTCTTCAAGAAAATCATTTTCTTCTAAAGCATCCATAAAAGTATCACTAGAGTCCTTTTCAAAAGCCATGAGTAGTCTAATATCTTGATCATATTCTCCTTCTTCACTATTTGACAGACCATCACTATCTTCATGAGTATAATAGATTTTTCTATTGATAAACCATTTATTATTTCCTTTAGTCACGTCCCTTCCCTTTTCATGATTATCTTTATGGGGACATTTAGCAGCATAATGACCAACTCTTCCACAAGAAAAACATTTAAAAGGAAGCTTACCTTTCAACCTTCCAGTGCCAAGTTGTAGCTTCTTTACAAAATTTATCTCATCTTCTTCTGAAACATACCCTAATCCTTCTTGTTCTTCTACCTCATTTCCTTTTGCAGTAGCCCTGAAGACAACTTCTTTGACTTTAGATGGACCTCCTTTTCTCATTTCACAAGCATTCAGAATCCCATGAAGTTGAAAAAAAGTAAGAGTTTGTAGATCTTGCTTCTCTTCAATGGCAGACACTTTTGATTCAAATTTGGGAGTTCGAGATCTTACAAAATTTTCTACCAAAGTAGTGTCAGATATAGTTTCACCTAGATTTCTCATACGATTTACAATATCATATAGACGTAAAAATAAACTGGAAATGCTTTCTTCATTGTGCATTATGAGTTTTTCATATTGAATTCTAAGATTTTGGAATTTAACACTTTTTACCTTGGCATCACCTTCATAGCTTAGAATTATTTTGTCCCATGTCTCCTTTGTTGTATTCAACTGCATAACTTTGACAAATTTTGATTCAATCAAAATTCCCAATAATGGATTAACCGCCTTTGCATTGGTTTCATAGTTCTTTCGTGTTGTTGCATCTGTTGGAACAGAAGTTGGATATTGATAACCTCCTTCAACTATAGCCCATACATCTACTCCAGGAGAATGAAGATAGGATCTTGTCCTTGTTTTCCAGAAGATTAAGTTGTTTCTATTGAAGAGAGGAGGCCTGATAAATGTTGTCCTATCTTGATTGCTCATCTTGGTTGATCTTCCTTCTAAAAATTAAGCTTCTTCAGAAGGACCTGCTCTGATACCAATTGTTGGGAAAAATACTGAGAGGGGGGGGGGGGTGAATCAGTATTTAGAACTTACTGGTAATTTTAAATTTTTATTTACTGAATTCCATACGCATCTTTGATGAACCCAAATCGCGTACACACACGCATATACCAAAAGAAACTAGCGTATACTGATATAATTTTATTGTTAGAATTTTTTTTTTTTAAACAATCTTTAACTTAGTTTATCAGTCATGCATGTGTTAGTTAATCAGTAAATATGTGCAGTAACAGAAGAATAAATCATCACACACATGAACACCAATATTTAAGGTGGAAACCCAATTCGAGATAAAACCATTGTTTTTGTCGTCTCTGTCTTCAATATTTATTATATGGAAAATTGCTTACAATATTGTACTGATGCAGACTCATATCAGTACGTAGACATCTACCTACAGATGACTGCAATCTTCTTGCATTTTCCAGCTGCAACTGGAAGGGAGCTACAACCCCTTGATCTCGTTTACCAGCCACTACTGGAATGGAGCTTCAACCCCTTGAACAGAACACCAACTTCTACTGGCAGGAAGCTCCTACTTCCCTCAGAATCACTGTAGACCACGTTTCATCAATTTTCATACTAGATAACACAACTTCAACACAACCTTTCATACTAATCAACAATAATAAACTTCACCCAATACATCAAACCAAACATTGAGATCACTGTAATCAGAACACTGTAACAACCAGATTTTAGAATCAATATGCAAAATCAAATTCAACCCTAAACATTCATTATCTCAAAAAGCATATGCTACTTTGCTTTACTAAATCCGTGTGTATATGCGCTTTCCTTAACACTAACTTGCGTATAGGTCTGTGAATAATATTTTTTAGAATATGATCTGTCTTGGATCCAGATTTGAGTCATTCAGTCAGATATATTTTCATAATTGAAGAACCCTTGATGAGTCAGTCATCATAACACATATTTTCTCACTCATTGATCAGATTTTTACATAATCAACTTAGTAGCATATACGAAAATCAAACAACCCAGATCTACATGAAGACTTCATTGATAGACAACAGAAAATTAACAGCAATAACAGAAAAAATTCTGCAATAAGCTTCAGAAAACCCTAACTTCCATACATGCCTTTTTTGAAGCAAACCAGCATATATACACACTTTTACTGAGACGAACTAGCGTATATATATGTAAATATTAATTCAACAGAATGTTTCAGATCTATATAACTTACCAAGATTTCTTCACTCCACTTCAGAAAACATGCGCCAGGTCTTAGATCTAATCATATCTTCAATGGATCATGCAAGAACATAGTCATTTCAAGTCTAGAGATCTTGATCTATCAATCTATACAAGGGTGCATCATAAATTTAGATTTACCAATAAAACAGAGTTCATCGTATGCAGATAAACTTCAGAGAGAAGTATTCAGTGATAGCCCTTACACATGCACACCTTTGCACTATGATCTTCTTCTCCTTAGATAGATTTAGCCTTTACCAATACCATGAGTCAAAACCACATAGCTACCGATGGTATTCTTGGAAGAAATAAAATAGAAGACATGGCACTCAATCCTGTGGGATAATACCATGGTAATGCCCCCTGGTATTATCTTTTTGGAGCGTAAAACGACTTGGATCATTCTTATCTGTGTGTATACGCTACTTGGCCTAAACAAACCCACGTATATAATCTTCAATATGAATATTACCAAATATTCTGTTGGACATTACACATTTGTTCTTATGGACTCCTGAGATTCTACTGAAGATATATACTCCATATTTTACCAGAGAGTTTCCATCAAGGACAACATATTAAGACATAGGAATCATATTTCCAACAACTACAAAACTAGTAAAAGGTCAAGGTTTGGCTAAAATTTTAGCTGAATCCAATTGTAATGTATTGGGGATAAATTCCGGTTTTGAAATTTAAGCAGAGAAGAATCCACAAGAACCTTCTCTAAATGCAGAAGGTGAGAATCCACGAGAACCTTCCCAATACTTAGAAGGGAAGAATCCACAAGAACCTTCATCTTCAAATCAATCAATTCCTGTGTATATTGATGAGAAATTCTTGTTGTTAGAATGGTATTATGATATTGTACATTTTATTATAAACTTTGAGTGTCCTTCTCAATTTTCAAAAAATCAATGTAAGACACTAAAGCTAAAGGCCATAAAGTATTGTATAATCGATGCAAATTTATATTGGAAATATCCTCTCAATATCCTTTTGCTTTGCTTGACATAAAGTGAAACAGAAGGGATTATTGAACAATTTCACGTAGGCATTTTTGGAAGACACTATGCCTGGAGAGATACATCATAAAAATATTGAGAGTAGGATTCTATTGGCCCACCATGTTTGCACAAGTAGGATAAAAAGTTAGGAGTTGTACTCAATGTCAAATGTTTGCTTGAAAGTAAAAATTAGCAACACTTCCTTTGGTTCCAGTACTAGTTTCAACACCTTTCTTATAGTGGGGGTTGGATTTCATAGGGGAAATTCATCCAACATTAAGAAACGAGCATAGATGGATGCTAACTGAAACTGATTACTTTACCAAATGGGTAGAGGAAATTCTAGTTATAAATGCCACAAACACTATAGTCATCAAGTTTATTGAAGAAAATATTCTATCCAAGTTTGGATGTCCCCAATAGATAGTTACAGATTATGCAACAACATTTATCAATTAGAAAATGATTGAATTTTGTCAAAATATCAAATTATGTTGCATCATTATACTGCTTACTATCCACAAGGAAATGGAATGGAAGAGTCATCAAACAAGAGTTTGGTCAAATTTATCAAGAAGACATTAGAGATCATAAAAAGAGTTGGGACAATCATTTCATTTATGCAGTTTGGGTTAAAAGGATATCTCCAAAAATATCTACATGCAAATCTCCATTTCAGTTGGTTTATGGTAAAGAAGCAAATTTTCCTACAAATCTAGCTTTCCCTGGAGAACCTGATTATTTTTCTAGGAGGATCAATTAGATCATTGAACTTAATGAAAATGGAGATGAAATACAGTACAAGCTTAGGAAATACCAGAAAAAAAATGAAAAGTCTCTTTGATAGAAAAGTTGGAGAAAGAGATTTCAGAGAAGGAGATTTGGTATTAAGATGGGATGTTAGGAGGGAAGATAAAGAAAAACATGGAAAGTTTGACAACCTCTGGTTTGGAACTTTTAGCATTGAAAAAGTCAAGGGTGATAACACTTTTATCTTGCAGAACTTGGAAGGACAATTTCTTCATTTCCAGTCAATGGAAGATATCTAAAGCACTATATTTAGTACTGAAAAGCAGAAGAGTGTTTCACACTGTCATTATTGTATATCTACCGTCTTGTTTCATTTTCAAAGCATGTTTTTTTTTCTTTCCAACAAATACTCCATTAGCCTGAGGAGAAGGCATTTGGATCTATTAGTTATCTGCATCCTACATGAGGAAGCAGTCCCCAGTTGGAGTTGATGTTATAACATCTCTTGTTTTTATAAGTTAGACATTTTAGAAGAAAAATGGAAAATTAAAAAATGTTATGATTGAATGTAAATAGATGAAAATCCAAAAAATGTTAGGACTCAATGTGAAAAGAAAATAATCATATAAAAAAATGTTAGGATTACATGCTTTAAAAAATAAAGGCAAAAATATTTGAAAATGATAGGCATGGATAGAAGCAATAAAATAAATGAAATTGCTTTGTTTCAAATAAAGAAAAAGAGATTTTTGTGTGTAACTTGTTAGAATGTCACAACCCAAAAATAATATGGTTAAACATGATTAAACTATTTAAATTTATGCATTTAGATTAGGAAATAAATTTCACCAATTTTTTTAATGTTGGTTGAAGATTAGACTTAGCAAAATAAATTGGCAGCTAGATTAAATGTGCCAAAAATAGATTAGGATTAAATTTTGTTTTATTAAGGATTAATCACTTCCTTATTGATTAATTATTTTTTTAATAAAGAGCATGTTATCATTTTATCCTAAAGTTGCAACACGACTGTTTAGTCAATTTAGTGTCCTAAATTGCTAACATAAATTATCGACTAGGGCTAGTCTACTGATGAAGTGTGATGCACTATATGTGCCTAAGTATCCATTTTTCTTACTTCATTGTTTTTAGTGTTTTATTGATGTTTTGAGGTTTTTATGTTTGATGCTTAGTATGCTACTCTATGCTAAAAAGATGAAGTTAGATCTATGTCAAAAGAGAGAAAATGAAATGTTAATAAATAAATTAAAACATAATTTATTTGCAAGTTCTGTTCCTAATTAGAAAATGATGAAAAAAGAGAGTCCTAATCCATGGATATTACAGCTTCTAAATGAACATTCATGAAATGAAAAGTAACTCAAAACACTACAACTTAATCTGATTCATTTATTTAGAGATTTGCTGGAAGAGCTTGTGAAAAAGATTAATTCTAATGCAATGAGGATCTCCTAAAACATAAAAGGAAATGCTGAAACAACTTACAACATTACAACTAAATCTCATTCATGAGTTAGAGGTTTATTGAAAGAGCTTTTTGAAAGAGATTAATCATAATGTGATAAGGATCTTCTATGAAGCAAAATAATTAATAACTCAAAATATTACAACTTAGTCTCATTCGTGAATTAGAGGTTTATTGGAAAAGCTTTTGAAAGAGACTAACTGCAGTATAATGAGGATCTTCTTTTTAATTAAATAATAGAAAATGAAATGCTAATAACTCAGAATATCACAATTGAATCCCATTCATTTAATAGAGATGTATTGGAAGAGCTTGAGAAAGAGACTAAATGGAATATCATGAGGATCCTTTATCTAAGAAAATGACATGAAAAATAATGCTAAAACCTATGATTTCAGAAAGCAATTTAAGTAAGAAAATATGACAAAACAGAATTGAAAATGACTTATCTAGAAAACATGTAAAACCTCCTCGAATAGCAGGGGCCCTCTGCTACCAATTTGGTGAAATTATTCAGCTTCTTAAAGTTGTAATCAAAACAACATCAATGAACTGAACTTCTTTATTGATAAACTCACAAATCTACATCCCATTCCATCTTAAGCTTTGTTACAAAACACTCTCTAATCCTTTCTCTTCTTCTCCTATTTTTCACTACCCTTGATAGGAAAAAGCTTCCCCTATTTATACAAAAATATGAGAAGTTATCTCATTAATGAGAGTCCATGAATCTCTCCCTCTATCTCTAGAGTTACAATCAAAATAGGAAATGATAAGACACGTGTCTTTTTAAAGTTTCAATACAAATAAGAAATGAGACACATATTTTCTTAGAGTTTCAATACAAAAAGGAAATGAGACACATGTCCTCATGATCCCATGATCTTCTCCACTCAAATTCGAATTTGGTTTTGGGAGGCCACATAAAGGTCTTTTAGAAGTTTCCTTTTGACCTACACATGTCACAAAACTCATAACACATATATAGATATATGAAACTATGTTAATTTTCTAGTTTCTAATCATAAATTCACTTTAAACACATAAAATAAATAACTTTGGAAGACAAGGATCCTAACCCATATATTTATGAAAATGGTTACTTGATGTAAGGTTTTAGGTCAGATAGTTATGAAATGAGAGCTAAATGGTAATGACATAATGGAAATATGTATGAATATGGAAAACACTTTTGAGACTCAACATACCCCCTAACTGAAGCTGTTGCATGTCCTCATGCAACTATTGCAATGATTCATTTGTTTGTGAGTTGATATTTTATGAGTTTTGAATCATATTTATTCGTTCCAAACTTTTCTTTATAATATTTTCTTTTGGCAAAGTAAAATACATTTGATTGCAACATTTTTTTTTATGGTTGGTTCTTGTGTGACAACCGGTTTTTTTGAGCAATGGTTATTGTGTAACAATGCTTTATTTTCTTTGTTGCACCAAAGTTCATGAAAACATTTAAAATCAATTACTTCATCAATGAATTGATCATTTGCAAGGCATATAATCTTTTGGATCATGTTGCAACAATAGTTGGTTGGGAAGTATATGCGGGTGGAAATGAAACGAAAATGTGTGATAGTGTATGACATGTGGATATGAAATGATGTCCCTTCCCCTCAACTAAATATATGACAATGTGAAAAAGGGAGTGAGAATTTTTTCCAAAGTTACAATTTTAGCATTCTAATGAATTACATGACTAAAAATTAGAAAACCACATACCTTCATTTACCTTAAATGTGGATGAGTTGTGTATACTGAAGAGTGTGGCTGTTGATGTTGTTGGATCAGGAACTATGTAAACAAATGAATTTGATCTGCTTCTTTGTTCTCTTTGATCTCTTTGTGATAATGGAAAGATTGAGATCTTTATTGTTGCTGATACAAATTGATTCCTGCTGCAAACTGCTGAAATGATGTAGTCTTCAATTGTTACAAAATTCGATGGTACAATTCTAGTCATGCATGAAGAGAAGTCATTGGATTACCGACCATTGATGAATTTCGTTAACCAATGCGAGGCAAACTCACCATTAATGTCAATGAGTGCCAAGGTACCTAAGTACATCTTGCAAAGTGCGAATAAATGGGATGATGTCGAGCCACTTGCAAGATCTGACGATCGAGGGACATTGATGTATTCCCATGATTGTTAGCGAGATAACTTGTCATTAATGCATACAAGTCTCAAGGTACTATTAAGGACTCTAGTCTTGGACCTAGATAATGTGCTGATGTCGATAGGCCAAGACTTGTTAGAAGAGAGACCTTAAGGAATCCTCCATCATCTAACGCGATCATGAAAGAATAATTTTTGAAGGACTATGGATTCAATAATTTGCATTGAAGCAAGGTTTATTTGCAAAATGAAAATGATAGGAAAATGAAAATGGAAATGGACAATGAAAAATGGAAAATGACAATGGGAAATAAGCATGTAGGTGAGCTTCTTACTTTTATTTGTGGAGTAGACAAAAAGTAATGGAAAGTGTATGTGAATGAAGGAAAATGAACAACTAACTCTTGTTGGGAAAATAATGGTGGTTTGCTTTGAATTTCTTGGTTGGATTTACAATTCAAAAAGGGAGGAAAAGTAATGGTCTTGATGGATATGAACATGGACTTGTTCTTATGTTTCTCATGAAATCGGTCATTTGAAAACCAATTGTGCGCACAATTAGTTTCCTTCAATGATCATTCGATCATCCCAAATCTGCAAAAAAAACTTGACATAAAGAACATAAGTGTGTTAAAAAAGTAGTTAATTTCTTTCTGATTCTTACGCAGAAATTAAATGTCAAATGAAACAGATTAAGGTAAATAAAAAAGTTCTATATTCGGTCCAATTCATGATATCGATAACAATCCATTTTTAAAGAATAACCATGAAAAATAAATCAACTCCCTATTGTCGGATGACTTCATGCATTGTGCTTAGTAAAACAATTGGCATTACAAAGATTCGTTGTGTTCTGCAAGTTAAAACTTTATAGAAAAATACACATCAACAATATTAATTCCAAATGTTTAGAAATCATCTAAAAATAAAGCATGGATGAAATAATTGTTTTTATGAATATTTTTGAAACAAAGTCATGCCAATGCCTCTTTCATGCAAGATAAAAATAAAAAGTTTGAAATTTCTAAAGTCAAGTTCCTAACTATGAAGGAGATGAAAGCAGAATCCTTCTCAATTTATACAACTTGCATTTGATGCACAGGTGATAATGTCTTTGCCTCAAATAATCCATTTGTCACTCATCATGTGCCACCACAGATGAATTCTGCCACATTTTCCTTCAAATAAGGAAATTGGATCCTTGATTATTTCTCAAAATTGAATTTTATAAAACCATGACTGTTTTCATAAAAAAAAAAAAAACATTTTTCTCTCATGCACACTGCAAATTAGTGCTCCGAAGAACCCTGAATTTCTCCCAAATGGCTGCGAATTTCAAAATTTTTTCACAAGATTACCTAATTCACCCCGTTCCCAAAAAAACCCATGGTTTAGTTTTTTCTAATTCGCTTTGGTTTGCTCAGAAAATTCATTTTAAAATCGGTTGTTTTTGACAATTATGCATTTCGTTTTCTGGCAATTACTTGTGGTTTGATTTGTTTTTATTTGCAGGTTTTGAAGTGTAATGGCTTGAATCTCACAGAGAAGTTCAGATTGATCTCCCTCATTCCAATTACTTGCAATGGAATCTGCAATTTTCTCTTCATCAACAGTCTAAAATCTTCTCTTCATCAGCAATTTCTTTATATGATACACTTCCCTTGTCTGTCCCTACAATTGAATTTGTAATCTTCTCTTCATCAGCAATTTGCAATCTTCTCCTCATTAACAATTTGCAATATTCTCCTCATCAACAGTTTCTTCATGTGATATACCTTCATTGTGTGCAAATTTTTAAAAATGATTTCTAATAACTGTTGTTTGAGGAAAAACGAATATGGAAAAGAGAAGGTTCCTTTTTTTTTTTTTAAATTGCAGTGCATGGATCTTTGTGTGGATTGAAGGACTACATATATGCGTAAAGCCAAGCCAAAGGCTGGCCTCATGCGTATGCGTGACTCTTATTTCCATGAGCCAATTTATTTATTTATTTTAATTGATTTGTTAATAAAATTATATATTATATTTTCAAAAATTCAAAAATATACATATATATTTCATTAAAAAAAACAATTATTGAAATTAAAAATTTTCATCATTTTTAAAGTTTATTGTAAAATGAAATGAAATGATGAAAACATAATTTATTATTATTTTTAACATAAAAATTCTTTTTTTGATCCTCTAGATCACACAAAGTGTAAGAGGAGAGCATACTTGAGAAATTGTTAATTTTTTTTTTAGATGTAAGAAATAAGGCTACCTAGTTACACTTCCCTGGCAACAGCGCCAAAATGTTTAGTCAATTTAGTGTCCTAAATTGTTAACATAAATTATTGACCAGGGCTAGTAAACTGATGAAGTGTGATGCACTATATGTGCCTAAGTATCCATTTTTCTTACTTCGTTGTTTTTAGTGTTTTATTGATGTTTTGGGGTTTTTATGTTTGATGCTTAGTATGCTACTCTATGCTAAAAATATGAAGTTAGATCTATGTCAAAAAGGAGAAAATGAAATGTTAATAAATGAATTAAAATAGAGTTTATTTGAAAATTCTGTTCCTAACTAGAAAATGATGAAAACAGAGAGTCCTAATCCATGGATATTACAGCTTCTAAATGAACATTCATGAAATGAAAAGTAACTCAAAACACTACAACTTAATCTGATTCATTTAGTTAGAGATTTTTTGGAAGAGCTTGTGAAAAAAATTAATTCTAATGCAATGAGAATCTCCTAAAACATAAAAGGAAATGCTGAAACAACTTATAACATTACAACTAAATCTCATTCATGAGTTAGAGGTTTATTGGAAGAGCTTTTTGAAAGAGATTAATCATAATGTGATAAGGATCTTCTATGAAGAAAAACAATCAATAACTCACAATATTACAACTTAGTCTCATTCGTGAATTAGAGATTTATTGGAAAAACTTTTGAAAGAGACTTAACTGCAGTATAATGAGGATTTTCTTTTTAACTAAATAACAGAAAATGAAATGCTAATAACTCAAAATATCACAATTGAATCTCATTCATTTAATAGAGATGTATTGGAAGAGCTTGAGAAAGAGACTAACTGCAATATCATGAGGATCCTTTATCTAAGCAAATGACATGAAAAATAATGCTAAAAACTATGATTTCAGAAAGCAATCTAAGTAAGGAAATATGACAAAACAGAATTGAAAATGACTTATCTAGAAAACATGTAAAACCTCCTCAAATAGCAGGGGCCCTCTGCTACCAATTCGGTGTAATCCTTAGCTCCTTGAAGATGTGATCAAAATAGCATCAAAGAACTAAACTTCTTTATTGATAAACTCACAAATCTACATCCCATTCCATCTTAAGATTTGTTACAAAACACTCTATAATCCTTTCTCTTCTTCTCCTATTTTTTCACTACCCTTGATAGGAAAAAGCTTCCCCTATTTATACAAAAATATGAGAAGTTATCTCATTAATGAGAGTCCATGAATCTCTCCCTCTATCTCTAGAGTTACAATCAAAATAGGAAATGATAAGACACATGTTTTTTTAGAGTTTCAATACAAATAAGAAATGAGACACATATCTTCTTAGAGTTTCAATACAAAAAGGAAATGAGACACATGTCCTCATGATCCCATGATCTTCTCCACTCAAATTCGAATTTGGTTTTGGGAGGCCACATAAAGGTCTTTTAGAAGCTTCATTTTGACCTACACATGTCACAAAAATCATAACACATATATAGATATATGAAACTATGTTAATTTTCTAGTTTCTAATCACAAATTCACTTTAAACACATAAAATAAATAACTTTGGAAGACAAGGATCCTAACCCATATATTTATGAAAATGGTTACTTGATATAGAGTTTTAGGTCAGATAGTGATGAAATGAGAGATAAATGATAATGACATAATGGAAATATGTATGAATATGGAAAACACTTTTGAGACTCAACAACGAAAAACCTTTTTTTGTCATTTGTGCTATCTTCGGAGTATATCTCAACGGTTGTCATTTTCCTCGCCAAGATCAATGGAGGGGAAGACATTTCACACCCGCTTTCTCCATTTCTTTTTAATGGCAAGGGGGGGGGGGGTATGAAAAGCAGTTTCATAATGGTGGGCCCCTTGCAATGTGTGACCTCCATAACATTTCACACCCCTCCCGCCCGCTCTATACCACTTACCATCACCTACCCCCTCCAAATACCACCTATCCAGCAACGTTCATATTGCCTTCCCGCCAACGCTCATATTGATTTGTCGCCAACGTCCATATCCCGACGCCTAATTACCTCCTACCACCTGTAACCATTATGTTACATCCACTCCCTTACCGTTATCCACTTCTATTACCATTATCCACTTGTAATTAAACCTCCACGGCTTGATTCCTCAACGGTCAACCAGCATAACGGTAACCCCTACATGTATAAATAAACATCCACCTTCTTCTCTCAAATTCAATTTATCGGTCTGTCAAATTGCAAGTTTTCAGAGATACATTTCAAGTTTCCACTCTATTATCTATCACTCTTATTGATAAAGTTATTCACAAGCCTATCAATATTTGCAAAGACCACATTTTGTCTGACGCCATTTATCACAGAATCCATTTTTCTTTTTCTCTGTTGAAATAAATGACACCAAAAGGGAAGGTCCATAAAACAGTGACAAAAGAAGATCCAAATGTTTCCACAACCATAGATCTTGACCATATCCCATTAGCCGACAAATGTTTCAAATTCACAGATACAGAATGTGAATTAAAACTCTATGAATTACATCTTTGGTTAAAACAAAAGTATCTAGATAAGCAAGATGATGTCAATATCCAGGAGACCTTGTTGCCCCTATTTACCTCTCCCTAAACCTATGAGTTTCCTGATTTAGTAACATGGTTTCAAGCTAGATATGACCCTCTTAAGAGAACCACAGTAGCCCAAAATGGAGACATTCTGATTTCTATCACACCTGAAACCATAAATTAGATGCTGCTAATCCCACAAAGTGATTCCCTTAGTCATTTTTCTGAAGCCTCCCTCATGGAGTTATACCATAAACTTACCTTTCCCCAGAGAGTTAATACTTTTGAAACCTTTCTTCCAGATGATGCTAAACTTCCAAAAAGAAAACCTCCTTATCCATCCACTATGTTCCCAAAAGCAACTAGGCACATTATTTCTTTAATTTCCTAATTTTTAGGCTACCAAAATGATAGAACAAAAGATGAATCTATTCTGGGTTACTTTTCCATTTTTTCCAAGGAAAGTCAGCCATCATTCATGTATAATTTCAGTAAGTTCCTGGCTGATAATATGCATGAGGAGATGATGAATTTAACCACTCAAGGCATGCTCAAGTACACCTCTATACTTGTTTATATGTTTCTTTTTTAGTAGGGATATTTTTTGCCAATTACTTTGCACAAACAAGAAATTCGAGGTGTTAACTAATCAATCATACATTGGACTCAATTGGTTAGGTTAATTTCAACTGAATTTTCATTTGTAGATTTTATTGAATCTTTCATTCATCCACTTTCCCAACGCTTAAGTAGTCAGAATGATCCAAGGATTGGTTCATAAATCAAAAGGATTCTTCGTCTAAGTGATCAAGTAAAAACATGTGACTAGTATCTTTACCAAAATTATACAAATATTAGGGTATATGGTTGTGAATTGGCACCTTACACACTGCCTAAATATGTTCCAATGATAATTTTCTCTCTAGAATATATTAGGAAAATGATCAACATGGATGAACTAGATTTTGTTTCAGGTAAAAGGAAATCTCAATTTAAAATCAAGACCAAGGTGGGCTCATTCATATGCAACACCAAGACAATAGGAGTAGAAGTAGATGATATCCTCAAGAGGATGAATTTTTAGCCAAGATTTATTTGGTCATATGATCCATTCAATATCATTTCTAACTTGAGGGTGGAGCTAAATAAAACGCCTTACAATCACACTCCTAGGCCAGAAATTGAAAAATTCATGAACCAAGATCAGTGGAAAAATTTTTTCTTCAAGAAAAAGAGGAGCAGATTCTTTCCACCTCCACTCTCCAAACTCCCATTTCTCAAGGAAAGCAACAGAAGAGGCCAAGAGAAGAACCATCATCTTCAACAAGCATTGCAAAGGAATTAATTATCCATCAGAATAAGTAGAAGACATATTTCACCATCTCAACTGATCAAAGTTGGAAATGGAAAAAAATGATTGATTTGGGTGATGCAGAGGTTTCTACAACATCGGAGGGAAATGTTTCTAACATTCCATACTCCTCTTTAGTTTCAAAGGAGCCAATGGAGATTATATAGTCTACAGGATCAAGTGAACAAGGTGAAGCTAATATTTTCTCTAAATTTTTAGAGATTATGCATAAGAATGAAGCTCTAAAGGAAAATGTATACAATCAATTTTGGAAACAAACCTCCAATTCACAACACAGGTTGTTGACATAATTCTAAGGTGAAAAGGGAAGGATGCAGATGGATTTCTTATAGGACCAAGTCCCTTTCTTAAAATCCCCTTCTGATTACAAAAATACCATATTTTCTTTTGATGCCAATCATATTCATCCTATTGACCAAATGGATATGCATAGACAATCAGGAGAAATTATTTTCTCTATAATGACTAACACTGCCATGGCATTTTCAAAATTGAGAACAAATCTTTCAAATGTTTAATCACAATTAAATATTGAGAAGCTTTCCTCTTTGGCCAAAGATAATAAACTCAAATCATTAGAAGATCTAGTGATTAAGATTGGGTATGATCTTGAAGATTTCAAAGCTGTAGAATAAATCCTCAAGAAGAATAATGCATACATTGCAGCTCTTCGAAAGCAACTCAAATTACCTTCTACAGAGGGTCCCAAAAACAAGGATATAGAAGAAAGTGAGAAAAACATAGAGGAAATTCTCATGCTTATCATTGAGTAAAACATTCAAATTAAGAAGGTGGAGGAACAGATTGAAGGTCTACTCAAAGAGAAAGAAAAGTATAGTCAGATGGCCATGATTCCAATTTCAGTTGTACCCATTTCAGTTGTGGGATCAAAACCAAGTTCTTCATCAACAATAAAAGAGTCTACATCAGCAGTAGGTGACACAAATAAACTTATGCAGGATTTGTCTCTTCCAACACAGGAAAATGAAAAAATTCTAGAGAAATTCAAGAATGTAGAAGCACGGAAAATAAATAATGATACTCTTTATATGGAAGAAATGCAGAAAAGCCATAAGTTAAGATAGAAAGTTCAGAAGTTGGAAAGTAAATTATTGATGGTAGAAACCTTGGCCCAAGCTAAGGAAAGCATTTGGACATAAATAAGTCAGGCTATGACTGAAGTATGGCCCTCCATACAAATTATATTTGAACAGGAAGAAATAATCATTAAATGAAAAACAAGTATTGAGTAGGAAAAAATAGCATTTAAACAAAAACCATCTAAAGCTTTAGATATGATTAAGGTGTCGAATTAAAAGAGAAGAGTTGAATTAGAGTAGATTCATATCACAAACAAAACATAAATGATTTTATAATTTAAGGAAGTTCTGCAGAAAAAGAAATTTATTAACTCAGTTGGAAACCAAGTGCCAAGATTTGGACACTGTTGTCCAAAGGTTTCACATCAAGTTCAACCTACTGAATCAAAGAGGATTTCCATGGTTAGTAGCACCAAATGATAGGTTAATAAGTGTTAGGATTATTGCAAAAATCTTTATACAATTGCAATTTATAAAGCCAAATTTGCAGGAATTAAAGGTCATATGACCAGAAAGGATTTTCTAGAGGCTTTAGAGTTTTATTTATTAATCAGAAATGAAATCAAACATCTTTTTATCTATAAGCCTACTTTTGAAATATTTATTGAAGTGGATGAAGTTTATAGAAGATTGATTAAACTAGATATACATAGTCAAGAAAGATGGAATCACTTATGTGAAACTATCGAGTAAATTTAATCTCCAACAAGATGCCAACAAAGCAGCACATTTTGGGGCCACAGCATCAACCACTTCTTTGAAGACAGTGATAACTTGACTCAACATTTTTTGTATTCCTATATTTTGATACTATTTTTTTAATATGTTTAGATGCTTCTAAAATGTAGAATTTTTGTATAAATAACTATCCATTCGAGTTATCAAAGGTTGCACCCTTGGATGAGCACTTGTAAAGCATAATTGTATGAGCTTAGATAATTGATGATTAATGAAAGGATTTTGGATTTGTTTCAAACAATTTGTCTCCTTGTAAGTGTTTCCAGTTTACATTTCATTATGTGTTCTGCATATATTTAAGTTTTATGGAGATAAATAGGTAAGAGAAAATTGAATATCTGTCTATCTTAAATCCTTTTAAGCTATCATCTATTTTAGAGATTGATTTATTAGACTATTTATTTGTATAAGTCCCTCTACATCTATTAATTGTTAGTAATCTTCATAAGGTTAATTTATATTTAGTTAAGCTGTAAAATATTTTTTTTTCAGCCTTTCTTTCTTATGATAAACGAAAGGTCCAATTTTAATATTTAATTGATCATAGTTTCTTAAATTTTCCACCTTTCACATATGAAAAATCAAATCATTGTTTTGAAGTAAAGAACAACCCTTTCTTAATCCTAAATACTATCAAAAGTTTAAAACATCTACCTGTTATTTTCTCATAACATTGGCCATCCAAAAAATCCTTTAAAACAACAAAATATTTTAGATGCTCTAGCATAATTAATTAACCTATAATTATCTCAGAGGTCAACATCAAAAGGATTTCTCATTTGTGTGAGGCTATGGTGTTTGCATTATTCATTTAGAGTTAGTATCTCAAGGATTTCCATACCAAAGAGTTGAAGAGAGAGATATTTGAGTTGAAGGATGCAGGGAGGCTTTGTTAACTCGGTATGGTTGTATTCATCCTTCACCTATTTATAATATAGAACTGCCTCTATTTTTTCCACTTGGTTGTCCCGATGTTGCATTAATATATTTATTTTATTTAGCACACATGTGATAAGTGGCTTATATTCATACTTATTGATGTTCAATTATATGTTAGTTCTTGATTGTTAAGTTTGATATATTGTGAATATTACTCTCTTCTCTTATTTTCTTGTAGTATCTGACCTTGGAGATGGTGCGACAGTCTTCCTCCTCACTAAATTCGGATATCCAACGGGACTGCACAACACATTGAGGTAACTCTTTTCTCAACTAATTTGTCAATAAATAGTTAGCATGAACATGTGTATGCTTTCTCCATGATGGTTGCAGCTAATCTGATAGTCTGCCTCGGGTCCCGAGAAGGCCTGAGAGGGAATTTACATCCGCTACCACGTACACAATTTACCTTGAAGCAGAATTGGAAAATCCACTGGGGACTACTTCTTAGTTCCTGGTGTTGATGATGAACCCCTATATCTCTCCTTCTATTACTTCCCATTCTTATAACATCCCTTTCTGATCACTCAGTGTGCTTCAAAACCTTCTCTGTTGCTCACATTTTCAGATCAGGCCTTGAATGACCCTGTTTTCCAGCCTTTCCCTCTATAACACGCCCTGTCTATGAACTCCAGAGCATTATAACGCTCCTCGGGCTTGTATCCAGAGCATTAGTCCAGATACTAACACCCTGTATGCTTTGATAAGAAGCATTATGCAACCAAAATATTGACATTCACCGTCAATTGTGAATTCTTGGTCTGATAGGTGGCTTACTGTCTATTCCTGGTTCTTGAAACTGAAACATTGTACTTGGTTTCTTGTTTGCATGCTTATTTTTTATTCTTAGAAGGTTAGCTCAAGTGCATTTTATTTCTTAAAAGAGAAAATAAAATTTTCATTTTAACTTTCTGATGTAGTTTATTTTATTCTGTATTTATATTGGGTTAGTTAGTTGTTAGAGAGCATTAGGTATCTGCATATTTTATAGGATGAAATGAATGTTGGATGTGTGTTGCTGCATGGATGTATAAATGAATTTCTCCTTGTAGAAAATCTCTTTCATCATACAAAATTATAAAGCATTTTTTTCATGGTTTCTGTCAGAGTAACATAAAATTCCATACATCCACTCCCCCTCTAAAGAATTTAATACAAGTACACTAAAAATAAAGCACTTAATAAAAAAAATTAACAACTCTTTTAATTATATTACACAAACATTAGTTCAGTCTAGGTTCTTGAGTTATGTAGTGGTGAGAAAACTGCCTAAGATCATAAAACTAAAAACTAGTGTCTTTAAAGAGTGAAAATCCTGCTACACTCATATCATTTGTGACTGCTCCCATCACAAAGGAATTAAATTCGAGACAACATTGGAGTGTGTGAGAATATAGCCTGCCTTCAATCACATTTTGTTGGGTATTTTTTATATTGGGGTTCCCCTCGGGGATGTCGAAGTTAGAACGAGTATCCAGGTGTTCTACCCATACAACATACTTTCCACGACCATGACCCCTCCGGTGGTGTCTGTGATTTGAGGTAACCTTAGTGGCTAGAATATATAGGGATGAACACAAGGTGATTGGGGTGAGCTGCCCTGGTACCTAAAATAGATGAACCTACTCTGTCTTCATTTTTTGGGAGGGTGCTCGTCTTCATGACAGTACTTGGCCCCATCATCTGAGGTTCAGGCGAAACTTAGGAGTAATCATAACTATACTTATTACCAACTCTCTTTGTTTTCCACTATGATACTGGGTTTCATCTCCAGCGAGTGGTTGTTTTCAGTCAGAGTCATATCCCCTGGCTGCTTGCAGATTGACTTTTAAAGTTTGTAATATTCCTAAATTAGCACACAGCTAATTAGAATATTAAAATTTTATTTTTCTCTTAGATAAAGGAATAAGAGGGTACGGAGACCCATAAATCTCCTTAGTAGGAATAAAAGACACTCCTAGTGTGAATGGGGGTCATCTAAAAGCTAGATTGAAGACCCTTAAGTGTGAAAAGGGGTTGGAGCATGTTGAATAGGTCAACTTTGACCAAATCAAACATCGTTTTTATGGAGGAGTGGCATTAATGGTGGGACAACGCAGGTTTGGAGGGAGATTGATTGCATGATGGTGGAAACCCTAATGAATGGGACCCAAGGTGAGAAGGCTCACATTGTTTATAAGGAAGAGGATGGCAGCCATATGAGGTTATGTTATGATTATTATTTTGATATGTATGTTTAGAATTTATTTCTCTCTTCAGCTGTTTAGATAAGATTGCAGTATTGTTTAGCACAGGTTGTTCCAGAGTGGGAATCCCACCTCTTTCCTTGAGAAGCCTCTTAGAAGAGTATTGATCTATAATTTCCACAGATCCGATATGTTGGCCAAGCTTCAGTCTTCAACTACATTGCAGTTTCTGTTTATATTTGTGTTGTGTTGCAGGTTGTTGTAGTGGAGGGTTGAGAAACCCACTTTCTGAGCTAGTTTTTCATAGGAGGAAGGATTCCTTCTCTTGGGAGAACAACAAGGAGGGTTCTCGAGCATATTTTAGATCTTTGGCATTAGGCCAGGCTATCACATCTAGTGACAATGCAGTTTCAGCTAGGAATTTCATTATTTTGGAGGGCATTTTCAGAGGAGGATCTATTGGCTCTTTTAGAGTGTTTTCCTGTAGGTGAAGGGTTCAACCTTTCATTGGAGGAGACCCTTGAGGAGATCTACATTAGATCCATATTATTTCAGCCTTCTATTTCGTGAGCTTCAGTTTGCAGTGACTCTTCAGTCCTAGGGCTATAGATCACCATTTGTATTTGGGTGCATTTCCAGAAACCCTTCCCAGCTTCTCTTGGAAAGGTGTCTAGGAGGCTAGATCTTCACTCCTAGCATTATTTGAGCTATATAACAGTAGATCTACATTGATTTATCTTTATGCAGTAGTTTATGCCCTAAAACTATGTTGTCTTAACTTAGGGCATTTGTATGGTAGTTATTTCTCATGTGATGGCATATTTTGCTTGTAGAGGCTTGTTTTGTATTGCTTGAGTGACTTGATCCTCAAGATCTTATGCCTATTATTTGCTGATATTTTTAATAAGATGTTTTTACATTTGTCTCATATCATGGTGTGTTGATTTATTCACTGTTCTTTCCATTATTGTGTTCATATATTGCTGCTTCCCTATTTTGGAATACTATAGTGGTATCAATGCGTAATCTTGGCTCAGCCTGTGGATCTCAGCCATTATGCTATCAAAAGAATAAAGAAGAAGGAGAAAGAGATCAAAATGATGGTAATAATGAGTTTTATCTCATCTCTTTTCAGATCTAAGAAGGAACTCACCAAGGAGGTCAAGCAAATAAAAAGGGAGAAAATAAGTGAAACCACATTAGGGTTTCAAGATGAGGAAGGTCCATGTACTTCCTATCAGCAAAAAGGAGATCCGGTATTGCATAGAGCTCCAAAGAAACATACTATGCCCTTTTCTTTTGAAGAAGAATAAAAAAGGCATGGAGATGAAGGACACTTAGATCATGAGATCCTAAGTGAGTATATTGAAGAATATAAGTCTCAACCTAGAGCTTTCAAGGAGAATCTAACTCTCCCACAATTCATTCAACTCAAAGAAGAAATGAGACCTTGCAGCAATAGAGGAATAAAGGGAAATATATTTTTATTGTCTACCTTTGATGGGTCATACTCATGCACAACAAGAGCTTGGGGAATTAGGTTGGATGCATTTTTCCTGCTACATCTAGTATTAGAGGAAGAAGCTATTGAGATTGCAACGCTGCACCTTGAGGGTGATGCAAACATTTGGTGGTTCAACCATCTGAGTCATGCAAGAGTGACTGCATATGCAGATTTTAGTCAAAGGTTGATCAAGAAGTTTGGAAAGAATAAATCAGAGGAGAAGAGGCCTTCACCACCATTTTTTGTAGGATCACTTGCATCAGGGGAAAAAATTCTTTCACCTTTGCAAAGTGGTCTTGATCTGTAATATTCTGAATTAGGAACAACTCATGAATCTTGCAGTAAAAATGCATTTCCAGCAACACATGCAATAAAAAAGTGAAATGGACTCTTTGATCCCATAAATTAATCAATATACAACCCAAATCCAAGAATAGAGCTGAAACAAAGAAAACTAGGTGGGTTAAACATATCTCCCACACCTAGGATTGCCAAAAAGTGCTAAAATCCCAAGACTGCAAAATACCGGAGTCACTACATAAGGGACTGCACAGTATAAGAGAGGGTTTAGACATAAAAATGATAGAGACAAATATATCTTCAATTATGTTATACAATATGCTCAGAAAATGATATCTAGTCTCCTTTATACAAAATACAAGATAACCCGACAAGGGTTTCTTGTCAAACACTCTGCATACAAAATGTGATATTCAGAAAATTACTGAATCATCACTGAAACACTGAAGAAAATGAGTGTAGAAGGCTGAAAGATGTCTTATCTGATGTATATCCCTCAATGGCTTCCTCCCATGAAAGGATGAACCTCTCAATCACAAGGAAACTCAGTAACAGAGCCACCAAACCATGCACTGAGCACTGCCTCCAAAATAATGCATTTCCTAGCTGGAACAACACTGGGAATGTATGGGAAATGTGTGGTATAATACCAAAAATCTGAAATCAGCTCTGGAGCTCTCCAAACATATCCCTCAAGTGAAGGAAACCTTCCTCTAATGAGAAACTAGCTCAGGAACCGAGATTCCAATCCCTTCCACTACTGCACCCAGCAACACTGCATAATCTCTGGAAAAAAATGCACTGAGGAATATGGCTGAAGCTTGGCCTAAAAACATGATGTGGAATGATGAATTCAAACTCTCCCAATGAGGCTCCTCAAAGGAAAGAGGTGGGATTCCCACTTGGGAACACCCGGTGCTAAACAACACTGTAACCCTGCTGAGCAGCAACGGGAGAAAAAGTCTGAGAAAACATGAAAAATAATCTAAGACATGAAGAATAATGCTGCCATCCTCTTCCTTATATAAAAAATGAGTTTTCTTGCCCTTGGCCCCACTCAATTAGGTCATATTTATCCAAAGATGCATCTCCCTCCAAAACTGCGTTATTCTTCCTTGGATTCCTCCTCCTCTAAAATTGTGCTGTTGACTTAGTCAAAGAAGCTTGATTTTATCCTTGTTCACACATGGAGGTGTTTTATTAAGCTATAAAGAGTGTCTCCTTTCACACTTGGAGTGTTTTAATCCTCCTTAGGAGACTTATGGGATTTTCTACCCATTTATTGACCGACTAGAGCTTCTGCTAACTGTAATGTTCCATTTAGCTTTGAGGCTAAAATTTTGGAACATTACAGTCCTCCCCTCCAAAATATTTGCTTGTCCTCAAGAAAATGCATAGGGAGAGAAAAATTTCTCCCCTCCTCCTCATGTGGCCTCCCATCAATAGCCTCCATCACTGCATCAAGATAATCTGCAATAAAATTGTCATCCAATGTTTCCTCCCCAGTGTGTAAAACCAAATAGTCTACATCAATCAAAGGTGGAAAGTGTGAATGGAAACTTTCTTGCTCTCTCATGGCCTCCACAAAGTAGGAGTGATGACCAGCATGGTGAATGAGTGCCTCCCTCACCCATGCTATCATCCAAATTAAGTGAGTCACCTTCCAACATGGTAACTCATGAAGAGTCTCCTCCACCCTGTGCTCCTGAAATGTAGGTGGGCTGAATAAATGAACATGATAGGAAAGAGAGCCTATCCCATGCTATCCTCCTCTCCACTGATGATAGGTGTAGAGGGTATGCTGATCTCGGGCTGCAACATGATTTCCCTCCAATGGCAAAAGGAAGATTGAGTCTCCAAAGACCCTTCCTCCAAAGTCATGAGTCATGCCAACCCAAACCATTCTATACAAGATGAATGGAACATCATCACCACATGACATCCAAATTAGAAAATGGCTGAAGGTTATGTGAAATTTTGGATGATACATATGGTCTCTTTGATGGATGCAGCGCAGTCCTTTCAACTGCTGATTCAGAGCATCAAGTGGCAAGATCTTCTTCAAAGAATGTACAACTATGCATGTTAGCTCATCTAATATAAGGCAGTAAACTGCCATATATACTAGCTATGTACAATAAAATAAATACAACACTTTCTGAAAGTCATGTAGAGATGGGTTATCAACATTACAATATTTGGCCCTAAAGTGACCATGAAACCCATAAATAATCTTGCTCTTATGTGAAGCAATGCACTGTTTACATATGGTGAGAAAGTACAAATACTCAACAGAGTAATCAACAAGAACATAAATGTATTTCTTACAATGCATCATGTGTGAGCTGAAGGTGAGGTCCATGAGTTATTTTTCCCATGAGAATCCCCTCATAAAAATCTGCAAGAGGAGAGGGTGCATACTCCCTTTGGAACACTCCATCAATAGAAACATGCTATCAAGTGACAACATTGTGGGCCTTAGTAACAAGGCTCTTGTCACTCCATGACTTATCCCTTTGACATTCCTCATGCCAAATCCATCCACCATCATGTTGCTAAGTGAGAAGATCTTCTCCTAACATGGAAGTCTCTCATGATCCTCTAATGCTGAAGGGTAGCCTTCTTGCACCATGAATGTGCCTTCCTTCTCTTTATAAATCTCACGAAAACTATGGGAAATTTTTTTCCCATACTCTCCCAAGTGTAACCACAACAACAAAATTTTTTGTTGCTGCCTCATCCCTCCCTCATACAAGCCATGAATTAAGATCATGATGGTCAACTTGTATGATGCCCCATACAAACAAGTCTTTTGCTACTCTAGCATATGGGTGACATGCTATCCAATTGGTTCCTCTCTCCATACAAAGCTCTCCTTGAGCAAAAACGTATCAGTAATACATGGAAGCAAGGTACAATAAAAAAAAGTTTCCAAATGACAACCGGAGAGTGAATCATGGTCCCTCTCATGGAACCAGCACAGTGCATCCTTGGCCTGCATCAAGATAAGAAATAACAAGTGCTTTGCTAGCCACTTTTATTCTTCCACAATCATCTCATAGGATGAAAACATGAGGTTAAAATATGGTGTCAATGGTGCACACCAAGAATCATGTGGCTTCCCCCACAAACCATCAAAATGATAGCCAGAATCAATGCTACAAGTAGCTGCAAGTACATCATCATACAATATAAAAGAAGAGATAATTCTTCTTGTTACATCATGCTACTCAAACAAGGAAAAGAAGTATAATGAAAAATGTGAAATTATACCTCCTCCATCATGTACTTGAGGTCTTGAGCTGAAATGGCTCAACTAGAAATTATCCCTTACTCCCAATGAGTAGGAAGGTGGCTGTGTCATCCTCTCTATCACCATCCGGGATATGCATCTCTCCATATGCTGAAATATGTCATGTTGAATGCGCTCCCAAGTGAACTCCTCCATCAACTGGAAATATGCATCAAGGTGCATAGAAGAGAAGTCCTCATGTGCTGCATGTAGCAACTTCTCATTAAGACTAGAAGATCTAGTCAAGAATATCCTGCCATAGGAATAGATGACTACATCATCCACCATGTATCTATCATCTCCATCTGAGTCATCAAGAATCATGCATGCACCAAGATCCTTGGAGTACTCTACCAAAAGTTGAGATCTCCAATAAGGATCAATCCCCCTAAGAGACAACGCTGGTGATCTGGCATGTGAAGCTCTCCTCATGCTGCTGCCTACTACTTTGACATCCCCCATGCCAAAGTCTTCCTCCAAAATCTTCACCTCTCTAAAATCCAAGAGCGGTGAATCCGAAGACAAGATTTCTTCCATCAACTCTAGATCAGGTGGCCTCTCAGGTGGAATGCCTCCATGTAGTGAGACATCAATGCCAAGATTAGACTGCACATATGGTTGGGCAACCTTACCCTTGCTCTCACAGTGCAATACAGTATACCTCCTCCTTGCACTAGCTCTCTGAAATAGAGAAGGGTGTGCGCCTCTCATCACATGATGCTGCTCTTCCTCCTTACCTCCTCCTTCCAGCTGCAATGCTGCACAATCATGCTTCTCCCTGATTGTGCTTGGACCCCCATGTATGAGATCCTGGGGAACTTCTTGTAAGGATACAAGAATCCCTCTTGTTGGAGAAATTTCTCCTCTTCCCTCTGCATGAGGCACTGGATGTGCTCTAGATATGACAGTGTTTTTGCCCTCATCCTCATCAATGTGTATGGGCAACATCTCAATAGTTGGATCCTCCTGTGAAAAGGAGATCCCCATGCCCTCTTGTCCAAGAATATGAACTGGAGGTCTAGCTTCCAACAATGTGTAATGAAAGATGTCAACCTTTCCCATGGTTTTCTGAAGTGGGGTTTCCTCTGTGACATTCAAGGGTTTTGTTTTCTCAAGTTTTCCTTGCTCATGAGTCTTAGGAAGTTTTTAACCAAATCTTGCCACCAATGTCTCTATGAATATTGCATAAGAGGAAGTGTTTGCATTATTTAAAGAACAAGATTCAAAAATCCACCATGCATGAGCCTTACCTCTGAAATGCAGCGCTGCAACTCTGATGGCTTCATCTTCAGAAATATGGTGCAGCTGCAAATAGGAATCTAGATCCTTCACCCAAGCTCCAGCTGAACATATAGGTGATCCGAAAAAAGTAGATAGAAGAAATCTATCTGCATCCTGCTGCTTTCTCTTCTCCACCTGGATCTTGCAAAACTCCTTGAAATCAGTATGACCTCTAAAAATCTCAGTTTGAGATTCATACTCCTGCAACAAATCACTAAGAGTTCTCCTCTTAGAAATTTTTCCTCCTCCCATCCATCTCAAGATAGATATCAACACTTGACTGTGCTATGCATCATGGAGTGTAGCTGCATGCTCACACTCACCATGTGAAAATCTATATTCTACTCTAGATCCAAATTCCTTTGGAGATCCCATCTCCAATCTCATCTTCTTCAGCTTTCCTTGAAAGCTCTGCATAGATTTTGGAAGAAGATTTGTAAGATTTTCTTCCTTTCTCCTCTCACATACTGAAGCTTTCTAGATTATGTCCATCTCTCCTTCCTTTGATAGCTGGATTTCATAGGTTGAGCCAGATATCATGCTCTGATACCATTGTAATATTCCGAATTAGGAACAACTCATGAATCTTGCAGTAAAAACGCATTTCCAGCACCACATGCAATAAAACAGTGAAATGGACTCTTGGATCCCATAAATTAATAAATATACAACCTAAATCCAAGAATAGAGCTAAAACAAAGCAAAATAGGTGGGTTAAACAGATCTCCCACACCTAGGATTTCCAAAAAGTGCTAAAACCCCAAGACTGCAAAATACCGGAGTTGCTGCATAAGGTATTGCGCAATCTAAGAGAGTTTTAGACATAAAAATGATAGAGAAAAATATATATGCAATTATATTATACAATATGCTCAAAAAATGATATCTAGTCTCCTTTATACAAAATACAAGATAACCCGGCAAGGGTTTCTTGTCAAACACTCTGCATACAAAACGTGATATTCAGAAAATTAATGAATCATCACTACAACACTGAAGCACGTGAGTGTAGAAGGCTGAAATATGTCTGATCTGATTTATATCCCTCAAGGGCTTCCTCCCATGAAAGGATGAACCTCTCAATCACAAGGAAACTCAGCAACGGAGCCACCAAACCATGCATTGAGCACTGCCTCCAAAATAACACATTCCCTAGCTGGAACAACGCTGGGAATGTATGGGAAAAGTGTGGTCTGATACCACAGATCTGAAATTAGCTCTGGAGCTCTCCAAAAAGATCCCTCAAGTGAAGGAAACCTTCCTCCAATGAGAAAATAGCTCAGGAACTGGGATTCCAATCCCTTCCACTGCTGCACCCAGCAACACTGCACAATCTCTGGCAAAAACTGCGCTAATGAAGATGGATGAAGCTTGGCCTGAAAACCTAATGTGGAATGATGAATGCAAACTCTCCCAATGAGGCTCCTCAAAGGAAAGAGGTGGGATTCCCGCTCGAGAACACCTGGTGCTAAACATCACTGCAACCCTGCTAAGAAGCAACAAGAGAAAAAGTCTGAGCATACATGAAAAATAATCTAAGACATGAAGAATAATGCTTCCATCCTCTTCCTTATATAAAACATGATTTTTCTTGCCCTTGGCCCCACTCAATTAGGTCATCTCTATCCAAAGATACATCTCCCTCCAAAACTGCGTTATTCTTCCTTGGATTCCTCCTCCTCTAAAACTGCGTTGTTGACTTAGTCAAAGCAGCTTGATTTTATCCCTGTTCACACATGGAGGTGTTTTATTAAGCTAGAAAGAGTGTCTCCTTTCACACTTGGAGTGTTTTTATCCTCCTTAGGAGACTTATGGGCTTTTCTACCCATTTATTCACTGACTAGAGCTGCTGCTAACTCTAATGTTCCATTTAGCTTTGAGGCTAAAATTTTGGAACATTGCATGATCTCTTGACAGTTAGAGTCCCATGCACTATTATAGAGATACATGAGGAGGAGGAGACTTTTACCAGCACTAATGTAGCCATAGAAGAGTAGCCATCATCATCAGTAGTTGGGAAAGCCATGACACCGGAAGGAGGAACCCTTGTAGCAGTACAAGATGTTCCCAAGCTTTACCAAGGTATGCACATGTTTCCATTTTATGTTACTTTAGCACATCATATGGAGGATTGTGTGAATGTACCATTGCATGACCAAGGGTCAAAGTACATTGATGATTTGGAGAAGCAGACTATCACTGCGCTGAGAAGCCTTGATTTGTTCAAGTGGGAGATAGAAATTCATCCTAGTGTATCATTGTTGAGCTACACACAACTCTTTGGGTTTGAGTGTAGATTCTTGGAGGATGGGATGAGTATTGTCCTAAACCATGTAATGCAGAACTATGTGTTTTAACACTAGGCGGACTTGACTTCTTCTCATTAAGGAAAACTCGAATTTTGACGATTCTCAAAGAGTTGGATTATCCTCGTCATCTTCAATCATATCCATCCATCACATGTCCAAATGCCTCTTAGTTTTGGCCCAAACATCGATGGGTGCAAAACCCCAACCTTGGGTTCCAAGCCCACAAATGAATTTTGTGGTGCTTTACCCTCCAAACCCTAAACCTTAGGGCTTGGATTACCTCCCAAGCTACTCAAAAATCAACACTCCCTCTTCGCAAGGGAAGTGCTTCCAAGACTAGGAAGTAACTAGTCATAATCATCACTACTCGCAACATTCGCCCAATTCTTTGTGCTCACAATTGCAACAATCCCTGTAGTGTGAACTATGCCTCTCTCGCAAGTGTCGCTCACAAGAAACATCTTGATTCTTTTCTTGTATCGCTTTCCAATCCCTCCATGATTCCTTTTTGGCAGACATGGAAGAACCCTTGCTCCCCACTGTCCACGCGCTCTTCTTGGGCTACAAAGTATCCTTCTGAATCTGCGAACTCTCTCTATAACTCGACTCCCTTTGAGCCTCTGGAACATGGACCTTCTTCTCTAGAACTTGTACCTGCTCCTCTGAAGCTTTCACCTGCACCTGCTTCTCTGGAACCCACACCTAGTCCGCCTGCTTCTTCTTCCCATGATTTATAGGCTTGCCCATCAGCTTGTATAGCCCATGCTATTTAACTCCAAGCACAATAACTACGAAGCTAGAGCCTCTGGGCCTAAGTCTTGCCTTCCCATCATGGAATAAGACCTCAAACCCCTTCTTCTCGATCATCGAGACAAACATCATGCTATATCTAAGTCCTAGTACAAAAAATACATCCTGGACCTGCATCACCCGTCCTGTCTCCATCCTGAATGACACAACTCCCGATCCTTGAATCTCTTTTTGACTCTTGTCACCCAACACCATGTGCAACTTCGAGTCCCATTCAGCTAGAGTCTCGAAAACCTCTTGTGACCCTGTCATTTGTTTCAATGCACAAATGTCCATGTTGGCTCGAGGGGTCCTGACCCAGGTTCGGAGGTGAAGGTTTGCCAACAAACCCCTATACTACTGGCCCTTTCGGTAGTGACCTTCTTGCGCAGGCCAAAGTCTCACCCAAAGTAGTATGGGAGGGTGCTAGAACTAGGTTTCCACACCCTGGGAGAGGGCGGGTAAGTCAGGCAGAGCTGCGTTCGACTTCAAAAATATCAGATCGCATATTACAAAACCCAGATCTATCAGTCCCTTCACATCCACGTGCGCAATACCATATATAATCACAATAAATAATAGATACACGACAATAAAGCAACTATCGCAACTATTCTTGCCTAAAGTCTAATAAACAGATTCAGATCAATTGTCAACGCAGCATAAGTACTTAACACAGTTACTGGTGGAGCTCAATATAGTCTTATGCATAACATAAAAAATCCAGATCGCAGTATATACAAGTAACACAGGTACTTTCGCAGCTTAAATCAATGACACAGAGCATATATCATCAGATTCATAAATCCAATAGATTTAGATATTCAACAACCTTCCGCATTCATTAATCCTCAGATCCTTTTACAATACCCAAAATCCAACCTGCGCACACAATAGCAAGGTCCGCACACAACAGGACTGAGGATCTCTGTGCACACAACCAGTAGGAGTCCTTTCCCCAAAAACCCAAAATAGATCTACTAATTCTCAATTTGCGCTAATCTCAGTTTAATATCTGCCTTACAACTCAAAAAGGTTCAATTACTTATACTAATTTAGCCTACGCATCTAATGGTTTACAAACCGTGGTTTGTAGATTCTTGGTCTACCCTTGACCCACTTACAATGCATTAGGGGCTTTTACCCACCCCAAAACCCCTGCATTAGACTAAATATAATAAAAAATATAAAAAAATGGACTAGATTCGCAGCTTTTGTACGAGACCCTGTTCCAACAGTCCATGTACCATCCATCCTCATTGATAGTACCCTATGAGAAATGAGAGATCATAGAAATGTTGTCCTCCATTCTTTTGGTGAGAGCATCTATCTCAGTAGAAGTGGCAACACCGACGACCTGCTTCCCTTTCTTCTTCTCTTCATCTCCCTTCTTCTTCATCAGACATCTCAATGAAAAATGACCCATCTCGCCACAGTTGAAACACTTGAATTTACTCAATTCCTTCAACTTACTCTTCATTTGTGCTGCAAGTGCCATGTCATCATTTGAATCCCTCTTGTTTGGATGAAGATCCTCGTCTCACAACTCCTCCTGAATGAAGTCATCCCACAGCCTATTTGATTCTGGCAACTTGTCCCTGGCAACGATTCCTTTGATGAAGGGCTTTCATTCTGGAGTAAACAATTTCAAGGAAATCCTCACCATATCTGAATCCAAAATAGTCACACCAACGAAAATAAGCTCATCTTTGACCTGAGACAATCTCATGAGATACAAAATCACTCCTTCACCTTGCAACATCTTGGTGGACTTCAACTTATCCTCCAATACCAGTACTCGGTTCTCGTTCTTATTTTGGAACAAATTTTGAAGAGCCATCCTCATCTCATGTGCAGGGTTCTTCCTAGAAAATGAGGTAATTGGGGATCCTTCAAACCATCAAGGATGATCAATCTCACCCTCACATCCAAATATTCGTACACTTCCAACTCCTTTGGGTGAGTTGGCTTCTTGATGGATTTCCTGACAAACTCCCAGATCCTGTTGACCTGCAAGACCAACTTAATCCTTTACTTCCATGGAATATAGTTGGAAAACCCCTCCAACTTGTTCTCATATCGGAGATTAGTCTGCAACTTCAACATTGTAGTGAACCCTTCACGTACAATGTGAACAATTCCCTCTTAAGATGTACATCGCTTTGCACTCTGATGATTCACTATCTTCCAAAGTAGCTCAAACACCCTGTCATACCATGCTGAATTTCTACAACCTTGGGTCTAGGTTAGAATCTTAGGATCTCTGACACTACCAAACCAAGAATCTCAACAAAAGCTACTTTGCACAACAAAATATAAAATAGCAGTAAATCACACATGCACCTATAAACAATTTTTTACAGAATATTGTACAATAATGTACAACAACCCAATCTTCTTTATATAAAAACCAACTGATAATACAACAGTCTTAGGGCTCCCTTACAAGGAATACAAGATACAATGACAATCTCACTCCAGTGTCTATGTTGCATCTTGTCTTGCCAGTCCTTCTATCCCGTTCTGCTCTCTAGCTACCCCTTAGTCCATCAAAGGACAACACATAGAGTCTCCAGGAGGGCTGTTGCAAGTCACTTATGCTCCAATGAACACAGGGTGATCCAATATGCTCTTCTAGGCTGGCCAACACCTGAGCTCCAATTTTCCAATATAGTAGCCTCTTTCATCCATCAAAGAGTTACACACTAGACTTCAACCTTCAGCCAATCACACAAAAAATATTGTCCTTCTTTTAATGCTGCTCTAGGGCTACTTTGGGCTGTCAACATGCTGCCCTATGCCAGTCCACTGATGCGCAATACAACCACTATAGAATCTGATCCTAAGAGAGGCTTCTAACCACCCAAGTCAGCCTTTCCAATTGGCTTCTACATGCCCCGAAATATACTGTCCAATCTAGTCAATTCTTGATCCATTAGAGGAAATTTTAGACTAAAAGTGGCTTCATAAGGAAAAATAATAAAATAAGAGTTATGATTTTTTAAGGGAAAAGAAGAAAATTACTTTTCTTAATTGTATATTTTGCTTATCTCTTTATAGGTTTACCCAAATTTCAAGTATAGACACCCATTGGATGTGGAATTAAATTTCACATCTAACGAATACCCATTATGCATACTTATGAGAAGACCCACATTGAAAAAAATTGTAGATACATTAAAAAATGTGTTCAACACACTTTTTTAATGTATCCGCATTTTTTATCACCGAGGGTCTTCTCAGAAGTATGCATAATGGGTACTCGTTAGATGTGGAATTTAATTCTGCATCCAGCAAGTGTCTACAATTGAAATTTGGGTAAACCTATAAAGGAGATAAGCCAAAAATACAATTAAAAAAAATAGTTTTATTTTTTACTTTTCCCTCCAAAATATTTACATGTACCTCTTTTTAAATTTAAAGGATTTTGATTGGTTTACATATTATGTACGTGAAAATTTCATGGGCACTTTTAGGTTGAAATTTCTTCTAATGCAACACTTAGCAACAATGAGGAAGATACATACCTTGAAGACTGCTATCCAACACTGTAGAAATATGATCACTGGTTAGGGCACAAAGGCAGCCCATATTCTTCCACCATCTGTAGTCAATTTTGCCTCATAAAAGTACATCTCCTTCTCCTCCACAAGGTTGATTACTTCACAGTGTGAATGTGCTCCTACAACTCTTTGTTTAGGGCTTGTTTGACCCTCAAACTAGCCACTGCATGCCTGTGACCTTATCATCACAGGACTATCAACATTTTTGCCTATTTAGGGATGAATTACCACTTGAAAACAACCCCAACACTCCTTATGAACTCAACCTAAAAACAGACTTCCACGCCCTTCAAAACGATGACGAGAAAACCCAAACGAATGCCCTTCTATTGGTTGAAGTAGCTCCCTAATCTGCGGCCCTAAAACAGGGATCTCCTTCTTGTTCAACAAACTTCTCTCTTGCTTTGTGTTGCACTTTAGATATGCCTAAATGAGATTTAATCACCTCATATTTATATCCAATATGAGGGCTTCAATGAATTGCAACAAGAGGGCTTGCGAACCTATCATTAGGCCTCTTAACTTTAGGAGGACTTGACTTCTCATGCAAACCCACACATATACTTAAAAAATTCATAACTCATTAAGGACAACTATGATTTTGATGATTCTCGAAGAGTTGGATTCTCCTCGCCATTCTCTATCATCTCCATCCATCACATGTTCAAAATGCCTCATGGTTTTGGCCCAAACATCGGTGGGTGCAAAACCCCAACCTTGGGTTCCAAACCCACAAATGACTTTTGTGGTGCTTCACCCTCCAAACCTTGAACCCTAAGGCTTGGGGTACCTCCTAAGCTACTAAAAAATCAACATAAGACATTGTAAAAACTCTTTCGGTAATAATCACATGCAATGGAACATTGTTGACGCGTTTCGAACCAACCAGTGTGGTTCTTCATGAGGACTAGGTGAGAGATCAGATCAAGTCAATAAGTTTAAATAGATGTAGAGATGGTTAAACTAGTCGTTAGGAAAACGGCCAGTTTGACTTTTTAAAATTTGTTTATCAATTTTTAATTATGTATTATGTTTTTTAATTAATTAATAATGGCTAGTTCCATTCTATTATTAAACTATTTGATTTATTTATTCAATTAATGAATAGATTAATAAAATTATTAGTTATTTAATATATATATATATATATATATATATATATATATATATATATATATATATATATAGATATTTCTTATTTAGTTGATTTAACTATTTAATTATCAATTTTATTTATTTATTAAAGCGCGAGATTCAAATAAAAAATAACCAATGACCAAAATGAATTAAAATAAAAAATAAAAATAAAAATAAAAAAATAAATTAATTAATTAATTAATTAATTAATTAAAAAAAAAATATAAAAATTTAAATATATAAAAAAAAATACAAAAAATACATATAATAATAATAATAATAATAATAAAATTAAATAAATAAATAAATAAAAGTAAATAAATAAATAAAGGAACAATAGGCAGGGCAGAAATAAAAGGCAATCAAGAACATAAGGAAGGTATCCAACACATCTTGATGCTCCAACCATCATCTCTATTGAGATTAATGGGTCTTTTTTCGATTTCTAAGGCCTCTCTTAACTTCCGATGATGGAAATGGTCGATCCTAGCAATGACCTTCGCCTCTTCGATGCAAATATGATGGTTAGTATTTTCTGCATGCTCAGCTAGGGTAGACGAGCATGATCTTCCATGTTTTATGTCAGCAGCATACTCACAAATCCTTTGATTTATAGACTGACCAGTTTCACCAATGTAAGGCATCCCAAAGGAACAAGGAATGATTTAGACACCTTTCCCATCCCTAGGGTCAATCGGGTCTTTAACCGATTTGAGAGAGCTGCGAATCGTGTTAAGGGGCTTGAAAGACGAAGACACCCTATGCTTCCTAAGGACCCTAGCAATTTTATTAGTGGTTCCCTAAATGAATGGAAGACGCACACTGCGGGACCATTGACTAGGGTCTTTATCCTTTTTAGTTAGAGGACCTTTTTCTGCTTTAAGGAAAGTGTTACACAGTAATTTGTCACCGTCCCTGCAATCCCCGTCTTGCACATTGGAGGGCTCATTCCGTGACCTGTGAGTAGTGACATGGCTTGAAATCACTTTCATGACATCCCTCTGAACAAGAGCTTTCATTGCCCTGAAGACATCTCGTTGTAAAAAACCCTAAAAACACCCCTTTTTGCATTGGCGCGGGCAGCCAGTTTAGTACTCGCGCCAATGGGGAAAATCCTTCAAAGAGGTCGCGCCAATTGGCGCTCTGTCCCAAAGTCGCACTCGCGCCAACCAATTTAAGGAGTGTTTTAAAAAATAAATGGAGGAAGTTTCGTCCTAACAAATTCCTGGACTGCTATCTATCTTGAGTTGGGAGGTTTGGCTATGGATTTCCATAGAGAGGAAGTGGTTTGCCACCACTCATGGAAGCTTCCTTGATGATAGGGCCAATCCCATGATTATAGGGATCCCAACTCCCCTTCCTCCATCTATAAAAGCTTGCTCATCTCCATTGCAAGCTAGTCTTCAAGTTCCCAAATTCCCAAGAGCCTTATGCTGCAAGAGCCTTGATTATTCCCCTAAGGCCAAATTCAAGCAAGGAGACTATTGTCAAGATCCAAAGAGACAGGTTTGTCCCATCCTTGACAGGCTTTTCGAGACGTGTTTTGCTGGCGACCCTCCGAAGAAGAATTCAGCGTCAGAACTTGGTTGTAATTTTCCTTTGATTGATTAATAATAAGCGACTATTGGTTATGGTTCCACTCTTGTTATTGTTTATGATGATGATTTATGTCCTTTTTGACTGACATATAGTTGCATCTACTGGATTTTACGCTTGCGTTTGTTTTGTTTCTTGCATGTGCAAGTGTCCATCACGGAGATCGTGGGGATCGTGATCTGCCAGAGCTAAGGAATGGGAGCGCTACCTCTTCTACAAGAAACAGTGTTGAATTCCAGGTAGGCCTTCATCGCTAGTTGGTTTATTTGCAATTAGGAACCTGCACTATAGCGTGAACGATTGTTGCTAGACCCAGTATGGGCTAGTAGGGATCGCCTCTGTCCGCAGAGGGGATTTACCTCCACAAAAAATTGGCGACTACACTGGGGATTGAACCCAGAATCTTTAGTTTCGCAGATTCTACAGGTGTTTGACGCCTCCCGGCTAGTTATAAACAAATTGGCGACTCCGCTGGGGATCGTTAGCTTGTTGTCGTTCGTTTTATAAGCTACAGACGGAGCCTGAAGTTGGCTAGATAACTTTCGAAACGCTTTTGCCCTGCATGTGCGAAGTAGATCAAATCTGCTTCAGTCAATCTCCGGTTTATTTTGTAAACTGAACACTTGGAGCACTGCCTTGTCTTTTCGGTTGATTCTCGATTCTGCTTGCTTGATCAGCTCTTTTGGGCTGGTTCTTTCTGTGAATTTGGGTTTTTGAAAACTCCAAACATCACTGGTCTGATCTTGGATTGCTTATTTTTTATTTTGGCATAGGAAACTTGACTGGCGCGTTTTTTATCGTGACAGTCGCGCCAATTGGCGCTAGTTGTCAATGTATTACCCGCGTCAATTCTGATATGGCGCTAGTTTCAGCCTGACAGTCGCGCCAGTGCTGGGGACTCCTAGGGTTTGCTTGATTTTGAGTTTTCTAAGCCTGATCTCTGATTTTGGTTTCGGTTTTTCCACTACTTGAGTGTTTTGGAGCCTTGATTGACTGACTGTTACTTTCGTCCTTTGGTTGTTTGCCCATTTCCATTGATTTTACATTCTAGCCCTAGGGCATCTAGGTGCTTTGGTGTGTCGAGCCTCCCTTGGGAGTTTTTGTTTTTTATCAGTTCAGTCAACTTCGTGATTGCTTCCTTGCATTCGTTTGACAGTTGTTTATTGTTTCATCGTGTTGTTTGAGTGATTGTTCCTTTTTCCATTCAAATTCTGCCTTGTCTCGTTTGGGCCTAGATTACACGGCTCATCTGGAGTCTTTGGGATTCTTTTCGTTTTGAGGGACTTTTGGTCGATTTGAGGTCTGATTGTGATTGCTATTGAGTGAAATTTGTTTGTATTTGCTCTCTTATCATGATTTCTTGAATCACTTTTGCATTAGTTTTCATTTTTTAGCGCATTTTTCTCTGAAATATTGAAAATATATAAAAACAAAATCTCTTTTGCTTTTCATTAGTTAATGTGAATTAGATCTTTTCGGTGTTATTAGTGATTGGTAACCTTGAACGAAAAGCTTTTTAGTTTTCATTAGCTGCATTAGAGGCATCATTGGTTTTTTTCTGTTCATTTCGTTATTGTGTGAAAATCTCTCAACTCTCTCAAATAGATTTCATCGAATGAAATGATATACTGTGGCATATAGAGTGCATTTAGGATATTTTGAGACATTACATTCTCTAGGGCCTGAAAAATGAAACGTAATTGAAGATAAACTTTAAAATTTATTCAATTTACATTAAGGAAACATTGAAAAATTAATGAAATATTTAGAGGTCTAGGCTAGAGACGTGTTCCGACGTCTTTAAATCTAGTAGCTGTCGTTCGCCTCTTGGCTTTAGATAGCACTAGTATGGACTTGTGCTCCCCATACCGTCGCGTATATAAAGGGAGACCCCATTAGGTTTCTATCCTTTATCCATAGGGAGCCGAGTTTGCCGCCCTATACCCGTGATACACCGGACACAACATTCGGGGAGATTGCTTGCACGTACGTCAAGTCCTTGGTTGATTTCTCTTTCATTTTGAAACCAAGGTGTATATTGTAGTTCATGGTTATTTGGTACACCCTTTGCCTAGATTACCAGAGTATTCATTTGATATTTTCTGACTCTTTAAATTTGAAAGGATCACCAAGCGCTTGTCCTTTCACGCTTGCTTCAAAACTAAAAGAGATAGAGTCACCTTTCATCCGTTTCTCGACTCTTAAAACATGAAACGGTGAAGTTGCTAAGTTTCAATGTGGTAAAATAAATCACCTGCGATCACACGCCCTTTTAGAGTTTTCTTGTTGGTCGTTTGATTGTGTGCCTTGGTTTTTAGCCCGTGTGTGGTTTTAAGTTGTTTCGATGGCAACTTTTCCAGAGTTCACCAACCAAGGAATCCCCTCCGATGGGAATCCTAGTCATTTTCCTCCTTTTGGAAATGTTGGTGCTCCTTACATGGCAACGTTGTCCCTTCCTGGGTTAATTTTTGGGTTGCCTATTTGGTTGTTCTCAACCTCTGTAGTCCCGAATGTCTTAGCTACTGTTCAATCAGTTCCTCCACCTGAGCAACATCATGTTGATTCCAAGGTAGACCTCTCCCCTTCTTCGCCTGTTTTTGCGTCCTCCTCTTCTACTTCGCCTGATGAAAGTCTGGATTCTAGTAACCAGGTGGCTAAGAAGAAGAAGAAGAAGACAAATAAGAAGAAGTTAGATAAAGGAGAGGCTAGCTCTGCGGCTATTATGCCTAATAAGCCTTTCACTGATAAACCTCACAACCCTTCGCGGAAAGTCAAGTTCCCTTGCATGTTGTGCATGGGAGACCATACTCTTCGAGACTGCCCTGGCATTCCCAAGGTGCTAGAAGTATGGTCCAACGGTTTTCCATCGTTGCCTTTGGCCTCTGGGAGTCAAGTTGGGGGAAAATCTTCAACTGGTGCTGGTAAGGCTCCTAAGAAGCAGGGTAAGATTACCAATCCCTGTAAGTTGTGTGAAGGGTACCATGCCATTCACCTTTGTCTGTACATGGATGAAGCCAAGCGAGTTTTGGACAACTCAACTGTTTATACACCACGCCTCCTGGCTGGTTATAAACAACTTTCTTTGAGTCCTCCACCAGTTGATCCTACGATTGGTCAAGAGTCATCCTTGGTCGATCCCGCTCCCTCGGAAATTCAGATTCAGGAATCCATCCCCGACCAACCTTTGGTCGTGGGATCGGTTGAGCTGGCCCTGTCTACGATGCACCAGGTCTTTTCCGTTGAGAGTGGACCTCACATCCCTCAGGTTCTTCTTGTTTCTTCAGATTCCTCGGACTTGGAGAAAGATTCTCCTATCCCTATACCTCAAGAAGTTGCTCCTCCACCTGCCGTGATGGAGGTCCAGGAGGATGCTCCTCCCGCCTTCGAGATGGAGGTCATGGAGGATGCTTCTTCTTCTTTCATAACACTAGGGGAAGACCATCCCGGTTCGATGGTAGCCCCTCCAAGTAGTTTGGTCGCTTCCTTTGACTGGAGTCAATTTTCAGGATACCACCTTCCGTCTTATGTGCCTTTCGAGACCACAGTACAGGCTTTTGGTCTGGTTGTACCTAGCACCATTATAGATGAAGGCACGTCTGTTATTGTTCTATCCTCAACTACTTGGCAAGATTTTGGCTCACCACCACTTGCGCCTGTTACGCAGAATATGTTGGCATTTAACAGAAGAACGAGTCAACCGTTGGGGATCCTTCCAAGGTTACCTGTCACTTTGGGAGGTAAAACCATCCATATGGACGTGATGGTTGTTCCAGGCCCTTTGGATTTCAATCTGCTCTTGGGGCGCGATTACACCTATGCCAAGGGAGCGCTTGTCTCCTCCCTTTTTCGTGTGGTCTGTTTTCCACATGAAGGACAGATCGTGACCATTGATCAACTTTCATTATTTGGTCCTGATGTGGCAACTGGCCCGCCCTCATCCCTTCCTAGTTTTTATCCATCTGTTGTATCTACCCCACCGTAGGTCAACTATGTGGCTACCTACCCCGTGCCTGTACTCAATGATGATGCCGTTGTGCATCAGGTGCTGGGGGCATTGGGTCTTGACTTCCAGGATGTTTTTCTTCCATCGGGAGTGGAACTCTTGGAAGCGATGACTTCTTGTTCACTATGAAACAAGGTTGTCAGAGCAGAGTTCCTTTTCTTGTGTCAAGCTCCTTAAAAAATGAAACAAGGTTGTCGGAGCAGAGTTCCTTTTCTTGTGTCAAGCTCCTTAAAAAATGAAACAAGGTCGTCGGAGCACAGTTCGTTGTCTTGTGCCAAGCTCCTTAAAACATGAAACAAGGGTGTCTGAGGATAGTTCTTTTAATGTGTCAACCTTGTTAAAATAATGAAACAATTTCCTGTTCAATTCGAGTCTTTGATAAGTTCTCGTAAAATCCCAGTCAAGTCTTTCTCTTGATCTCGTAACTTGAACTTTCACTCCATCTGCCTTTCATATGGACTGAAGCTTGGGGGGCATGTACCTCGAATTGAGTCACCATGCGGGGGCATGCTTACTTTTTCAAGCATAGTTTGTTTCCATTTCAAGCTTGTGTAAAAATGAAATTGGTTTCAAGCATAGTTTATCTTTGTTTCAAGCTTGTGTAAAAATGAAACCAACTTCAAGTAGAGTTTTATGATTTCAAGCTTGTGTAAAAATGAAACCATTCCCATTTTACCTCTTATGATTGCAATTTTATCAGTCTGTCTTTGCCAGATGAGCCTTAGTTTTCTCACTCCATCGTCACTATCTGCTTGGCCGATCATATGCCTTCACTTGGTTGTTTTACCCGTTCCTGAGGAACCGTTGCGATGAGTGGTCTTGTTAGCCAGCCTCTTAAACTTGTCTTGTTCTGAACAGTTCCACCATTATCGGAACCAGTAGCTACCCTGTATACCACTCATTCCTCCAGGAGGAGTCATATTTTAGCTCTTTTCTGACTCTCTAAACATGAAAATATTGCCGAGTCCCTTATCGTTTCGATCTCTTTAAAGTGGTCACAAAATGAAATCTACCCAATATACGTTTACCCTTTTTTCGGGCTGGGATAGATTATTTACGAAAAAGGAATACCCTAGCCTATTGCGACTAAGAGGTTTTCTCAGACAATTTTCTACCTTTTCGCATCTGAGGAACTATTTACGAAAAGGGATCGTTGGAGTTTACTTTTCCGATGTCTTTTCAAACTCTCTAAACATGAAAAGACGCCGAGTTCTTCCTTTGTCAGACTCGTTAAACCTTGATGACATTGGATTCAGTCGTAATGACGATATCCGAGTTCCTCCTTCCTAGGGCTCATTAAATGTACTAGGATGGATTCGTTCGAAGGACGAACTTATATGAAAAGCATATGGTATCCTCTTCAAGCTTGTGTAAAAATAAAGAGGTACTCACCAGAAATGGTGGGGGAAAAATGGAACCAGCATCATTGTCGTGTCGGCAGTATGTCGCTCTTGAACATGGCACTTGTCTGCATTCGTGTCGGGTTGGGGAAATATCATCTCGTTTTTCACTTGCCTCCATGGGTTTGGGTAATCCCTTTTGACCTCTCATCTGTTCTTTGCCTCATCATCATGACCTTTGATCTTTTGATGTCAAATACTGCCAAACTCACTGTCGTGCCACCGATATGTTCAAGAGAAGTTGACCTCTGCAAATTTCAACCTTCCTCTGATTCTCATCTGATCCTGATTCACAAAGACATTATGTTCCTCTGTCTCGTGTCATTGATGTGGGAAATGCTATGGCCCACCTTCGATCAAGGTCACTTCCTGTCGACTTCAGCTCATTATCCAGGAAGCTGACCTAGAGACTCCCTTCTGGTGCCTTGGAGCCTGCATGCCTCAATGGCAGGTTCTTCGCATTCGACGTGGGGTTTTTATCATTGACCTCCGATTGAGTGATTCTACGGGTGTTTGACACTAGCTCATTGATTCACATGCCATAGATTGTACCTGTAGTACCTTGAGGGCCATTGTCATTATTGGTGGTACCTCTCGCGTCTGTTAACAACTTTCATCATTGGCTGGTAATCAGACAATGTTCTTGCATGTTCGACTTCAGCTCACTTATTCACATGCTTGAACTTGTACTTTGTTCGGGTCGAGATGGAGCGCAAGACCCTGGATTGTGTCTATTGTAATCCAGGCTACATTTTGTGGATTATTATGATTATTTACATGACTCACTTACTGGATGGCTGCGACCATACCTGAGTCTATTTATCGATCCTCACTGGATGGCTGCGTCCATGCCTTGGATCTGGATTATTGTATACTCTGTTATGGATGGCTGCGCCCATACCACATATATATCATGTATTTGAGACATCAGTTGTACTTCTTCACACAGGTTTTCCGACGACAGTGTTTTCAGTTGGACACGTTCTCGTAAAGCATTTCACCCCTCTCTCTCGTTCATGCCTCATACTTTAGGGGGCATCTGTTACGCAGTAATTTTTCACCATCCCTGCAATCCCCATCCCGCACATTGGAGGGCTCATTCCATGACCTGTGAGCAGTGACATGGCTTGAAATCACTTTCATGACATCCCTCTGAATAAGAGCTTTCATTGCCCTGAAGACATCTCCTTGTAAAAAACCCTAAAAACACCCCTTTTTGCATTGGCGCAGGCAGCCAGTTCAGTACCCGCGCCAATGGGGAAAATCGTTCAAAGAGGTCGCGCCAATTGGCGCTCTGTCCCAGAGTCGCACTCGCGCCAACCAATTTAAGGAGTGTTTTAAAAAATAAATGGCGGAATTTTCGTCCTAACAAATTCTTGGACTGCTAGCTATCTTGAGTTGGGAGGTTTGGCTACGGATTTCCATAGAGAGGAAGTGGTTTGCCACCTATCATGGAAGCTTCCTTGATGATAGGGCCAATCCCATGATTATAGGGATCCCAACTCCCCTTCCTCCATCTATAAAAGCTTGCTCATCTCCATTGCAAGCTAGTCTTCAAGTTCCCAAATTCCCAAGAGCCTTATGCTGCAAGAGCCTCCATAATTCCCTTAAGGCCAAATCCAAGCAAGGAGACTATTGTCAAGATCCAAAGAGACAGGTTTGTCCCATCCTTGACAGGCTTTTCGAGACGTGTTTTGCTGGCGACCCTCCGAAGAAGAATTCAGCGTCAGAACTTGGTTGTAATTTTCCTTTGATTGATTAATAATAAGCGACTATTGGTTATGGTTCCACTCTTGTTATTGTTTATGATGATGAGTTATGTCCTTTCTGACTGACATATAGTTGCATCTACTGGATTTTACGCTTGCGTTTGTTTTATTTCTTGCGTGTGCAGGTGTCCATCATGGAGATCGTGGGGATCGTGATCTGCCAGAGCTAAGGAATGGGAGCGCTACCTCTTCTACAAGCAACAGTGTTGAATTCTAGGTAGGCCTTCATCGCTAGTTGGTTTATTTGCAATTAGGAACCTGCACTATAGCGTGAACGATTGTTGCTAGACCCGGTCTGGGCTAGTAGGGATCGCCTCTATCCGCAGAGGGGATTTACCTCCACAACAGAAAGCTTTAAGGCCTTGTGTCCTACTATAACTATTTTTACAAAAGACACTTAATAGATGGGAATTTTCCCCCTCAAGGTGAGACTCATCAAAGATCCTCAACGCCCTTGTAGCTAAGGTGTTTAGGACACCTAATTTTTGAGCAGGGAAATGGTGCGAACTAGCGTGAAGGTATTGCTCAGTATGAGTTCTCTTCCGAAAAACTTGATGGTAGAAAGAACCATCATCCTTTCTAGAGATAATAACATCAAGGAATGGAATGTTGCCATCCGCCTCATATTCCATGGTGAATTTTATGGAGCGCGATTGATTATTAAGATGATGGAAAAAAAGATCTAACTTTTCTTTGCCATGCGGCCACACGACACAAGTATCATTTAAAAACCTTTTCCAAAGCTTTGGTTGGAAAAGAGCTGAGGAAAGAGCCTTAGATTCAAAGTCCTCCATAAATATATTAGCAACAATTGGGGAAAAGGGAGAACCCATGGCAACACCACATGTTTGCTCATATAATTTGCCTTCAAAACTAAAGAAAGTGGAGGTTAAGTAGATCCCGACTAAATGGGCCGTATCAGGATCAGTAATGCGATTAATGACATTAATAGCCTCATTGATGGGGATATTGGTGTAAAGAGAAACGACATAAAAACTGACAAGCCTGTCCTCAAGATCCATTCTAACGTCCTTCAACTCATTAATGAAAGAAGCAGAATCTTTAACATATGAGTCTATACGACCTACGAGAGGCTTGAGCTTATGGGATAAATACTTTGCGAGAAGGTAAGTCAGACCACCAAAGGTATTAAAAATGGGTCGAAGAGGGGCACCATCCTTGAGAGAGGCCTTATAAATCGAAAAAAAACTCGTTAATCTCAATAGAGATGATGGTTGGAGCATCAGCAGGTGTTGGATACCTGCCTTATGTTCTTGATTGCCTTTTATTTCTGCCCTGCCTATTGTTCCTTTATTTATTTATTTTATTTTATTATATATATATATATATATATTTTTTTAATTTATATATATATATATATATATATATATTTATTTATTTATTTTTATTTATTTATATTTATATTTTTTAATTTATTCATTTTGGTCATTGGTTATTTTTTATTTGAATCTCGCACTTTAATAAATAAATAAAATTGATAATTAAATAATTAAATCAACTAAATAAGATATATATATATATATATATATATATATATATATATATATATATATATATATATATATATATATATATATATATATATATATATATATATATATATATATAATATTTACTTAATAAGTTTATTAATCTATTAATTAATTGAATAAATAAATCAAATATTTTATTAATAGAATGGAACTAGTAGTTGTTAATTAATTAAAAAACATAATATATAATTAAAAATTGATAAATAAATTTTAAATTTTTTTAAAAAGTCAAACTAGTCGTTTTCCTAACGACCATCTCTACATCTATTTAAACTTATTGACTTGATATGATCTCTCACCTAGTCTTGATGATGAACCACACTGGTTGGTTCGAAACGTGTCGACAATGTTCCATTGCATGTGATTATTACCGAAAGAGTTTTTACAATTTTATATGGATCATAGAAGCGGAGATTCTAACAACATAAGACATGTCAATGGTTGTTGTGGAGGTAAATCCCCTCTGCGGACAAAGGCGATCCCTACTAGCCCAGACCAGGTCTAGCAACAATCGTTCACGCTATAATGCAGGTTCATAATTGCAAATAAACCAACTAGCGATGAAGGTTTACCTTGAATCCAACGACGTAAACAGCAGAAAGTAGGCGCTCCGTTCCTTAGCTTCGGTAGATCATGATCCTCACGATCTCCGTGAATGGACACTGCACACGCCGAGAAGCAAAACAAACGCAGAGTGTAAATCCGGTATAATGCGGCTATATGTGATCCGGAGAAGACATAACTCATCATCATAATCAACAACAAGAGTGGAACCATAACCAACAGTAAAACATCATTAATCAATCAAAGAAAGAATACAACCATGAACTGTTGTTGATTCTCCCTTCGGAGGGTCTCCCGACGGAACACGTCTCGAAGAAGCACGTGAGGATAGGACAAACCTCTTTCTCTAGTCTCTTCGGATGTCTCGAAAATAATCTCCTTGCTTGGATTTGGCCTTAAGGGAATGAATCAAGGCTCTTGCAACATAAGGCTCTGATGGCTCTTGGGAACTTGGAGACTAGCTTGCAAATGAGATGAGCAAGCTTTTATAGATGGAGGAAGGGGAGTTGGGATCCCTATAATCATGGGATTGGCCCTATCCTCGAGGAAGCTTCCATGAGAGGTGGCAAACCACTTCCTCTACATGGAGATCCGGAGCCAAACCTCCCAACTCAAATTAGATACCAGTTTATGGATTGGTTAGGACGAAACTTCCACCATTTATTTTTAAAAAACACTCCTTAAAATGGTTGGCGCGAGTGCGACTCTGAGATAGAGTGCCAATTGGCACGCCCTCTTTGAAGGATTTCCCCCATTGGCATGGGTACTGAACTGGCTTCCCGCGCCAATGCAAAAAGGGGTGTTTTTAGGGTTTTTTACAAGGAGTTGTCTTCAGGGAAATGAAAGTACATGTTTAGGGGAATGCCATGAAAGTGTTTTCAAGTTATGTCACTGCTCACAGGTCATGGAATAAGCCCTCCAATTGTGCGGGATGGGGAATCGCAGGGACGGTGACAAATTTCTGTGTAACAGATGCCCCCTAAAGCATGAGGCCCGAGAGAGAGAGAGGGGTGAAATGCTTTACGAGAACGTGTCCAACTGAAAACACCGCCGTCGAAAAACCTGCGTAGAGAAGTACAAATGATGTCTCAAATACATGATATATACATGGTATTGGTGCAGCCATCCATAACAGAGTATGTAATAATCCGGACCAGAGTGAGGATCGGTAAATAGACTAGGTATGGTCGCAAGGTATTGTATCATCAATCGATGGGTCATGTAACTAATCACATATCATCCACAAAATCACGGCCACGGATTATAACAGACGAAATCCGGGGTCTTGCGTGCACTCCATCTCGACCGAAAAAAGTACAATGTTTAGGAAGCGGTAGCACGTGAATGTGGTGAAGTCGAACATGCAAGAACATCACCTGATTACCAGCCAATGATAAAAGCTGTTAACAGACGCGAGAGGTACCACCATTAATGCCAATGGTCCTCAAGGTACTACAGGTACAATCTATGGCATGTGAACAATGAGCTAACGTCGAACACCCATAGAATCACTCAATCGGAGGCCAATGATGAAACCTCACGTCCAATGCGAAGAACCTGCCATTGAGGCATGCAGGTTCTAAGGTACCAGAAGGGAGTCTCTAGATCATCTTCCTGGATAATGAGATGAAGTCGACAGGAAGTGTCCTTGATCGAAGGTGGGCCATAGTGTTTCCCACATCATCAACGCGAGACAGAGGAACATAATGTCTTCGTGAATCAGGCTCAGATGAGAATCAGAGGAAGGTTGATACTTGCAGAGGTCAACTTCTCTTGAACATTTAAACGGCATGACAGTGAGTTTGAAAAAATTTGACATCAACGGATCAGAGGTCATGGCGACGAGGAAAAGAGCAGATGAGAGGTCAAAAGGATCACCCAAACCCACGGAGGCAAGTGGAAAATGAGATGAGATGTCCCCAACCCAACACGAATGCAGACAAGTGCCATGTTCAAGAGTGACATACTGCTGACACGACAATGATTGTGGTTCCATTTTCACCCACCATTTCTGGCGAGTACCCCAATTATTTTGATAACAAGCTTGAAGGGGATAGCATATGCTTGTAATGTAAGTTCTTCCTTCGGACGAATCCATCCTAGTACATTTAACGAGCCCTAGGAAGGAGCGACTCGAATAACATCATTACGACTGAATCCAATGTCATCAGGGTTTAACGAGTCTGACAGAGGAAGAACTCGACGCCTTTTCATATTTAGAGAGTTTGAAAAGACAGCGGAAAAGTAAACTCCAACGGTCCCTTTTCGTAAATAGTTCTATGGGTGAAGAAGAGGTGAAAACCATGGGGAAGCCTCTGGACCTGCGATAGGCTAAATTCCTTTTTTGTAAATAATCTATCCCAGCCCGAAAAAGGGGTAAAATTATATTGGTTAGATATCGTTTCATAGCCAATTTAACAAGATCAAAGCGATAAGAGACTCGGCAATCTTTTCATTTTTAGAGAGTTAGAAAAGAGCTGAAAGGTGACTCCTCCTGGAGGAACGAGTGGGATAATGGGAAGCAACTAGTTCCAGTGATGGTGGAACTACTCAGAACAAGATAAAGGTCAAGAGGCTGGCTAACAATACCACTCATCACAGTGGTTCCTCAGGAATGGATAAAACAACCAAGTGAAGGCATATGATCGACCCAGTAGATAGTGACGGTGGAATGAGAAAACCAAGGCTCATCTGGCAAAAAAAGGCTGATAAAATGACAATCACAAGAGGTAAATGGGAAAGGTTTCATTTTTACACAAGCTTGAAATCAGAAAACTCTGCTTGAAGTTGGTTTCATTTTTACACAAGCTTGAAACAAAGATAAACTATGCTTGAAACCGGTTTCATTTTTGCACAAGCTTGAAACGGAAACAAACTATGCTTGAAAAAGTAAGCATGCCCCTAGCATGGTGACTCAATTCGAGGTACATGCCCCCCAAGCTTCAATCCATATGAAAGGCAGATGGAGTGAAGGTTCAAGTTACGAGATCAAAAGAAAGACTCGACTGGGATTTTACGAGATTTAAACAAAGACTCGAATTGAACAGGAAAGTGTTTCATTATTTTAACGAGGTTGACACATTAAAAGAACTATCCTCAGACACCCTTGTTTCATTGTTTAAGGAGCTTGGCACAAGACAAGGAACTCTGCTCCGACAACCTTGTTTCATTTTTTAAGGAGCTTGACACAAGACAAGGAACTCTGCTCCAACCATAACTAGTTTCATTTTTTAAGGAGCTTGACATAGGAAAAGAACCATGCTCCGACGACCTCATCATAATGAACAAGAAGTCATCGCTTCCAATATTTCTACTCCCGATGGAAGGAAAACATCCTGGAATTCAGGACCCAATGCCCCCAACACTTGATGCACAACGACACTATCACGGAGTACAGGCACGGGGTAGGTAGCCACATAGTTGACCTGCGGTGGGGCAGATACAACAGGTGGATAAAAAACAAGAAGGGATGATGGCAAGCCAGCTGCCACATCAGGACCAAAGAACAAAAGTTGATCAATGGTCACGATCCTTCCTTCATGTGGAAAGCACATCACACGAAAGAGGGAGGAGACAAGCGCTCCCATGGCATAGGTGTAATCGCGCCCCAAAAGCAGATTAAAATCCAAGGGGCTTGGAACAACCATCACGTCCATATGGACATTTTTGCCTCCCAAAGTAATAGCTAACTATGGAAGGATCCCTAATGGTTGACTCGTTCTTCTGTTAAATTCCAATAGATTCTGCGTAACAGGCGCAAGCGGCGGCGAGCCAAAATCTTGCCAAGTAGTTAAGGATAGAACACTAACAGATGCGCCTTCGTCTATAATGGTGCTAGGTACGACCAAACCAAAAGCCTGTACTGTGATCTCGAAAGGCACATAAGACGGAAGGCAATATCCTGCAAATCGACTCCAATCAAAGGAAGTGACCAAACTACTTGGAGGGGATACCATCGAATCGAGATGGTCTTCCCCTGGTGTTACGGAAGAAGAAGGAGCATCCTCCACGACCTCCATCTCGAAGGATGGTGGAGTATCCTCTGGGACCTCCATCACGGGAGGTGGAGGAGCAACTTCTTGAGATATAGGGACAGGAGAATCTTTCTCCAATTCCGAAGAATCTGAAGAAACCAGCAGAACATGAGGGGTGTGAGGTCCACTCTCAACGGAAAAGACCTGGTGCATCGTAGAAGGGGCCAGCTCAACCGATCCCACGACCAATGGTTGGTCGGGAATGAATTCCTGATTTTGAATTTCTGGGGGAGCGGGATTGATCAAGGATGACTCTTGACCAATCGTAGGATCAGCTGGTGGAGGAATCAAAGAAAGCTGTTTATAACCAGCCGGGAGGCATGGCGTAGAAACAGTCGGGTTGTCCAACACTCACTTGGCTTCATCCATATAAGGACAAAGGTTAATGGCATGGTGTCCCCCCACACAAATTACAGGGATTGGTAATCTTACCCTGCTTCTTAGGAGCCTTACCAGCACTAGTTGAAGATGTGCCCCCAAATTGACTCCCAGAAGCCAAAGGCAACGACGGGCGACCATTGGACCATACTTCAAGAACCTTGGGAATGCCAGGGCAATCTCGAAGAAGATGATCTCTTGTGCACAACATGCAAGGGAACTTGAATTTCCGCGGAGGGTTGGAAGGTTTATCAAGAGGAGATGTTTCGAAAGCAATAGCTGCAGCCTTAGCCTCTCTTTTATTGGAATTATTCTTCTTTGTCTTCTTCTTCTTCTTCTTATCCACCCGGTTACTCGAATCCATACTTTCACTGGGCGAAGTAGAAGAGGAGGATGCAGAAACAGGCGAAGAATGGGAGAGGTCCACCTTAGAATCAACATGATGTTGTTCAGGCGGAGGAACTGATTGAACAGTAGCCGGGACATTCGGGACCACAGAAGTTGAAAACAACCAAACAGGCAACCCAACATTTAACCCAGGAAGGGACAACGTTGCCATATAAGGAGCACCAACATTTCCAAAAGGAGGAAAAGGACCAGGATTCCCATTGGAGGGGATTCCTTGGTTGGTGAACTCCTGAAAAGTTGCCATCGAAACAACTTAAAGCCACACACGGGCTAAAAACCAAGGCACACAATCAAACGGCCAACAAGCAAACTCTAAAAGGGCATGTGATCGCGGGTGATTTATTTTACCACATTGAAACTTAGAAACTTCACCGTTTCATGTTTTAAGAGTCGAGAAACGGATGAAAGGTGACTCTATCTCTTTCAGTTTTGAACAAGCATGAAAGTACAAGCGCTTGATGATCCCTTCAAATTTAAAGAGTTAGAAAAGATCAAAATGACTACTCAGGAATTCTAGGCAAAGGGTGTACCAAATAACTGTGAACTGCAATATACACCTTGGTTTCAAAATGAAAGAGGAATCAACCAAGGACTTAACGTACGTGCACGCAATCTCCCCCTAATTCTATGTTCGGTGTTATCACGGGTATAGGCGGTAGACTCGTTCCTATGGATAAAGGATAGAAACCTAGTGGGGTCTCCCTTTATATACTCGCACTAAGATTTCCGGGAGCACAATTCCGTACTAGGTGCTGTCTAAAGCCAAGAGGAAAACGACAACTACTAGGTTTTAAGACATCGGAACACGTCTCTAGCCTAGACCTCTAAATGTGTTTCATTAGATTTCAATGCTGCCTTAGTGTAAATTGAGTAAATTTTAATGTTTATCTTCAATTACGTTTCAGTTTTCAGGCCCTAGCTAGTGTGATGTCTCAAAATCTCCTAAATGCACACTATATGCCACAGTATATCATTTTATTCGATGAAAGCTAATTATGAGAGAGTTGAGAGCTTTTCACACAAACAAAATGATCAGAAAACAACCAACAAAGTCTCTAATGCAGCTAATGTAAACGAAAACTTTTCTCTCAAAGTCACTAATCACTAATAAGACCGAAAAGATTTTAATTTGCACTAACTAATCAAAAGCAAAAGAGATTTTTTATATTTTCAATGTTTAATAGCAAAGTACACTAAACAAAATGAAAACTAATGAAGAGAAATTTGAGATGCGATAGTAAAAGAGCAAAGATAAGCAAATCCACTCAATGACAACATGCAATCAAACTTCAAATTGACAAAACAGTCCCTCAAAACCAAAAGAATCCCAAAGACTCAAATGGACCATGTAATCTAGGCCCAAAACGAGACAAAGCGCAATTCAAATGAAGAAGAGAACAAACACTCAAATAACGCAATAAAACGGTAAAAAACCACCAAACGAATGTACAGAAGAAATCACAAGGTCGACTGAACAAATAGAGACCGAAAACTCCCAAGGGAGGCTCGACACACAAGAGCACCTAGATGCCCTAGGGCTAGAATGTGAAATCGATGGAAACGGGAAAACAACCAAAGGACGAAGGTCACAGCCAGTCAAACAAGGCTTCAGAACACTCAAGCAGTCGAAAAAACAAAACCAAACACACTGATCAAGCTCAGGAAGGTCAAAACAGAGCAAACCCTAGTACCTCACAGGATTGGCGCGACCGTGAGGCTGAAACTAGCGCCATAAACGAATTGGTGCGGGTAATACACTAGCAACCTACGCCAATGGGCGCGACTGTCAAGCTGTAAAGCACACCAGTCGAGTTTGCTAAGGAAAAATAAAAATATACAATCCAACAAGCAGACCAGTGATGATCAAGCTAACCAAAGCCAAAATCACAAAAGAGCAAGCCAAAAGAGCCGATCAAGCAAGCAGAATCGAGAAACAACCGAAAAGACAAGACAATAATCCAAGTGTTCAGTTCATAAACTAAACCGGAGATTGACTAAAGCAGCTTTGATCTACTTGCTAATGCAGAGAAACAGTGTTTCGAAGGCTATCTGGCTAACTTCAGGCTCTGTCTGTAGCTTATAAAACAAACAAAAACAAGCTAGACGATCCCCAGTGGAGTCACCAATTTGTTGTGGAGGTAAATCCCCTCTGCAGATAGAGGCGATCCCTACTAGCCCAGATCAGGTCTAGCAACAATCGTTCACGCTATAGTGCAGGTTCCTAATTGCAAATAAACCAACTAGCGATGAAGGCTTACTTGGAATCCAACACTGTTGCTCGTAGAGAAAGTAGCGCTCCCATCCCTTAGCTCTGGCAGATCACAATCCTCACGATCTTCGTGATCGGACACCTGCACACGCAAGAAACAAAACAAATGCGAGCGTAAAATCCAGTGTATGCAACTATATGTCAGTCAGAGAATACATAACTCATCATCATAATCAACAACAAGAGTGGAACCATAACCAATAGTCGCTTATCATTAATCAATCAAAGAAGAATACAACCATAGCTCTGACGCTGAATTCTCCTTCGGAGGGTCACCAGCGGAACACGTCTCGAAGAAGCCTGTCAGGGATAGGACAAACCTCTCTCTTCGGATGTCTCGACAATGATCTCCTTGCTTGGATTTGGCCTTAAGGGAATGAATCAAGGCTCTTGCAGCATTAGGCTCTTGGGAACTTGGAGACTAGCTTGCAAAGGGGATGAGCAAGCTTTTATAGATGGAGGAAGGGGAGTTGGGATCCCTACAATTGTGGGATTGGCCCTATCTTTTTACAAGTTTCCATGAGAGGTGGCAAACCACTTCCTCTACATGGAGATCCGGAGCCAAACCTCCCAACTCAAATTAGATACCAGTTTCTGGATCAGTTAGGACGAAAATTCCACCATTTATTTTTAAAAAACACTCCTTAAAATGGCTGGCGCGAGTGCGACTCTGGGACAGAGCACCAATTGGCATGCCCTCTTTGAAGGATTTCCCCCATTGGCGCGGGTATTGAACTGGATACCCGCGCCAATGCAAGAAGGGGTGTTTTTAGGGTTTTTTACAAGGATTTGTCTTCAGGGAAATGAAAGTACATGTTTAGGGGAATTCCATGAAAGAGTTTTCAAGCTATGTCACTGCTCACAGGTCACGGAATAAGCCCTCCAATTGTGCGGGATGGGGAATTGCAGGGACGGTGACAAATTGCTGTGTAACAATGGTACGCAAAATACCTATGGAGTCTATGACCTTCTCGAAAATGTCTCTACAAGTAGTTCTTGGAAAATTTTGAAATTGTTCACCATGTTGACGCTATGCTACTCTGATTACAATCAAGATGCTTTGATTAGTCTGATTACCTTCTCACATCCACATATGCTTGTCTACCAATAAAATAATTTTTCAAGTTTGATACCAGCCATCCATGCCACTTCCCAAATTTGTTGTGTTGCCTGAAAAATCTGCTCAAGTGGACCCCTGTTGCTGCATGCCTGGTCTATGTATGTCTGAAGAGGTCTACTGGACATTTCAAGAGTGGAATTTTGTTGTGGAAACACTAGAAACTCTAATCGCCCACCAATTCAAATAAGATTGATTTTTGTCCTAGCACTAATAACTCCCAAGGCTTTGAACACATCATCCTGGTGTATTATTAAGTCTTTTAATGCCTTGGCGCTCTCCTTTATTGTTAAGGCCTTCTTGTATTTCTTCTTAAGTATGGCTATCCCTTGGAAGTTGTGGAGGAGATACCTATGAAGTGATATTATCATCCTCACCTGTGTGGAGGTCCTAACAAATCTCCTCATCCTTTTGTTCTACTTTCACCAGCTCCTCACATTAGAGAAATTTTGAGGTCTAAAATGGGTTTCCTAAGGAATATTATAAAATAATAGTGAAAATAATAAAATAATATTATATTACCTCATCAAGTTCTAGAAGGAAAAAATAAAAACTATTTTTTCAACTTGTATTTACAAATTATATCCCTATGATTTTACTCAAATTTCAAGTGGGAACACTCGTTGGATGTGGAATTTAATTTTGTGTATAAGGATTGCACATGTTGCATACTTTCGATGGTCCCTACTACACGAAAAATGTGAAATACATGAAAAATCATGATTGCAATTTACATTTTTCATGTAGTAGGGTCCATTGAAAGTATGCAACATAGGTACTCCTTGGATGAAAAATTAATTTCCATATCCAATGAATGCTCCAACTTGAAATTTGAGTAAAAACATAGGAAGATAAGTTGAAAAAGTGGTTTTTTTTTAATAATATTTTTACCTTTTACTCAAAAAATAGTGAATCATCCCCCATGGTTGACATCAACATATGGAATCTTATTGGTTCTTATAAAGTTGATTTTTGTTGTGTTATCACTTCCCCCATTTCCCAAGGCTGAGAATGGAACTGAAGGAGGTAACCTCAAACCAATCTTTAGATTTGGTCGCTAGCCCTACCAAAACCAGAGAGGGCTCTCTCAATGTCACTTTTACAATCAATGAGATGACAAGATGTAATGATATTAGGTTATGTATAAGCTTAATGAATTAGGGTTTTGTTTGTTTTGAATTTATGCTAGATAGGAATGAAAGTCAAGGAACTAGGACTAGGGTTTAGGTTTGATTTCAAAGGTTTTGTTACAGAGACAAGGATGAGGCCAGGTAGGTAAACTCATGAACATACTTAATTTTTCATTGTGTATAGGGTTTGAAAAAGGAGTCAGAATGAACATTTAAATGGATTCATTCATAAGAAGAGTAGACACATCCATGAAAATCTTATAAAACAAAGCATATAAAGCAATGATTTCTGTTCATAGACTCATATGATTAACATTCATAAGAATACATGTGATGGAAAGATAACATAAAATTTAATTTGATGAAGTAAAAGAGAAGAAACAATCCTCAAAAGCATACCGCTGGAGTCCCAAGATTATAACTGCAACATTATTTGATTTCACTGAAAAAGAGTTTGTAAAATAGCTCCACTGCAAATAACAACTATCTCACCTCTAAAATGACTTGAGGTGGACTACATATAGAAAATAGAAGTCATGACACCTCATGGGGTTGAAATCTAATCCAAAACACATGAAAAATGTAATGTATGAGTCATTACCTCAAATCTAGGGAGGTTAGAAACCATTCCCATTAGAGGAAATTTTAGCCTAAAAGTGCCCATGAAATTTTCATGTCATTTTTGTCATAATATGTAAACCAATCAAAATTCTTTAAATTTAAAAAGAGGTACATGTAAATATTTTGGAGGGAAAAGAAGAAAACTATTTTTTTTTAATTGTAATTTTTGGCTTATCTCCTTATATGTTTACTCAAATTTCTAGTGTAGACACTCATTGGATTCAGAATTAAATTATGCATCCAATGAGTACCCATCATGTATACTTTTGAGAAGACCCACATTGATAAAAAAATGAAGATACATTAAAAAAACATGTTCAATACATTTTTTTACTGTATCTTCAATTCTGATCGATGTGCGTCTTCTCAAAATTATGCATGATGGGTACTCGTTGGATGAAAAATTTAATTCTCCATCCAACGAGTGTCTACACTTGAAATTTGAGTAAACCTATAAGGATATAAGCCAAAAATACAATTAAAATAATAGTTTTCTTCTTTTCCCTTCAAAATTCATAACTCGTATTTTATTATTTTAACTATTATTTTATTATTTTTCCTTACGAGGTCACTTTTAGGCTGGAATTTCCTCTAATGTTCAAATTTAGCTAATAACTAGGAATTCATGCCTCTTGGTATAATTACATCATTTCTCCACAAGGAGAGGCAAAAAAAAACTCTCCTAGCAAAAAACACTTCATGGGACAGCTAAACCTCAAATTTTGGAGTTTTTCTGGCTTGACAACTGTCCAAGGGAATCCAATGACAGAAGCATTGCGCTTCCCAGCAGAAGCGTCACACCACTTTGAAGTTGATTTTTACTGACTTTTAAGTGCCCATTTGAAAATCTGAGAGTTAGGCTAGGTAGCCCTGTGTGTCTTTTTTCCATTGCACCCTCAAAACTGAGAAAATAACCCATTGGAAGGCCTTCAAAAACCGATTATCCAAACCTCACTCCAGAAGCGCCATGCAGAGGTAAAAAAGGTAGTAGAAGCATGAAAAAAGTGATGTTTTTTGAATTTTTCTTTAAAATGGGAGGGTGACATGTTGAACTGATGTCATATCTGTGATGTACAGGTGAAAGGCATCCATCCATGTAGAGTTATCTCCATTTAAGTGCTCTGCAATGACCCAATTCTAGAATTTTGAAAAAGTGACCAAAAATGCAAAAATGCTCAAAATCCTCCAAAAATTTGTTTCATGGCATCTTGAGATGATGGGCTAAACAACTAAGGAGGCCTCGATAAGTAGATCCAAGTTATCCTTCTCCTTAAGCTTCATTTGGGTTTCCTTAAGCTTTTTCCTCAAGTTTTTCACCCTCACCTTGGCGATTTGATTCCTTGTGAAATAATGCCTTGCCATATGCCTCTGGAGATTGTTATCTCTCTCTGCCTTCTTCAACAAATTCTCGAGATGAATGTATACCCTATCAAACCACAACTCTTTATTTTGTTGAATTTTGACAACTATCAACTCATCAAAAGTTAACTGAGTTGATGGTGGAGATGGCTCTCTTTCTTGCTTTTTTTGTTTAGTTAACACTTTTGTTCTTGGCCTCCTAGGATTTACTTCAACCTCTGTGTCTTCTAGCTTCTCAACATCCACCACTTCTTTACCTTTACCATTATCTGCCTTAGGGTTTGCCTTTGGTTTGCTTTGGAGGAGTTATTTTACCTTCAGTTGCATATTCTCGTGCTGTAGGAAGGTAATCAAGAAGTTTGCCTTTGAGAGGATGTCCCTCAACTTTGCTATCTCTGCATATTTTTCTCTTATGATCTCCTTAGCTATCTTGTCCTTTACCTGCTCTGTCATGTCAACTTCCATGGGTGCTTGTTCTTCATGCCGTTGCAATGGTGGCTCATCCTCAAGCATGAGTGGTTGACTATCATGACTAGGTGGCTGATCTACTGTTTGTATTTGTTCAACTATTGTATCATGTACAATTACTCCTTTGATGGTCTTGAGAGAAAAAACTATCCTCTTGCCTTTCTCATACTTTTGAGTGATCTCAACCCTAGGCGCCTTTGATATATTTGCTCGCCTACTTGAAGAGCCAACTTTCTCCATGAAAAATTCCCAAGACATATTGATTACTGAAAGATGATGCAAAACAATTAGCTTGACCAAGCCATGATGAAATAAAATAGGGTGATGATCTTTACCTTTGCTCTGTACCTTTTCAGTCATCTTGACCAAAATTTTGAACAAATAATTGGGAAAATTGAGTGGTTGAGTAGTAATGAAGTGCATCAATAACTTGACATGATATTGGTACAACCTTGAAAATCTCCTTTCACATGTAAAATATTTCATAATTAACTTCATTAAAGGGGCATATTTATTAAGTAAATTCCTGAATTGTAAGATATGTTGATGAGCATCTTGCAATGAGGTTTTAGGAACATTTTATAGTTTTCAAGGTCCAATTCCATCCCTTTGAACCTGACTTCTCCATGGTTCAGGATACCTGTTGTTGAAGAAATGACATATGTTGATATGGTGAACTCAATGCCTGCTATGATGGCCTTGTATTTTCTGAAGCTAGTGGAATTGAGCATGACAACCCACCTCCTTGATCCTCTCACAAAACCTCAAACAACCACTATTTTCAAAACATCTCTTGGAAAAAGGAGAGGCATTGATTTCTTGCAAGCTAGATGGCTCAAACGTAGAATTTTGGCCTCCCTTATGAATCTTCTTTTCTTCCTCCATGGTGTTTTTCAACAAGATGAAACCCTAGTTGGATGAAATGGATAGGGGAGGTGTAGAATTAAGAAAACATGGGATGGTGGTAGGGTGGCTTTAGAGGAAAAAATGAGGTGGAAATAAGATAGGGACAAATCCCCAAAAAATTGAGGTAGGGTGATGAGTTGGCAATAGGATGAAAGAGAAATTTCTAGAAATGGGTATGAGGAAGGTGCCGAAAAGATCAAAACACATAGATTTACTAGTTTCTATGCAAGAATGTAATGAAAATTAGCGTTTTGTTGAAATTGATGGAAATGAAGGTTGTGAGTGATAGGGAGTGTTAAGGTATTATGTATGGATGTTGTAGATGGTTAGATTATGGTTTTATCAGCTACAACAAGCCAAGAATGAAAAACACCAAAAATTTAGTGTAGATAACCTAATGAAGGAAATCACTCATTTGCTGATGAATTTCGACTTTAGAGAGGTAGGAAAGGTGTCCACTTAGTGTTTAGGAGGTATATGAACCCTTGTGAAATGTTTTTGAAGCTTGGAGAATTTATTTGAATCTCACATGCCAAAAAAGTAACACATGCCAGAAACGCAGTGCAACACCTGCCAGAAACGTAGCACAACACCTCTAGAAGCGTAGCAGGAGAAATTTGGCACAAATTTCTTTTTTTTTCTTCAACCCTTGGAAGCTGTGGAGTATGATGGTGAGAAGAGAGGAGCTCTATCGAACGTCAAAGGATAAAATGAGTTGAAGGAGTCTCTTTTTCCCTTTTATAACATCATAAAATTGATTTTTTATCTTTGCTTACTACCTATGTAAATGACTTGTATGGTGAAAATGAAATTTTGTTTGCCTTCTTTCATGACATAATTGACTCTTATGGTGGCGAAACAAATGAGAACTAGACTTTGAACTAAATGAGGGTGTGATGAATGACCTCAAACCTTAGATGATAAATAGATGACATGACCTCTGAGATGATGATGACCATGAATGGAGTGAAGGGAGTAGCATTTAAAACCTAGACATATTCAATGAACAAAATTTTATTTGAAATTGACTTGAAACATAAAATTTTGAACTATGAACACTACTAAGTAAATCTGAAAAGAGTATTTTTTATCAGTGAACATTTGGACACTAACATGTTGTACTTTTTTTTTTGAGACCCAATTTTGAACTCAAATTTTCTCTAACGTCAAATAGGTGAAGTTTCAACTTCCCTTCACATTGTCTAACAATACTTCGTATGAAGTTGTAAGCAACTGTAGAAATAACATATTGTTGTTTTAGTACAACTAGTAACAATGATATAATGGGCTGGGAAATCTCGCCACTCTCATTAATTATGGTAATAATGATAGATTTTATGTGATCCTAGATGGCTATGTCATTGGATTCACTGATAGTATCAATAAAGTGATGAAACATTTGTAGAATAATATTATCACAATCTAAAGCAAGCATGATGATATGTTTTTATCTTTTTCCATCAACTCTAGAGCCCTAGTCCTACCAAAAGAAGGACTTCTGATGTCACTTATCCCACAAAAACTTATGATGATCACATGTAAGACCTATTACATTTTATCATCCCTATAAGGAGCTTTTGGTGTTGTCACCCTAAGAAGCTCACTCAAACAATGTGCAACAAGTATTACCTCCTTATCTTCATGTTTCAATAACCTATGTTTGTCCAAGTGATTTATTGTTGGAACCATAATTGCTTGCATTAACTAGGAAGGTGTATGATTCACCTTTTGTAAGCATTTTTCTACCTCATCCAATGAGATAAGGAGGGTGTCTTGTGATAGAGACCCTTGACCAAGGTTGTCTCCTGCAATAAAAGGCTTATGCAAAAAATCCATCTTCCCAATGTGCTCATCAACACACTCTATTTGTATTCTTCTGATTGATGGACTCCAAAAATGTCCAAGAATTTGCAAGCATTGAGATTGATTATTTCCTGGATGTGGCTTGGCTTCCATGCTAGGGTTTGATATGATCTCTGCAGTATGACGTGGAAATTATTTTCCAAAGAAACAAAGTTACCAATCAAACGAGAACTATTACCTCAAAACAAGAACTCTATCCAAAAAATCCCCAAAAAACATGAAAAACAGCCTGAAAACGAAATTTGTTGATGCTGGAATAACGTTTTTTTGTTTTTGTTTTCAGGGTAAATTTTAAACATTTTTTAAAAATGGAAGTAGAAGCCAATTTTTTTGTGTGCAAAAAACACACTGAAAATGAAAAGTGTTTATGCTAGAATAACGTTTTTTTAGGGTGAATTGTAAATATATTTTAATAATGACGTTAAATATAAAATATCATGACTATAAAAAACCTTAAAATTCCAACGATAGACATGACATAAGATAAAATATCATGTCTCTGAAAAATCTTAAAATTCCAACGATTTTCAGGCATGATATTAAAGATAAAATATCATGCCTTTGGAAAGCATTAAATTCCAAGGATGACATTAAATATAAAATATCACCACTATGAAAAACCTTAAAATTCCAACAATTCTCAGTCATGGTGTTAATATTCTTTTAAAAAATTATTACCCTTTAATTTATATTAATTTATTTTTATTTTAAGTTTTCATATTAATAACAATTTATTAAATATAATATATATTTTTATATGATGTATTGAAGTCACTAGATAAGAAACACTTCAGTTATTATGAATGAACACCTTTACAAAACAAATAAATTTATATGTGATTTTGGAGTTTTTAGTACTCTTTACATTAAAACATTTGTTTTTTTGGAAATAATTTTAAGATTTTGAAATTTGCAAATTGTTTTTTAAAAACTATATATATATATAGATAATAAAAATAATTTAATATTAAAATGATATATCTTTTGAATTTAATAAATCGAAACTAATAAACATATTGAAGATTACAAAAAAAAATGTCGTTTCTAGATTCCTAACAACGACAAAGGAAGTACACCATCAAAAAAAATTCTTCTCCAAGAGTTATTACTTCTACATACTTTTTATTTTGACGTATATATATCCAATCAAATATATTGAAAATATGGAAACATTGAAAAGATAAAAACAAAAACAAACACATATTTAAAAAAAAAAAAAAAAAAAACAAAAATATATATTAAAACATAAAAAAATTAAAAAACATGACAAAAAAAGAAGATCAAACATAAAAATATAAAAAAAAAACAAAATTAACAGATAAAAATCTAAAAAAAAAATTTAAGAAAAGAATTTAAAAAATTGACAAAGATACCCCATATATATATATATATATATATATATGAGGTAAATTAAAATTAAAAATAAAAAGCAAAAAAAAACATTAAAATAAAATAAAAAAATGTTTAAAAACACAATAAAAATAATTTAAAAACTTTAAAATAAATAATTAAAAAAAACATTTCAATAAATTAAACTTAAAAAAAACATTAAAAAAATAAATTGAAAAAAAACAATAAAATAAAAATAAAGAAATAAAAAACATTAACTAAAAAATATTAAAAAAAAAATAATAATAATAAAAAACAAAAAAACATTTTAATGAAAAAAAAAATAATAAAGCATTTAAAAAAATAATTTATAAAAAAAAAATAACGAAACCCAAGATTCAGTGGACGCAGATAACACATTAAATAAAATATTTTTATGAGATAATAAATAAAAAAGTTGAAAAAATAACAAATTTTATGAGATTTTGATGAATATTTTATTCAAAGATGATGATATTTTAAGTTTATTTGTTATTTTTTTCAAAAAAATGAATGAGATAAGATTTAAAGTACAAATAACAAAAATAAATGCAATTTTAGAAACCTATATATATAATCTTTAAAAATAGAAATTAGAAACAAATAAAACATACAATTAAAAAATAAAAATAAAAATTGAAAAAAGAAAAATAAAATAACAAAAACTAAAAGAAAACATTAAAATACTTTTTTCTTTAAATTAACAAAAAAAAAACATTAAAAAAATGGAAAAAAATAAAAATAAAAACTAAAACTATAAAATAATAATTAAAAAACATAAAATAAATAAATAAATAAAAATAATAATTGAAAAAAAAACTTTGAAAAAAATTAAAAATAAAAACATTTAAAAATTAAAATAGAAATATAAATAAAAAACATTAAAAAAAAAAAAATCGGAACTGGGGTGCGCCTAGGGCTTGGGCGATCCCCTGGGCCTGGGCAGGCAACAGATCTGTGTGGCTTTGCCACTTGCCCAGGCCCCTGGCCCCACGACCCTTGGGCAGTCGACGAAGCTGCCCATAATCAACTTCCCACACAGGGGCTGTGGGGCTTTGGCCCTTAGCGGACGATGATGCTGCGTGTAGCTCCTCCGCTCGCCTAGACCCTGCAACTCGTGGGCGTGAAGTCGATTCCGGGAATCGACTTCCCACCCACGGGGCAACGAGGCTTAGGGCCTGGGTGAGGGGCAGGCAGCTCCGCCTCCAGCCCAAGCATTAGGGGAATTTTGAGGTCTAAAATGAGCCTCCTAAGGAAATTATAAAATAATAGTGGAAATAATAAAATAAGATTTGATTACATCATCAAATTTTAGAGGGAAAAAAGAAAAAAAAAATGTTTTTTCAACTCATATTTTCAGCTTATCTCCCAAAGTTTTTACTCAAATTTCGAATGAGAGTATTCGTTTGATGCAAAATTTAATTCCTCATCCAAGTAGTACCCATGTTACATACTTTTGATGAGTCCCGCTACACGAAAAATGAAAAATTCATGAAAAACGTGATTGCAATCACATTTTTTCATGTGTTTCTCATTTTTAGTGTAGGAAGGTCCATAAAAGTATGCAACATGGGTACTCTTTGGATGAAGAATTAAATTTTTCATCCAACGAGTACTCCTGCTCAAAATTTGAGTAAAAACTTGGGGAGACAAGTTGAAAATACAAGTTGAAAATGTAGTTTTATTATTTTATTATTTTTTAATATTTTTACCCTTTTACTTAAAAAATGGTGAATTATCTCCCATGGTTGACATCATCATCTTGAATCCTATTGGTTCTTATAAAGATTATTTTTGTTTTACATTTTTCTTACGAGGCCCATTTTAGACCTCAAAATTCTCGTTTTATTTTTGAATGGTTATTGTTTTTATTATTTTAATGTTATTTTTAATACTTTTAATTTTTTTTTTAATATGTTTTTTTAGTTATTATTTTTAAATTTTGTTTTTTAAATGTTTTTTTCTTAAATTTTTTTTATGTTTTTTTTTTTTTTTTTAAATTATTATTTAAAATTAATTTTTATTAGTATTTTTTTTTTCAATTTATTTATTTTTAAGGTATTCTTTAGAGTTAATTATTATTATTATTATTATTTTAAATGTTTTAATGCTTTTTTTCTCTTTAGATTTGTTTTTTTTTCTTAATTTATTTTTATTTTTATTTTTTTAATTTTCATTTTTTTTATAATAAATTTAATTATATTTTTTAACTTTAATGTTTCTAATTTTTATGTGTAAAGAGTTTATTATTATTATTATATTTTAATTTATCGTTTTTTTTTTTTTTTTTTTTAAATTATATGTTTTATTCTTTTTAAACATTTTCCTTTTTGTTATTTTTACTTTAAATCTTATTTGATTTTTTTTTGAAAAATATTTAAAGCGTTATCATCTTTGAATATAAAATTCATAAAAAATTCATAAAATTTAATATTTTTGGAAATTTTTATTCAAAATTTTCATAAACAATATTTTATTTACCATGTCGTTTTTAGCGAAAAGGTCTTGAAATACATTTTTTTTTATCGATCAAAAGCTTCATTATATTATCATTTTGAAATATACAACAAGATACAACAAGTCTTCAATACAACTGGGCATCACAGGCCTCAACAAGGAAAGGTCCAAATTGCTACAAAACACTAAGCCTGGAAGAGAGCCAAGACAACCGGTGTTTTTGGTTATTGCCGACACAAAAATGGCAAAAAGAGTTGCAGAGAAATACATTAGGGAGGGTGATTGGGAGGAAACACTGGAGGTGCAGTGAAAAGACCTGCACAATTGTGAACATAATTGTTAATGTGTTCCACTTGAATTTCCCGAGCTCAGAGGTTGTCATGGGAGTGATGAAGCTGGCGTCGAAGACTCTCCAGAGTGTCCAGAGTTTCATTCTGCAAGTGCTGAATATCGTTTATGTAGGCAATAAGATCATTTCTCTCCTCATACCTCTGTTCCCGCATGTTGTCCAAGTTGAGTTGTATCTACTGTAGTTGATCTGCAATCATGTCCAAGGTGACCGGGGCTTGCACATGGCTCAAGGAACGGGTTGGAGAGAGATCCATCGCTGCCACTAACTGCTGGATGTCCATAGACACTGAGTCAGAGCTGGGCTTGCCATTTGAATGTCTGTCCTCCCTATCACGTCCAAGACCACCCTTTCACACTCAGCCACACTGTTGTGATATGTAGCCTAAATCACCACCCCACTCTGAGCTAAGGCTATGAGGAGCCTTGCAAAAAAAAGAACCCACAACCAAATTAAAACTAGAATTATGCTTTCCAAAACCGCATACCAGACCCCCGAAACTGGTCAAATCTCGATTGCAGGGGGTTGGCTTGGTCACCCAAGTCTTGCTCACACCATCGACGTGAACTGCATAGTCTGGAGACGTCAACCAGGAAGCTAAGGCCTTCAAGCTCCACCCGAACTTGAACAAAAAATGCTCACCGGCCTTGTCCACGAGCTTCAAGACCTACGCAACCACAATGTACCAACCGTTTGCCCGAAAACACACCCAATTGGGCTCCCTCTCAACCACGAGGAATGCAGGTCCCTAACTAGTCTCGACTCTGTTCTCAACAGGGGAAGAAGTTCCCAGATCTCATAACCAAACATATAACTAGAGCCACTTCCACACACTCCCACAATTACATTCCTCACCCTGCGCAAGTGCCCCAAGCCTTGGCTTGAACTTAGACGCCGAAACACAGGTTTCTCTCGCCCACCTCTCTCTCACCATTGTCGAACCACTGCAAATAGTGGACACACAACCGATAAGCCTGGATAATAATCGGATGCCTGAAACACAGTGTAGGTACCAAGGCGCCATAACCACGAGCGTGTGAGGGACCATTAATGCGCGCATGTGGCGTGTGGAGGCCCGCCTGTCTCCTCCGCCCATAACACCTCCAATTGTCCACTTGAAGTGACACCCCCATCGGGGAACACATTTATTTAATTATATTTGTATGCAAAATATGTATTTTTTATTAGGAATTTGGCTTTTGTGATCCATAAATTCTGTATAAAACATTTTTTCGACAAAAATCACATGTAAGAAAATTTTTGCTGACGTGTTTCGAACCAGCCAGTGTGGTTCATCATCGGACAAGATTTTTATTTTTTGTCGAGTGTTTAAATTTTTATTTTTTAGTGACAATTATTTTATGTGTATTGAAGTATTAATTAACAATATATAAATATATAAATAATCCTAATCTCAATATATTAATGTATTATATTTTTTAAACTTTGCAAAACAAATTAAAAATTTCATTATAAAAAAACATTGCAAAGAAAAACAAAAAACATATCTAATAATAATAATAAGTTAATATTAAAATTATATATCTTTTGAATTTAATAAATCAAAACTAATAAACATATTGAAGATCACAAAAAAAAAATGTCGTTTCCAGATTCCTATCAACGACAAAGGAAGTTCATCATCAAAAAAAATTCTTCTCCAAGAGTTATTACTTCTACATACTTTTTATTTTGACATATATATCCAATCAAATATATTGAGAATATGAAGACATTGAAAAGATAAAAACAAAAACAAAAACAAACACAATTAAAAAAAAAAATTAAGTAATCAAAAATATACATTAACATAAAAAAAATTAAAAAACATGACAAAAAAAGATCAAACATAAAAATGTAAAAAAAAAAAACAAAATTAACATACAAAAGATAAAAATCTAAAAAAAATAATTAAAAAAAAAATTAAGAAAAAAATTTAAAAAATTGACAAAGAAACCATAAAAAATAAATATATAATATTGATGAGATAAATTAAAAAAAAACAAAAAAGGAAAAAAAAAAAAACATTAAAATAAAATAAAATAATGTTAAAAAACACAATAAAAATAATTTAAAAACTTTAAAATAAATAATTGAAAAAAACATTTCATTAAATTAAAAACATTAAAAAAAAATTGAAAAAAAAATAAAGAAATAAAAAACATTATCTAAAAAAAATAATAAAAAAATTAAAAAAAACATTTTAAAGAAAAAAATAATAAAAAAGCATTTAAAAAAAAATATTAAAAAAAAAAATGAAACCTGGGACTCAGTGGATGTAGAGCTAAAAATGACATGTTAACTAAAATATTTTTATGAGAAAATGAATAAAAAAAATTGAAAAAATAACAAATTTTATAAAATTTTGATGAATTTTATATTTAAAGATATGGTATTTTAAGTTTGTTTGTTTTTTTTTCAAAAAATAAATAAGATAAGATTTAAAGTACAAATAACAAAAAAAAAAAAAAATGCAATTTAATATATATATAATAATTATAATAATAATAATAATAATAATAGAAATTAGAAACATATAAAACATACAATTAAAAAATAAAAATAAAAATTGAAAAAAGAGAAATAAAATAACAAAAACTAAAAAAAACATTAAAACATTTTTTTCTTTAAATTTACAAAAAAAAAAACATTAAAAAAATTGAAAAAAATAAAAATAAAAATTAAAACTATTAAAATAAAAACAAAAATAATAATTAAAAATAAAATAAAATAAAAAATAAATAAAAAAAAATAAATGAAAAAAAAAACATTGAAAATGAATAAAAAAAAACATTTAAAAATTAAAATAGAAATATAAATATAAAAACATTAAAAAAAAACCGGAACCGGGGTGCGCCTCAACCTAAAAGTTCAATTGACTCCATTTCCCAATGGCTTTCCTTTGTTGTTCCAACCAAATCATTTAAAAAAAACCAAACTATGAACTTTCAAAACAAGCGTAAAATCCTATCATACAAACCAATCTAAATATGACAGAGAGATCACTCTCTGAGTTTAGAAGGGCTAGCTTCTAAACTTAAAAGCGGTTATGTGGTTATCTCTGGATTTTTTCCACAAACTTAAGAAAATATGGAGTGATAATAAGGACCATCATTATGTATATTATAAGGGTTTATAGTGTCAACTTTTTAGCTTATTTACTCTCTCTCCCTCTCTCTCACATTTGATTACATTTTGTCATATTTTTCTTAGTGAGAATGGTGTAAAAGGACTGTCATGAATTGAAGCCTAACATGGTTTAATTGTAGGAAATGAAGGAAATAATGCTATTTTTGAGTGAAATTCCATGTTAGGGCTCAGAGTAGACAACAAGGAGCAATCATAGGAAGGTTGACCACCTTCTTAACTCCTAGAGTCAACCAATATCTCCTTAGATCCTCCTCCAACAGTTCGAAGTCAAAGGCAGTCAAACAAGTGGATGATAAGAGGGAGCCAAGCTCCACTTCTCTCGAAGATCAAGGGGACAAAAACCTATTTTTTAGTGAGATGTTGGTAGCTACCCTCTTGTATAAATATACAAGAGAAAGATCACATTAGGATTCATATTTTATATGCAGCTAGATAAATCTTGGCTCTATATTAGATATTTTTGACTTTCCTTGTTAATGTAAGAGACTGGTTATGAAATAAGAATGAGCATTTGGTTTATTTCTCACTGAGTAGATTTCAGAGAGCTGAAGCTTTGGGGTTAGGGCCCTATCCATGGGCTGCAGTCTCTCTTGTGTACATTTGTGTTTTTCATTTATGCTTGAGTAGTTGGTTAAATTCATTACATTTTGTGAGCGTCTAAAACATCAAAACTGTGTTGACAGTCTCCCTCTCTCATGTCTTCCATTGGAATTTTAGGAGGAAGGTATTCCACCACAGACCAAACATATTTAGTTTATGATTTCTTGGAAAAGTTAGGATATATATTCACTTTTATTATCATGAGTATGTTGTAGGTTCAAAGGCTATGTTTCAAGTGCATGAGTAGTTCTAGTTAAATTCAACTCATCTTTTCCACTATTTCTATGATAAGTTTGTTGATGATAAATCCATGAGTGGATGTCTTGTTTGCAGGTTTGGCTATAGCAGCAGAGAAGGAACCTTTCAACACTATCACTTTGAGTTCCAACCCTTTATCAGTCACCTTCCATTCAGTCACCCACAACCCTGTTTTGGAGACCATACTCACACCATCGAGAGAAACATTTTTAGTGCAAGACAAGAATTTTGAATGTTCTGAGCTTGGACAAGGGGGTTGGTCATCCTCCATTCCCTTAGATCCTACTTTCCCTCACTCTTCCTAGCCTCCCTTTGACCATTTCTAGCCTCTAAGCCCTCTCGACCTATTTCTTGTAGCATTATAGGACTTCCTGTAGCAAAACAGGAATCTTGTAGCAGCTTCCTGTGGCAACATTGGGAGCCCTCTCCTTCACATAAAAATCACTCCCCCACCTTACCTGAGCCTAATAAAGACACTAGTGGACCTTAAAATCTAAATCCTTGGTTCAGGGACACCTTGAGGATATCCAAAATCCCTCTTCTCTTGATACCAAAAAAAGTAATTTGAGTGTGATTATTTCGTCATAAGACGTGTCATTAACACAGTAGCTAACATGAATTAGATAGAAGTAAGTTAGTCATTGATTCGGCATGTGTGCAAAGATAGATTAATTCATTTTTACAAGTCAAATAGGTAGTCTAGAAAATGAATGCAATCTAGTATAATTTCCTTTCTTGTACTTAGAATGAGTGTTAGTCCTTTTTCATTTGTAAAATTAGACATTAAATAGAAAAATCAATGCAATCTAGTGTAGCTTATTTTCTTGCCAATAGAGTAATGGTTATGATATGCTTTCAGTCTTACGTTTCAATTAGAAGTGTGACAAAATTCCTCTTTTTGAGTAGCCCTAGTTACTAGCACCTCATGGTAGAACTAAGATGAGGATGGCATGAGTAGAGCTCATATGTTGTGCATATAGCACAGTCAACTCCAAGTTTGTACGAACCCTGGGTTGATAAGTAAATTTGAGTAGCCTCTGTGAGTTGCAATACTCTTGGTGCAATACCAGGGCTCACCAATTTTTGGCACTATTGCCAAGGAGGTGTCTAAGTAGATGTTTGTTTCTTCTTTCTATTTTACATTCAGTTCCAAAATATTGAAAAAGAAAACACAAACAATTTTACCTTCATACCTCGTTTAAGTAGGGACAACCAAGGAATTTTTTTACCAAAAACCCCCACATCCCCACATAGTCACCCTTCACTCTTCTTCAATGATTGTGAGGCAGAACACCGTCTAGGTGAGAAACTTGAAAATTTTGAAGAATCTGTTGGGGAAGAAGAGGATCTTGCTTCACCAGAGGAACCTGATGCACCTATTTAAGCTATGGCATAAAATAGGACCCAAGGAGTCTTTCCCATTAGAGAAACCAATGGAGAGACTAGAATGAAGAACATCATCCCTTCATCCCTTCAACACTTCCATGGCCTAACTTATGAGAACCTTGACACTTTCATGTTTGAGTTTGTTGTTTTCTAGAGGACTTATGACTATACCTCATATTATAAAAAGTTGAAGTTGTTCCCATCCACTCTCAAGGATGCAATCTTGCGTTGGTTCATGGGTCTGACTGGGAACAACATCACTACCTGGTGCAGTTGCAAGAATCCTTCAACAAAAAATATAGAGACTATTGCAGGTCCAAAGAAACCAAGGAGGAAATATTTAGGATGACCCTAGGGCTTGATGAATCTTTGGAGGATTATGAATAGAGATTCCAATTGAATTACAAGAGAACCAACTACACCCTTGATCTCATATTAGTCAAGTTATTACTTCTCCAAGGGATCAAGTAAGAGGTGATAGAAACCATTAACATTCTGTTTGGAGGAGATATCTATAAGATACCTTATGAAGACATCAAGGTTGTATTTAGAAACTACTCCAGGGTAGCCAAAAAAAAGGTAGAGATAGTCAAAGAATGAACAATACCCCTTCCTCTTCCACCTCCATCAAACATGATATTGGAAACATGTTGAAGGATTTCAAAAGTGATATGCTGCACACCTTTTCTTTGAAAATGGACACAATGCAAATCAACATGAAACAAGAGGAAGAAGAGAGGGCCTTAGCTATATTTTTCAATATATGCACCATAATACACCCTTAGAATGAATTTCCATTGAATGTTATAAAGGTTTACTTAGTCCATGAAGAGAACCATGCCACATATAGATGTCATTGCTTACCAGACCTCAAAGTTGTATATCAAGGTGTGGAAGGTGGACCTAAGAAACTCTTCTTCATAAATCAAAGGAGGCCTCTAGAACCTTGGTCATACCAATAGGGCATGCAAGGTGAACCTTATTCCTACTATCATGCCAATCAGAATGCACCCATGCAGCCTTGGTATTCTTCCACTCCTCCATCATGGCCTACACATCCTTCTTGGCCTTATGCCCCTCCATATCATCCTCAACCTATAAATCAACCATTTTAGTAGTATGTTACTCAACCAACTCAGTGAAGCAACCCATCACAAGGGTAGAGCCCCCAACTCAAAAAAAATCCCGCTTTATTGCCTCCACCCCAACCTCAACCTCAAGTCACTCATCTTGCCCCCCCTAAGTTGCCTCAGATGCCCGCCTAGCCCAATCCAAACTCGAACAACAAGCATGCATAATAGTTATACAGTGGAGAAACATCCTATCCAGCTTATGCTATGGAGATACATGAAATTAACCTTAGGTATGGAAGAGTGCTCCCAGAAAATCATCCTCCATCTCTACCTACAAAGGTTGAGGAGGAAAAGGAAGAAAGCACCCCTCATACGAATCAACCTCCTTTCCTTGAGCAACTAATACACCCTAGCCAACACACCTCATAAGAGACTAAACTTTTAGGAGAACTGAATAATATGCGCGTAAAGATACCCCTTATCTAGGCCATTAAGGATATTCACATCTACAATAATCTCATCAAAGAAAAATGTTTCAAAAATTCTGGGAGAAAGAAGAAAGACACCCCCATAATCAATTTTGTAGGAAAACTGTTCGATTTGATGATGGGAAGAGTGATTTTCTCGAAGTACCTGGACCCTTTGATTCTAATGGTAGATGTACACATTTATGATATCATTGTCCCCCATAACTTGATTTTTCTTGGGGCTACCATCAATGTGATGAACAAGGAGGCTATGCTGAAGTTCAACCTCCAGAGAGCTTTGAGAAAGACCACCACAATTATGCAACTTGCATATAGATCCATAGTAGCTCCAAAAGGAGTTGTTGAGGATGATATGGTATCCATTGACTCCCGGGAGTATCCCATCGACTTCCTGATACTTCAGCCCAAAACCAAGTTTAATGGATATCCTCTCATTTTAGGAAGACCTTGGTTGGCCACTGTCGATGCTTATATTCATTGTAGGGCTGGAAACATGACCATTAAGAATTGGTCCTTGTCCAAGCAACTAGTATTATATCCTCCTGCCTAGCCTTCCATTGACCATGATCTACCTTTATGGTTGGAGGATGAAGAAGAAGATGAAGTATACCATACCACACCCTACCCCATTTGTACCATAGATATTGTTCTTAGAGGGGGAAACCTGATGAGGATGACGTCAGTGACCACATTATTTAAATCCAACCCACCACTAACATTCCAATCAATGACCTAGTGAGATAATTTGAAAGCAAACCTTGGATTGAGCTATGTTCTATTGACTCAACCTCTGAACCTACCAAGGTTGTAGAATTTGGCCCATCTTGGTCCCTAAAAATCAACCCCTCTCTCTCGACCAAAGAAGACGAGCAATTGTGCCAGCTGCTGAGGGAGAACATATATTCTTTTGCTTAGGATCACAAGGACATGAAAAGGGTGCATCCCTTAGTGTGCACACATCATATTTACATCAAATAGGGATTCAAGCTTGTGCAACAACCCCAAAGGAGGATGAACACAACTTTAAAGGACATAGTAAAAGATGAACTGTAGAAATTTTGACCCAACCCCGGTTTTTAGTTTCTCCTTATTACTCCCATGTAGTTAAATGCCCATTCCCATAACCGTTCATTCAACAAGTTGGAAATAATAAATATTTTCTGAAAACACAAATTCTGGAAATTTCACAGTGTTGAAAATGTAGAAATAAAAACTCAAAAAATATATCAACCACACACACAGAAAATGACACACTGATTTTTGGTCAACATGACCCTAGAAAAACCCCCTACAACTCTTGGGGAAAACCAGTTCGAAAGCTCTTCTTTATTTCTGATAAATAGATTTTACAGTGAGATAGAAATACACAAAAAATTTCAGCAACCAAACAAATACAACTTATCTCGTTTTCCATGCTTAACCACTGCCTCGGAAAATGTGCAAACAACAAAACAAGAACAACAATAAATGCTGTATGGAATCCTTGAATTTCGTGCCCAGAAAACATAGCAATAAATGTTGCAGTATGACCTCCTTGAAAAGCGTGCAAAACAACAATAAATGCTGCTATACAACCTCCTCAAAATGCGTGCAGAGGGATAATAATAAATGTTGTACTATTTTTGCCTCGATTTTCGTACATAGGGACAGCAACTCACTGTACGGAATGCCTCGAAAATTGTGCCTCAAAACTAGTAATAAATGCCCTCAAAATCTGTGCCAAAACTGTTGTACGACTGCCTAGGAATACATGCCAAAGCTGTTGTACGGTTCTGCCTTGAAACTCATGCCAAAACTACCTTGAACTATGTGCCAACCTTGCTGTACATATTTTCTGAAATGATGCCTCGGTATGCATGCCAAGGTTATTCTCTCCTTCACCTCATTGCTCAGAAATCTCCTTTTCTCTCTTCTCCTCTTTCTCTCAATCTGCTCATAAAAGACTGAATGATCTTTTCCCTCTTTTCCTCCTTTAACCTAACCATAAGTGACTTTTGGGGAATCCCTAAATTCAGTCGCTGAGATAGATTTAGATCTAGGGCTGAGATTAAATGTGCATTTAAATATCACTTTATATTTTTTAATCCACCCCACTTTAATAAAGACCTTCTTAGTCATTTATTTCCAAAGTCACTTTTCAATTTCTAATTTCACATTTACTTTATTAAAATCGCTTTAAAATTAGACTTAGTAACTTTATCACTTAAAGTCACTTTTAAATTAGATTTGAATTTACAACTTATAAGTCACTTTAGGAGAAAAAGTTAAATTCTTTTGGACACTTTTCCCTAGGCCAAAGATCAAAGCCTTAGGGAACCACTTGTCCTCTGGTACCCAAATTTTAATACTCCCTCTTACTGAGGAAAGTGTTCCTCACCACAACCATCTTGTCTCTGAAGTAGACATGCTTGCCTTATGGTAAGGCTTTGGTGAATATATCAGCTACTTGTTCATCTGTGGAAATATACTCAAGCTTCACAACTCCCTTCTGAACATAGTCTCTGATGAAATGATATCTGATCCCGATATGCTTTGACCTGTCATGAAATACTAGATTCTCCGTGAGTTTAATGCAACTCTGATTATCACAGTAAATCACTCAAGGTCTCAACGGCTGACCAAATAAGCCAAACAACATCTTGCGAAGCCATATGGCCTCACAACTAGCTAGAATAGCTTCCATGTACTCTGCTTCTGATGAACTCAATGCTACTGAATGCTGCTTTCGACTGAACCATGGAAAAATTGCCGAACCCAACCCAAAACAACACCCTGAAGTGCTCTTCCTATCAGAAGCACAACCAGCCCAATCAGAATCAGTGTAACCTGCCAATATCACTCCATCTCTGTGTCTATAATCCAGACCATAATGCAATGTCCCTTGCAAGTACCGCAAAATATGTTTTGCAGCAACCCAGTGCACTCTCCTGGGCTCACACATGAACTGGCTCATCGTGTTGACTGCAAAACATATATCTGGTCTAGTGTTGACCAAATACATCAAGCAACCCAATCAGCTGTCTATACAATGTGGGATCCACCAACTCGGAATCTGAAGCGTGAAGCTTCTTCCACTTAGTGATCATAGGTGTCGACATGGGTCTACAATCTTCCATGTGGAATCTGCTAAGGATGTCCACAACATACTTCCCCTGCCCCAGGAAGAAATGCCCCTCCTCCTACCACACCTCCAAACCCAAAAAGTAATGCATCAAGCAAATGTCCTTCATCTTGAACTCTGAAGCAATATCTATCTTGCAACCCTCTATGAGTCTATCTGCACCCGTAATGACCAAGTCATCCACATACAACACCAGAATGAGAGGCTCCTCACCTATCACAATAAATTATAGGTTCAGATCTTCATCACTCTTTGTGAAACCCATCTCCTGCAAGTACATATCAGTCCCTGAGTACCAAGCTCTAGGAGCTTGCTTCAGGCCATAAAGTGCCTTCTTCAGTCTGCATACATGGGAATCCTTCCCATGCACCTCAAATCCATGTGGTTGCTCAATGTACACCTCCTCTTGTATGAAGCCATTGAGAAATGCAGTCTTCACATCCATCTGGTGGATCTTCCAACCCATCTCTGTTATTATTGATATAATGGAGCGAATGGAAGTATATCGAGCCATGGGAGTGAAGGTCTCCTCATAATCAACTCCCTCTACCTGGGAGAACCCCCTAGCCACAAACCTTGCCTTGAACTTCTCGATGCTGCCATCTGCAGCGTGCTTTACCTTGTAAATCCATCTGAAAGTAACCACAGATTTTCCCTCCGGCCTTGGCACCACCTCCCAAACATCATTCTTCAAGGTAGAAGAATACTCCTCCTGCATGGCCTCTCTCCAGAACCGCTGGCTAGCTGGCTCTTCATAGCTAGAAGGCTCATAGTCAATGATGTTGGAAACCATTGCCATATAGCTACATAACCGCTCAAGTGGTTTTCTCTCTCTAACCAGTCTCTTTGGCCCAACAACAAATGTTGCCTCTCTCAAGTTATCCTAAAGCCACTTGGGATTCCTCTTCACTGAGCACACTTCTCCCACCAGAGAGTGAAACTCCTCATCCCCATCAGAATCCCGAACTCCTGAATGTCTGTCTACTGTCCTCTTGCCTGAACCTGTACCTGTAAATTCTGAAGTACTGTGTGAACTGTCCATCAATTGAATACCTAGTGAATTGATCTGCGGACTGCTCTGCATGTTACCCGAAGCACCACCCCTCTAACTCTGCGAGCCACTGCTCACTGGTGGACCTGACACCGTGATCGATGTACCTCCTGATCCCTACCCACTGGTTCCCTGTGATTGACTCAGCTGCTCCTGAGGGTCTGGCCGATCCAGATACTCTAACTCCTGTGACCTCTTGAAAGCCCTGTCCTCCTCGAACTTCATATCCTGCCTGACAACAACTCTCCTCCGTGCAGGAATATAAATATAAGAGGCTTTCGAGGTATCACTGTAGCCCAAAAATATACCCATCTTTGTGGTGGGCTCTAGCTTGTTCCTCTTCTCCTTGGGTACATAGGAGTATGCAATACACTCAAAGATATGAAAGTGACCAACATCAGGCTTCTTCCCAGAAAAAGCCTCCTCCAGAGTCACATGCCCCAAGGCACGATGCAGGATCTTGTTTTGAAAATACACAACAGTGTTGTAGGCCTCTTCCCACAAAAACAATGGTAACCCCTGATCATGTAGCATGGCTTTGGCAGCCCCAACGATGGATCTGTTCTTCCTCTCCACAACCCCATTCTGCTGGGGGTTGTAAGGAACTGTGAACTCCCTCCTGATGCCTACCTCTGCACAATACTCAACAAAATCACCAAGGGTGTACTCCCCTCCGTTGTCCAACTTGAGGGACTTGATATTCCGACCTGTCTGAGTCTCCACAAGAGCTCTGAACTCCTGAAACCGCTTGAAGACCTCACTCTTGGTCTTCAAGAAATAAATCCAAGTCTTCCTGGAGTGATCATCAATGAATAAAACATAGTACTCATATCCACTCAAGGAAACATGAGACATCTGATCGCTCACATCGGTATGAACCAAATCAAGAATCCCAGTCAATCTGCTGTCACTACTGGGAAAAGGGGATTTGGCAAACTTCCTCATAGCACATCCTCTGCATCTATCTAGGTGATCAAAAATAAAATTTGGCACACTTGTAGTGATCTCTTGCAATGTCCTCAAGGCCCCATGATACATTTACCCCATCCTGCAGTGCCAAATCTCGCACAACTCTACACTACTAGCTAGCTCTGTTGCCGGTACTACTGCTCAATGCCAAAAGGGGCTAAAACAAAAACTTGTACACCTTTTCATGGCGTACACAAATCACTTTAGTTGAATCAGCTGGAGCGCCCCTGAAATATATAAGCACCTATCCTCTCCTGAACAATATCTCATACCCTTTTTCCTCCAATGCTAAGATGGATATGAGGTTCTTCCTCATCCCTCGCACATATAGAGCATCCGACACTTTCAAGGGAGGTTTGGGTTCCCTATCAAATGTCAATGTCCCCACACCGACTGCTCTAACAATGCTGTCATCTCCGAGTACTACCTCTATATCAGTGCCACTCTCTGAAAGCTCTAAGAAGTACTCACAGACTCCTTTCATATGATGTGAAGCCCCACCGTCAACATACCACATACCTGAATATGCTCCGTTAGTTGAGGGAAATGCACACTCCCTCTCAACCTCCATGGCAGGTGATCCCGCACTAGTGGAATCACAAGCAATGAACCCAAACTCCCAGTCAAAGCTCTCCGAAAAGTCCTCTATCTCTACTGATTCTGCCATGGTCTTGTCCTTTCCCTTCTTCTTCTTCTCCGGACACAAAACTGCATAGTTTCCCATCTTCTGAAAATTCCAACACTTCACCTTGGAATAGGCCTTCTGCATGTTCACCTTTTTACCTTTACCTTTTCCTTTGACCCCACCACCACTTGTGGAAGCTTTCTTCTTTCCCTTTCCTTTCTTTCCTCCTGCTAACAGTGCTACATTTTCAACCTCCTCAACTAGTTTGGCTTCCCCAAGCTGGTTCTTTCTGATTTCATTCTGTATGAAATCATCCCAAAACCTCACCCAAGTGGGAAGGGTCTCCCGTGCAACAATCCCATCAGCAAAGTTCAGCCATGTACTGGGAAGGCCATTCACTGTAATCCGCACCAACTCAGTGGGTGGAATGACCTATCCAAATGCTGCCAACTCATCTCTCACATTAGTGATCTTTGTGAGGTACGCAGTAAAACTATCAGTATTTTCCATCTTAATGGCTTTCAAATTCTCCCTTAGGACCATTTTCCCGTTCTCATTGGTACTCTGGTAGAGATTAGTCAAGGTTGTCCACATCTCATGAGCAAGTATATTTCCTCTCACATGAGGAATGCAGTGGTCTTTAATACCATCCAGAATCAGTCTCTTACCATTGTTATTCTTCTTGTTAAAATCTTCCAACTAAACAACGTCAGTAGGCACATTCACAAGGTGTTGTTGGGTATGCACCATTATATCCCAGACTTTTGCCTCCTCAAAGATGCTCTGCATTCTTTCCTTCCATGTACTGTAGTAGCTATGCCCATCCAACCTATTCTCCACCCTCAAGTCCAAAGACATGCTTGCTGTCCTAACAAACTAAAAATTTCACTACTGTGGCAAAGGTTTAGTTTTTTGTGTGTAAAATCAGCTTGCTGTGTTTTTTTTTTCTTTTCTTGTTGTCCCAAACTGCACTTTTCAGAAAACCGGCTTTGATAGCATGTAGAAATTTTGACCCAACCTCGATTTTCAATTTATCCTTGTTACTCCCATGTAGTTAAATGCCCATTCCCATAACCATTCATTCAACAAATTGGAAATAATAAATATTTTTTGAAAACACAAATTCTGGAAATTTCACAGTGCTGAAAATGAAAAAATAAAAACTCAAAAAATATATTAGCCACACACACAGAAAATGACACGCTAATTTTTGGTCAACATGGCCCTGGAAAACCCCCTTACAACTCTTGGGGAAAAACTGTTCTAAATCTCTTCTTTATTTATGATAAATAGCTTTTATAGTGAGATAGAAATACACATAAAATTTCAGCAACTAAACAAATACAACTTATCTCATTTTCCATGCTTAACCACTGCCCCGGAAAATGTGCAAACAAAAAAATAGGAACAACTAGAAATGCTATACAGACTCCTTGAATTTCGTGCCCATAAAACACAACAATAAATGTTGCTGTACAGCCTCCTCGAAAAGCATGTAAAACAACAATAAATGCTGCTGTACGACCTCCTCAAAATGCGTGTAGAGGGACAACAATAAATGCTATACTATTTCTGCCTCAATTTCCGTGCACAGGGACATCAACTTACTGTATATACTGCCTTGAAATTGTGCCTCAAAACCAGTAATAAATGCCTTCGAAATCTGTGCCAAAACTGCTGTACGACTGCCTAGGAATACGTGCCAAAGCTGTTGTATGATTCTGCCTTAAACTCGTGCCCAAAATGCCTTGAACTATGTGCCAACCTTGCTGTACGAATTTGCTAAAATTCTTTCTCGATATGCATGCCAAGGTTCTTCTCTCCTTCACCTCACTACTCAAAAATATCCTTTGCTCTCTTCTCCTCCTTCTCTCAATCTGCTCATGAAGGTCTGAATGATATTTTTCCTCTTTTCCTCCTTTAACCTAATCCTAAGTGACTTTTGGGGAATACCTAAATCCAATGGCTAAGATAACATTAGATCTAGGGGTGAGATTAAATGTGCATTTAAATCTCACTTTATATTTTTTAATTCACCCCACTTTAATAAAGACCCTCTAAGTCATTTATTTCCAGAGTCACTTTTCACTTTCTAATTTCACATTGACTTTATTAAATTCACTTTAAAATTAGACTTAGTAACTTTATCACTTAAAGTCATTTTTAAATTAGATTTTACTTTACAACTTATAAAGTCACTTTAGGAGAAAAAGTTAAATTCTTTTGGACACTTTTCCCTTGGCCAAAGATCAAAGCCTTAGGGAACCACTTGTCCTCTGGTACCCAAATTTTAACATGAACTACAAAATTTGTTGGATGCAGGGTTCATTTACCCCATATCTAACATTGAATGGGTGTCTCCTCTTGTTCTAGTCCCAAAGAAGAATGGGAAGTGGCGAATCTGTGTTGATTACCAAGAATTAAACAAAGACACTAAGAAAGACCATTTCCCTTTGCCTTTCATTGACCAAGTTTTGGATGGTCTTGCAGGAAATAAATTTTCTCTTTCCTGGATGGGTTCAGTGGGTATAATCAGATTCAGATCAGCATTGAAGACCAAGTAAAGACCACATTCACCTATCCTTGTGGCACCTTCGCTTATAGAGTCCTTCCCTTTGGCTTATGTAATGCACCTGCCAGTTTCTAGAGAGCAATTTTGACCATTTTTGTCGAACTTGTCCATGATTCTGTGGAAATTTACATGGATGATTTCACTACCTATGGGTATGATTTCTAGGAGGATCTCTCCAATATGTGTAAGGTGTTAAGGAAATTCATTTAAATGTATCTCTATTTGAGCCCTAAGAAATGTGAATTCTTGAAAAATGAAGGGATTTTCCTCAGCCACTCCATATCTCAGGCAGAAACATAGGTACACCCAAACAAAACCCCCATTATAAAAAGGGTGCCTATTCCTTAGAAGCAAAGATATGTCATGAGTTTCTTAGGTTTGGCTAGCTACTTTAGGAGGTTCATCAAGGACTTCAACAAAGTGGCTTCCCCATTGTTTGGACTGTTGGCCAAGGGTTTTGAATTCTGTTGGTCAAATATTTTCCAAGAGGATTTTTATATCATCAAGGAAAAACTGACCACTGCCCCTATACTTCAAGGTCCCAATTGGGATATGGCCTTCCATATCCATAATGATGCACCAGATAAATTTTTTGGGGTGGCCTTGGGACAATTGGATAATAAATTACCCTATGTTGTTTATTTCATCAACAAAAATATGTTTAAGGCTGAACTAACTACATTGTCACCGAGAAGGAGATTTAGATATTTTCCATTCCTTAAATAAATTCAGGCATTATATTACAAGGTATCAAACTTTTGCACATACTAACCATGCAACAATTAAATATTTAATGAAAAAACTTGATGTCAATGCTAGAATTATTGGATGGTTATTATTGTTGTAGTAATTTGATTTCACCATTGTTGATAAGCCAGGTAAAGAAAATGTCTTTTCATATTTCATATCTAAAATCGCTTTTCCTACAAAGGAGGAAGGGATGATTGATGATTAGCTTATGGATGAACACTTATTTTATTTCTCAACACTCTCTCCTTGGTTTTTTGACATATCCAACTACTTGGTTTCTGAGAGGTTTCCTCCAAACCTTTCATCCAAAGAAAATAGCATAATTGTAAGAAAAAATGCCCCTTTCACTTGGATTGGAGGCAATCTCTTTAAATTGGGACCATATCATATCCTTAGGAGATGTGTTAGGGAAGATGAGGTATTTGACATCCTCTGAGCATGTTATGGTGGACCCTATGGGGGTCATTTTATTGCCAAGAGGAAAACCTTCAAAGCCTTGCAAGCTATCTACTATTGGCCTACTATCCATCAAGATGTCAGGAGATACACTAGTAGATGTGATCAATGTAAGAGGATAGGGAAACCTACATCGAGGGATGAAATGCCTCTAAAAACTCAGGTGTCACTGGAGCCATTTGAGAAGTGGGGCATGGAATTCATTGGACCCATTGATCCACCATCCAGGAAGAAGAGATACTTCATATGCCACATTGATTATTTGACCAAGTGGGTTGAGACAGGGGATGTCAAGGAAACAATAGAAGAGAAGGTGGCTGAATTTTTGAGAGAAAATGTGTTCTACAAGTTTGGATATCCTAGGGAGGTAGTCATTGATAAAGGGGCTCAATTCACATCTCATCTCATTGAGAAACTCATGAGGCAACACAATATCAAGAAAACGACTTCTACTACTTATCACCGTCAAGAAAATGGGTAGGTGGAAGTGAAAAATAGAGACTTAGAGACATCCTTACCAAATTTATGAGCAACAAAAAAAAATATTGGGTAGACAGATTGGTGGAAGGCACTTGGGCTTACAACACTACCTAGAGGACAGTTAAAAGGTTTACTCCATATGATCTAGTTTATGGGAAGAAGGCTTTGCTTTCAATTGAATTTGAGTATAACACCCTTAGAATGGAAACTCAATTGGATTTGTAGATCACAAAGGCACATCAAAAAAGACTGATTAAGCTAAATGGTTTGGATGAATTTAGGATGTAGGCCCTCCTTCATATAGAAGTAATCCAGCTACAGAGGAAATTTTGGCATGACAAGCACATCAAAGAGAAGACATTTTAGGAAGGGGATTGGAATTTGCTCTATGACTTCAGATTCATGGAATTCAAGGGAAATTTATTGATCATATGGTTAGGACCCTATCAAGTAGAGAAATTCCATGACAATTGGGATATACAAATAAAAAAAATAGACGAGGATGGGATCCCTCTGCTTGTCAATTGGCACAAGCTAAAAATTTACAAAAGGCCCCTACCCAAGGCATAATTCATCAGCACAATCAATAGAGAGGTGAATGTAATTGGAAGCCTCATAGCTTCCATTCCCTCACTGTCTTAGAAAAAAAATAAAAAATAAAGAGGCATGGGTGAAAACCTTTCTAAGGCATCCAACGCCAACTCTAGGGTTGAAAATCTCCATGAGGCAATCCTGGAGCAAAAGAAAAAAATAAAAAAATAAGGGAAAAGAGAAAAAGAAAAAAATAGAGAAATAAAAGATCCTTGGGTGAAAACCTCTTGGAGGCACCCAAGGCAGGCTTATGGGGTGAAAAACTTTGCTGAGGTATCCTACCCGCCTCCAAAATAAAAAGAGAGAAAAGAGAAAGGAAAAGTACAAAAAAACAATCAAAAGAATAAAATGGCACCAAGGCGCTAACATATTTCTATTTTACAAGTTTTTGAACATGGATAATATGGAAAATGGAGCAACATTATTCCATCTCTCTCTCTCTCCTCTACCTAATCACTCCACATGTAACCTCAACACTCATTCCTCCATCATATTCTACCACCAGGTGAGAATTTTTTTTGAATTTTCACCTATCTCTGTGATGCTACAAGATGTCCTAGGCAGCTACAGGAAATCCTGTAGTGCTACAAGAATTCATGAGAATCTACAAGAATAAATCCCAAGGCTATATGCACTCACCCAAAGTTCTCTAACCCTAGAAAAGGAATGAAAAATGATTACCCCACCTATTCCTACTATCCCTAATCATAATTTCATCCCATGCATGAAAATTTCCTTACCTAACCTTTTATTCTGCCACTGGGAGACAAATTCTTTTAACACAAACACATGACCTCTTCTTTTATGTTTTTCCTAAACCACACCACTACATAAACATCCTAATACCACCCCCATCATTTCCACATGCTTTTCTCACCTCCTCAAGGCATTTTGAGCTCTATAACAAAGGGACTACTACAGGAAGATGAACACTTACTGTAGCACTACTGTGCATGCACCAGAGCCTTTCGACTAAAACTTAGCACATCGAGCAAAAAATATATGTTGAAGATCTGATCCTGAATATCACCATGGGGCTCCAAAGAGGAAGCTACATCAACATCAACAACTCGAGGCCTCCATGAGGTACCTTCAAAAGACAAAACAAATAACACAGTAAGAACTTCACTCAACAAAAAAAAACACAAAAAATAAAGGCAACTTGTGATTACTCTGGTGCCCCATCTCTCCACATCAAGGACCTACAACTAATCGGAAACTAGGTAAGGCTCAAGTATGACTCCCTCACCCTCTCACTATGCATAAATTGACTAAATGAATTATTGTCGAGAATATAGGGATTAATAGGCAAAAAGGTGGCCAATTAACTTGGCCACCCTTGACAATGGAACTAAAAACGTTGGTGGAGATGCATGCCACGTGTTAGCGCTGGGATCAACACTTGGATTGTGATAAACGCTTGACCAGACACATCTTAAGCTCCATGGATTTTTTTATAATTTTATTGGAGATTTTTGGAAAGTGGTTGAAACTCATATACACTAAAATGGGTTTTGAGCAGATAAGAATCTCTCACACATATGAGGGCACTGGTGCATGATGCGGTAGCAAGGTTGAGTTTGTAGTTTGATGGCTAGAATAATGGAAGTTAAACAATGGATATGTAAAACATAAGCCCATTTCTAAGAGGAAAGGGTGACACAAATTCTAGATCTAAAATGTACAATGAAAGAATTCTTTTAAAATACTTACAAGAATCTCACTTTACATTTTAAGAATCCCATTACAAGGAATGCTTCTGACTAACATGACCTCATGAATAAGGAATTATTGATGAATCAAGATTGAAAAAAACAGATTAACATGCATACTCGATCAAAAGACTTATAAAAAAATGAAACATGATTTAATTCCACCTCAAGGAATGCTTATGAACAATCTTCAATTCATACTGAATCATGAAAGCTTGGAACAAGACTTACAAAAAAAAAATCCATATGTCTTGGAGGTTCATAAGACTAATAAAAACATAAGATATAACTTTTATGATAAATCTGGAAAGACAGATAAAGTATGTAAAAAAGGAAGGGAAAACAATACAGACACCACAAAGTTTGTGAATCCTCAAGAGTGCTTCTGGATATATTATGTATTAAAAAATATACAACACAATATACGATAGGCTGAACAACCTACCAACCCTTTTCTCCTTGCATTACACAGTATATATACAAAAAAGGAGATTTGTAAAAAATCCTCCACAAAAAGTGCAAATATTTTTCTGAGACTTTATTACAACCCTCTACATATAGTAGAGCTTATCCAAAACATAAACATAAAACTAAGATAGAAATGAAGACAGATCATGACAACATGGAGCTCGAGGTGGCTGAGTGCTCCTCATTGCTTGGAAAAAAAAAACTTCCTTCACAAAAAGTGCAATCTACCAAATGAAAAGAACACCTGTACCCTTATCTGCAAAAGTGTAGGAGCAACTAACTGAAAGGAGTAACCAATTGGAAGATAACCACCTTTCAGGTGAGCAACAACTCTTGTTTTAACAGGTCTTCAATATTCAAATAACAATAATTACCCTGACCAAGATAAGAGATCTGTCTTTGAGCTTTGAGGTGTTGTTATATTTGCTGATAGTGATCAAAATATTTTAAAATAAGTGCTGCCAGAAATTCCTGAAAAACCTGTAACTGCCTCTGAAATCCTACCTATGCTTTCGAAAGCATGTTGATACTAGTCACGTGTTGGGATGAGAGTGGAGGGGAGTGAAGTGAAGCACGAGAATGGAAAGTAAGTGAAAGGCGTGGGAATGGAAAAATAAGCGAGAGAAGCTATTAAGTAGAATAATAATAAGCGAGAGGAGTAAGTTCATTAAATATATCACAATCACAATCACAGAGTGGAGCGGAGTGAATACATTGTCGGGGCAGAATTGTAATGTGATATATCGCATTGGGGTATTGCAATCGCAGGACGAAAGGGTTATCACAAATCGGGGATCAAATCTTATCACATATCAGGGATTAGAGGATTATCACATTTTGCAATCGGAGGGGGAAACATGGATAGTTTAGCAATAGGATTTGCGATATGCGATAAGAAAAGTGACATGGCGGTAAGGTGGGTCCTGCCAATCACATCAGGGTTTTTAGGAGCGGGCAACATAAAGCGGTAACAAAGTGGCGGAATTGCAATGCAATATATCGCATCGGGGTATCGTAATCTCTGGACGGAGTAGGAAACATGGATGGTTAGCAATAGGATTTGCGATATGCCATAAGTGAAGTGACGTGGTGGTAGGTGGGTCCCACTGTTATCACAATCGGGGGTTTAAGGAGGCAGGAGTAAGTGAATTCACTAAGAATTTGCGATTTGTGATGAAGTAGGTCATATTAATGGTTTTAAAGTGGAAAAGAGATAAATAAATAAAGTGGCCCAAAGTGTAACAAAGGAATTTTGAAGTGTTTAAACGCTACAAGAGCATAACAAAGGAACCCAATGGTGAGATAACAAAGCATATCATAATTGAATTTGGAGGGTTTAAAGTGGATTTACATAGAATTTGAGTGCTGGACTTTGGATTTTGGTTTAAAAATGATAAAAAAACTAATATAGTTTAACCCTCCAGGACCTTCAACCATAAGTTAAGAGACAAGAGAGGATCAAATACACAACTACAATAGTGACCATACTTTGAAAAATTGCAGTGCTAACACCACGTATGGCTATCACATCTGTAAAGATGAGAGAACAGGAAGTGGGAGCTGATAACGAGGTAGGAGGAAATGATAGGTTCGAGTGGGGCCAACGATCCAAATAAGGAAACCTCGTGCAAGGGACACATCAACACTACGCTCCAAGCCTGATCGAATTAGCATAAAAATTAATTTGGCTCATTTCCACTCACACTTATTCTCATTTCAAAAAAAGTTATACAAAGGAAAAATTCAGGAGGCCACCGAGGAGTCTCGATCACTGGTCAATTGTGCATGTAGGAAGTGCTACAAGAAACCCTGCAATTGCTATAGGAAGCTTCAAGGAGTGCCAAATAATGTTGAAAAGGGACATGCAAGCCACCTTAAGTGTCAATTAGCACAAGAACACCACACTTCAGTCAAGAACTTCAATTTGCAGAGGTAAGTGGCCATCAACCCCATCAATTTCACAAGAATGGTTCATGGAATTTTTAATACAGTAGGGCCATAATTAGGGAAATTGAAGAAGTTGTATGAGGAGGTAGGGAATAAAAACACACATTTCGAAAATTGTAGAGTCTTAAGGTCCCATATCACCAGTGTAATTTGACATCAAGCCACAGAAGAACACCTATCAAACACAGTAAAAAAAAATGGGGGGAGGTTTCAATAGGAGAGAACCCATAGACACAAAGAGAATTATATTTTGCATTCCTGCTATAGACATATTCCAAAATAAATAGTGGCTGGGATTCCTCAAGCTCCTCAAAAGATATAATGATGAGGTGGCTCGAGAGTTTGCAATGGATTTTCACTCTAAGGCAGATGACAGTGCCACCACAGTGATAAGAGGGATAGCCATAACTATCACCCATGAGTTGATCAGCAGAGTGACCACCCTACCCATAGGGATTAAATGGAATAGATAGGAGAGGGTCACTAGTGTTGCTTCAAAGAATATCTTCTTTCTAGCCAATGAGGAACACATAAAAGACAAGAATGGGGTAAGAAGGGAGAGTTTTACTTACCCATGGGATGAGGTGGCCTACCACATCATGAATTACATCTCCCGTGAGGGAAGATTGAGTGTAGTTTATGGATATAATTTTAGGTTTTTTCATGATTTGAGGTTCAAAGAGAATATACCTTTGGATCAGAGGTTGAACATACCCTATTTCCTCCTCCACTCCATCAGATATATGAGCCACAGGGTTAGGGAAGGAAAACAATAGAATGTGGACCATCATGGTATGATTAAACTCATAGTAGAGGATACCTTAAACAAGCTCATAATTCCTATGTTGTGGTCCAATTTCATTGACATGAACAAAGAAACTCTAATAGGGACACAATGCATCGACTCTGGAGATACCCTTTCCTCTAGCCTTGGAGATAGGAGATAGAGACACTAAAATAGGGGAGGAAGAGACTGAGAGGAAAAAAGAAGAAAAGGAGATGGAAATAGAGGAAGGAAACACAGAAGATGTAGAAATAAAGAGAAAAAATGAAGAGGAGGAAGAGAAGGAGGAGGAGAAGGAAGAAGAAAAGGTATAATATGTGGAGGCTTTGAGGCCCAAGAAAACCACTAATAAATCCCCTCAAAAAACCAGTCTTTCACTAGGGAACACTGAGAAGGAAGTGGCTGCCACTTTAGCCACTTTAATCACCCCTGTAAAACCCAAAAGAAATAGGCAGACTCCCATGCATTTCAAGACCAAGAAAAGCACAAGGGTGAGATAGGGGAGGCCCAAACTCTAACAAAGAGCCCCATCACCATTGAGGAGTCACTTAACAAGAGGGAAGAAATAGAGCCATAAGAAGGAAATATTCAAGAATTCAATTCCCGAAATAAAAACTCCAAGACACCCATGACATATGAAAGAAGGAACTCCTCCATATTAACATCCCTAAAATAGTCATAACTATCCACAAACCTCCAAGGAGGAGAAAAATAGATGCTACATGAAAAACAGGGTGTGCTACAAGAAAAATAGGTTGTGCTATAGGAAAGTCAGAAATTGCTATAGGAAGAGAAGAATGTCCACGGGGAGGAAAAAAAGGCAAAAATGGAAGGGTGGAGTGCCCAAATTGAGGAAGAAAGGGTAGAAATAGAAGGGCAGAGTGCCTAAATTGAAAAATAAGAGATAAAGGAAGAGGCACAAATTGTAGGACAACGTCCACAAGCAGAAGAAACCTCTCCACAAACTATCCATAAAGACACCATAGAACTCCAAAAACCTACCCCAAAACCCTGTTTAAGCTCTTATTATAAATTCATTGAAGCAGGTATGCTAATCCATAAGAAGTTATCCATTCCCATCTTCTATGAGCTAGAAAGAGAAAGGGGGTGTATCCACAAGTTAATGCAAATTTAAATATCCAGAAATGTTGAAGATGTCGGAATAATGGAGGAAAAACTTAGTGAAATGGGGAGGGAATTAACTGATGTCAGGCTTAGAGGGTCAATATTGAAAGGAAAGTTGTACGAGGCACAAGAATATAACATGAGACTGATGGGACAATTGCAACAAAAGGAAAAACAAATTGCCACTATGGAATATCTTTGTATGGAGGAAATATAATATAGAAACCCTTCAAATTATTATGCCATCTATTTGAAAGAGAAATGGTTACAATTTCAAATAAAAACCTTAGAACACCATGGTTATTTTCCCTTTCAAAACTATTGGAAATTCATTGATTTATGCAGACAAACCAGTATGGAAGAGAGAGACAAGTTAGAAGAGTTCTCATTCACAACCTTATTCTAACCGATATGAACATATGGGATCCAAATTCTAGGTTGGGAGATATGCAGGTGATGGCCTTAGCATCTTGGGTGGAAAATGAAGATATAAGGGCAGAGGAAGTCAAGAGGGTGATGAGGAGAGAAAAAAAATAACCCCTCTAAATCAGGGCATAAATCATCAACTGTAGAGGTGTCATAAACAATCACGAGATGATCTCCAATGATGCTAACCTTGTAGATAAATACCTTGACACCCAAGCACCAACAGTTACACATTTTGATGACATCTCCAGATTACTGGGAGAGGAGAGTGTAATGGCCTGTCAGAGAAGATGGAATGGTCTACCACTGAGCTTAAGGAACCTGGAGTACCATACTCCAGACAGATTGAGATTTTCCTTGGAAAGAACACCCTTTTAGAAAAGAGCCATGCAGAGAATGAAAATCCAGTGGCTTGGATTAAAATTAAGCCCATATTTGTTGTTGGGGCTACATGAAGGAAGAGATAAAAATGAGGATTAGAAGGAATGGGAAGAATAAAAAAATAATGCAGGGTTTTACCCACCTGAAGGAACCCCTTCCATGATACCTTCGGATTTCAGAGAAGCTACCAAAGCTTTGAAGGACATCAAGAAGGAGGACTGAGTCGCTAAAGGATGAGAAAACAATTCAGTAGTGGGGTGATGATGAGGGCCAACATTAGTAATATTTTAAGGGGTTATAGTGTCACCTTTTTAGCTTATTTAATCTCTCTCTCACATTTGATTACATTTAGTCATTTCTTAGTGAGAATGGTGTAAAAGGATTGTCATGACTTGAAGCCTAACATGGTTTAATTGCAGGAAATGAAGGAAATAATGTATTTTCTTAGTAAATTTCCATGTCAGGGATCAAAGTAGACATCAAGGAGAAATCATAGGAATGTTGACCACCTTCTTATCTCCTAGAATCAGCCAATATCTCCTCATATGCTCCTCCAACAATTTGAAGTTAAAGGCAACCGAGCAAGTGGATGATAAGAGGGAGCCAAGCTCCACTTCACTCATAGACCAAGGGGACAAACACTTACTTTTTAGGGAGTTTTTGGTAGCTAACCTCTTGTATAAATAGACAAGAGCAAGAGCTTATTAGGATTCATATTTTATATGCAGTTAGAGAACTCTTGGCTCTATATTAGATATTTTTGACTTTCCTTGTTAATGTAAGAGACTGGTTATGAAATAAGAATGAGAATTTGGTTTATTTATCACTAAGTTGATTTCAGAGAACTGAATATTGTGGGTTAGGGCCCAATCCATGGGCTATAGCCTCTCTTGTGTACATTTGTGTTTTTCCTTTATGCTTTAGTAGTTGGTTAAATTCATTGCATTTTGTGAGCATCTAAAACATAAAAACTGTGTTGACAGTCTCCCTCTCTCACTCTTCAATTGGAGTTTGAAGAGGAATTCCTTCCACCATAGAAAAAAAATATTTAGTTTATAATTTATTGGAAAATTTAAGATAGGTTTCACTTTGCTGATCATGATTATGTTGTAGGTTCAAAGGTAGTCTATGTTTCAAGTGCATGAGTAGTTCTAGTTAAATTAAACTCATCTTTTCCACTATTTCTATGATAATTTTTTTGATGATAAATGCATCAGTAGATGTCTTGTTTGCAGGTTTGGCTATAGCAGCAGAGAAGGAACCTTTATGCACTATCACTTTGAGTTCCAACCCTCCATCAACCACCTTCCATTCAGTCACTCACAAACCTGTTTTGGAAACCATCATCACACCACCAAGAGCAACCTTTTTGGTGCAAGAAAGCACTTTCAAGGGTTCTGAGCTTGGCCAAGGGGGTTGGTCATCCTCCATTCCCTTATATCCAACTTTCCCTCACGCTTCCTAGCCTCCCTTTCACCATTTCTGGCCTCCAAACCCTCTCGGCCTGTTTCCTATATAATTACAAGACTTCGTGTAGAAAAAACAAGAATCATGTAGTAGCATTGGGTGCCCTCTCCTTCACCTCAAAATCACTCCTCCACCTCACCCGAGCCTAGCAAGACACTAACGGACCTCCAAATATGAATACTTGGTTTAGGAACACCCTTAGGAAAGTGAAATTCCCTCTTTTCTTGCTGTAAAACACAGTAATTTGAGTGTGATTAGTTCATCATAAGATGCATCATTGACAATGTGTTCCATATGTTAATTTTCATTGGACAAGAATTGAATAAGTGGTTTATAGTTTCCTGCAAATAATTACACATGTAACATCTGGAGGGGCCTTGGAAGCCTTCTTGATGAGGTTTACCCATGTGATAGTACGATGTTATATTAGGATCTAGATGAAGGTTGTGATTTTGGGCCATAAATTCATATACTAGAGCTCTTTCTAGAAGGGATATGCTTCAATGGGCTGATCTTGAATTTGAATACGGTAAGCTTCCTTGATTGTGAAGTTTCCTCGATTATGATAGCCCGATCAAAGAATATTCGGTCCATATTTCTTCCTTATCAATATTTTGAGGGACTCTTGAATATATTTTCTATTGTGCTCTTTACATTCTTCCCTGCATATAATTGATTGCTTCAATTAGTGGGTTTCAAAATCTTCTAAGTCCTCCTAGAAATGATGGACTTGGGGAAGACCTACATTGTGGGAAATCTCACGGCTGAGGGGAGTATTGAAAGTGTTACTCAAGCCTGGTAGTAAATACCAGGAGTCTATCCAAAAGTAAGCAATTCTATCATCACATATTTCCAAGAAACTATGCCTTTGGATTATTGCTTTATTGAGACTAACCATGTCCCATATAAGGGAGCCTTGAGTCTAGGTGGTGAGTTGAATGAGATATTTTTTGGCAGTGTTCTTGTAATATTTTATATGCTATAGTTTGGCCCAAGGTTTTGTGGTAAGTTTTAGCCATCTCCACCATATTTTGGTACCCAAAACATTGTTGGCGACCTCTGTAACTTGTAGCCTGAGCCCTCCCTTGGGTTTTGAAAGGCATATGGTGTCCCATTTAACTAAGGTCCATTTGTGATTCAAATGACCTCCTCCCCATAAGAAGGATATTTGAAGGGATTTGATGGATTTTAGGACCCATTTTGGAGTAGCCATAATGGATTATATGTAAGTAGGCATGGTTTGCATAACCGCTTTGATGAGAACAAGGTGGCTAGCAATGTTGAGGTGTCGGAAGGTCTAGCAATAGAGATTGCGAGTGATATTTTCAATGAGATCTCTCCAAGAAGAGTGTTTAATGGTTGGGTCTGTGAGTGGAGCTCTAAGGTCTTAGAAGGAAGAGAAGCAAAAGAGAGCCCCAAAATGTGATTGGTGTTTCTTTAGGATATGAGAGGATTATTGAAGATTTTTTTTTGGGATTTATCCAAGTTAATTGAGGTGCCAGTAGATGCTGAGAAGAGATCCAAAATATATTTAACTTCCTTGGATTCATTGATGGAGGGGTGATTTAATAAGAGAGTGTCTTCCAAACATTTTTGGTAGGAGAGAGTAAAGTTTCCATGGATGATAAGACCTTTCAGGGAGCCTTTCTGAAGAGCGGACTTGATGGTTTGGCCTAAGACTTTTACCATAAGGGTGAAGAGAAAGGGTGAGAGTGGATCCACTTGCCTTATTTTGTGAGAAGGTTTAAACGTGTCTGAGGGTGAACCATTTTCTAGAATAAAGAAGAAGGATGAGGAATCTAGGGACATGACCTATTGGGTCCAATGTGACCTGAAGCTGAATGCTGGGAGGGTTTGTTCAATTTATTCCCAATTGAGTTTATCACAAGATTTGGGAATATCCAGTTTGATGAGAATGCTAGTAATTTTAAGGGTTTTGAGAGAGTGGATGAATTCATGAGCAAGGATAATTCCATCAAGTATCCAGTGCCCTTCCAAATAGTTGGTTTGTTCTGGAGAATTCAAGAAAGGGAGGATGGGTTTGAGTCGGTTGGCATTGACTTTGGAGATAATTTTGTAGGTGGTATTGCACAAATCTATGGGCCTATATTTACCTGGTGTGGAGGTGTTTTATTTATTATGAATCAAATCTAGGAAGGTTTTATTGAAGGATGGAAGGATAAATTTTCTTGACCTAGAGTCTTCAACTATTTCTAGAACCTCCTTCTGAAGAAAGTTCCAACATTTCTTGAAGAAAATGATAGTGAAACCATCTGACCTAGGCACCTTTCCATATTCCATTTTGTTAAGAGATTAAAGAACCTATACTTCCTCTATGGGTTGGATGTGGGCCTTGTTTTGATCCTCAGTGACACATATAGGGATTTTGGTTGTTATTTGATTCATGGCATCATTACGGCTTGGTTGAGGGTCACACGGGAGGTTGGAAAATTGGTGGACTAGCTCCATCTCAATGTCCTCCTATTTCTCTATAATTTCCCCTTTTTCACTACGAAGAAAGGTGATTTTTTTGGTGGATCTGTGTTGGATGGTTGATTTGTGAAATAATTAGGTGTTCCTTTCCCCCTCCTTTAACCAATTGACGCTTGATTTTTGTTTCCAGTATAACTCTTCTTATTTATAACAAGCATCGAGTTGTATGGATATTGTTTCTTCCTTGCATCATTATTAGAGAAAAAAATTGACACTCTCGTTGTTATAATTATTTATTTATTATTTATTATTATTATTATTATTATTATTTGTTTTTATTTTTTAATTTTTTAATTTTTTTTCACAATAACAATGTGATACAAACTAGCTTCATGGGGATGATTTTGATCAATGATGGCAAAAAGAACCCCATATAACAGAGGCCTGGTCCATTGGGCGAATCCCAAGCTTAAATTGAAACCTGCAAACTAACTTGTGAACTGCAACAATTCTATTCTGCAACTGAATAACTACAGCTTGAAACTGAAACTAGAACTGTACATTATAATGTAAACTGAAAAATGTAGCAAACTAAAAATGCACATACTGAAAGAGATGCTTGCCCAACAAGCTTATTGTTCACACCTTCCTACTATGAACTGCTAAAAGAATTGTTGAATCAAATAATACAAAAGTGCCAATACAACCAGTCAAGTAGCTGCTCAAATAATGTATCTCCTTGATTATGTCTTTTTCCTTGCTCCACATCAGTATATTTTCATTTCTTCATCTTAGCTGTAGTAGGAATAAATCCATCACTCTTTACTTTACTCCATTCTTGCAACTTATTCAAAAATTTGAAAGTAAATTCATTATTGATAAGATCTGAAAACATGGGCCTACTTGTTGACTCTAAAAATAATACAAAAGGATCCTCAAATGTCTGCAAATTAATCTCACAACAATGTAAAATACTATCACTTTGATGTGTAATCCATTTTACTGCATTTTTTCTTCCATGCATCCCAATATGATGGTTTTCATACGGAATACTTTCTGATAAAGAAAATATCTCTGGTTTCTTTTGAGAATTAGCATCCTTACAATCATCATTTTCAAAATCTTTGTAAGTTAATGGTTGTGAATCTGAACTAACAAAACTCTCCATGTAAGGGATTCGTAATTCTATATTTTACCATATTGCTTGCTGGTTCTATAATTTTTGTATCTCCCTAACATTCAGATAGAACCTTCATTGAAAAATGTGAGGGAGGTTTCAAATTCACATTGGATAACACCCTCCTCTGGGATAAAAAAGTTTAACAAACACAATAATAGAGAAACAATTAGTGACATCACCAAAATATGTAGCCTCTTCAAGGTATCATATCCTCTCATCAAGTTCAAGAAGCTATTCACCAAAAATGTCCTATGGAAATAATGGTTTAAGAAACAAAACCAAAAAAAAACCTTCAGTGAGAACAACAAAATCTAAAACCTCTTCAAGGTCTTCAATCTGCTTGTAAAATTAAATTGTGTCTTGATCAAGGCCAACAACAAAGAAACATTAAGTGACAACACCAAAATCTACAACTTCTTCAACGTCTTCTAAACCATCTTCAAATTCAATATTGTGTGCATCAAATTCCTCAGCAAGGTCATCAATGGAGTCATCAAAACTACTATTTCAAACTTCAATGCCAAAAATAAGTCAAAAGAATTCAATTTCTCCTCCAAAACCTTCTTCTCTGAGCAAAGCTAGCATGATGTCTTCGAGAAATTCAGTAATTCCACAAGGAAATTCTATCAAAGTTAAAACAAATCCTTTTCATCCATATTTAATGCCTACTTTTCCAGGTGGAACACCTCCAAATTTAAGGACCACAATGCCATAAAATACAACTTTACCTAATAGGTGTAGACCTAGAACCCCCAAATTTGCATGGCATGTACAATTGAAGATCTTATGGTAAGCAGTGTGAGAAGAGAGTCATGGTCACTGAGTTGAGAAAGAGAAATAGTTTGGTATGACAACCTTACTTGTGATAGGTCTAGCTAGCAGACTACCAAACTACATGGTAATGGCATTCAAAATGTGAAAATTCCCATTTCACTTGGAAATAAGATGGTAGAGAAATGTATAGATGAAAGGAGATACCCATCTATGGTAAAGAAATCAAATAGTTCTATCAATTCCACCTTGCAACTCTAAGAGACATTGAATTAAATTTCATCTCAAGACAGGGCTTTGGGAGGACACTCTCAAAGCCAACCTTCATTATGGCTTTGAAACACATGGTAAGTATCACGACTCAGCAACCTTATTTTCATAATTTTTTCTAGCATGGACCTTAATGTCATAGCCTTCTTTTGCCTAAAATGAATGCAAATTTCCTTGCAATTTGGCTTGCAACATTCATAGTTCATGCTCATGGAACATGATTGTGTTGCAATTGTGATAAAATCTGCTGTATGCAGAAGCTTTAATAAAAAATGATCGAAAATGACATTTTTGCTCTGTTTTTTTCAAGATTTAAGGAAAATTACACCAAGTAGCTTCCAGCCTCATATGACCATCATGTCAAAATCATCTCAGGATATTGTCCAAGTAAGAGCCACTTAAGCAAGCAATCTATTATACATGACTCTCCAATTTCAATTAGCAGCAATGACAGTTCTAAGTATGGTGCAAACATTGCTCCAGATCCTCAATGGGGCATGTTTGATGACAATAATTTTGGGAGTGAGAGAGGGAGATGGTAGGAGAAAAAATTCAAGGAATCCACGGGAAATTGAAAAATATATAACTAATAAGGTTTTGAATAAGATCAAACTAAAATTCCACAAGATAGGAAATAATTTGTGCCATTGAGTTGCTACCCGGATAATAGATGACATCTGGCATAATATTGTACACATTTTGTGCTTAACATCATGAATATTGTTAGTAGTGGGTAGTTAGTGTGCATCAATTTCAGTGTTCATCATTTTTTAATTTTTAGGAGGTAAGAGGAGAAGGGTTTCTACTCCATCCATGGAGCGTGCCCATGGTTCAACCAGTCGTGGTATGGTTCATGCAATTTAATCAATGAATATGTATAGGTATTTATATGTACACATGAATTTATTTTTCAATTGATTATAAATTCATATTTTTTTATGAAGATTCTCCCTCGTTTCGAGAGGTTGGTGGTGGTTCAAATCCACCTAGAGGGCCATCAATGAGTGGTAGCAGGTTGCGTGAAGGGGGTGATATTTATTCCCCTGAAGGCCAATCAACGGCTGTTGGTTCTTAGCAAGGTAATTTTGGGTCTAGTTCTCAGCAGGGTCATTCTGGGTCTGGTTCTTAGCAGGGTCATGTTGGAGAAGATGCTAACCAACAACGTCAAGGTTGCCATGAATTTCAATATTTTTTTCATTAAATTTGTACAACTTTTTTTACATGTGTTTTTTCTAATATACGAAATTATATATATATTGATGCAGAGGCTGAAAATGTTCCAACTAGTGGTCAAAATAGACGCAGGGCAGCCTGCTACATTCAAGAAGAAGGTTGTCTACCTAGCACAACTTATCTGGCCAAGATTACTGATATACCATGGGAAACCAACATGGCGCAATGCACCTTACAAAGGTGTGAAAGACTTTATGAAAAATTGCAAAGAGATCTCATGGCTTTGTCTCTACCTGCTGAGAGTTGACAAAGCCTTGAAATAGTTACACATTCATTGGGCGAAATTGTAAATGCGTACAGAAATCTTGGGCCAACGACTGATACATTTGTAGAAGTGATGAGAAAGAGAAGAGAAATAGTAATGGGTCCAGATAAATGGGAGGATGTAAAAAAAAAAATTACAAAAGAAGTGGCCAAGTCAATGTTTAATTACAAGGAATGGCCAAAAGGAAAAATGTTGAAGGTGCAGTATTTCAAGCACCCAGACATAGCTCGTTATTTGTATGATAGGCACCTTGCGGCCTATGGAAGGCTCCCATGGAACGATGAGGTTCTTGTTTATTTTGCACAAATTTTTTATGCAATTTTTTTTTTTGGGTATGAAACCCAACTACAATGACCTTTCATCAGAATTTTTTGGCCCAGGGAAAGGTCGATTATATGACCGTAAGGGCGCTAAGCGAGATGTGGAGTTGCCTCACCCTGAGCCGCCATTGGTGAGTCGACCATTTCGGGTCGAAACTCTGCGGTTAGAGATGGATGCGACTTCTCAAATAAGTCACGAAGCAAGGGATGTTATGATCGATAATGTTTATAGCGGATTGGGTGGAGTCGATGTTTGTTTAAATCGACAAAGAGCACGTGAAAATGCACGTGCCAATTTTGTGTATTGTACAGATGAGGAGATTGACAACATGAATGTTGAAGATCTCCGAATATATGCAAAAAATTGTCGCAATAGTTTGCAAGACCTAATTTTTCATGAGGAAGAGGGCACCAGAACGGTATGTGTTAGTGACCTTAGGGTTTGAAATTATTTTAACATACATATACATGTGTACAATTTGTAATAAATACATGTGTATGTACCTGTATACATTTATTTGCATGTACATTAATCTAACAAAAATGTATGATTATATGTTAAAACACCATTTACAGTTCTCACACATGATGCGTGACGAAAATGTTAATATCACGTTCGTGACCTCTGGTTCAAACAATGCAGATGGGTTTGACCATCAAGATATGTTGGAAAATGTTAGTGTTTTTTAAGTGACTTTAAAATAAATAATTGTGCACACATGTACATGTATGTATATATATAATTTGATAAAATGTTTTAACAAATACTGATTCCGTCCGATGTTTTTGGGATGGCGGTACCTTCTTCTTCCTTGAGAGATGTACCTTCTACTTCCTTGGGAGATGAGCCACAAGTATGGAAAATTTTTCACAAGTTTAAAAATTATGTTTAAAAGTTATATATATATATATTCTACCTCAAAAAGTTCCATTAAAAATTGATATATATATATATATATATATATATATATATAGAGAGAGAGAGAGAGAGAGATCTATATTTTGAGTTTTTAAATTTTTTTTGAATTTAGGTTCCTATAGAAGATTTCTTTAATCCGCGGACTCTAGCGACGGAGATAGGAACATCCACAACATTTGAACAAGTTGTATTTAGTTCCTTTTTTTAATATTATTGAAAATACGTTTATATATGTACACGTGCATTTTCATTTGAAAGTTTTTAATATATATATATATATATATATATATATAACTGTAAATGTATATTGTACAGTTTACCATTGCAGATGTTCCTATGGGGGCAGAACTTGTTCATCAAATGGAGAGGGAACCTCATGAGGTGTTGCATGATTTTTTTGTTATATTTTGTTTTTTACATGAAGTTCTAGATATATATATATTCTCATTCATTTTTAAAACATCAAATTTTAATGTTCAAGTACATGTGCATTGTGTATGTAGGTTTCCCATGATGCTTCACACGATAGGGCGCTGATTGAGACCTTGATAGGAAAGACGCTAGATCCATCTCTATTTGATGGACATGATTTGTAGATTTGATTTCAAGATTTAGATGGTCTTAAAATTTGTTAAACTTGATACAGTTTGATACTTGTGAGATCTACAATTTTTGGACATATTTTATTACATTGTTAATATAATTTGTTTTATTTAATTTTTGGATGGTTTTAGTACTTTTGGCATGTGAATGTGAAGTAATGTTGTCATCCGAACTACATTTGGCATGTTATGTAATGACATGTGTTATAATTTGTTTTGTTTTTAAAATTTAAGTTTTGGATGCTTGGAGTACATTTGGCATGTGAAGTAATGTTGTGATCTATAATTTTTTGTTAAATTAAAAGTTAAAAGTTTTGGATGGTTTCAATCTACATTTGGCATGTGCTATTTAATGTTAAATGTTTTTATTGGATAGTTGAATTATAATTGGCATGGCATGTGAAGTTTTTAAAACTCGAGTTTTGGATGGTTTCAATCTACATTTCGCATGTGATATTTAATGAACTTTAAGTGTTTAATGTTTTAATGTTGCACGATATATAATCAAAAGGTTTTTAATACTTAAGTTTTAGATGGTTTCAATCTAAATTTGGCACATGTGGTATATAATGTTAAATGTTTCTATTGGATCTAATTGAACTATAATTGGCATGGCATGTGAAGTAACGTTGCACGATATATATAATCAAAAAGTTTTTAAAACTCAAGTTTTGAATGGTTTCAATCTACATTTCGCATGTGATATTTAATGTTTTAAATGTTTAATGTTTTAATGTTGCACGATATATTATCAAAATTTTTTAAAATTTTAAAGTTTTGGATGGTTTCAATCTACATTTGGCACATGTGGTATATAATGTTAAATGTTTCTATTGGATAGTTGTTCACTATAATTGGCATGGCATGTCAAGTAATGTTGCACAAATCCCTTTTGGATGGTTGAAATACATTTGGAATTTTAAGATTGCTTTTGATCTCTACATGTAGTCTTGTTTGAATGAAAAAATTTCCAATAGGAAGAACATAGCTTTTCAATGCAACTAACCATGTATCAATTGAGCTCTAATTGAAAAAAGAGTTTAAAGAAGTAGATATATGTACAAATTATCCCTTTAATTTTGATTGGAAATATAAGTCTATTACATATATATGTTTTTTGAATTCGGGTCAATGTCGTTAATGCACTCAAATAGGTAGCCTTGTTGATTTATTTACATTGTGGAAACTTTTTACCAGAAAATCCAACTAGTTTTTCATCAATGAACATAGAAAAACTACTTGGAACAATTAATTTCATTCTAGAACATATCTATTTAATGCAAGTAACATTTTTCATCAATGCACATTGAACATATCTGACCATTGGACAAACAAATTTTGTACTAGATTTTCAATCAGGAATAGAGATGTGGGTCAAATCCCACCAAAAGTCGGAGAAGTGCTCCAAGTCTCTTGTCTGAAAGGAATCTTCGTACAAAACTATACTGCAGATGATTTATTTACATTATGTCCATACTTTTTACCAGAAAATCCAACTAGTTTTTCATCAATGCACATAGAAAAACTAGTTCCAGTTAATTGCATTCTAGAACATATATATTGAGTACGTAAATAATTTTTCATCAATGCACATAGTAAAACTAGAACAATTAATTTCATTCTAGAACATATATATATATATATATATAACATTTTTCATCAATGCACATGTATAGAAAAGCTACTTTCAGTTGATACTAGAGCACGTGCTTGTACCAAAACAATTTGTACATGTGCAAACACTTGCACAAATAACATAAGCAGCGCAATTTTTAGTTGAGTGCTGGAAGTTCTAAAACATATTTAATCCAAAGAGAATAAATTTTTGGACAATTCAATCAAAAAAATTCTAATGGAATTCCATCTTCAATAATCCGTTCATGATTGGATTTTGACATTTTCCATCTCTTAATTTTCAATTTTTTCTTTGATTGAACTTCTATCAACTTTATGCATGCTGCACACACCTAGTGACTATATTGACAACTTATGGAATCAGGTTCATAGTCTTCAAAGTAAGCAAAGTCTCCACTTTGATGAGTTTGTCTGAAAAAATAACCTTTTAGTATAATAGACCCTCTGTCATATTGAAATTTGTGATCATTATAGTTTTGTAATAATTTCATTTTTCGTTCAGTGCAACACATCAAATAATACTTCACATTTTCATCGTTGTCAATAGGTGCAATTACAGCAAAAACATCTCCTGCACAATAAAATAAACTTAACAAAATTATACATATTTAAATTTATTTTTAGATTTTTAAATCATTAGAAAGTAATTCAAATGTTACCTTCTCTAACAAGATCAGAAACTCTATCACCATCAGATGATATTGTAGTTTCCTCTGATTGCATTTCTTCAAACATTGCAACAGACATTTTGCCCTTTGTATTTAGCTCTGTATGTTTCCAATCGTTCACATACATTTTATTTTCACAAACGTCATTGGATTTTGTGTTGTCTATGCGAACATCACAAAAACAAGAATATTTTCTTTTATCCAATGAAAACACATTTTTGGACGACTTTGTTTGAATTGAATGCAATTTTCGAGTCCCTTTTATTGTTTCAACATCACTTCCAATTGATCTATCTACGTCTTCGATTACAATATGCCAGAAAAACATTTATATGGAAAATTAGAAGAAGAATTTGTAAATATGATATCAAAATACAATCAAAGATAATCATTGCATGATAAATGTACAATGTTTAAAATTATATTTCCAATATAAATTAAATTGAATGTACCTTCGCACTTCCCTTGATGGGTTAGTCTCATGGGTTAGAGCAGCGATGCACCATTGAACAACTTCTTTAGCGTTCACAAGTTAGATTGCAAAGTTGTTCATTTGATATCTTCGAAGTGCTCGTTCTATGCATGCTCCTGCACCGTCATGTTCTCCTTTTCCATGGCCAGTCTCAAAGAAATTCCAAAAATGTTTAATGCAGGTTTTCTTATGAAGACAACACAACCAAAAGAATGATCGTGCAGATTTGAATTGACCTGCACATCCGTCTGACCATATCCAATGTTCATTGAATTTTATTCCACGATTTTTCAAGGAATCATAAATTTTTCCAAAATAATGTTGTATAAAACATGTATCATGTGTACGATCGTCACTGATATAAAAGTGATATTCTTTAATGATATGTCGATTTTCACTCGTGCTTTCTATATGATCGACATTTTGTTTAGCATGTCTGTATAGAATATGGACAAGCATGGAGACTTGGTCAGAATGGTAGTATTCTCTCTGAATTTCTTTTTGTGGAACAAATGTGTAGTTTTCTGCAAAATAAATCACTGACAAAATGGTCCCTGGTGGAAAAACTTCACGAGATTTTTTGAATTGAAAGTCTTTCCATCGAGCTCTATGGGAACGCTTGGTGTATTTTTAAATTTCTGCCTCAAACTTTCTCAAAAAGTCTATCAGAAAAATTTCGTCTTCTTGTAATTCAACTCTTTTAACACTATTTTCACCTTGAATCGATGTATCGATATATTCATATCTCTTCCATTTCACTTTCATGTTGGAAAATGATTGGTCATTTATATCAATATGATATTTGTTTTGAAATTTAGTCAAATTTCCACAATCATCGCATTTTTTACCACCAACACATTTCTTTTTGTAAAATAGTTCATCGCTTTCTCTTTCACATAGAATTTGAGATATGAATTCACGTATAGTGGAAGGAGGAGGTGAATCCTTCCATAATGTTCTACCGAAATCAAGGAATGTGTCATAATATAACTCAAATTCCACATGATAACGGCAACAACAAGTGTCGCGTACGGTGATAGGTTTTACATACCATGGTTTTTGTTGAACAAAAGCACTGAGTGAAACATGAATTTGATGATTCTCTTCTTTGAACTTGTTGAATAACTCTATTTGAGTGGTTTCCAAGAAATATTTTTCATGTTCTTTGTACTGATTTCGTGCTATTCTTCTTCGCATCACATGCCTTGCAGTTGGCGAAACACGCGAATTGTTCTTCCAATATTCATATATTATTTTTTTAACATTTTCTCCAAGTCTATCTTTGTATGGTTGCCTACAAATAGCTCTCCAAAAAGCGAGTTCATCATTTACATCTATTTGTAGCTGAAATTTCCGATGTTTGTGCAAAGTTTTTCGCGAGGTTCCCAATGCTCGTGCCATAGATATTACCAAACGATTCTCTTGAGTACTTGATGAAACCATTGCCATCTGTATTCCTCTACGTACAATTGAAACATATTTCTCTCTAGATCTCTTAATTGACTTTATAGCACTAATATTTTTTATCACATCTTCCTTCAATTTTTTATCTTTGGTTGATTTTCGAATACCCAGTAGTGTCATAGCTTCTTTTAATTTCTTTAATGATAGGATACCTTTCAACATTTGAGCCTGAACTGTCACCCGCTCATTTAAGAAATACTTTTCAAAAATGCAGTTAACACGATATCGTATAGAATGGTCAAGTTTTTTATCTCCATATGTGTGAGTGTCAACATTTTCTAACATCTCATTATCGATAGTGATTTCATCTGTACATATTCGAAAAAATAGTACATATTCAATAAATAACTAAATTAATAAATAATATATATATATATATATATATATATATATATATATATATATATATATATATATATATATCTGTGTGTGTGTGTGTGTGTGTACATACCTTGTGATTCAATTTCTTTATTTGGATTTCTTTCAATATTTTCACCATCTTCAATCATTGGTTCAATATCTCTTTCACTTTCTCTTTCAAAATTTTGTATCTCATCATCAATGTTTTGAGGAATATCTCTGTCTGTTTACATTAAACAAAATATTTTTCAAATTAGTTCATCAAATAAAAATTAGGCTTCACATTTTACATTAGGAAAATTTTAAATATATCAATAGATCATAATATTTACATTTACATATCTGCTTCAATTTCTGCTTGAGGTTGATTTTCCTCTTCAATATTTGAGAGGGCTTCTAACTTTCTTTTGCGAGATTGTCTCGTCTCTTCTCTACGTTCCTCAGGGTCTCTTTTTCGATCATATTTTCTCGCACAAGTCCTTCAATTTCCCATGATAATAGGGTATGAAGTTCAAAAAATTTCTTTCAAAAAATTAGACAATAACTCAATTAGAAAAAACATCACAAAAGATTTAATTTAAAAAAATTCATTTTAATTTTTTTGCAAAAAATACATACTCCAATCCAAAACACTTACTTTAAAAAATTCGAGAAAAAAATGTCTTATAAAAATGAAACGAAGCTCAAAATATTTACTTCAACTCAAAACACGTACATACCTCCAAGAAATGTCCTTTGAATGTACGTCCAAGAAAATTCCTTAAGTCCAAAACAATTTTTCGCAAAATTAGGCCGCCTCCAAGAAAATTCTTTAAACCCAAAACAATTCTTTGCAAAATCAGTCTGCTTCCAAGAAATGCTCTTAAATCCAAACTTTGAAGAAAAGTTTTTAAACCCAAACCAAGACCTTTGTAAAATTGAATATTTACAAATTTTAAAGAATATACAAGTTTAGATATATGGTTTGCATTCAAATACAAAAATCCACAGAAAATTCTTTTGATATTATCAGGAAAGGACAAGAAGTAATTGACAAAAAATAATATTACATCTTGGATAAAACTTAAGCTCTGATACTTGGTTTTCCCGTATTGTCATTTCATGTCTATGTCAAAAAGGCTCATCCTCAAGTGGAGTCTTTAATTTGATTTTGAAGCTTTATTGGAGTCTCCAGGTGAATTATGCTCAACCTAATTATGTCTAATCATTGTTCACCATCAACAATCAGAACTGCTTCTTTGTCATACTACCCAGTGATGATATCACCTTCGTTCCCTGAGAACAAAACCAAAATGTTATCACTCAGAAATATCCCTGGCTGTGGAAGGAAATAACTAAGGTAACCTCTAACCAATCTCTTGAATTGAAAGTTGGCCCTTTCAATCCGAAGGGGAATCTCTTCTATAATTCAGTCAAAATGACTAGTTATGTGTTTAACACAATGACTAGATCTGTTGTAATAGGGTTTCAAAAATGTGGTAGGGTTTGATATATTTCCATTGGAAAATGGAGTAAAATGTTTGTCTTATCAAGGAGGAAAAATAAAACCTTCATAGAGGCAGGATAACTGAGATACTTTGAGATTTCAAATAGCTGATATGGAAGGAAGAATAGGAGGGAAAACACTATACTTACAAGAGAATCACAATGATGAATTCTACAAAGCATAGATAAGAAATATATGGATGACTAAACATATAAACTGAGCATAATAAATATGAGTTTTTTTCATTTACTCTTATTAGTCATAGACGAACATGCATGTGATAACATAGAAAGGGAAACAGAAACATGGAAACACATACTGAAATTATCTCAACCCAAGAATCATTGCTGCAAAATTAGTCTTCCTTTATTAAAACTTCAGAAAATACACACGGAACAATAAGTTTCTTATACAAAACCCAACCCTTTCTCATTCTTTAGTCTCTATCTTTATAATAAAATCACAAACTAAAATCAGTTTCTCCTCTTAATTACAAATTGCTAAAAGTACAAGAGATAAAGTGTATCTCTCAAATACATGTACATGAAAATATTTTCAAACCTATATTCATGTAAATATCATGTTTTTGTAGGAGTAATTGCTGGAGATAAAGAACAAAAAGTCGAATTTGATGAGGTGGCATCCAAGTCACCAACTATCCATGAGCTTTTCCCTCATGAATTCTTGAAAAGTAGGGTCCATTGATCCCCTCGAATCTCTAAATATGTGACACCTGTTAGAAAAATGAGAGTGGTTTTTCTATATGGGTCCATTGTGATGACAATGGGAGTGTCAACGTTTTCTGTAATAATCTCAGTTTTACTTTGTTTTTCCTATACAATGAAATAACTTCGGGCACGGTTTCTGAGCATATGGAAATGAAATTTTAAAAACCAAAGGAGGTTTTGGTTTCTAACAAGATTAATTAAAAAATCCTCTTTAATTTTTTACACAAGTGAAAAGGTTTTAGAAATTCGAAGGAATCTTTAAGACCTAGTTTTCAAGATTTTGGGAATTTATTATTTTCCCGTTGTAGTAATTGTTTTCAAAATAATTTCCAAGACAAATGCGAACTAATTTTATGAAACTAAAAGAAGTTTCCTCATTTTTTCTTTTAATTTTTATTTAATTTTAGAATAAAAATATGATAATGGGAACCCTAGGTTGGTAGCCTCTGGGAGTTGCAACACTCGATGCAATACCAGGGCTCACCACCTGCTCCCACATCACATTTGGCCTTTAGTGTATATTCTTCAATCTTGCATAGTGACCATAGATCCTAGAATGGAGTAGCCTCTTTCTTCCCATAAATACTTGAAGTAAAGTTACCCCACTCCTCCGGTAGTGCATTTAATACCATTATAGTCATTTCACTATCAGACATGACTTCTCCCAATTCTTGTAGTTGATCTTGGATCTTAGATATCCTCATAAATTATGAGGCTATTCCATCTTCCTTAGACACATTCAGCTTGTAGATTTCTTGCCTTAATGAAATGACTTCTCCAACAGTGCTTACGAAATACAACTATACTAATTTGTAATATATTTATTTTAAAGTTTTGTGTTTAGATACATATGGGATGAGGGGATCCTTAATGGATTCCATGAGAATCCTTTGAGAACTAACTTCCCCTTTCATATACTTGGCAAGAGCTTGAACATCTTCCTCTCCTGGTTTTGTGATAGATCCTTTGACATGATCCATGAACTCATTTTCAATGAGATTTAGATTTTTCCTTTTCTTCCATGCAATATAGTTTGAAGCCCCAACCAATTTGTTTCTCTCCTTGAAAAAAGACATTTTGAAATATTAAGATAATTTCATATACTTGCTTGATAGGATGATCCTTTCTCCTTGTTTCTTCCTTGATGTTGATGATGATATAGAGAGTAGAAAACTTCTCTTTGTTTGAGATAGTTTTCTTCAATAATGTTCTTTAATCTCACAAAGAGGGAGATTCCTTTTTATGGTGAAGTCATGTTGATGAAGATTAGTGATGACTTCTTAATGATGTATTTAATGGTAAGGAAATTGTTTCAGTGAGAGAGAGTCTTGATGACACAAAATTTTGATCTAAATTCCTTTGGATGAATAGTATTTTAACTTGATTCATAGATCTATTTAACTTGAATAGATGTAGGGTTTTGGCCTTCTTGTATTGATGATTATCCCAATACTTCTTTGTAGACTTCTTTGATCTAGGGCTATGATGCTTCCTTTGACTTCAAGATGATTTTCGCTTTGATGCCTTCCTTGAGATTTTATCCTTAAGTGTCCCTTGATAAGATTCCCTTCCTTGTCTCAGTCACCTTAGCTCTGATACAATGTTGAGAAATCTAGGGCATAGCTATTAAGTGATTTATCTGCAATTAGTAACTAATTTTGAATGATTTTTACTTCTTTAGATTAGGATCTACTTTTACTCAGGTTATTAGTGTTCTTCATCAAACAACTACCAATGCATAATCATAAAGAGACAAGATACACAGAATATAGGTTATCAGCGAGGGCCAAAACCTATCACTCTTTGAGAGGAAAACCTGAACAAATTCTTCTTATAGAGATTCCAATTGACGAATACCAATACCATGATCCTTGAACTATTTTCCACTCCAATAACAAGAAAAAATTTCTCTTGACAATCAATATTTTTCTCCTTTCCTCTTCTCAACTCTTCTTCCATTCCGACCTTCTTATCACTGAGACATTATCACTACTGAGATATCATTTCTATGGTGGAACTGAGTCCTTCTTATTGTGATGAAAAAGAGACCTTCTCACTGTATTTATATGGAATCCTTCTTACTGCGATGACAACAAAACCTTATTTTGGAGACAACAACATCTTCTTACAGTGGTGGCACTGAAAAAAATATTGCACTAAGAATGTGGTAGCACTGTAATCTGCAGTGTAATCATTTATAACCCCATTGTAATTTGCATTGTATCTACAATTAGTCTAATATTTTTTGTGTTGTTATTCTTGACCAAATTGTGTACTTACAAACCATCGAAAATCTATCTTCTGGAATAGTTCAAGCTGCATATTATACTTTTTTTCCATCATAATTAAGCCAATATGACTGTAAGGTCAACCAACGTGTCATTTGGAATTTGCAGTAATATTTTTGAAGCCAACATGAGGATTATAATTCGCTTGGTCTTGGAGGGATTATCCTATACATATTAATGACTCATACACAAGTGTAATATGCCCAAGAAGGGCCCTTCAAACATGACATAGACTCCAATTTACTTTTATGACTAGATGATAAATCCTAAAGCCTCACAATGGGAGTGATCACTAAAATGAAATTCCTTGCTCATGAAATCCATGAGACAAGCATAATAATAATTTTATTTTTATTCTTTTAATCAATTACATAAAATCACTATTACACATGACATTATGAAGACGGAACCTTGTTACACTTTTCAACAATTGCATGTAGTTTATGTCATCATGATGCTATTGGTATGTTATGACACCGATGTGTTGGTCAAGATAGAGCAGGGGATGCAAATCATCAAAGTGAAGTTGCAACACTAAAATTTGTTGTAGGAGAAAATCGTAATATAAGTATTGTATCAGTGGCAGGCAAGTATGTTAACTAATGGATTATTATATGCATTAGGGTTATATATATGTTTGTCATTTTATTGTTGTGTGGTTACATGCGTGATAGATGCTGGTGAATCAATGTGGTCATATGCACGTGTGTAGAATAGTCATGAATGATAGTAATGTGTGGTTATATGAATAGTTTTTGTTGTCTTATGTTAGGTAAATTGATGCATATGCTATATGTTGTTGATAAGTATGTTGTATGTTAACTTGTTGATTGTTATATGATAGTTAACTTGAAGCTTATGCTATATGTTGTTAATGAGTATGTTATATGTTAACTTGTTGTTGTTATATGTTAGTTATCTCGATGATTAGGGTTATTGCATTAAGATATTGATGTTATATGTATCATGCTAATTTGGATTGGCCTATGCAGATGGTTAGGATTATGACATTCAAGTATGAGTCAACCTAATCATGATAGTGTGTTGTACTAATCTAGGTTGATTGTGCATATGTGATTGTTATGCATGAATGACAATTGTTTATGAGTTTCTGATGTGAACATGTTAGCTAGTTACTATTATGAATAACATGACCTTATTTATGTTTGAGTTGATATGTTGTGAATTTATATCATGCTAATATAGACTGATTGTGCAGACAAGATAGATTCCCGTGAGATACATTAAGGTGTGAGTTTTCTTATGTCACCTACATTGTTATTGAATGTTTGATGATGTATATTATCTACTATTGAGTGTTTGGTGTCTATTATGTTGTCTAGTTTATTTATCAAACATGGTACATGTATAGTTTGTTTGAATGTTTGATTAATTTCATGATATGAGTATGTGTTTGTCAGATTGCATGAAGAATGATATTGTTTTAATATGGTCGTGCTAACACATTATGTGCTGAGACAATTTATATGCACTTGAGTGTAAGTGTATGCTATTTGTAGTATTATGATTTTGACTATTATTTTATTATGACATGGTTGTTCGTCTTGGAAGAGGTTGATTTCAAATTTATAGATATGGTGTCTTGATATTTGTAACATGTGATCGACATGTGTGAGCAGTTGCAGGAAACATGCTTGGTATTAGTGTGACAAGGTAAAAATTGATATTTTTATATAACTAATAGTTGGGTGATGTGAAAATACATAGTAGGAATTGATTGCGAAAAGCTAAATGGTAAAATAAAGGAATTGGGTAAGAATTCCTTTGGCTATGTTTGGAAACCCTAATTAAAAACGAATGAGTGCTTTGCATACAGGAAGTCTTCTCAACCATAATCTTGTATGGAATTATGTGGACAAGTGATATATTTATGAACATGTATCTGACATGTATAACAATTTGTTTCTAGTTATGGTTGGATTCGTTAAGGGACTGGAGCCCCTTGAGATATGATTTATGTATGTTTTTGGATACAAGGTAGTGTGCCTAGCATAATAAGGTAAGACAACTGGTATATTTTTATATTTGTTATGCACTAAAAATTATGTGTTTATGGAGGTATGATGTAGGGGATTGCATGGAAAAAGTGACTACCATGAAATCTTGAAGAAGGCTTAGGTTGATCTTTCCCTTGGAAGCATTAGGAACCCATTGGGATTGAGTCGTCATGTTTTGTTGCTAGTATTTTGCTTTTGGTCTTTTGTGATTTGTTGCACTTGAATTGCATCTTGGTTATGTCTGGTGCATAGCTATGCCACTTTGTTGCAATGCCACATTGATATTGGTTTTTCATGGTTTTCTTCTTGTTTGTTCTTGTTATTTCCTTTTATGTTTTGAGGGTATTGGGAATCATGGTTGGGAAATAGGAAAGTTAATTTAGCTCAGGAAGAGTTGAATGAAACCCTACAGGTAATGCAAGACCTGGATGAATCCCTGTGCACGTATAAGGAACAGAAGGTAAGAATATGAAAACCACTCAAACTGGTTGGGTCCATTGTGGTAAATGGACGATGATAGTACAATTGCGAGAAAGGTAACATGAAAGGTAAAGTGAATAGATCTAAGGTGTCATATGCCTTGGCTATGTTGGGAACTATCGTTATCAATGTTGTACATGGATAAAGGGGGTCATCTTAACCTTCACCTTATGATATCTGGTAATTATGTTGTGATCATGATTATGATAATGTATATATATGTATATATGCATGTATGTATGTCGTTGTCTGATGAGATCATGATTTATTTATGTTGATGTTTATGTATGCATATATGTATGTATCTATGTATGTATATCATTGATTGACAGGGTCGTTAGGATTTTTTTTTTCTAGAATTCACATGTATATATGTATGTATGTGTGTATGCATGTCATTTGTCTGACAGGGTCATCATGAATCATACTTGTGGAGGAATGATTGTGTATGCAGGTGAATGGCATAAAGAGGTTCTTGTCTTATGAGGAATCAAGCAGGAATAATAACCCTGACAAATATACAAGGTCAGTATCATGTGAGTATGAATCGATATTATGTGATTATAATAATGTATATTTCTATGTTATGGAAGGTAACGTTGAGGGGTACATCATCAGAATGAAAAAAAAAAACATGATCTGCGACATGCTAGGATAAGCATGTATAGTGGAAAGACACTAGAAGAAAGTTTGGTTTGTGGAGCCAATGTATGGTCTATGGATGTATAATACTATTGTTGTGTATATGTTGCACATGTTGTATATTCAGTGATTTTACCTATGGTGATGTGTACATGTAACAAATGTAGTGTTTTGTATATATGATGTTGTATGTATGTTGTATAGATGGTTTTGTGTGTATATTTCATATGCAGTGCTAGGTATAGATGGTGCTATGTACATGTTGGATATGTAGTGTTGTGTACATATTGTATCGTGCACATGTTGGATATGCAGTGTTGTGTGCATATGGTGTTGTGCACAAGTTGGATATGCAGTGTTGTGTACGTATGGTGCTATGTACATGTTGTATATGTAGTGCTATGTACAGATGGTGTTGTGTGTGTGTTGTCCATATGGTGCTATGTACATATGGTGTTGTGTGCATGGTTTTACATGTGGTGTTGTGTACATGTTGTACATGTGGCGTTGTGTGCAGGTGGTGTCATGTACATATCGTGCATGTGGCACTGTGTACATGTGGTGTCGTGTACATGTCATGCATGTGGTTTTGTGTACATGCGCTATTGTGCACACATTATATAGGTGATGCACTATACATTTGAAAATGTGTACACATTGTGCAAGTGGTGCAATGTACATGTGATGGTGTGCACACATTCTGTAGGTAGTGTTGTGTACAGGTGGTACTATGTACATGTTGTACATATGGTATTAGTATACATGTGGTATTGTGTGCATGTCGTACATGTTGTGTTGCGAGCATGCAGTATTATGCATGTGCACGGTGTAGTCGTGGTATCATGACATGTGTATTCATTGTGTTGTACTCTGTATTTTCATATGTATTGTGTTGTATTGTACACCGTGTGTAGGTGTATGTGTTGTATGTCGGTGTAGGTATTTTTATTGTGTTGTATTGTACACCTGGTGTATGTGTATGTGTTGTATGTTGGTGTAGGCGTATGTATTGTGTTGTATTGTACACTGGGTGTAGGTGTATGTGTCATATTCCTGTGTGGGTGTGTGTATTGTATGGTGTTGTATGTCATATGTGGGTGTCCATGTTTTTATGTACACTGTGTGTATGTGTATGTGATTGAAGAGAAGCAAAGGCACTGGGAGCTTGCTGGGTGTGGAAACCGATCCGGTGTGTGTACAAAAGAACAAAGGAATTAGTAAGGAACGATGAAGGATAATTATCGATTTTTATTTTCAGTCTGGTTATGCATGTATATGTGATTCTGACTTATGATGGTTAAATGTGATTTATGATTATGGTTTATGGTGATTTCGTGTGATTCATGATTTTAATTTATGATGGTTATGTTTTGAGCTAACTAGATGTGATATGTTTATACATGATGATTTGATCAAACAACTAGTTTGAGTTGTTGTGACAGGAAGTGAACAGAATTGAAAGTGTACCTTGTTCACGAGATACCAATGAGGTATGATTTGAGTTCATTTCAATTTATTTTTAATCTAATGAGAATTATGTGCTTGGTACAGGAAAGCATGAAATGTCGGGTTGGGTGGTTGAAAATGTTTGCAAGCATTAGCAACAACAAAAAAAGGAATTGAAACATGCAACAATATGATGGTAAAACATTTTAGGAGTAGAGCCATTGTGGGACACAAGTACCCAATAGTTTCCATTGATTAGCATGAGCATGCTATGAATGGTTTGATGGTTGAGGCAGGTATATGCCTTGGTTTTTATATCTTCCGATGCGAGGAAATAAGTTCCAAGGGATGGATCATCCAAGATAGGGGATGCCAGGAACTTGGAAGGTGAGTGACTGCATGGAAGGGGATGACTAGATTTCCTGAGTGACCGTGTAGCAGATAAGGGAAGTTCGGGGTTGGATTTTTTTTGGTCATTATCATTTCTAGATGGAATCAAATGCACATTGGGAGTGCGCCCTCGAACAATGAGTCGGTAACTGTTCATTGAGGGTACAATAGTGCATGATTGTAGTGCTGGAAATTGGAAGCATATTTGGCTCTGACTGTGGATTTTGACTTCCTAGGAAGGAGGTGAATCCTGGTACTACTTTTAGGGTGGTGGTGTGAGCCTCTAGATTCCCTTGTTGTTGGTACGGACATCATATCATTTTATTTTCTAATTGAGAAAATGTGCATATTTGTATATGTATATATTATCGTAAATACTGTATCAAGCTGGATTTATAAAGCTCCATAAACAATATGGTTGTATATATGGATGTCATTGTAAATACTGCAATGAATTGTGTTATAAATATCCATAGGAATTATGTTTTATTTCAGCGGTTTGCTGGTTTGTAGGTGTCATTGAACACTGAAGATAGTGTTCCCCCAAGGGGGAGGGGTCTGTAACATACCTAAGTTAAAATTCCATCTAATAAAAGTTAATAAAAGAAAAAATAATGCCACGGTTAAGGGACACTTATTCCATGTAGAATTTTGGGCAAAAAATCCTAGTGGGTGTTCATTTCGGTTATTATGGCTAAAGGAATTTTTCTAAGGAATTTGCAAAGGATTTGGAAAGACAAGAGGCATTATTTGACATTTATTTATGAAAATAATGGAAAATAGGAGAAAAGGAAAGTGAAAGGTCACAAGCTGCATGTGAGGTGGGAAATGAAAGAAAATAATGGAAAATGAAGAAAATAGAGGCCTCATTGATAAAAAGGATTCTGAGGATCAGTGGGCAATATCTTAGCTCAAGATTTTTTTTAGCTCAATTTTGGAGCTCTCTTTATTCTCTCTCTCTCTCTCTCTCTCTCTCTCACTCTTGGACACTTAGAGTTTTCTTGGAGCATTCCAACATTGAGCCAAGAAAGGGGAAAGCAAGAAAAGAAAGGACAAGGAAAGGAAATGAAAGCAAATATCAAGAAAGGAAGAGCATGACATAGTAGCTTCAGCAGGAATACTTGCAGGTAACATATTGCATGTGTGATTTCCTAGTTGGTTTGGACATGCATGGATTATGCATGTTGGTATTTGGTTCTCTTGCTGTCCGTGGCATGGTTTTTCTGGGTTTTGATAGTGGTTTTTAGTCTTGCCTTTCCTTTTTCTAGATAGTCATGGCATGATGGTATTCTATCTCAGTTTTGAGATTTGGAATTTTCGGATGGATTTCAGAATCCAGGGCGAAGGTGGTCTCAAGGAAATTCCCAATAGCCTAGGAATCCGTTGACTGGTTTTGCCGGAATACGCAGTAAATCCCAAGGGTGGTGTCTCAGTTTAGGGCCTAGTGATCCGATGTGGATTGCAGTAAATCCTAAGAGACAAGGATATGGAAAATTCCTCAAGGATAGTGATGGATTCTGAAGGCATTCCAAGCTCAGTTCGGTTTTGTGATCTTGACACTAGTTTTGGGGTGATCACGGTATGGTGAGGGTGGAGGTGGTTTAACCTATGGATTCCCTTAGTTCTGTTTATATTATCCATGAGATCCCACATTCATGCTTGGAATATAGCACGGGGATGAGTGGCTGAAGAGAGATTTGGATCAACCATGTCTATGGTTGGGTGGTACATGGAAGTCTCGAACCTGGTCGGCTATTTCCTATCTTTAATAAAAGCTAAGTTCTCTTGATTTTTTACTTATTAATGTGTGTATTTAATGGTTGATATCTCACTCTTATTTATATGGTTTTATGCTGGTTATAAGCATGGTTATATGATTGGTTCAAGTCATGGTTATATTAATGTATTTTCTTGTAAATGTTAAAATAATGGATGCGATACCTAATTGGTGTCATAATGGTTCAAGGAAGAGGGTGGTGATCCTTCTTGTCATGTCTCATAAGAGTTTTAAGCCATTTATGCTTTTTATTGTATCCTAGACCTATAGATTTCATTTATGCCAAGTGTTTGAAATAATATCAGTCTCGATTGGGGATGGTCAAGCCTAGTCCTAGAGTCGGTTTTTGATTCATTAGCATTTTCATCATGTGTTTGATGGATTTTGGAAGCTACAGGAAGTTCTGGGTAGTGCCTGGGATTCTGGGCTTAAAAAGTGCCACAAATCCCGCAGACGTTGGCATAGGTCTATGGGAAAAATTCCCTGGAAGCACGCATGCCCATGTTGTGGGAGCTTCCAGAGCCTCCCAGATGCACCCTTGCCCATATCAAGGGAGTTTCCGGGGGTTTAATGGTATAAAATTTAGTGGGACCCAGGGACAGGTTAGGTGGATGACTAGGATAGCCTCTAGGGTCTTGTAGCAGGTACAAGAGGTTTGTGTTATGGTTTTCCAAGTCACCAAGCAGGTTGATTTTGGTCATAACTACCCCACATCTCATGTTTACCCCGACTGACCACTTACTTGGGTAGATATGAGGGGAGTTGTATGTTACAAGACTAATGCCATCTTCTTATGGGTGGATTGTAGTAGCAGGTACTCTATTATGTCATGACAGGATGATGATGAAGGAGATAGAGAAAGATACCATGCTAGAAGACATCTAAGGAGTCGAGGAGATAAGATGATCATCAGGAAAGAAGATGAAGGAACATTGGATTACAACAGAAGACAAATTATCAGGACCACATGAAGACTCCATCTGATTCACAACCCTTTGTAGGGAATACATGAAGAACAAATAATATATCTCATGAAGAAAAAGTATTGGATACATATTTTAATGAAGACAAAGCAACAAGAAGGGTAGATTGGCACTTCCACATCATCATGCAGTCCATGTCATCAATGTCATGTCATGTTCGATCACAATTCATTATTTGCCACATCATTTGTGGAATATGTAAATTCAATATTGGAGAAATGTAATTTAAAGTCGAAGTCCAAGATTCATCCATGTAATATGAAAAGTCACGTTGGAAGTTGAAAGATCATTGAGTAGTAAATAGTCATGATTATAGTCCAAGAATCATAAGAGAGGTGAATGGTCACCCCATTTGTTATATATATATGTGGAAAATATAACAACGAGATTCAAACTAATCGTGTAATGTACTAAAACAAAATACTGAATCCTTCTACAATTTATGGAAACAAAGCACGATTTCCCAATCACATAAAAATTAAGAGAAAGAAATAATAAATTGCGCAACACAAGATGTATTTGGGGAAATAATATGCTCAAAACCCCTCTATCTCTATATTTCATATGGTCAAGATCATGAAACAATACAATGCTCTTTCTCCACTGAGAAACTTCCCGCACTCTGCTAACTGTCTCACTTTGATCTAGCTCGGACCTGGCTTGCAATCAAAGCAAGTTTGATCCAATATTTAACCCATTGCTTGCCTTTGCCTAATATACCTTCCTTATGCATTCTTGGGCTAAGTGATCCCCTATTAATCAATAAAATATGAATTAATGATTTTTCAACCCTTCAAGGCCTTCCAGATGACCTCATGCATGACCTGTTCAATTTTATAATAGTACAAATGATATATTTCTTCCCTTTAACCTTAGTCTCAACTAGGCCTTCCTTAGAACTGACATGCAACAACTATTTATCGTGAATTATCAGTTAACTGATTGATCAGTACTTGTAATTAAATCATATTTAATTCACTTGACCTCTCACTAGCTCATCACTCAGTTAGAACCAGTTAACTGATTTTAACTCAATTAATTGAGTTAACTAATTACAAATCACAAATAACTATAACTGGACCCCCTAAAATCATGGAAAGTCCTCTACATGCCTCCTCTTTGATATCTAACTCAAATTTACTAAGTTAACTAAGTTTTCCTGATTCAGTTAACTAATGCAAGTTGTCATGAGATGAAATTACAATTTTTCTTGTAATTTAATTAAGGTAAAATTAAATCAGAAGCCTCATATGGTACCATTTTTGGGTGTCATTTTCTAATTCCATTTATAGTTGCCATTTTCAATGTTTCTTGTTGCCAATTTCAACACACCCTCTCAACAAGAAAGGAATTCAATCTATCCCGATTCAGCACCTTTGGAGTGTTTTGCATGCAACACTTCTCTAGTGTTGTCTACTCCTGAAATTGAATAGCCTAAAAAAAAAACTGACAGTATGATGCATCTATCATTAGAGTCTTTGACTGATGCTAGCTACTATATTTTCTACTGGAAAATCTACATTGCTGCTGACTCTACATCTGTGCTCTTTGCACTATTCCGAACTCTGATCTGCTCTCCAATATATGACATTTGTCACTCTGATTTATTTCTTCCTGACATTTGAATCCATAAATCCTACTAATCCTTATTTCTACTGTGTATTTTTGGCTCCCTGTAGCCAGGTATGATCCATGAGACATGCCATCTCAATGGATCCTACCAAAATTTCTTCTCTTGGGATTATGTCTGCACATCGCCCCACCTATCACATAGAGGTATGGATGCATGTGCTCCATCTTCCCATTTGGCTCGAAATTTCCCCCTCTTGTAGGCCTTTGCTTGAGTGGACGCCTCCACTCGGTCTCCTCTCTGCTTATCCAAATTGTGGTTGCTCCATAATTTTCTGACACTGCTTCTGAGGCTGCATATTGAGAGGTAATTTATGTTCCCGTGCAACAACCAAGTCAATAACCTCCACTTTTCTCCTCAAATATTTGCATGCATCTTTTACCTAGAGAGCATACAAATTCTCGACTCTTTCATCTATTTGTTTCACCCATCTCGTGGTGATGTGTCTATGTGTAGAGGCGGTAAATCCCCTTTGCAGCTAGAGGCGATCTCACTAGCCCTAGAGTGGGTCTAGCAACAATCAAATCACGCAATGATGTTGGTTCCTAGTTACAAGAAAGACAAATATCGTGATAAGTGACCTACCTCAAATCCCATGCTGTTGTTGTCGAAGAAGCGGTGCTCTTCGTCCCTTGCCCGACAGATCACAGTCCTTCTGTTGACTCCGTCCTGACACCTGTACACATGTAGAGAAACAACGACATACACCATAATACTTAAAGCACGTAACTATATATCAGTCAGAGAGGATATAATTCATTGCATTTCATAAAAGAGTAAACACATGAATGGAACCAAAATCAGAGTCGCTTATATTAATGATGGCAAAAAGGGAGATTAAAACCAAATGCTTTAATGCTATGATCTTCCTTCGGCGGGGATTGTAGCAGAGCACATCTCAATGAAGCCTGTCGCGAATTTGGACAAATCTCTCTCTTACGGGGATTTTCTCGGCTCTGCTTTCAATAGTTTCCCGGATATAGTTTTCCTCCTACAAGTTTAGCTAGCTTGCTAATGGAGAGGGCAAGCTTTTATAGATGGAGGAAGGGAAGTTGGGATCCCTATAATCATGGGATAGGCCCTATCTCTTGGGAAGGTTCCATGAGAGGTGGAAAACCACTTCCTATACATGGATATCTAGAGCCAAACCACTCAACTTCTTCTGATGATTCATTCTGGAGTTTTTTAGAATCAAAATTCCGCCGTTTATTTTTAAAAAATATTCCTTAATGGGCTTGGCGCGAGTGAAACACAGGGACAGGGTGCCAAATTTCGCGCCCTCTAGTGTGGATTCCCCCTATTGGCGCGAGGGATGAACTGAATAGTCGCGCCAAGGCTAAAACATATGTTTTTAGGGTTTTATAGAGGAAATTTTCTTCAGGAGAATGTTTATCCTTAGGCAGGAGGATGTTATGAAGGTGTTTTTAGGAAATTTTATTGCTCACAGGTCACGGGAATAGTCCTCCAATGTGCGGGATGAGGAATTGTAGGGACGGTGACAAAATACTGTGTAACAGATGCCCCCTAAAGCATGAGGTTCGAGAGAGAGGGAGGGGTGAAATGCTTTGTTGAGATTCAACAAGATGATGAGCTTAGTGAAAAGAGTCACCTTCACTAAGTGGGCCCCGTAGGCTATTTTGGCACAAAGTCTATTTTTAGACATGTCGATCATATTCTATGAGTTGCAAGATGCTATTTTTGGATGGTTGTTCAAGTTGGAAAAATAGATGGACTTCTATTTTTAGACATTTTGGGCGAAGTCTATTTTTAGATTGCCAGTCTAAAAATAGACATGTCAGATATTATTAGCTCTTAATAATATTTGGACTCTAAACATTATCTTATTCTCTTGGAGCATTGACATTTAGTTAAAATATTGTTCAGATCAGCTAGCTGAAGGAATTACAGAATTCCTAGAGCTCCTGGTGGTTCATGCATGGAGGACTTCAGTTAGAACTCAAGTGGAAGAGTTTGGTGGAGTTGGTTTCTAGTTTAACTACACTTGTGGAGTTAAACTCAATTGAGCTGATTGTGTATATTTCTAACTGATTGATACTTTCAGTGGAGTTGAGTGAATTAATTAGTTAAAATAATTCACTAAATAATAACTCATTATTTAATTGGACAGAGACAACAGTTAACTACAGTGCAGAACATATCAGTGGAGACTCAGTGGAGAGATTGGTGAAAGAGAAAGTGTGACTATTAGTTGTGACTATAGTGTTGCATTGTATGCACCAAACATTCAGTGGAGATGCCAATGAGGATTGCGTGAGCAATTCTGGAGCAATTAGAACTCATCCAAAGCCATTTTTCAGTAGGGACTGCGCAGTAGAGGCAGGCTATCAGGAGGGAAAAAATCAATGCAGAATTTTGCTGATTGTTCTTGATTAGTGCGTAGCGATTGTATTGTATTGAGAGCTTGATATGATTAGATTTGTATGAGGATTTTTACATGATCTCTATGACATATATTATATATAGATATTTTGGGTTTTCAGCTTCAGGCTTTCCCGTTAAACAACTATGTTAATATGTGTGAATTTTTATTGTTTCATGTGTGCATTGCAATCTTGATTTAATTTCCGCAAATGATCAATGGTGGAATAGATTCTGTATTTTGCATGAAGTTAAAATAGTGTGATATCAGGAGAATCTTGGACATATAACACATAATTTATATAATTTCTACATGGTATCAGAGCTGTGTTGATCATTGGAGGAGATTGCAATTATTGAAGCGGTTGAGTTTTGTGCTGGTGGAATTCGAATTTGCTGCAGTGTTTTCTTGGTGTCGAAGTTGAGCATTCATTGAAATGTCTTTCAACATATTGCAATTGGAGTATGCCCTTGAGGGAAGCTCGAATTACATAGCATGGAAGGACATGATGGAGGCTGTGCTGGATGATAATGGGTTGAAGGAGTTCATAGATGTTGATATTCTGAAGCCTGATTCTAGCGATGCAGCCGCACTTGATGCATGGAAAAGGAAGGTAGAAAAGTGTCGAAGGATTCTGTTGGAAGGTGTGAAGGACCACATTGTGTCTAGCCTTCATGGGAAAGCCACTCCATTCTTAATGTGGAAGGCTTTGACAGACTTGTTCCAAAGCAGAAGTGAACAGAGGAAGTTGACGCTTAAAGACAAGCTCAGAAAAATAAAAATGGAGAAAGGCGACAATATTCCAAAACACCTCATGAAGTTTGTCCACTAAAAGGATGAGTTGGGAAGTGTGGGGGTTAATTTTGATGAAGAAGACTTGGTGAGCTTGGCTCTCCTTAGGCTTCCGAAGAGTTGGCATAGCTACGAAGACTCTGTCAATGGATGGGAGAAACTACCAGGATGGGAGTGAATTTGGACAGATCTTGTGCTGGAGGAGATAAGGCGGGGTACCAGGGATGGATCTTCATCAAAGAATGAAGATGAAGAAAATTGTGCTTTGGCTGCCAAATCTTGGAAAGGAAAAGGGAAGAAATCTTCCAAATCCAAAGCTAAAAGCAAGAAGCATGATTTGTCCAAGGTGAAGTGTTTTCACTGTCACTAGCACGGGCATTTCGCCACTAATTTCCCACAGAAGAAGAAGAATAAGAGCACTGATGGTTCTGCAGTAGGAGTGACCAGAGGAAGTTGGCGCTTAAAGACAAGCTCAGAAAAATAAAAATGGAGAAATGCGACAATATTCCAAAACACCTGATGAAGTTTTTCCACTGCAAGGATGAGCTGGGAAGTGTGGGGGTTAATGTTTATGAAGAAGACTTGGTGAGCTTGGCTCTCCTCAGGCTTCCGAAGATTTGGCATAGCTATGAAGACTCTGTCAATGGATGGGAGAAACTACCAGGATGGGAGCGAATTTGGTCAGATCTTGTGCTGGAGGAGATAAGGCGGGGTACCAGGGATGGATCTTCATCGAAGAATGAAGATGAAGAAAATTGTGCTTTGGCTGCCAAATCTTGGAAAGGAAAAGGGAAGAAATCTTACAAATCCAAAGCTAAAAGCAAGAAGCATGATTTGTCCAAGGTGAAGTGTTTTCACTGTCACCAGCACGGGCATTTCGCCACTAATTTCCCACAGAAGAAGAAGAATAAGAGTGTTGCTGGTTTTGCAGCAGGAGAGGCCCTAGCCTCACAGTTTGAGCTCAAATTTTCTTTGATTTCATGCTTGGTTTCAAGTGTGATGGGATCGGTGTGGTTTCTTGACAGTGGGGCATCTTTCCATATGACCGGAGACAAAGTTTTGTTTAGTGATCTAGAGGAAAGGGATCTTGGAGTGCACATCGAGATGGGAAATGATGGTAGATACAATGTGATTGGTATCGGGACCATTTCCTTTGAGAGGGAGTCCAGTAAACCTTTCATCTTGAAGGATGTCATGCATGCTCTAGGATTGAAGAAGAATCTGATCTCCGTGGTGATGATGGAAGACAAGGGTTATGATGTTGTTTTTAGCGAGGAAAAATCTTTCCTGCACCTAAAACAACTGGTCAAACCAGGAGGATAGGGATTCGAGTTAAAAATATTTATCAATTGCAGGTAGATGGCTATGCTGCAATGGTAGGCAAAGCAGGAGTGGTGAGCTAAGATGAGGGCGAATTGTGGCACATGAGATTGGGCCATCTTCACCATGGCGCTTTGAAAATTTTGCAACAAATTTCTACCGGGCTTCCCAAAGGTACACTTGCACAGTCAGATCAGTGCAAGGCATGTACTTTGGGAAAATTTGTGAAGACCACTTTTCATGAGAAGGATAGTCATGCTTCGACGATCCTTCAGAGAATTCACACAGACGTGTGTGGACCTTTCTCGGTTGCTTCAACAGCAAATCACATGTATTATGTGATATTTGTTGATGACTTTTCTCGTAAGTGATGGATCTTATTCATGCAGAAGAAGAGCGAGAAATACTTAAATTTATGTGAGTTCAAGGCGCTGGTTGAGAAAGAGTCGGGGAAGCAAGTGAAAGCTCTCCGGAGCGATAATGGCGGTGAATACATCTCTGGAGAATTCAAAGACTTCTGTAGCAAAGAAGGAATTTGAAGAGAACTCATAGCGCCTCATAACCCACAACAAAATGGGGTCACTGAGAGGAAGAACAGAACGATCATGGGTGCTGCACGGGTGATGTTGCATGATCAGGGCCTTCCCATAAACTTGTGGGCTGAGGCATGCAACACTGTGGTTTATGTGCAAAACCGTTTTCCTCATAGAGTACTTGGCATGAGTACACCCGAAGAGGTGTTTTCTGGTAAGAAGCCTGATATTTCTCATTTGAAGATTTTTGGATCACCTGTTTACATTCATGTGACGAAGGATGCCAGGAAGAATCTGGAGCCGACCGCAGAGGTTGGGATATTTTTGGGGTACACGGAAACACCCCACAATTATCGTGTGTATTTTCCAGACAGTCGAATGACTGTCGTGCAACGAGATATCAAATTTCATGAGGAGAAAGCCATGAAGTTGTCGCTTGAGAGGGAGCTACACTTGCATGCAGAGGAGGAGCTAATTGTTCCTAAAGATGAGCCTCAAGATGTGGATTAGCCACAAGAGGAGGTTCATGGAGTGGAAGAAACCACTCATGCAGTGCCAAACATCAGAGGGTGGAAGCGCACTACAGAAGCTGAGCGACTAAATCTTGACGCAGTGCGTAGGAGTTTCTACATCATAGCACAGACAGAGATAGTCACCTGACCGATTTACTAGATACATGGCTCTAATGAGAAAGTGTATCGTGATGGAGCCATCCTCTTTTGAGGAAGCTGTGGAGGATCCTGCATGGGTAGATGCCATGGTGGAAGAGTATGATTCAGTTGTTAGAAACAGTGCATGGGAGATTGTCCCAAGGCCGGAAGGGAAATTAATGATAGGTTTGAGATGGATCTACAAAGTGAAGCAAGCTACTGATGGGAGCATTGAGAAGTATAAGGCAATATTTGTTTCCTGGGGCTTCTCACAGATCGAGGGGATCAACTATGAAGAAACCTTTGCACCTGTCGCAAGGTATTCTTCCATACGGACCGTCCTTGCTCTCTCAGCGCAGATGGGTTGGCACATTCATCAGATGGATGTGAAGACTGCATTCCTCAAAGGAATCATTGATGAGGAGGTGTACATTGATTAGCTTGAAGGATTCAAAATCTTCAGCAGTGAGTCGCATGTGTGCAGGCTCAAAAGAGAGCTGCATGGGCTCAAACAAGCACCTCATGCTTGGTACACACAAATAAACAGTTATTTCACTGGACTTGGTTTCACCAAGAGTGAGGCGGATCCAAACCCACACCAGATTGTGGTGGAGGGTAAGATTTTTATCATTGTGATTTATGTAGATGATTTAATACTAACGGGTGATGAACTCTTGATACACTCATGCAAGGCAGATCTTGCAAAGGAGTTTGAGATGAAGGACTTCAGCCTCCTTCATTATTTCCTGGGATTGGAAATTTGGCAGCGGAAAGGTGAACTATTTTTTTCTCAAGGAAAGTACACCCAGGAGATACTGGAGAAGTTTCACATGCAAGGCTGCAAGCCTATCGACACTCCTCTTCCTGGTGTTTGGAGGAAGGAGGATGCTACATCAGCAGAGGTAGTGGATGCCACTGTTTATCGACAGTTGGTTGGTTCGCTCATGTATTTAGTCAATACATGACCGAACATATGCTATGTTGTGAACCAACTTTCACAAGCGATGGTGAAGCCTACCAAGCTCTTTTGGAAGGTAGGCAATCATGTCCTGAGGTATCTCAGGGGCACATCTGAGTATGGATTGTGGTACAAACAGTTGGATGAGGTGAAGCTGCATGGCTTCACAGATGCAGATTGGGCAGGAAGCCCAACGGACAGAAAGAGCACATTTGGAGGGATTTTTAGTATCGGATCTACAACAGTTTCTTGGTACAGCAGGAAACAAAGATTCGTGGCACTCAGTTCAGCGGAGGCCGAGTACATGGCAGCAAGTTTGGCTGCATGTGAGGCTATATGGATGAGGAAGATCCTGGTTGGTTTGTTCGGTTCTCATTTAGATCCTACTGTGATATATTGTGATAATCAAAGTTGCATTAAACTCTCGGTTAATCCAGTATTTCATGATAGATCTAAACATATTGACATTCGATACCATCATATCGGAGATTGTGTGCAGTGGAGGATCATGTTGCTTTCTTACATTCCTACGAAAGATCATGATGCAGATATTCTGACGAAGGCGCTCACCAGGAGAAAATTCGAATACCATAGAGACAGGATCAGGGTGGCAGATAATCCCTATATTTTTGAGAGGGAGTGTTGATATTCAACAAGATGATGAGCTTAGTGAAAAGAGTCGCCTTCACTAAGTGGGCCCCGCAGGCTATTTTTGGCACAAAGTCTATTTTTAGACTATGTCTAATTTTAGACATGTCGATAATATTCTATGAGTTACAGGATGCTATTTGTGGATGGTTGGTCAAGTTGGAAAAATATATGGACTTCTATTTTTAGACATTTTGGGCGAAGTCTATTTTTAGACTACCAGTCTAAAAATAGACATGTCAGATATTATTAGCTCTTAATAATATTTGGACTCTAAATACTATATTATTCTCTTGGAGCACTGACATTCAGTTAACAGATTGTTCAGATCAGCTAGCTGAAGGAATTACACAATTCCTAGAGCTATTGGTGGTTCATGCATGGAGGACTTCAGTTAGAACTCAAGTGGCAGAGTTTGGTGGAGTTGGAGAAGTAATTGGTGGAGTTGGTTTCTAGTTTAACTACACTTTTGGAGTTAAACTCAGTTGAACTGATTGTGTCTATTTCTAACTGATTGATAATTTCACTGGATTTGAGTGAATTAATTAGTTAAACTAATTCACTAAATAATAAATCATTATTTAACTGGACAGAGACAATAGTTAACTACAGTGCAGAACAGATCAGTGGAGACTCAGTGGAGAGATTGGTGAAAGAGCAAGTGTGACTATCAGTTGTGACTATAGTGTTGCATTATATGCACCACACATTCAATGGATATGCCAATGAGGATTGCGTGAGCAAGGCTGGATCAATTCGAACTCATCCAGAGCCATTCTTCAGTAGGGATTGCGCAGTAGAGGCAGGCTATCAGGAGGGAAAAAATTAGTGCATATTTTTGCTGATTGTTATTGATTAGTGTGTAGTGATTGTATTGTACTGAGAGCTTGATATGATCAAATTTGTATGAGTATTTTTACATGATCTCTATGACATATATTATATACATATAGTTGGGGTTTTCAGCTTCAGGCTTTCCCGTTAAACAACTATGTTAATGTGTGTGAATTTTTATTGTTTCACGTGTGCATTGAAATCTTGATTTAATTTTTGCAAATGATAAATGGTGGAATATATTATGTATTTTGCATGAAGTTAAAATAGTGTGAGATCAGGAGAATCTTGGACATATAGCACATACGTTATATAATTTCTACTTGCTTTATGAGAACGCGCCCAACCGAAAACACTGTCGTCAGAAAACCTGCGAAGACAAATACAACTGATATCTCAGATACATGATATGTGGTATGGGTGCAACCATCCATAATAGAGTGTACAAAAACCGGGATCCAAGGTATGGACGCAACCATCCAGTAAATAAGGATCAACAAGTAGACTCAGGTATGGTCGCAACCATCCAATCGAATGAGTCATGTAATACATGATAATAATCCACAAATAATCCGCAGACTGGATGTTTATTAGACAAAATCCAGGGTCTTTCACTCCATCTTGACCCAAACAGAGTACAAGTTCAAGCATGCGAATATGTGAGCTAAAGTTGAACATGCAAGAACATCATCTGATTACCAGCCAATAATGACAGCCGTTAACAAACATGAGAGAAAACCACCAATAATGACGACGACCCTCAAGGTACATGAGGTACAATCCACGGAATGTGAATAGTGAGCTGGCATCGAACACCCGCAGAATCATCCGATCGAAGGTCAATAATGAAAACCTTGCATCGAATGCAAAGAACCTGCCATTGAGGCATGCAGGCTCCAAGGTACTTGAAGGGAGTCTCTAGATCAACTTCCTGGATAATGAGTTGAAGTCGACAGGAAGTGAACTTGATCGAAGGTGGGCCATAATGTTTCCCACATCATCGACACGAAACAGAGGGACTTAATGTTTGTGAATCAAGATCAGTAGAGAATCAGAGGGAGGTTAAAAACTATAGAGGCCAACTTCTCTTGAACATATCGGCGACACGTCATTGGATTTGGCATCATTTGACATCAAAGGATCTAAGGTCATGGTGATGTGGCAAAGAGCAGATGAGCGGTCAAAAGAGATTACCCAAACCCATGGAGGTAAGCAGATAACGAGATGAGATGTCCCCAACCCGACACGAATGTAGACAAGTGCCATGTTCAAGAGCGACATACTGCCAACACAAATATAATACTGGTTCCATTTTCCCCCACCATTCCTGGCGAGTACCCCAATTATTTTTGAAAAAAAAATTGAAGGGGATAGCATATGCTTGTGATATAGGTTTTTCCTTTGGAAAAATCCATCCTAGTGCATTTAATGAGCCCTAGGAAGGAGAAACTCGAGTAACGTCATTACGATAGAGTCCAATGTCATCAATTTTTAACGAGTCTGACAAAGGAAGAACTCGACATCTTTTCAGATTTAGAGAGTTTGAAAAGACAACAGAAAAGAAAACTCTAGCAGTTCCTGTTCGTAGATAGTCCCATAGATCCGAAAAGGTAGAAAACTATGTCTGAGAGAACCTCCTAGTCGTGATAGGCTAGGGTATTCCTTTTTCGTAAATAATCTATCCCAGCCAAAAAAGGGGTAAACGTATACTGGGTAGATATCGCTTCGTAGCCAATTTTAACGAGCTCAAAACGACGAGCGACTTGGAGATATTTTCAATTTTAGAGAGTTAGAAAAGAGTTGAAAGGTGAATCCAGTAGTGACTTTTTTTTGTTTTTATCGAGTCCAAAAAATTATAAAATACAACTCGTATCGTCGTCTTAATCGCGTGAAAACCTGTCGCTGCACAAAAAGCAAGTGTAAAACACATTTTTCGACAAAATATAGTGAAATATTGGAAAAACAAGTCTCAAGACCTAAATTTAATTTTTAAAAGTTATAAATATGACCAATGGTAAAAACATATTTACTTTTTACCTTTTACCTCTTTGCAGAGCGATCGTGAGTCATTTCTTTGGTGATCTTGCGGTTACGATCGTGGACAATCCGGTGCACCATTCCAGATCTCGTCTTTTCCAGGTAAGAGCTTCTTCCATTAGCTATGTTTTAAGTCATATTTCATAGCTTTCCATTTTGATTTGGCATCCCTGAGGGGAGGATTTGCAAAATTAGGGCTTCCGCGGTTGGCACGAGTATGAGGCACGGACCCGCGCCAATCGACCTTTTTTTGCAAAGGGGCTGCGCCAGGTGGCGCGACTATCATCAAAACAGCCACGCCAACTACGCAACCCAATATTTTGTTTGAATTTGACAAAATAAAACCAATAATTTGTTGGTTTAAGTACCCAAGAGATCACATGATGTGCTTATGACCAATTTGATGCAGGTATAAAGCCACAATGGTGATTGAATGGAAAGAAAGAGAGCACAGTGAAGAAGATGAAATGGCAATGGAGAATGAGCAATGCATGAATGCTCTCCATAATTGCGGTCTAAAGAAGTTCTTCTTAACACCATGTCTCAGGGCTCAGCCCGAATTATTACAATATTTGATAAGTATCTGGGATGAGGATGAAGAGAAGTTTAAGCTTCGAGATCAAGTGCTTGAACTCGAAGTGTCCGATGTCTACTTCATCACTGGACTGTCACGCAGAGGTCCAGTTCTGATTATGATAGGTACCAGGCCTTCTGGCGAAAAAAAGTCGATGGTCATGGAGAGGGTGTGCCCAGGGGCACAAACGGGATCAGGTAGTGGTAAGGTCGACATTCATACTGTTCCCGATATAGCACTCAGAGTAGTGCTACATACTATTATGCAGGCTGCGGGGTCGCAGGAACCACATGAGGCTACCAAAACATAACTCCTCCTGGCGTCAGAATGTATGAACCCAACAATATTTGATTGGGCCACAACTGTAACCATGAATATCAAACGACAATTGACTAAATTTAAAAAGGCCAAACTGAAGCAGTTTGGGTACGGGTCAATCTTGGTATCGTTCTTCCTAGAACGACTGCCTATCTTCCAGGGCCAGGGGGAGATAGTCCCAGATCCACCTTTGAGAGAGCCACAGATGGCTCGATGGGCAGCATTGATACCCAGGGTAGGGGGTGCCCAACAGATGTCATGGCGGCTCGAGTTCTTCAGATGGCTCCGACGACAGTTGATCGTCATAGAGGACTAGCCCTATGTTGGTACTGATTTCACAGGAGACCCAGACCTTACACTCCCGGAAGGAGAGGACTGGGATGAGGAGCTGGGTAAGACTCTTTTTTATTTTATGAATTTTATGATTTTTTGGTATACATGCATGTTCTAACAGATGATCCTATATGTATGCAGATGTCAGCCCAGAGAGGCCTATTGGGATGTCACCTATAGGGAGGAGGACTCCGCTCGTTTATGACCCTCAAGGTGAGGGGGGCGAGGGAGACGCACTGGTACAGAACCTTGAGGGGATTTTTCATGGGGTTTCGGACTATGCTTGCCTAGCTGATCTCCCTATGGCTTATGAGAGGCACATCGTAGGGGTGCCGAGTCGCCTCCATCGCTTACTGAGGCGACTGGTGCAGGCAGTAACGTGCTACCATGAGCACCATGCTGATTAGTCGATTAGGCTTTTCATATGCATATTTTTGAGAGACATGTTGTTTTCGGATGTAATTAAAACAAACATGTATATTTTTTGGATTTTATATGATGCACACGTTGCAAACATTCGACATATATATATATATATATATATGTATATATATATATGTATTCTGCATGGAAATTTCTCACATATGAAGATGTTCTTACAAGTTGCGTAAATGTTTATCTAATACCATGTTGGCTACTACATCTGTAAGTGTATTCATTCATCTTAGTATATGCTGATATGTGATGTAATCAAAATTTCTCTCAAGTAAATGAATACGTAGATACAGTCTTAAAATGCATGGGTTTCTAACTTAATAATGACCATTGAGCTGTAAAACCACAAGTTGTGAATCTAGATGTACAAGTAACGCACGAATACCGAGGTTAACAACCTCGTTTAATAATTCCAAAACGACACTATACTCTGTGAGATTATTCGTAGCAGGCCCTAGACAAACACCTTGTAAATTAATCAACTCACCAAAAATATTGTAAATTACCCAGGCTGCCAAAGATAGGTTCCTGGTACTGCGGGAGGCACCATCCGCGAAACCGACATAAGGAGTAATAGACATCTGCACAATCAGGAAGACCCAATTAGCAGAAAGACGCTTACAAAGCACACCACACCACATATGCACAAAAATGAAGAAATCACCTATGTAAATACACTACACAAGAATGATTCAAGCATAATACTTCTTCAGGTACAACCCATTTCTGGGCTGTGCCAAAGGAAGACCTTCATAATCGATCAGCTCATAGGCCCCATTTTTCAATACACGTTTAACGATATAGGACCCATGCCACATAGGTTGGAATTTTCCTTCCCCAATCTTATCATGTGCTTGATCATACAAGAGGACGAGGTCCCCTTTGATAAAAGAGCGTGGAGAAATCATTTGATCGAAATGAGCTTTAACCCGCTTTTTCTATGCTTCGATAACCAAAGTAGCCAAGCAGCGAGTTTCATCCAATATTTCGAGATACAGGAGACGTTCTTCCTCTGGGGAAGTGTCGGGCAGTAATTCCACAACCAACTTCAGTGAAGGGATCTCACATTCAACCGGAAGAGTAGCTTCCAGACTATACACCAACTAGAAAGGTGTGAATACGGTCACACTGTTCACTGATGTTCGGTAGGCCCAAAGAGCTAAGAACAATTGGATATTCCAGTTGGATTTTTGTATACCAATTGTTCGTTGAAGCATCGTGACAAGCACCTTGTTCACGGCTTCAACCTGGCCATTTTCCTAAGGGTAGTATGGCGTCAAGCTGTCATGACGCAAGCCCAACTTCGATGTCATCTCTGCCATCATGTAGTCCAAAAAATGAGTGCCATGATTGGTGACGATGGCTTGAGGAATGCCGAAACGCATGATCACATGGTTGAAAATGAATTGAGCAGCTGTCTTACTATCGGAAGCCAATGTAGGCATCGCTTTGGCCCACTTGGTGAAGTAGTCTACGACAACGATGATATAAACATGCCCCCCAGCCAAGTGAGGGTTACATGTCATAAAATCAATGCCCCATTTGGAAAAAGGGCCTATGGTAATGACAGGATGTAATGGGAGGGGCGGTGCACGCATCTTGCGTTGGAATATCTGGCATGCATGACACTTCCGTACTGCAAAAATACAGCCTTTAAATATAGACGGTCAGAAATAACCCACACGCAGAATATTCTAGGCGGTAGCATAACTGGACATGTGACTGCCACAGGCGTCACTGTGATAGTCATTCAGAACTTTCTCAACCTCTTCTAAGGTCAAACACCAGCAGAGTACATAATCGACTCTAACCCGATATAAGGTATCTCCGACAATGCGATATGGTTGCGACTGGTGTTGAACACAGCGTCGAGCATCCTTCGTCAACTCGGACCGGAAGGTAGATGTCTGAAGGTACACGATGATATCACCGTACCATGGATCGAGAGTGCTGATTAAGAAGAGAGTTTCGTCTGGGAGATGATCCTCAGATTGAGACAGAATAGAGTTAGTAGGGAGAGAGAAAATGAGATCAGCAAAAACTAGTGACTTCTTTGATTTGTAAGTAGTGAACTCCAAATCTAACTCTTGAAGGATTAAAATCCATTTAGAGTACTTGCCCCCTAGCAATTTTCGAGACAAAATGTAAGTCATGGGTTTGCAGTCAGAAATCACGGTTACCGTGTGCAATAGGATGTAATGGAGAAACTGCTGAACGGCCTGGACCGTGGCGAGCGCCAACTTCTCGACATGGGCATAACGCATTTCAGTGTCGAGGAGATTCTGAGACAAATAATAAACCACATGTTCATTACCGGCATCGTCATCCTATACCAAAACCATGGCAATTGTGCTGAAGGCGACAGCCAAATAGAGGGTAAAGTCACGATGATAGTTGGGAGGACTTATTAATGGAGAATCGACGAGCAGCGTCTTAAGGTTATCGAAGGATTGCTGAGCAATCTCGTCCCAATGGAAGGGAACGTCCTGTTTTAGAAGTCACGTAAACCTTTTGGCCACCTCTGCATAGTTCGAGATAAAGTAACGTAAGAAATTCACTTTTCCTTGAAGACTATGAAGTTGACGCAACAAGGATGGGGAAGGGAGATTAAAAATAGCCTCGACCTTGAGAGGGTTAAGGTGAATTATTTCCTTAGAGACGATGAATCCTAAAAGCTGACCAGAGTCAACGCAGAAGACACACTTGTGAGGATTAAGCTTGATGTTGTAACATCTGCAGCGGAGAAAAATCTGGCGGATATGTTCCGGATGGTATTCGTGTAGAGCTAAATGAGCTGGAAGGTCACCGAGGTACGGCTGAACGATGTTACATATGTCGTGAAAAACGTAGGACATGGAACATTGGAAGGTAGCCCCAACGTTTTTTAAGTCGAAAGGGAGCTTCTTGTAGGCGAATGTTCCCCATGGGCAGATGAAGGCGGTCTTATGTTGATCGGATGGAAGGATATTAATTTGATTATAACCCGAGAAGCCGTCCATAAGGGAAAATATCTCAATCCCTGCACAATCGTTGATGATCTGATCTATAAAGGGGGTGGGATATTTGTCCTTAGGGCAAGCCCGATTGATATCTCGATGGTCAACATAGACTCGAATTGTGCCCTGTTTCTTATCCATGGGGACAATATTGGAAACCCACTCTGTCAGAGGGATCAGATATATGAAGCCCGCTTTAAGAAGTTTCTCAACTTAAACCTTTATAGCAGTGGCGTTTCGAGGATGCACTGGACGCAGACACTGGCGCACAGGCTTCGCACTAGGGTAGGTGGGAATTTTGTGCACAACGATACTGGGATCGATCCCAGGCATCTCTTCATAAGACCACGCGAAAACATCTCAAAATTCATCGAAAAGGCTAGTGTACACTTGAATCTCATCGGGAGAACAAGTGACTCCCACATGGATGTTCTCGACAACCCCTAGTTTAAAAGACATGTTGATAGGGATCATTTGGGTAATATTGCTCAAATTTCCTTCCAAAAATACTTCATGAGTCAATATTGGCATTTGGAGAGGCGGAGAGGGAACCTGAGATGAAAATCGCTCGAGACAATTAGACATTTCCCCCAGGCTAGGCATGAACAAGGAACAATGATGTCCATCACTCCATGGTAGATCTTCGAGAGACATCGTCTCCATGATAGCTTCGTCAGATGGAAAAATTTCTCTCAAAGGATCGGGCGAATCTGCATTGTCGAGCTAGGGGGATTGAGAATAAATGTCAAGAGCCATGCTCGAAGGAGCATTTTCAGCAGGAGGAGGATCTGATGCAGTGATGATTTCACAATAATTGATTTCAACTGGGGTCAAAGGCATCGATTCTCCAAAAGAAGCAACCCGTTCAGGAGAAGGGATGATCCATGGGTCATCCGAACTGGAGACCATATTAACTTGAACGGTGTTCGGTGGTGGAATGGGGAAAATACTCATAAGAACAGGGTCCTTAAAAAGACCTGGTCCCATAATTTCAAGGGGATTATGGATTTGATCCACATACGGTACATTGTTATTAGAGGATGAGGTGAAGAAAGACAACTGATCGACAGTAATAATCTTGCCCTCATGTGGAAACTTCAAAAGCTGAAAGAGGGTGGATGGAATGCATAGCATGGCATGGGTCCAACTGTGACCGAGTAAAATATTGTAGTTGAGTTTGGCATCAACCACTTCCACTTTGATGTTGAATGTCTTACCTTGTAATGTAATCGGTAGACTCGCGAGAAGACCCAAGGGTTTTGATTCCCTTCCATCAAATGCCTCAAGGGCATTGGGAGATGAAGTGAGGGCTGGAGAGCTAATGGCCTTCCAGAAGGCACATGACATAACGTAGGTAGAGGCACCTTCGTCCACAATGGCTCTGTGAATGTTGAGGCCGTTGATACTGACTTGTATAACAAGCACGATCTGATGCGGAAGTCGGGGGACAAAATTCTCTAGATCAAAGGAGAGAAGGCTAGAATCGGCAGGATCAATTCCACCGATCGTAGATAACAAAGCTTTCCGTTGAGATGGAAAACTCTGAAGAACTTCCAACGCAGACATTGTGTAAGGCGCCTGTGCCAAATCCTCAACAATGCTGTAATGTTGAGCAGCACGGGCATTTGGATTATAGGAAGATTTTCGGAGAACACCTTTGGAAGGCAGCTGTACAACGGGTTCAACGATGGGCCTTTAAATTTCAAGAGGACCAGAGGTAGGTGAGGGAGGAGGGCCATCAACGACTTCCTTTCTAGCTGCTTGACGTGATCTGGCATAATCCTTTGATCGAGTGGCAATAGAAACAGGTGCAGCAACATTCATCATGAAGACCTGAGACCCAAATGGTGCAGATGGTGAAGGCTGCTCGACCATATGGGTCTGCTGAGATGGAAATAGTTCCTTAAGAACTGTCGGAGTCCCCTTAGAGCCCTTAAGAAGTTTACTAACCTCAGATCATCGAGGACAATCTTTGGTGTAGTGGTCTTCATCACATATTAGGCAAGGGTACTTTGGTTTACGTTGCGAACCATCCTCAGCACGTGGTTTGGATGATTTTGGTTTGGGGGCATCGGATTTGGCTTTGCCTTTGCCCTTCTTCTTCCCTTTGGAAGTCTTGTCCGCAGGATTAGCCTAAACGGCGTTGATCTCCACGGTCGTACCAAAATCTGGGGTAGCAGGAGGAGCAGAATTATTGGAAGAATTTTCTTTCTGCTTCCCATTGGAAGACTTATGAGAAGTCTGAAGAAAAAACCAATAACATCGTCTATTGATGGAGTAGCTGGCGCTTTAGAGGTCCCTGGTCGAGGGGCATCAGTCAAGATGTCATATAACGTGCCGGACTGAGAGTACACCAAATCAAGGTACTGGGCACGAGCAATGGCTTGTTCCTCGGTTACACATGCCCCCATAGCAATGTCCTGTTCAATCTTGTTGACAAAGGAGGTAGTGAACCAGTGAGTTAGAAGCTGATTAGGAATGTCAAAATTGATCAGACGACGAAGACGTCTCCACTCATGAATGTGATCTGAAATATGAGTGGCTTTGTCATGTTTCAGAGATGTCAAGAGATGCGTCCCGCCTTCATAATGAATTGGTAACTGGAAATGTGTTAGGAATGCCATGGCTAGAGTATTAAAATCTTGAAAAATACCACGGGGCAGCTCTATATACCATTTAGCGGTAGCACCGGTAAGAGTGCGCTGGAAGAGACATAGACGAATCGAGTCATCTATCTAGGAGTTCGAAGAACACCATAAGTGGTATGTCATGACATGTGCTTGGGGATCTTCACCAAATTTACCCTCACACTTAGGACAGTCACCAGGCACCTTCGTCGGAACCGGAGGCCAATATGGATTATGAAGAATCGGATCATTGGTCAACTTGGATATGTCTAGTAACTCCAATGTGGCGAGAAAAGGTAGTTGAGGATTAAAAGGCATGTTAGGTCCCCGATAAGGACCTGTACCTGTACTCCATCCTGGTTGAGCATAACTCTGCCCCCACTGGTTCTGTCCAGGAGGATTCTGACCATAGGGGGTATAAGCCAGATAATGAGGTTGATATGGCGGCTGATAACTGAGATACGGGGGTTGATAACCAGGGTAATGACTTTGATTATACGTGGGCCCCGTTTGAGCAGTGTACGTATTTGACTGTGGAGTATAAGTATAGCCTGGATGTTGAAGGTAACAACTAGAACCTTGGGGCGGGTTGTAAACTAGTCGAGACTGACCTTGAAGGTAATAGCTGCCTTGGGGTCGAATGGGTTGGTGATAAGTGGGACCCTGCTGAGCCTGATAAGTCGGGAGCACAAGTGGATTTGGCTGTGGCATAGAATAGATCAACTGCTGAGCAGGGTTAACAAGTTGGGCAGGTTGTCTTGGTTGAACAGGTTGACCTAGCTGAATAGGTTGTCCTGGTTGAACAGGTTGACCTGGCTGATGGAGGACACCAGGTTGCCCCGGCTGAGCAGGTTGGCTTAATGGTGGGAGAGGGCCAGGTTGTGCTTGATAACTAGGTTGATCCGTGACAGGACCATAAGATGGCCATGGTTTTCAACATTCTGACCAATTGGAAAATGAGGTTGCTGAGGTTGCACCAAAGGTTGAGAAGGATGGGTTTGCCCCCCAAGACCATATGGTGGTCCCGGTTGATACCCCGGTTTCCCTGTCGGTCCTTGAGGTTGCCCTGGTTGGACCACAGGGTGAGGCTATAAAGGTTGACCTTGAGGGTTGTAAGACTGCCCTTGCGGACCATAAAACAATCCCTGCTGGCCCGAAGGTTGTCCCTGTAAGGGTTGTCCTTGCGGGTCGTATAGATAACGTGGTTGGGCCGAAGGTTGTCCCTGAAAGGGTTGTCCTTGTGGGCCAGAAGCATATCCTTGCTGAAACAAAGGTTGTCCCTGTAAGGGTTTCCCTTGTTGATTAGAAGGTTGCCCAACCTGGGCAGATATAAAACTGTTAATGTACTGATAAGCCTCAGGAGCAAGAAAACGAAGGGGGTTGCCCTACTCATCATATTGATATGGAAATACGTAAATTGGGGCACCATCCGGTTCATAATGGGAAAATTAAGGATGATTAAGGTCTTGAGAGGACAAACCAATCTTAGAGTTCGACGGCTGTAAGGACAATCGATACTCCTCGGGAGAAATATTCTCAGGAATGGCAGAAGCTATATAAACGTCTTCAAGAAATTAGGAGGTCTTAGTTGACTAATTAGTAACAACAGGCATAGACGCAACCACGCAGACAGTAGGTCTAACAAGTGCTGATGTGACAAAAGGAGATTCCGTGAGCGGTGTCGATGGCGACATCCCTAATGAGGGAATAGTCGGCCTCGTGGACGGAGTCGATACTCCCATAGAGGCAATAGCGTCCATGACCTGACTTAAAGACCTATATCCCGCTGGGAGCGTAGGACCAGGTGAAGACATAACAGAAGGCTTGGGGATGTCTTCAGGAAAAAGCTGGTAATCTTCACCAGAAGTAGGAATTCCCTCACTAGGAGAAGGACTGGATGAGTCCATATATGACCCTGCCGTGAGATCTTGTAAAAGACGACGGGGACTAGGAGGTATAACAGCAGCCAAAAAGGGTCATCCCGATGTAAGAGGAGGGAAGTGTTCCCCTACTCCAAATCCAAACCAAGCATTAGACAAGGGCCAATTGAAGTCAACTGGTCCTCCAAAGGGAAGTTCCGATATAACCAGTCCCCTGTCAGGAAACTCAGATACAATGGGCTGCTGATACTCAGCAGAGGACTGGGAGACCTTTGATGAATCGTCTGTATAAGGAATACCAGTAGATGAAAATGATTGTTCTGCCACTGTGACTATAGTAAAAAAGAGGAAGAGATAACAAAACAAAAACACACGAGAAAAAACCAAGGCAAACAAAAACAGGCCGAAAAATCAATCTCTAAATGGGCGTGTGATCGTAGGTGATTAATTTTACCACATTGAAACTGGAAATTTTACTGTTTCATGTTTTAAGAGTCTAGAAACAAGTAAAATATGACTCTATCACTTTCAGTTTGGAAACAAGCATGAAAGGACAAGCGCTTGATGTTCTTTTAAAATTTAATGAGTCAGTAAAGATCAAAATGACTGCTCTGGTAATCTAGGTAAATGGGTGTACTAGATATCCGTGAACTGCCATATACACCTTGGTAAAAATAAAAAATAAATCAACCAAGGAATTGACGTACGTGCAGGTAATCTCCCCGAATGGTTTGTTCGATGCATCACGGGTAAAAGGAGGCGGACTCGGCTTCCTACAGATAAAGGATTGCAACCTAATGGGGTCTCCCTTTATATACGCGACGGTACAGGGAGCACAAGTCCATACTAGTGTTGTCTGTAGCCAGATGGCGAGCGACAACTGCTAGGCTTAAATACGTCGGAACACGTCTCTACCTTAGACTACTAGATATTTCGTTAATGTTTCAATGTTTCCTTAGGTTAATTCAGTAAATTTTAAAGTTGATCTTCAATTTACGTTTCAATTTTAGGCTCTATCGAATGTTGGATATCATAAAACCTCTAAATGCAAACTACATGCCACAAAATATCACTTTGTTCAATGAAGAACTATCTACGGGAGAGTTGAGAGCTTTTCAAATGACAATAAAATGAGCAAAAAAACATCCACTATTGTTTCTAATGCAAGCTAATGAAACTAGAAAACTTCTCTCTAGAGTTATATAACACTAATAATGTGAAAGAGCTTTCAATTTTCACGATGCCAAACCAAATGAAAAAGATCTTGTTTTTGTATTTTTCAATATATAAGAGCAAATGCACTAAATGAATGAAAAAACTAATGAAAACATCAATTCAAGGAATGACAAGGAGAGAGCTAAAACAAACAAGTTCACTCAATCCAAATGCATACAATCAAGACTAAAACTGATGACGAAATCCTTTAAAGCAAAGAAGAATCTTGAAAAAGACTCACACAAATCGTGTAATCTAGGCTTGGAGTGACACAAAGCGAAACTGAATGAAAGAGAGAACAATCACTCAACTAACGCAATGATACAATGGAATCTAGAAAAACGAATGCAAAGAAGCGAAAATGAAGTCGATCGGGAAATCAAGGACCCAAAACTCCCACGGGAGGCTTAGCACACTAAAGCACCTAGAAGCCTTAGGGCTAGAATTCGAAACTGATAGTAAAGGGAAAAAAACCGGAGGGCAAGGGCCAAACATAGTCAACAATGACTTCAAGGCACTCAATTAATCATAAAAATGACACAAGGACCAAAACTCAAGCTTAGAGAGCCCAAAAGCAAGCAAACCCTAACACCAAACAGAGTTGGCGTGCCTGTTTGGCTGTAATCTATGCCAAAAAATCATTGGCGCGGGGGCCTAACTAGCAACGAGCGCTAGTTGGCGTGAATTTCAGGAGCTAAACCGTGCCAATCGAGTTTACTATGGGAAAAAGATGAAAAAGGATAAACAGAGACTGGATCTGGTCTTCTGAAGGCTGAACAGGGGTTTGACGCCAAGGGAGGTGAACCAGAAGAGAAAATAAATCAATCAAAAGCAAAAAAAAAACAACCCAAATGGAAGAAGGACTAACTCCCACTGATCCCCAGTGGATTCGCCAAATTGTTGAGGTGGTAAATCCCCTCTGCGGATATAGGCGATCTCACTAGCCCTAGAGTGGGTCTAGCAACAATAAAATCATGCAATTATGTTGGTTCCTAGTTACAAGAAAGAAAAAGATCGTGATAAGTGACCTACCTCAAATCCCACGTTGTTGTTGTCGAAGAAGAAGCGGTGCTCTTCTTCCCTTGCCCGACAGATCACAGTCCTTCCATTGACTCCGTCCGGACACCTGTACACATGCAGAGAAACGACGACACACAACGTAATACTTAAAGCACATAACTATATATCAGTCAGAGATGATATAATTCATTTCATTTCATAAAAGAGTAAACACATGAATGGAACCAAAATCATAGTCGCTTATATTAATGATGACAAAAAGGGATATTACAACCAAATGGTCTGATGCTATGATCTTCCTTCGGCGGGGCTTGTAGCGGAGCATGTCTCAATGAAGCCTGTCGGGAATTTAGACAAAGCTCTCTCTTATGGGGATCTTCTCGGCTCTACTTCCAATAGTTTCCCGGCTATAGTTTTCCTCCTACAAGTTCAAATAGCTTGTTAATGGAGAGGGAAAGCTTTTATAGATGGAGGAAGGGAAGTTGGGATCCCTATAATCATGGGATAGGCCCTATCTCTTAGGAAGGCTCCATGAGAGGTGGAAAACCACTTCCTATACATGGAGATCCGGAGCCAAACCACTCAACTTCTTCTAATGATTCATTCTGGAGTTTGTGAGAATCAAACTTCCGCCATTTATTTTTAAAAAATATTCCTTAATGGGCTTGGCGAGAGTGAAACACAGGGACAGGGCACCAACTGGCGCGCCCTTTAGTGTGGATTTCCCCCATTGGCACGAGGGATGAACTGACTAGTCGTGCCAAGGCTAAAACATCTGTTTTTAGGGTTTTCCAAAATAAATTTTCTTCAGGAGAATGTTTATCCTTATGTAGGAGGATGTTATGAAGGTGTTTTCAAGACATTTTACTACTCACATGTCACGGGAATAGTCCTCCAATGTGCGGGATGAGGGATTGTAGGGGCGGTGACAAAATACTGTGTAACACTAAGGAACACCTTTCCTTTTCTAAATATGACATCACAACCACATTCTTCCAATACCACTATAGAGATGCGATTCTTCTTTAGTCCTGGAACATACAAAACATCTGTCAGTTTTAGAGGGGATCCAAACTCCCTTTGAAAGGTAATTGTACCTATGTTGGTCATGCTATACCTCCCTTCATCTCCAAACTCTATGTTCTGCTGAAGTTCCTTCTCCTCCAAGTCATTGAAGAGATATCTATTCCCTATCATATGGAATGAGACACCATTGTTTAGATACCACATGCATCCCATTACAGTGCTGGCCATGCATGCAATGAGAGTAAAATCATGCTCAAAATGTGAAGCTAGCACTTCACCCACTACAAATGTAGGCTCCTTCTTTCTTGCCTTCTTCTATGGACAATTCGAGCCATAGTGCCCATGCTCGTGACAGTGAAAACACTTGATCTTGGAAAAGTCTCTCTTGCCTTGTTCTCCTTGGGGCTTCTTTCCCTTGGATTTATTTCTTTTTCTGACCAATGAAAAATATTATTCTTTGTCTTTGCTGGAGTTCTCGTCTCTGGTGCTCCGCCTTATCTCTTCTATTACCAAGTCAGACCATAAATGATCCCAATATAGTAGATTCTCCCTCCCATTAACAAAGTCCTAGTAACTATGCCAACTCTTGGGAAGCCCTAGAAGATCTAGGCTCACCAAATCCTCTTGGGATATTTCCACACCAACACTTCCAAGCTCATATCGACATTGAGTGAACTTATTCAAGTATTTTGGTATCGTCTCTCCCTCCTCCATTTTGATCTTTCTGTGCTTGTCTTTCAATGCCAACATCCTATGGTCACTACTATTCAAAAAAATATCTGTCAATGCCTTCGACATAGCATATGGAGTCGCCTTCCCATCGAGACTCGATACAATATGATCTCGAACTCCCTCTAACAAGATCCTTCTTTCTTTTGCTAGCTTCTTCTTCCATGCATCAATATTTTGAGAATATGTTGTTGCAGGCTTGGGAATATCAATATCTATGAATTCCTTCAATCCGTTTCCCTCCAAAACTACCTCCATATTGTCCTTCCATGCTATTTAATTCGAATTTACCTCAAGAGAATATTCAAGTCTCAAGAAATTGAAATACATCTTGCTCTGTTGTTGGATCCTGAAGAATAAATATGAAAATTTGAACCTGTTCAAGACAAAACTATGTTCTTCTCTTCTATTGTGATTCCTGGCGCTTTGATACTATGTAGAAAATAATATACCAACGGGATTTAATCTAATCTTATAATGTAATAAAACAATATATTAATTCCTTCTACAATTTACGGAAACAAAACATGATCGCACAATCACATAATGAGTAAGAGAAAAAGACAATCAATCGTACAACACAAGATGTATCTAGGGAAAGAAAATTCTCAATACCTTGCTATATCTAGATTTCATAAAGTCAAGATCATGAAACAATACAATGCTCTTTATCCACAGAGAAACTTCCTGCACTTTGCTGTCTGTTTCACTCTGATCTAGCTCAGTTCTGGCTTGCAATAAAAGCAAGTTTTGCCCAATATTTAACTTGTTTCTTGCCTCTACCTAGCCTTCCTTCATTACACATTATTGGGCTAACTTAGCCTCTATTAATTAGGAAAATACCAATTAATTATTGCGCAATCCTTCAAGTTCTTCCCAAAGACCTCAAGCATGACCTGTACAATATTCTAAGAGTACAACTGATAGATCTCTTCATTTTAACCTCAATCTCAACTGTGCCTTCCTTAGAATTGACATGGAACAAATATTTATAGTGAATTATCTGATTGATCACTACTTATGAATTAAATAATATTTAATTCACTTGACCTCTCACTAGCTCATCACTAAGTTAGAACTAGTTAAACTAATTTTAACTCAATTGTTTGAGTTAGCTAATTACAACTCACAAATAATTGTAACTGAACCCCCTGAAATCATGGAAAGTCCTCTACATGCCTCCTCTTTGACCTCTAACTAGAATTTCCTAAGCTAACTAAGTCTTCCTGACTCATTTAACTAATACAAGTTGTCATGAAATGAAATTACAAATTTTCTTGCAATTTAAGGGAAAATTAAATCAAAAGCCTCATATGGTACCATTTCTGGGTGCCATTTTCTGGATTCCATTTTTGGTTGCCATTTTGAATGTTTCTTGTTGCAAATTTCAACAACATACACCCTCATTTCTCGAGTAAAGTAGTTTTCACCATGGCTCCTCCTACCAGGAATTGGAGAGGAAGGTAGTTGTTTTGGAGGAGAAAGTGACTGCTCTAATGCAACACTATTCGGGCTACTGGTGTTCACTGTCCTGATGTATATTGAAATTTTTAATTAATTTAGAAGCTCATTGAACCAACACACTTTCATGCATATATATTGAATATTGTATGATTATTCTTTGAATGTTTGCAATGTATGTTGTTTTCATCTGTACGAAGGAAATTGAACTATTTTGGTGGCTTTGGTACTTATATTTTTGAAGGTATGTTGTATTTTGTTTCACAATCATTGCTTCCTTGTGAACTATTTCGTTGGTTGATAAACGATGAATTCATATGTATATGCTTGTGTGCCTTATATAGATTAGTACTATTACTTGTCTTTAAAGCGACAACTTTTCTCTTCCCTTTCGGCAGAAGGACCTTGATATTATCCGCAACTGAACATTTCACAACACTACAAGGAAAAGACCCTCTAGCGGATGTTTTTGAGGAAACCCTTATAAAAATACCCCAAAAATATGTTTCTAGCGATGTTTCCTAGAGGAGATTTTATATTATGTTGATTCTTTACTACAACAACCACGACTTGTTAGGTGATCTGCCATTTTTTGCGGCAGTTTTGTACAACATTAGATAGATGTCGTGCTCATGCACAAGGGAGGGTCAAATTCCCTTTTGCTTCAGAGCTTTTTTGTTTATTTTTTGTGAGGTTTCCAGGGACGAGGCCTTCTTTTCTTCAGCAGCCTTGTAGGTTGATTACTGAGGCACATATGCACATGTAGGGGCAGATGATGCCCAAGAGGGAGGAGACTCTTTTTCCAGCGAGGTTATCAGATGATGCATTGGAGTTGATAGCCAGTGTTGATGAGCATCCCTTCATTTTTGTCCCCTATCCTTATGCGGGGTTGGATTGGCGAGGGTGTGCCAAAATCCTCTTCACAACTAATGAGCCACTAGATGATAGAGGTAATATTACTGTTTTATTTAAATTTATTCTAACATGTTCTTTAACTTGTTTTTATTAAATTGTTTAATAAAATCCTCTAATTATTGTTTGTACTTGTATATATTTTGCAGACATTGGCTCTTTTGATGGCGAGGAGATGCTGCCACCACCACCTGATCCAGGTGTGGATCCTGATGAGGATGAGGGCATGCCAGATATTGCCGAGGATCATTAGGAGGCTGGTGCATATTAGAGACCTGCTCTTGCTGGTGCGCCGATGCGCTGTCGACGTCTTAATGATGCTAGATATAGGATGGAGTTGGGCGAACAACACATTGCATTGATTGTTGAGGCGGGCATCAAGCCCACTGATTTCAGAGACATAGATGCCGATGATAGGCTATTACATATGTGGAGAGGCATGCCACATGACATGTATAGCCTGATGCGGCATGTTGTAGGAGTTACGACAACTTTTACACGACTGACGAGGACTGTTGCACGTTACGATCGAGCCGCAACACATGATGGACAGTCTGTGAGGCGTAGCGTACCATCATGTCATGATCGTTTACATCCTCGCACCATGCCAGATTTGCATGAGCCTCCACTAGCATCTACTAGCAGTCATCATGGAGATGAGGTTGGACCATCGACCACTAGTACTGATATTGATGTTGTACTACCACCAGCTGATCCATGACGTTTATATTATAGTTGTATATTTTAACATTATATATATATATATATATATATATATATATATATATATATAGTCCATGTATTTTATGTTCATGTTGCAGTTGTACTTAATTTACATGTTGGTGATCATCATGATGTGTATGTTGTTAGGTCATGTTAGATATGTTCATTTAATGTGCTGCTTGTAGATAGATGTGTATGTGATAGCATGAGATGTATATTTGACATGAGATGTATATTTGATGTTTGTGTTGTACTGATGATGTTAATATATAATGTTAATTGTGTTTTTTTAGATGATCATGATCACGATGATGCAGTTAGCGATTTTGAATGTGTTTTTTAGTCAAATATGATGTTTGTACGATGGTTATCATGAACATGATGTTTATTAATTAATTTAATACCAAATGATCATGATATTGTAAATTTGCAATATTTGTATTTCTAATTGTATTTAAAATTCTAAAATTATAATTGTAATGCTATATATGTGAATTTCTAAAATTGTAATTTTAATTGTAATTTTTAAAATTGTAAAATTGTAACTTTTTAATTTGTAAAATTGTAATTGTATATATGTAAAATTATAAAATTGTATTTGTAATTGTAATTGTACGTGAAATTGTCAAATTGTAATTGTAATTGTAATTTAATTTTAATTGTATGTAAAATATTTGTAAAATTTTAATTGTATTAATATGAAATGAATTTATTAAAATTTTAAAATTTGTAAATTTTAAATAATTGTAAAATAATAAATCTAGAATAATATGATATATTGTAACATAATAAAGTTTAGAAAATAATGCAAATAAATTCCTGTACTTTAGAATTATCATTATTTTATTATGATCTTAGATACGAAAAAAAAGAATTAATTTATACAATACGCCATTGTTTTTGAGATCAACATAATACCGAATTCTCAAGTGAATTATTGATTTTAATATTAACACAATGAAAATTACCAATTAATTAAAAATACATATTATATTAATATTTCAAAAAACCCATCTAAAAAGTATAAATATTGATGAAATAACACATGTACCATATCACTCTCGGTTCTCATGATCACCCTCATTATCTTCTAGCTTGCATGGCATGATAACACTATTGTTCTCAAAAATATGTTTTGATCTAGGGTCGTGTGTCAATACGAACCACCAATCCCTATCCAACACATCTGGGTAAAAAAAACACCTGGTTGCAGTGTTTAGGGAAAACATAGGGCTCCTTAGCTTCATCCCACATCTTTCTAGAGTTGATACATATCAGCCTACTATCGTGATATTCCTTTACATTATTCCGATCAAAGGTTTTCCACCACTTTCACCTAAAAATAACACATTGGAAAGAAGAAAAATCCACTTCAATGATCTCTTGTATCTTTCCGACATAACCTAATGTCTTTCATACTAGTTGTTCATCACGGTGGCTAGATCAACTAGATTGATCGAAATCGACTTCCACTCCACAGTCTTGTGTGATGTTTCCAGCATCGGCATTTTCTGCGTGAAAATGGTGTCCATATGCCCACATAGATGGGAACAAATGCACCTATTATAAAAAATTTAAAAAAATCATAGTGTCATGTGTCTTATAAATAATAATCCAATAGTAGTTAAAATATGAAATGTAGATGTCTTAATATAAGTTTCAAATTTACATATAAATTAAAAATATTATTACCGACTTTCTGCACCCAATCCCTATGTTTAGCGCATCCTCTTCAGCATGCGGGTAACGACCGGTAGCACCATATTTCTCTCTAACTTGGTCAGCAACCCAACTGTTGGGGCATATATTTGGCATATTTTCTTTTAAATGATCGAGATAAGGCACACTTATACCATTCAACCATCTGAATTATTTCCTGTCACTATCCAATTTCATCCTGTTTTGTTCATACAATGCAACACACGGTTGTGTCTCTTTAGAATTGTAAAGAATGAATTTATTGATTGCTTCAATTTATGCATTCGTTGATGAAATCAAATCAACATTATATAGTACTTAGAGATCAAAATATACATTATATCAAAGTTAAACATGAATATTAATTACTTTTTGTAAATTTGAAAAATTATAAGTTGCTTACTCTTTATCAAGCGCTTTTTTCCACTTGTTTGGAGCAACTCTCCTTCTCTTTTGTCTTCATCCATTTGGTTGTCCCAAATTACCACACCTGGTCTATTGTCGATCTGCTTGACGTACTCACTAGCATAGTAGAACGACTCATACGATATGTACCCCTCTGCCATGGACCCCTCAGGTTTTTCCCTTTGTCGAACAAAACCTTTCAATTTCTTCATGTACCTCTCTAAGAAGAACATCCAACAACAAGAAACAACCCCAAATAATTCAACTTCATCTACTAGGTGGATTAGAAGATGAACCTGTAAGTCCATGAAACTCTTCGGTAGTTCCTTCTCGAACATACAAACAATCTCAACTATCTCTTGATGCCACCGTGGAATGCTAGCCACATGAATCTCCTTTGATGTGATCCAACATACAAATGCAGATAATTTAGATATGGCACATCCTAGGTATTGAGGGAATTCATGTTTCACACACCCACACACAAACAAAGGATAATGACACTGCAAATTTATAAACACGTGCAATATAATACAAAATTAGTTATGTTTTATGATCCTCGCATGAGATAAAATTTATTAATATAACAAATAATAAAATCATGCTTTTGACATTATACGTACTCGTAGAAGATTCAAATGGTCATGCGATTTCAACCCCGAAAAATGGTCATCCACGGTGAAGCAGCACCGTAGTGAAGACTCGTATGAAGTTGGAACCCTCACATCCATTATAACTTCCTTTGCCAAAGATATATCATCTTTTTTTAAAATCCATGGGACATCACCTTCTTTGAAAAACTATGAATTAGAGGGACCAACGCTTGCCTCTGATCTCGTACTTTCTAATTGTCTTGGCCAATATTTCTTTTTAGTTTTTGAGGTAATAAGATCTTTCCTAACAACCAATGTGTCACTTTGTTTCGATGATATGTGCCTCCATAAAGAATATGAAACATTTTTAAATATATGCATGGGATGTAATAAGTGGGCAATCTTAAGATGCTCCCAATATGGGAGGTCATAAAAGATAGATTTCCTTTTCATCCCAATGGGAAATTTCTCAACATAGGTGTTGAAGAAATCTGGATCATTGAACTTGGGCTCCCCATTTGAATCGAAAATTTCTATGAGCTCCTTCTCCTTCTCTCTCTCATATGCTCTAAGCCATTCAGGTGGTGTCATTATTGGAGGCCTTTGGGTTCTCTCTCGTTTACCATTGAAAGTGGATGCTGCTCTTCTGTAAGGGTGTTGTTCTGGTAGGAATATTCTGGAGCAACCATACACTGGCTTTCGTAGGTCCTTGGACCATCTAGCTTTCAGAGAAGGTCCACAACATTTACATCCAAAATAGCCTTTTGTTACAAGACATGCGAGATTATATTTGTATACATTAATTAATATGCATGGCACGTTAAAGAATATCATGAAGATCAGAAAAACTATTATTACAACGAATTAAATAACTAATATGTGAAAGAATATTATTACATTATATATAAACAAATCAATAAATTAAATATGTAATTTACCAGAGCAAAATCCTAAGCTTGGATAATCATGTGTCGTGTAAGCACATATGCCATACAACGTAAAAATCCTCTCTGCTACGATGGGTCTTGATACATCGTATACATTTATCCCATCCCATAATTCCTTCAATTCATCTACCAGTGGTTGTAAGTAGACATCCATATTCTTCACTTGTCTTCTACCAGAGACTACGAGAGCCAACATAAGATGTTCATTCTTCATGGATAACCATGGGGGGATATTGTTATTGATAACTACTACAGGCCAAATAGAATAGTTGGTGTTCTGGAAGAAATATGGGTTGACGCCATCCATGGCTATGCTGAGTCATAGACTTCGTACTTCATTCTTGAATTTTTCAGGCCATGTATCCTCTATATGCTTCATGGCTATTGAATCAGTTGGGATTCGCATAACTCCCAACTCAATTCTGTGTGAGGCATGACATCCCTTCAATATAGCTAATTCTTTGCAACGAAAGAGCCTTTGAATCCTTGGGATTATAGGCATGTGCCTCAATATCTTAAAAGGAGGACCAGTACGTGATTTACCCTTATTTTTTTATTTATCATACCTGTCATGCCCACATTTCAGACACATCTATTTGTCTGCATATTCTCCTCTATATAGAATACAATCATTTGGACATGCATGATATGATACGTACTCAACACCCAACATTTTCAACAATTTCTTTGCCTCTTTGCAGCTACCAGGCAAGACATTATCACTCGAAAGAACCTTATCTTTGAATAACCTGTAGTTGGTGATCATGGAAAAATATATTAATATTAAATGTACATTAATGTTGATATAATTATCAACGTTCATAAAATTTAACATTTGTAATGTTCATTGCAATGTACTGATTATATTTCAAATTTATATAAGGGGAGTACTTTATGGTAACTTATCTCAAAAGTTCCGAGAAACATGAATTCAATAAGCCAAACTTTGCTTTCAAGTTGTACAGTAACATTGTTGTCCCCAACTAGGTAGACTTTGATTGACCTCTAGGTCCAAAGAGAGGGGTGGTGGAAGAAAATTTAAGGCTTTCGAAAAAGGTGTCAGCAATATGAGAATCATCCCCTAGATGATCATCATTTTGGAATGCATATAACAACATTGTATCCATGGCAGTTGTATCCCTTAAGTAATCATCCATACCAACCTCTATTTGATTACCTCCATTGACAGCTTGTGAAGAACTACTATTGTTGTAGTCATTCCTAATTGGTGAATCTGGACATAGTGGGAATTGAATCGGTGGTTGATTCAACCATTCTTGATATCGTTCCTCTCCTAATTTTCCTCTTAATTCAGTCTTATCTCGATTTGACATTGTCGTGGGGTGAAACGGAAGATGGTAGGTAGGTCGTTCATCATCACTAGAATCCTAAAATAAACAAAACAATATTGAACATCGTTAGTACAAAATATATGATATCAATTAGTAACCACGTTGACAATATTGCATGATTATAAATTGGTTTGACGTTTAAATAATTACATATTAATCAATATATATACCAAACAATTATAATTATGATTACCATCATTGTCCCGGGATTGTGGCTAGAAGATGCAATATTGTTACAATTGGCAGGGTGAAGCGGATGTCCATTTTGATCTACCAAATGCGTATTGCGGTATGCAGCTCTTGATAAGAACTTCCGACGTTTTGGAGCAGTTTGAATATTTTGTGCATCTGAACTCAATGCTGAATTTGCATGAACCTGCAAATTTGTATACATTATAAATTTAATTAAGTTGTGTGTGATTGACTGCATGGATTAAAAACATATATAAATTCAATTAGATAGTGAAAAAATAAAACAAATCTGAAGTAAATATTATGTCTCCACATGGATAGGGAGAACTCCGCGATGGACTTTGAGAAATATTATGGAACAAGCTGGATTTTGAAGAATTTTCCATTCCATATAATATATGATATTTTCTCCCTGCATTTGAGCAAAACAACAATAAATTTTGGTGCACAAACTTAAATGTCATTCCAACGCGTAATGTACAGATAACCGCACCGGTGAGTTTTTTTATTTTATTTTGCGCGCCGGTGCTGTTTTATAACACAACGCACCGGTGCAGTTAAATTAAAGGACGCACCAGTAAATGAATAACCACAAATAAAAAAAGCGCAACCCTATTTTCTTTAAGTGAAAAAAAAAAGCGGTAAATTGAAAAATGGGCGGCAAAATATTTTCGAAAATCTAATTTCATAAAACATTTCTTTAAATACTAAACACTTTTCATTATTTCACTATTTTTGCAAAAATTTTCAACTAGAGATTTGCAGGATACATACCTGGAGCAAACAAAGCATGAGAGCACTGTGGAGCAGGGAAATATGTTCAAACAAAAGTATTCAAACAATCATAATTCCAAACCTCTGGTTAGTCAAACCCTATACCATAGAATTTCAAACGATGTGAGTAAGTTTATTGTTTTTTTGTATTTTTTTTCTGCAGTTTTTTTTATGCAGTAAAATAAGAAATCAAAGTCTATTGTTTTTTTTTAAAACTTTTTCTATAGTTTTTTTTATGAAGTAAAATAACAAAATTAAAGATTATTGTTTTTTTAACCTTTTTTTTTTTCTGCATTTTTTTTACCTTTTCAGTAGTTTTCAGAAACAAAAATAAAAAAAAATTCATTTTTACAAAAAAACCCCTAGATTCTTTTTATTTCTTCCCTTTCTTTTCCCTTTTTCTTTTCAATTTAGATTTATAGGGTTTGTATAGTCATAAGACATCTAACCCACGGGATGACTTGCATATTCGGATCCCAACCCATGTTGGCCCTTGCATCAATCTTTAAAAAATACAGATTTTTTTTCGTCGGTGTGCCCTGCGTAACATAGCACACCAGTGCGCTTGGTTATAGCAGCACACTGCGAAAGTACAGTGATAAAAAATAAAAAATAAAAATGTTTTTATCAGTGCGCCATATGTAACATATGGCACCAGTGCACTATTGCATTATGGTGCACCACAAACGTGTTGTTTTGCAAAAAAAACCATTTTAAAAACAAACCCTACATTCTTTTTCTTTCTGCCCTTTCTTCTCTCACTTTCTGTGATTTCAGAATTAGGGCTTTTCAATTTATATTTATAGGGTTTGTATTGCTAAATATAAGCCTAAGACATCCAATCAATAGGAGGACCTTCATAGTCGAATCCCAATCCATGTTAGCCCTTGCGCCAATCTTAAAAAAATACAGACTTTTTTTTCGTCGGTTTGTCCTACGTAACATAGTGCACCGGTGTGCTCGGTTATAGCAGTACACCGTGAAAGTACAATGAAAAAAAAAAAAAAATTATCAGTGCGCCATATATGTAACATATGGCACCGGTGCACTATTGCATTATGGCACACTGAAAACGTGCTGTTTTGTAAAAAAAATCATTTTAGAAACAAACCCTACCTTATTTTTGTTTCTGCACTTTCTTCTCCCACTTTCTGTGATTTCATAATTAGGACATTTCAATTTATATTTATAGGGTTTATATTGCTAAATATAAGCCTAAGACATCCAACCAACGAGAGGACCTGCATAGTCTGATCCCAACCCATGTCGGCCCTTGCGTAAACTAAAAAAAAAAAAATTGTCGATGCACCCTGTGCGGAATAGCGCACTGGTGCGCTCTGTTCTCCTAGCGCACCGCGCAAGTACTGTGATAAAAAATTAGAAAAACAAAATATTTTTTCAGTGCGCCATTTGTAAAATATTTAGCCGGTGTGCTATTTCATTATGGCGCACCACGAATGTTCTGTTTCGAATCGAAAAAAAAAGAAAAAAAAAAGAAAAAAAAAGAGAAGAAGAAGAAGAAAGATACAAATCTTACATTATTTTTGTTTCTCCCCTTTCTTCTTCCTCTTTCTATGATTTTAGAATTATGGCTTTTCAATTTAGATTTATAGGGTTTGTATTGCTAAATATAGACCTAAGACATCCAACTGACAGGACAATTAGCATAGTCAGATCTCAATAAATGTGGGCTCTAGCATGAATTAAAAAAGAAACAGATTTTTTTATCAGTGCGCCTAGAGTAACTTAGCTCACCGGTGCTCTTTATTTTACAGGCGCACCACAAAATGTAATGTGATAATTTTTTTTTTTTTTTAATCGGTGCGCCATATGTAAAATATGGCACCAATTTATGCTAAAAAACTAACATTGGACAATTTTTATTATTTTATCATGGTTAACTGGTGCAGTCATTGACATGTAACGCACTGGTACTCCTTGTTGACATAGAGCACCATACGGTCTATTATGCTGTTTTGGTGGTGCGTTTGGAAGAGAGCCACGTATCGGCGTCAGTGCGTAAACCATGAATGGCGCACAGGTTTTTTGAGATTTTTTTTTTTACTTGAAAAGTTGACAATTTATTTATAAATATATTATTGAATGATATGGTACATGTTTGAGATTGATAAAGAAATGAGTGACAAGAGATCAAGTAACAAAATATTGATAACACATCAAGAAAAGCAAAAAAGGCAAGTCCTTTGTAAATGTTTTACAAAAAAATTATTTTTGAACTATATGTAAGTTTAACTAATATGTATTGTTTACTGTGTATCATGCAGAGCCACAAAATGATGAAGCTCGATAAGATTATTTCTGATCTAAGACTAGAAGAGTGTAAAAGCTTGATGGAAAAATTACAAAAGGATGAATCAAGTGAATGAAAAAATACTATCGATCCAATATGAGTTTCTTTTTTTAGTTTTCATTAATAATATAATTAAAATTATTTTATAACATGTGTGAAAAAATCTATTAATTCACATCTGTTTAATGTTATACAGGGGCCAACAACTCAGAAAAGGAATGTTGTTCTAAGAAAAGAAAAAAATGGAACATGCAAATGAAAATTAATTGGTCCTTAACTCATCTAGAGTGGTGCTAGAGGTTCACGAAAGGGGGAAAAACTTTTACAAAAGTTTGAGGGATCTAGTGGAATGAATGTATAGATGTTCTTTCCACTTACAATACAAAAACCGATCCAATGATTCAAAGAACCAAATTTTATGTAAACTACAGGAAGAGTTTCCAGAGAATTGGTCAATGAGACATGTCAGACTTTTAATAGAAAAAACGTACAATAAAAAAAAGAAGGAAAGAAAAAGTAATATTCCTTTAGATGTTTGTCTATAATTATTTATAAATATCACTTTTGTTATACTTACTTTCCATATATCAATATAAAAATTAAATAGTTTATTGTCATGTTACATTTTCAGGAAGATTATGAAAATGTCAAAAGATGAACGAGCTGATATCAGAAATATGCCAGTAGGAATGTCCAAAAAGGTGTACAAGGAGATGGTCAAAGAAATGGATAAAATTGCATCGCTAGAGGAGCCATCTCAACAACAACTTGCTTCAAATGTAATATGTAATCATTGATTTTTTCGATCATTAGGTAAAATAAATAAACAATTTAGCATTAAATATTAATTTTCAAGTATTTTCTTGCAGAAAAGAAAAGAAAATGGAACCCATTTAGCACATAAAACAGGACGACAAGGAAGAAAAGGATTGATATCTAAGTTTGTGAGTAATTGTTACTTCCTTATAACAACTTAACTAGATTTCATTTTTGTATTTTTAAGTTGTTTTACAAAAATCATCATTGAATGTATCCAAACAGGTGCTAACATACAAAGAAGAACCATCAAAGGAATTGATTGAAATTGGTTTAAATATGGGTTGTGCATATATGTTGGCATATCAGAACTTAATTGTGGAATTTGTAAGCATCTATCAATCTTGTTTTACTTAGCTCTGTCTATAATTAATAGAAAAAATAAATCTTTTATATTAAATATATGATTTGTTATGGGGTATATAACTTGCAGGAAACAAAGTATGGCACTGCGCCAATAGATCAAATCTTGAAATATGGCATGTTACATGGTTTTGAAAGAATGTGTATAGTTTATGAGTCAATTGTTGCATTGGTACGTCATCTCTTTTCGATTTACATTAATGTATATTATTTAATATTGCAATTTTCATTATTCTCACCAATGTATATACACTCATTACAGTTTATTTTTATGTTTCTAGATGGAAGGTGAAGAAGAAGAAAACAATCAACACCGTGAACAAAACATTTCTGAAAATAACCCAAGTCATGGAAGTAGCTCTAGCAGTGACAACAGTTCAAGCGAAGAATGATGATCACTATGTTTGGATATAAAAGCAAGGCGTTGTATTTTTTGAAAAATGTCTGTGAAATCAGACATTTTATTTAATGTAATGGACATAGTGTCCCAATTGAAAGATAAAGGGATACCAATAAATATCCCATTTTGTATGAAAAAGAATGTTTTATTCATATATATAATAATAATAATAATAATAATAATAGTAATAAATGTTTTAATTTATTCTATTGCATTCTCTATTGTCGCTATTGCATTCTCCATTGTCGTTCTCAAATGCACTAATAAAAATTTAATTCATATGAATATTGTTATAAGATATATATGTGTCGACTTTTGATGAATAATGAATTTTAAAAAACCACAGTAATTTGATATGATATAAGAAATTAATCCAAACATCACATTCAAATGCATTAATAAACATTTAATTAATATGAATATTGTTATAGCATGTGTCGACTTTTGATGAATAATGAATTTAAAACAATCACAATAATTGCACAGTCACAGGTCGATGTTTCTAAAAAATACAAAATGAAAACAGGTGCATGTATACTTACACCGGTGCGCTTGTATTCTTAAGCGCCCTGGTGTGTTTTTACAACCTATGGGCACTGCACAAATACCAAAACTGGTTAAAAATATCGAGGCATTTGTGTGGTACGGCTCTCTGGTGCATTTATGTATTTCTACGCATCGGTGCTTTTTTACGACCTATTAGCACCGCACGAATATAGATACCAGTTATAAATTTCGGTGCGTTTGTGTGATACTATGCACTAGGGCATTTTTGTGTCTATATGCACCGATGCATTTAGACGACCTATGGGCACCGCACGAATACTGATACCAATTATAAATCTCCGTGCATTTGTGTGATATTGTGCACCGGGGCGTTTAAGATTTTATACGCACCGGTGTATTTGTATGACATATTTTCACCGCACGAATACCGATACCATTTATAAAGCTCGGTGCATTTGTGTGAAAGGACGCACCGATGTGTTTCTATAAGTCTATGCACCAGCTCGTTGATACGACCTATGGGCACCACTCAAATCCCAAGACCAATTATAACAGCCTCATGCGTTGTTTCACCAACACTACGCCCAATGTTGTTTTATACATTAACGGCCCAATGAATTCTTCTTCGACCAACCCGAGGCGTCGTCCACAGGTACGCACCAGTGCGTTTAAGCCTGATTAGCGCACCGAGGAAAACAACATCCGTAATAACCTCCAGCCGCCCATTTTTTTTTTAGCTGTGTTGAATTTCCATTAAAAGCTCCGCAAAAACCTCCGTAACCATAAACGGATGTGGTAGCATATGTTTTTTTGACAATTTTAGCCAATTTTATAACACTAAAAACCTCCTTTATAACCTCTGCTAGAGGGTCTTTTCCTTGTAGTGCAAGGCATACTCACTTGTTGATCTGAGATTACCTGTGCATTACTCTCTTGTGCTAAACGTTGTAGCCAAGGAAAATATATAAGAATATATGGCAGTCGGGCCGATACCTCAGATGGGGCTCCTATTCCAAATGGTGTGAGATCTATGGGACTTCACATCGAGGAGACCCCATTGTTTGACAAATTTCCAGGACGCGTCAACATGAGGTTAAGAAGACAAGAATTCAGGTAGTGGACAAGTCATAATTGTCAAAGAATGCAATTGAGAGAAAAATAAGTAGGTAGATAAGTATGTTTATAGGCAACAAGAAAGAAGGAAAGAGTTCAACTATAAGGAAATTGAAGAAAGCCATTATCAAGTATTTTCACCATGTCGGCCCTCTCTAGTTAAGAGAAAGCTATATGATCAGTAATTGAGAGTATCCTAACATAAGTAACCTCAATGCTATAGAGGTGTTGCAACAACACTATAGCAGTGTAACAATGACACTTTATAGGGGTGTTGCAACATCAATGTATAGGGGTATTGCAACAATGCTACATGGGGTGTTGCAATAATGATATAGGGGTGGAACAAAAACACTATACATGGGTGTTTTGACAACACTATATGTTATGAAAGTACCTCCTCATCAACTTAGAGGAGATTACTATGCTTTTGGTTGAAATACACCCCTTTTTACAACCTATTTAAGACCACAATTGTTAGTGTGAATTCTAATTGCAAGCGTACGAAAAAATCTCACTTTAGCGGTGCATGATAAAAAATACTAACATCAAATGTGGTTGTCAATTTCCTTAGATTTTTAGTAGGTGATCAGAATAAATGCTACAAAAATCCAGATTTATGTAGTTAAAGACATTAAACAAAAAAAATAAGCAAGAGTTTTCTTCATATATCCAATGGACAAGACAAGAATTTATAAAGAATTTTTATATTATGACACCTGGGAAGGGAACATAGAAAGATGTTACCAGTCCCCTTAAATGGGATGGGTTCTTGTATGTCCTCACTGCTTCAAATCCAAAATATCTCTCTCTTGATGGTGCAGAAAACCCAGTCAAAAATGGAACTCAAAGGGAGCTCACAAGCAAAAGTAGAAAAATATGACAATGATGGAGGATCAAAGTCAGACCAAAAGTATAGATCAGAAGGTGATATCAAGGCAACAAAAGGGAGTGAATGAATGGAAAACCCTTCTATTTATAACAAAATATTGAGTTAGTCTAGATATTGGTGCATAATTAAAATATTATTAACCAAATCTAGATCCAACTTACATAGAATATTTTATTATTTTTGTTGGATGGAAAATGAATTTAAACTTGGTCAAATCCCTTTATTTAGAAATAATAAATAAATAAATGATTTATTTATTATTTTAAGAACGTGTTTAAAGAATAATTAAATAAATAATGATTTAGTCAAATTTAACAAGGAATATTATTAAATAATGATTTAAATAATTATTTCTAGAAAATAATAAGATAAATAATGATTTATCTAATTAATTTTCCTGTTTTGGGTTAAATATGATCAGGAATATTAATTAAACAATGGTTTAATTAATTATCCCTAGAGGAAAATCAAACAAATAAGGATTTATTTAATTATTCCACACGTGGTTTCCTATTTAGACCAGAAATAACTTAATAAACTATGGGTTATTAAATTATTTCTCATAGTGAAAGAAATTTTACTGTAGTAAAATTGGTCTTGCATGGTGTACTTTAGTCCATCTAATAGTAACAGGTTAGATGACCAAAAATTGGTGTAATAGATTGCCCCCCAATGTGTGAGTGTTAGGAGCTAATTGTATGACCAAAGTACGTTGTAAGAACACAATCACTAGACACCGAAGGGGAGTCAGAGAGAGAGAAATATAAGGCAGACTAAAGTGAGAGAGGACTAGACCCTGAGGAGGCGATGTTGAGATTCAACAAGAATATCCTAGTGAAAATTATGCACCTACACTAGGATGGAGCCTCAAGCTATTTTTAGGTGGATGTCTATTTATAGATGCATGAGAAAATTGTATTTATAGATGTATGTGAAAGTTATATTTATAGGTTTCATGTCTATTTATAGATGCATGTCGACTATTATTATCCCTTATTATTATTTGGACAATAAACAATAATCTATTCTCAATGAGCACTTGGAAATAGTTAATTAAAGTGGCAAATCAGTTAGCTAAAGGAATTTAAAGTTAAGAGGTTGGTTGGTGGGACATGCAAGTGGACTTAGTTGTAACTGAGTGATTCGAAGTTGTAACAGAGTTGGAAGTGCAATTATGAAATTTGTAAAGTATTTTAACTCAGTTAAGTGAGTTAAACTCAGTTGTGCTAGTTGTAATTGAAGATACACTAGTGCGAGATCAAGTGAATTAATTATTAATTAATTCACAATCAGTGGCCTCACATGCAACTGAATATTTACTACTATTAACTGCATGCATGTCAAATCCAGTGGAGACCTAGTTGAGATGTAGGTGAAAGGGACAATTGACTATTAGTTGTGACATTATCGGTTGCACACATGCAACCACACACACATTAGATGTGCCCATGAGGATTACACAGTCAAGGCAAGCAGGATTCCATTCATTTAGGGATTGCTATAAGCTGGGATTTCACAGTGGAGGTAGGTTGTCTGGAGACAGTAAATTGGCTAAGGAACTTGCCAATTTTTGTATGACAGTGTGAGATAGTTAGCTATCATACTGAGAGCTCTTGGATTGGAGCTTTGTATGTAATTGTTTCATGATCCATGATATAATACATAATAGAAGATAGTGGGGTTTTTAGCTATATTCTTTCCCTAGGTAAATTATTTGTGTTATGTGTGATTGATCTTTCTTCATGATATTGCAATTGGCGATTGTGTTTCAAATTTCACAAAGATTTTGTAGAAGCGATTATGTATTTAATAGTAGCACATTATTTTTAGATCAAGAGAATCTAGACAATACATATTTTGTATTAAATTCCTACAGGCGAGACTTACAGTTGCGACATGTCTCTTTTATGCGTGAGTACCTGATCTGAATGAGGCGAGGGAGGCATACCTATGCCTGCCAAGATGACAAAGTACAAATAATAATGGTGCACTCAAAAAACATGGGAGTGAGCTATATAGTACATGCTGGTATAAACATGGGCCAGATAAAAAAATAATGGATCTCACATACATACCATGCCTAGGACAAAAACCAGGACTTATACAATAATATCTGAGTACATGAGATATAAGTACAACCAAAGAGGCCCTGTAAAATAGGAAAGGGATCTAAAAATATAAATGATACATACAAACTAAAAAGGTGTTGCAAGTGACTGAGGCCGGAAACATCAAATATGTAGAGCTGCATCCAAGGCTGTAGTGAAGTGGTCATCCGGGAATTTAGGGGGCTACCTAAAGGGCCACCCCCTCATGAGGTCTAAAAACATCTTACACACACCCGAGAATCGCTGGTACAATCTGGTACATCACTGAACCATCAAGTATACAGATCTCAATCATGTCATAAGGAGCTGGAACTGAGAAAAAATCAAGTCAAAGGGAAATAAAGGGTCCCTTTGTCTGATCCGAGGCACAAAACAAGAGTGGAAGATGGAACCAAGGTACACTGCCCTCTAGACCTATCTTCTCGAATGAATAAGATGACGTCGATAGAAGGAGGTCCGCCATAAGTGAGGTAATAAGGGATCCTAAACTAAGGCATGAGGGATAATAGTATAGAAATTGATAGACTGACACCAGGGATGATGGTGGAATGTGGGGTACTCAGTAGCGGGCTGACGACTTTGCTTGTCAGAGCATAAAGGACATGGATGACCTGGAAGCTACTGAATCAACTTCGGAGGGGATAGGGGAAAGTATGACAGGGGGCCAAAATGTGCGACGAGAGAGAGGTACAAAGCAATGAAGGATGGAAGACTGTGATGGGAAAAAAAGGAACTCGGGACAGACCCCATGGATGCGATGATGACTAAACTTGGATGCTCTAAACAAGGGCGACTCGATGATGCTGCCACACAGAAGAGGCTCGGTGGGGACCATAAAAACATGAGTACAAGATGTTTACTCACGACAAAAATTGACACAAGCATCAATAAGTATGAAGGAAAAGTGGTGCCCTAAGTACAAGTGTCGCAAGTGAAGAAATTCGATTTTGAGAAGCGGTGAAGTGACCCTTCTTGGAAAAAATGCGTCGTGGTGAAGTATCAAATCACTAAAAATGAAAGGATACCCATTTGAGTGCTCGATGAGAGCTTTCCAACGATGCAGATAGTTTATCAAACCGAACTACTGTTTGGTCGTAATTGGCGAAATAAAAATCTGGGGTTTCTCTTTTAATAAGGCATTTTCCCTCCAATTTGATTCATTTGCAAGTGTAGATGTGGCGAATGTAGAGAGGAGAAAAAGCCCTAAATCTTGCAGCAATCATAGCGAAAAAACTGACCATTGAAATCGAGATCCACGACTTTCAGGTAGGTGACCTTACTTGTCTAAAAATGGCCTTAATGCTTCTTGGAAGGATGGTCCTGGTGAAGAATCAAGAAAGGAATACGGGAATGAATTGCTAGAGAAGGTATAGAATCATCCCCACCCACAAATTCAAACATGGGGACCAAGTGGTAAACATGGTATCACAAAAAGTAGAATATTTGAAGATAGGGTATCAAACATCTATGATATATGGCTCGCCGGAGAGGCCGGTAGGTCCAACTATCCAAGGAATGGGAGGAAAATCGACCATACCTAGATTGATGGGGTCTAGGCTGAGACTTATGTTAATCACATGAGGAGGTGGCCAGGGGTTCCATCATGCCCCCAAGCATGGGATACTACCCCCAAGCATATGTGATGGAGGAGAGTGATCTGGTATGCAAAAGGTGGGAATGATGCCCCTAGCTAGAGGATTTTGTGGAGCGCCATGGTGTTTCAAGTGCTGAAATAATGGATGCAAGCCTTTAGTATCATAGGAACTAAATCTTCAAGAGGATGATGAGAAGGTATAATGGCATAGGTTCCCCCAAGCATGTTATGGTCATTCCAAATGTATTTAGAAAAGTGGAATCTAAACACATTTTTATGATGTGGTTCGCCATTTGTTTATTTTATGGTTATCTTGTGTGGGAAGAATGGATAGATGCAGTTTGAGAAAGGGAATGGAGGATTACAAATCTCTTTTGGTATTGCATATATGAAGCAAATGGACTAAATTTCTGGGTTCACATACATGGTGTCACTATCCCAAAGTGTGGATTTGGATATAATGAACTGGTGCTCACCTAAAAAACACATAGGTTGGTCAAAAACAATGTTTATGGGGCTGGGTTGTTGATGTAAGATGAAGGAATGATAAGGGGGATCATCCCTAGAGTGATCTGAAGTGATATGGTACTTTAGAGGTTCTTCTAAATGGGGAAGAATAATGGTACTAGAGTCGACACTACCAGATGCACTAGGAGAGTTGTGGAGAATTGCTTCTCTTGGACTCTCAAATATGGGTGACCCCTTACCAAAACATTGGGTGTCAATGTAATGAACACAAGGTGTATGTGGTTCGAATGCATGGTTTTGATGTAAGGGGGTATAGATAAAGTCAGGGGTGGTAAATTCTTCCATAATTTCATCATTGCAATATAAAATGGGGTGACTGGTGGAAGAAAAACCACGTGATGCAGTGAAGCTACCTGACTCATCATTATGAGAAGTGAGGTTCACATGCGCATCATCACGGGGGGTGACAAAAGAACAAGTAGATGAAAGCTCCACCAATTTTGAGCCCAAGGTGATCGCTGAAGGGAGGTCAGGCGAAACAGAAGGGGATGCCCTAGAGGGGTCTTCCACCATGGATCTCATAGATGATGAAAGGTAGAGGATAGTAGCCGAAAGTTCCATCATCTCGACATCGGGAGGGGGAATGTCAATGGGAGTGGATGGGTCCTCTGGTTGTGCCGAAGCATAACGCTCAAGTAAGGGAGAGACAGACTCATTGTGCTCAACCTTGTATTGGCGAACCACTTCCAAGGAGGTGCAGTAGTCTGCGAGGCGGGGACAAAGGTGAGTATAATGGCCATGGATATCACACAAAGCACAAGGGTGGTTTGTGTGCACAATATTGAGTTTCTTGGCTAATGTATGTAAAGTAACATGGACTTCTGGGACATCAGACTTGGGAAACTTGACATTGACCATGGGTTTGATATGAGACAATTCAGGACAATTATGGGTGGCATGACTGACAACATCACACAAGGCACACAGAGTTGTACGCTTTGGAGGCTTAGGAGGAGTAGGAGTTATCTGGGAAACCTTTTCCTTAGGTGATTTTTTGTGGGCTTTTCCCCCCTCACCCGAGGCTTTCGCAACAGGAGTAGGTTCATGTTGAGGTGGCTGAGGCACAGAAGCTAAGGAAGGGATCATGGCGAATGGTTGGACCGGGTTCAAAGCAGTCTAAAGTTTGAGCTGACCAGGTGGGGTATTGGATGGGGGATCAATGTACTAGACTGGGATCCCCAGGGTCATGTTGGGAAGGGTCAAGGTAGCCATAACAGGTACCGAAAAAAATTCAGGAGGGGGAGCGAGAAAAGGTATCTAACTGGAGGGGTAATGGCCACGCGGAACAAATCCCAAGTGGTTAAGGCTAGGGGGAACCATTACATGAGGATAAATAGGATCAGGGACAATAGTTATAGATGGAGGGCCTTGAGGAGGAGGTCCTAAAGGTTGAGTCGAAGTACTAGGAGCAGGTTGCAAAGGGCGGGGCTACTGGCTAGTTGAACTAGACTGTTTGAGGTAAGACTGAGACGATTTCATCATGCCAACATTCGACAAGATAGGGTCAGAGATAGGAGGGGGGAGACCATGGAATGAACCAAGCAAAGAGGAATATTTATAGACTCTGGGTGAGACAATGGTTGGAGGTTCAACTACTTGTTTATTAGCAACCAAAGAAATAATGGACTATGGAGAGCTCTAGGACTTCAGTTCATAATATGTTAGTTGATCGATAGTGACAATGTTTTCATTGTGAGGAAAGCACATATTACAGTGAACGATAGATGGGATAGCATACATCACATAAGTGTAGCTACGACCCAATAGAATGTTGTATTCTAAGGGGGCATCAATGACTTCAACATCAACACAAACAGTCTTGCCAACAAGAGTAATAGGACAATTGCGGAACATGCCAAGGGGATGGGAAGAGTGGCCATCCCACACATGGAGGGTGATAGTGGAAGGGGCTAACGTCTTGGGAGATTCAAGCTATTTTCAAACAGAAGCAGACATCACGCAGGTGGATGCCCCCTCATCAATGATACATAAGGAGATGTTGGCATTCCAGATCTTGACATGTATTTGGAAGGCGACGGATGCATGAAGGGGTGGATGCTATGACTTATCAACATCGAATACAATCAAAAGATCATTTGAAGGATCAACAATGCCCATAGCAGTTATTAGATCTTTTCATTGTGAAGGTCACGATTGGAGGACTTCCAGCGTTGACATGGCAGAAGGAGATTGCGCCAAGTGATCTACTATACTGTAGGTGTGGGCGGCTTTACCGGAAGTAATGTTTCAATGTAACGGTCCTTTGGGGATATTGGTATGTACCTTGCCTTAGGATGAGGGATATGTAAAGGACCGTTGGGTGTCAAAATTGGCTCTGTGGGACTTGAAAGCGGGGGATTGGTTGCAGACGTAGCGGGGGGCTTGGTGTATTGGCGCGATTGAGTCTAAAGGTTGATGTCGACAGTATTGGCTTGGTCAGAGTTCATCATGAGGATCTGGTAATCGAAGGTACTAGATGGGGGAGGTTGAATGGCCGCCTGAATTTCAGGGGGTTGGGCAGCCACATATCCTTGCTAAGGGAAAGGATTGGTAAACACAACTGGTTGGATAGGCACAACATTAGGAGGAATCAAAGAAGAGGCTTGCTTTCCTCGGGATGCTGCTTGAGCTTCCCACATTTGATGCATCTGAGGTAAAAAGGGAAAATCATGGGTATAGTGACCGTGGACACCGCAACAAGAACAAGGCTTATTCGTGCGAAGAGGTCTGCCTTCTTGGGCTGAGCACCTTGTTGTTGGGTTGTAGAGTTAGATGTATTCCCTTGGGGATTTTTTCTTGGATGACCTAGAGCAATTTTTTATGGTTTCCTTTCCTCTACTTTTTGGAAGTGAGAGGATTAGTCGCACTCTACTGTGCATACACCTAACCCTGAGGGGGGGGGGGTGGCTGCTACTGCAGAGCTTGAGAAGGAAAGGGAGGTTGAGGTGGAAAGCAGGCCTTGGCATTAGAGGATGCAGTTAGGCAAAGGCATGAGGCATGCCATGTCCTGGATACATGTTGCGGGAGGGGGAAAAGTGATAGAGAAGTTGGCCCCTCCCTGAAGGAAACCATAAACCATATGAGGATGAGTATACGGATGTGAAAGGGATCCAACGATACCGTCGGCGGCATGGGATGCCCCCGGTGCGTTGGCACAACCAAGTCTAGGGAGATCAGGTAAGGCGATTTAAACATAATCTGATTGCGCGTAGATCAAGTCACATTTAAACACAATTTGGAGGGTTTCTTCCTTAGTCTGAGGAAAGTGAGAGGTGAAATATTTACCAATAGAGGGAAAAAGCGATCTGAGAAACCAATTGATGTAGACATGGTCTTTGAAAACAAGGGCTTGACATATGATTTTCCTTCTGTGCCATTCTTGGCATGGTTAGATAGGTGAATGAAGAAGTTTGACGGAAAGAGGTCAAGAGTTCGGTACCAATGTCATAACGAAGGGGAAGCTGGAAGTCAGACATAAAATCCTTTGCAAGAGTCACAAAACTAGTATGAGAGGTAGCGACCTGGTCAACATACCACTTGGAAGCTTCTCCAGTAAGTGTACACTATAATAACTGAAGACGGACAGAGTCATCAGTGATAGAGTTAGACAAACACCACATGTGGAAAGAATGAAAATGGTTGGTAGGATCCTCTCCAACATTTCCTTCAAACTTAGGGATGTCTAAAGGAAGCTTGGTTGGCATAGAAGGACAACCTTGAGCATGGTGTATGGGGTCATTAATCAATTGGTTGAAATTGGAAAGGCTTAGGCCTGCCATATACGGAAGCAAGGGAGCAGTGGGGATTGTTCCTTTTGTGACACCACTAGTAGCGTTTCCAGCATTAGGGCCGAGGCCACCACCAACGTTAGGTCCTGGACCAAACATGATGAAGGTTAAAGGTGGAGGAGAGTCGGGGATAGAAACAAAAGGGGTACCTAGCGAACCAGAATCAGAGTCGGAATGGGGACTCGGCGGAGGATGAACTCGGACCCTACATGATGGAGTAAGCATTATTAAAGGAAACTGAGGATGAAGGCCTTGGAGTCTTTGGGATAAATTCCTTGGGGGCGCAAAGATGGGAAAGAGACACGAAACCCAATAAGGAAGAGAGGTAAAAAAGGGCAGGGAGGTGCATATCAATTGATTACAATGTTTAAGTCTTGACCTGGCAGTGTAAAACAGGCGCTCTTCACTTTAGGTGTGCATGTATGTGATAAGTGTGTTAATTTTAATTAAGCCCATACGTGTGTAGAGAAAAAATAAAAAATATGTTGTATAACTATAAATAAAACTGAAAGTGATAGTAAAAGGAACTGAATGCGACAATAAAATAAACATCTAAATATGCATAAATTTAAACCCAAGGACGAGGACTTCCCAACAACTAGTCTATGGGTGGGTGAAATCTAGTCAAAACACACAAAATGGCCAATGGATATAAGGTCAAGAGGAATAGGGATTTGAAGGTTAGATTTGCTGGAAAGAGGTGCAGAAAAAAACAATAAACCAGAGGAAAAAATAATGAAAAATAGGTGGCGAAAGGCTACAACCGAAATAAGAAGAATGAAGAACCCCTACCATTTGAAAAGGAAGGACTTGAAGCAGAAATCATTTCTCTCAAAGAAGATCTGGAAAAATAAAATAAGAAGAATGAAGAACTGCTACAAACATGTGAAGAACAAGAAAATTGGTTGAAGGAAGAAATTTTAAAATTGAATGATCAAGTAGAAGAAGGAAAAAGGGTCGAAGAAAGCATGAAGAAGCAATGCCAAAAATTGGAGGTTGAGGTAAACATCCTCAAAGGTAAATTAGAAGAAAAGGATAAACTCTTGAGGTTTCAAGATAGTACCAAGATTCTGGACAATATTCTTAGTAATCAAAGGTCTCCTGCTATTAAACTTGGTCTTGGTTTTCATGAAACTGTTAAAGGAGAATCTAGTTCACAAGGAAGTGCTAAAGATTCAAAGGATGTCAATGCAAAACCTGAAGAGTTGAAAGAAACAAGAAGTCAACCGACAATCATGAACACTCAAAGGAAATCATTCAATAATGTTGAATGATTTAAATGTCATAATTATGGGCATGCTGTAGTAAATTGCAGAAGCAGATTGTTTCAGTCATAAACAAACAGATTCTACACAGAAAGGTACTCTAGTTTCTTCAAGGGATATTTTTTGTCATGCAGCAAGTATGGTCATAAAGCAGCTGATTGCAATAGAAAGAAGAATAAAACAACACATTATGATCCTTATGCTTAATTTTCTGGTCACATAAGATGCTATACTTGTAACAAGTATGGACATGTAGAAAAAGAATGTAGGATGAATAGATCTGAAAAATTGGAGAACTTCCAGCACACAATAAGAAAGTTCAAGAAAAGTTGGAAAAAGAATGAGGACCGGTCAGAAACGTAGGGAATATTGACCCTACTGCAATCATCCGCTTCTAAAGCTTACTTCTCTTAATGACTGCAGGAGTGATGTGAGATACATTATAGGGATTAGTAATGTATCGTCACAGGGGGAGCAATGTATGGTGATTCCCATGATGCTTTCGGTTATTCTGGTTATGTTTATTTATGACAGAGCATCTGATGTGAAGAAGACAGGTACAGGTGGTACAAACTCAGGGGGAGATGAAGGAATGTGAAGTTTTCAATGCTTCACTTTCCATACGCGGGTTCTGTGAACTAAAGCCGCGTATACACACGAGTTACAGTGGAGACAGTCGTGTATACACTTATGATAAGAAAATTAGTATGACAGCTGAAGATCAGGAGCACAGGTTCAGGGGGAGCATCAGTCCAACTGCTAATAATTGTACTGTTGACATTGTATCTGGTTATACTCATGCTGATGAAATGAAACATGGTTTCTTGTAATGAGATTATGGATGAGCCCTGTTTTCTTTTTGCTTAAGAGTATTCTTTGTTTTCACACATGGATGAGATGGAAGTCTTATGATTCAGAGATAAGGACAGATCATGCAGAGATTGTTGCTGATAAATTGCTGTTGAAAGAGTTTGAGGTTGCACAAGCTAAGGAGGAGCCTTGGTCATATGGAAAGGATGCTTGGATGCACATTTTCAGGGGGAGCATTAGCCTTACTGAGCATAATGCATTGTTGGCATTATGATGATTCTAAAATAAGATCTCTCTCTCTTGAGGTCTTTCTGGTACTGGTCATAAAAAGTCATATTTGTAATTTGATGAAAAGGTCATGTTGAGACCTATGATGTAAAATTGTAATATTCAATCATGTAAGGACTTGATCAAATATGTAAACCCACTTGGTTGGGTACTTGAGTCAAAATGTGTAAACCCTCTTGGTTGGGTAGTTGATTCAAATTGTGTAAACCCACTTGGTTGGGTATTTGAGTCTCATATGTAAATCCACTTGGTTGGATCTTTGATGTAAGTATGAGTCCTTGGTGATAGGAAGGTCATAGAGTCATGTAATTCATTGAAAAATATGTTTGAATATTCAGCATGAACTCAGGGGGAGCATGGTAACTTCAGTGCACATCAGATCTACAGCGCTCTTCTATCTACATGTGGAGAAAACAACCTTGTGTTGGTTTTGATCCGCCCTTTGCCCTTGATGTCAAAGGGGGAGAGTGACATGGTGTTTGAATAGGGGAGAATATCATTATGCTTAATGTATCTATCTGTTGTGGTGATAAAACACCATCGTGGTTGCCATCAAGTCCAAAGGGGGAGATTGTTGGCAATGTGATGCAGAGTGTTGTCCTTGATGGCAACCCACTTGATGAAGATGATGGCAACCTAATTAATGAAGTTTTTCTTGATGCTTGATGAGTTTATTAATGATGTAAATCTGATGTTCTACAAGTAGCTCAGAAGTACCAGAGAAAGAAATATCAGTAAGGGCCAGAACAATGATGAAAAGTGTGTGACACAAAGCATACGCGGGTTTGTTTAGGAGAAGTAGCGTATGCACGCGGAAAAGTACGTGCCAAGTCGCGTATGCTCAATTGCGCTCTAAAATAATTAAACCATGGGTTACTACCATGGTATTGACCCATTGTATTGAGCACTGGATTGTCTATGTGATCCCATCCAGGAATACCATCGGAAGTTGTGTGGTTTCGGCTAATGGTATTGTCAAAGGCTAGATCTATTTAAGGAGAAGAAATTCATTGTGCAAGGTGTGTGCATGAGTCTGGGTTTGAATGTATACTTCACTCTGAAGTATTTCTGAATGGAAAGGGTAACGGTTTGATGATAGATCTGAATCTATGATGCACCTATGAAGAAAATGATGAAGAGGGATCTCTAGATCTGAAATGTATATGTATTTTCTAGATCTGTTTATGGAATGATTAGATCTGTGATCTGGCGAACATCTGTCTGAAGTGAAGGGTAAAATATGAGTTATATATTTGATCTGAAGAATTATGCTGCCCCATAATATTTGAAGATCTATACGCAGGTTCGTCGAGGAGAAAGCGCGTATATACGTGGCTTATATTCAGAGAAAGTGCGTATGTAATTTAGGGTTTGTTGAAGTACGTGGTATGAAATGTCTGATCTATTTTGCTATTTTACTGCTATCTGTCAATGATGATCTGGGTTGTTCGAATATTGATTATGCTGCTATAGAGCAAGTTGTTGGTTTGATGAATGTTCCTTGAGCTTAATTGTGTGGGTTGGATCCAGTATGAAAATTGATGAAACGTGGTCCAAAAAGGTGCTGAAGGTTGAAGCCTTCAGTCAGGGGGTTGTAGCTCCCTTCCAGGAGAGGCTGGTAAACGAGAGCAGGGAGTTGTAGCTCCCTTCCAGGAGAGGCTGGTAAACGAGAGCAGGGGGTTGTAGCTCCCTTCCAGGAGAGGCTGGTAAACGAGAGAAGGTTGTAGCCTTCTGCAGGTGGGTGCCTGCGTGCTGGTATGAGTCTGCGCCAGTACGTGGTTGTAATATGTTTTCTCTATAATAAAATATTCAAGGCTGAGACAACGGTAGCGGTGGTTTTCTCCCGACTTGGGTTTCCACCTAAAATCCTGGTGTTCATGTGTGGTGTTCATGTGTGATGGTTTATTATGTTATTACTGCACATGCTTACTGTTAACTAAACATCTGATGAATGAATGATGCATATACCTAAGTAAAGAAATAAATGCATAATAATATCTCTATGTATACGCAAGTTTTATGAAGGATATCCGCGTGTATACGCGAGTTAGGCTCAGTGAAGTAGCGTATGGGTTTTAGAGAAAGAAAAAGTAAAAATATTTGAATATGCCCTAAATACTGATTTACCCCCCCCTCTCAGTATTTTTCCCAACACATTTCGCACACTTCATCTCATTTTACAAAGATCTTGGTTTGGGTTCACAAGTTTGGGTTTAAGAACATTTCTTGGAAGCAAATTGATTTTTTGGAAGACATTTCTTGGAGGTTTCTTCAAAGTCTGGGTTTAAGAACATTTCTTAGAAGCAAATTGATTTTTTGGAAGACATTTCTTGGAGGTATGTACGTGTTTTGAGTTGAAGTAAATCTTTTGAACTTCGTTTCATTTTTATAAAACATTTTTCTCTCGAATTTTTTAAAGTGTGTGTTTTGGATTGGAGTATGTATTTTTTACAAAAAATTTACACTGAATTTTTTTAAATAAAATCTTTTGTGATATTTTTTGTAATTGAGTTATTGTCTAATTTTTTGAAGGAAATTTTTTGAACTTCATACCCTATTATCATGGGAAATCGAAGAACTTGTGTGAGAAAATATGATCGAAAAAGAGACCCTGAGGCACGTAGAGAAGAAACGAGACAATCTCGCAAGAGAAATTTAGAAGCCCTCTCAAATATTGAAGAGGAAAATCAACCTCAAGCAAAAATTGAAGTAGGTATGTAAACGTAAATATTATGATCTATTGATCTATTTTTAAAATTTTCCCAATGTAAAATGTGAAGCTTAATTTTTATTTGATGAACTAGTTTGAAAAATATTTTGTTTAATGTAAATAGACAAAGATACTCCTCAAAATATTGAAGAAGAAAATCAACCTCAAATAGAAATTGAAGCAGGTATGTAAATATAAATATTATGATCTATTGATATATTTAAAATTTTCCTAATGTAAAATGTGAAGCTTAATTTTTATTTGATGAACTAGTTTGAAAAATATTTTGTTTAATGTAAACAGACAGAGATACTCCTCAAAATATTGAAGAATAAAATCAACCTCAAGTAGAAATTGAAGCGGGTATGTAAATGTAAATATTATGATCTATTGATATATTTAAAATTTTCCTAATATTTATTGACATAGTTATTAATTTAGTGATTTATTGAATATGTACTATTTTTTCGAATATGTACAGATGAAATCACTATCGATAATGAGATGTTAGAAAATGTTGACACTCACACATATGAAGATAAAAAACCTGACCATGTTATACAATATCGTGTCAACCGCATTTTTGAAGAGTATTTCTTAAATGAGCAAGTGACAGTTCATGATCAAATGTTGAAAGGTCTCCTATCATTAAGGAAATTAAAAGAAGCGATGACACTATTGGGTATTCGAAAATCAACCAAAGATAAAAAAATGAATGAAGAGGTGATAAAAAATATGAGTAGTGCTATAAAGTCAATTAAGAGATCTAGAGATAAATATGTTTCAAATATACGTAGAGGAATACGGATGGCAATAGTTTCACCAAATACTCAAGAGGATCATTTGATAACATCTATGGCACGAGCACTGGGAACCTCGCGAAAAACTCTGCACAAACATCGAAAATTTTGACTACAAATATATGTAAATGATGAACTCGCTTGTTAGAGAGCTATTTGTAGGCAACCATACAAAGATAGACTTGGAGAAAATGTTAAAAAAATAATATATGAATATTGGAAGAACAATTCGCGTGTTTCACCAACTGCAAGACATGTGATGCGAAGAACAATAGCACGAAATCAGTACGAAGAACATGAAAAACATCTCTTGGAAACCACTCAGATAGAGTTATTCAACAAGTTCAAAAAAGAGAATCGTCAAATTCATGTTTCACTTAGTGCTTTTGTTCAACAAAAACCATGGTATGTAAAACCTATCACCGTACGCGACACTTGTTGTTGCCATTATCATGTGGAATTTGAGTTATATTATGACACATTCCTTGATTTCGGTAGAACATTATGGAAGGATTCACCTCCTCCTTCCACTATCCGTGAATTCATATCTCAAATTCTATGTGAAAGAGAAAGCGATGAACTATTCTACAAAAAAAAATGTGTTGGTGGTAAAAAATGTGATGATTGTGGAAATTTGACTAAATTTCAAAACAAATATCGTATTGATATAAATGATCAATCATTGTCCAACATGAAAGTGAAATGGAAGAGATATGAATATATCGGTACATCGATTCAAGGTGAAGATAGTGTTAAAAGAATCGAATTACGAGAAGACAAAATTTTTCTGATAGACTTTTTGAGAAAGTTTGAGGCAGAAATTTACAAATACACCAAGCATTCCCATAGAGCTCGATGGCAAGACTTGCAATTCAAAAAATCTCGTGAATTTTTTCCACCGGGGACCATTTTGTCAGTGATTGATTTTGCAGAAAACTACACATTTGTTCCACAAAAAGAAATTCAGAGTGAATACTATCATTCTGACCAAGTCTCCATGCTCGTCCATATTCTATATAGACATGTTGAACAAAATGTCGATCATATAGAAAGCACGAGTGAAAATCGACATATAATTAAAGAATATCACTTTTATATCAGTGACGATCGTACACATGATACATGTTTTGTACAACATTGTTTTGGAAGAATTTATGATTCATTGAAAGATCGTGGAATAACATTCAATGAACATTGGATATGGTCAGACGGATGCGTAGGTCAATTCAAATCTGCACGATCATTCTTTTGGTTGTGTTGTCTTCATAATAAAACATGCATTAAACATTGTTGGAATTTCTTTGAGACTGGCCATGGAAAAGGAGAACATGACGGTGCAGGAGCATGCATAAAATGAGTACTTCGAAGATATCAAATGAACCACTCTGCACGCCGACTTGTGAACGCTAAAGAAGTTGTTCAATGGTGCATCGCTGCTCTAAGCCATGAGAAAAACCCATCAAGAGAAGTGCGAAGGTACATTCAATTTAATTTATATTGGAAATCTAATTTTAAACATTGTACATTTATCATGCAACGATTATTTTTAATTGTATTTTGATATCATATTTACAAATTGTTTTTCTAATTTTCCATATAAAGGTTTTTCTGGCATATTGGAATCAGAGACGTAGATAGATCAATTGGAAATGATGTTGAAACAATAAAAGGAACTCAAAAATTGCATTCAATTCAAACAAAGTTGTCCACAAATGTGTTTGCATTGGATAAAAGAAAATATTCTTGTTTTTGTGATGTTTACATAGACAACACAAAATCCAATGACGTTTGTGAAAACAAAATGTATGTGAACGATTGGAAACATACAAAGCTAAATACAAAGGGAAAAATGTCTGTTGCAATGTTTGAAGAAATGCAATCAGAGGAAACTACAATATCATCCGATGGTGATCGAGTTTCTGATCTTGTTAGAGAAGGTAACATTCGAATTACTTTCTAATGATTTAAAGATCTAGAAATAAATTTAAATATGCATAATTAAATGTTAAATTTATTTTATTGTGCAGGAGATGTTTTTGCTGTAATTGCACCTATTGAAAACGATGAAAATGTGAAGTATTATTTGATGCGTTGCACTGAACAAAAAATGAAATTATTACAAGACTATAATGATCACGGATTTCGGTATGACAAAGGGTCTATTATACTGAAAGGTTATTTTTTCAAACAAACTCGTCAAAGTGGAGACTTTGTTTACTTCGAAGACTATGAACCTGATTCCATAAGTTGTCAATATAGTCACTTGGTGTGTGCAGCACGCATAAAGTTGATAGAAGTTCAATCAAAGAAAAAATCAAAAATTAAGAAATGGAAAATGTCAAAATCCGATCATGAATGGATTATTGAGGATGGAATTCCATTAGAATTTTTTTGAGTGAAGTGTCCAACAATTTATTATCTTTGGATTAAATATGTTTTAGAACTTTCAGTACTCAACTAAAAATTGAGCTGCTTATGTTATTTATGGTTTGCACATGTTACAAATTGTTTGGGTACAAGCACGTGCTCTAGTATCAACTGAAAGTAGTTTTTCTATACATGTGCATTGATTAAAAATGTTATATGTATTGGATATATATATATATATATATATATTCTAGAATGAAATTAATTGTTCTTGTATATTAATTGTTCTTGTATATGTTCTCCGACCATATGGTACAAATTATTTCACTTTATTTTGTAAGGTCAGATTCGGTCCCCATATGGCCTAGCCTCCAAGGGACGAGATAACAAGTGGTTGTCCCCACTTGCCCGAATCTCAACTTTTAAGTACAATTTTACTGTTTATGGCAGGCATCTTACATGATGTCCTAGCCAAGGATAGATTCTCTTTGTTTCAAGTTTTCGGTAAAAGTTGTCACCGAATGACCTACTAGGATATTATAAATACTAGCTTTGTAAGATCATTTGGCATTCGGAAAAATTTGAAAGTATTAGACTGTCAATCAATTTAAAGTATCATTCACCCTAGGGAGTGTAAAATATTCAATGTAGGTTGGTGACGATGCTCACTCCTAGCTTGAAGCAGCGCCAATGACCAATTCTTTAATGAATTCCAATGCACTAGACCAAAGCTGGTGACCTACTTGGTTTTTCACACAAGAAATTCCAAGGTACTCTTCTTACCTTTGGCCCCCAAAGCTACAATAGAGTTATAGGAAGGTGAAAAAAAAAAATTTCACTGATAGGAATTTGGTCACATCCCTAATCTCCCCTTATCAAAAAGTTCCTATCTACTACATTATCCAGCGTGTACTCAAGATCACTATTTCGTAATTAGAATATCACAATATCATAAGTTCTCACAAAAATACATGGAATGCCATTACGACACTCATCTAACAATAGGGAGCTCAAAACCTAGAAAGCTCCTCGTCCCCTTAATAATAATGTGTTTAATTTAGTCTTTTAGGTGAGGATTAGGTGTGAATCTTGTTTTCACATACAAAAATAATTAATTGTTTAATTCCATAAATTTGATTATTCACCAAAATACATGTCATATCCACTATTTGTCTCTCCTACAAATTCCCATTATTTTATTAAAATATGATTTTATCTCACCCAACTATCACATGTTCCTAAATTTACTCCTAATTGTTCCTATGCCCTAAATCTACTCCTAATTGTTCCCTATGCTGCTTTTCCCTTACTTATTTTTAGAAATTTATTTTCCTAGATCCATCATAACTATGGATCTATCAAGCGCCGAGAGGGATCAAATATCTAGAGGTGCAAACCTCTTTTTTGAGTGCAAAACTTGAGGAAAGGTTTGCACCTCGAGAGATTTGATCCCTCTCGGCACTTGATAGATCTGTAGTTAATATGGATCTAGGTTGGTTTCAGTCATTTGCAACCAAGGAAAAACTATCGATAAACCATTTTAAATATGCTAAATATGTTTGAGATTTATCAAGTCATTTTAATTTTAAATTTTCTTAGTTACCTCAATTTGTTGAGATGATAAATATTGTAGAATAACTTTAATAATGGAAAATGATCAAATAAAATTTTTGAATGCGAAGTGACAATGTCATAATATTGAATGATAGAATGTGAATAATTAGAATGTACAATCACTTACAAATATCATTTATTGTGATCAATCTTAAACTATTTTCTTCTTCTATTCTTATTGTCACCCTTATTAGTTTTGTCATCTTTCCATATCGATTATATTAAAAAGAAAGTAAAAATCATAAATCATAAACCATTTAAATATTTAGCTCGAACTCTTGTAGTAAACACCATACCTTGTCTCTCTTGCTCTCCAATATTATTAGGTTTAATTATTATAACACAAAAATCGTTCTACATTGTCAATCATTTTTTGCGCTTACATTGAAATCAATGAACACTATTAATCCAATGACTTTACAAGTAATGTACCATCATACATGAAATTATATCAAATCAGAAATCAACATATACAATGAAATCAATGGGGATTGTCTTGCTACAAGTAACATAATTTCAATTTACCACATGTGCAAATGTAGGTTGAAACCATCCAAAACTTTAAGTTGTAGATTGAAACCATCCAAAACTTTAAGTTTTAAAACCCTTTTGATTATATATTGTGCAACATTAAAAAATTAAACATTTAAAGTTCATTAAATATCACATGCAAAATGTAGATTGAAACCATCCAAAACTTGAGTTTTAAAAACTTAACATGCCATGCCAATTATAATTCAACTATCCAACAAAAACATTTAACATTAAATATCACATGCCAAATGTAGTTCAGATGACAACATTACTTCACATTCACATGCCAAAAGTACTAAAACCATCCAAAAATTAAATAAAACAAATTATATAATAACAATGTAATAAAATATGTCCAAAATCGTAAATCTCACAAGTATCAAACTGTATAAAGTTTAACAAATTTTAAAACCATCTAAATTTTGAAATCAAATCTACTGTAAATCATGTCCATCAAATGGAGGATCTAGCGTCTTCCCTACTAGGGTCTCAGTCCGCGCCCTATCCTGTGAATAGGAAACCTACATACACAATGCACATGTACTTGAACATTAAAATTTGAAGTTTTAAAAATGAATGAGAATATATATATCTAAACTTCATGTAAAAACAAAATATAACAAAAAAATCATGCAATACCTCGTAAGGTTCCCTCTCCATTTGATGAACAGGTTCTCCCATAGAAACATCTGTAGCACTGGTAAAATGTACAGTTAAATATATATATATATATATATATATATATTAAAAAATTTCAAATGAAAATGCACGTGTACATATATAAACTTATTTTCAATAATATTAAAAAAAGGAACTAAAGACAACTTGTTCAAATGCTGTGGATGTTCCTATCTCCGTCGCTAGAGTCCCCGGATTAAAGAAATCTTCTATAGGAACCTAAATTCAAAAAAATTTAAATAACTCAAAATATAGATCTCTCTCTCTCTCTCTCTCTATATATATATATATCTCAATTTTTAATGGAACTTTTTGAGGTAGAATATATATATATATATATATAACTTTTAAACATAAATTTTAAACTTGTGAATAATTGTCCATACTCGTGGCTCATCTCCCAATGAATTGTCTATACATAAATTTTAAACTTGTGAAAAATTGTCCATACTTGTATACAGAGTCAAATCTTACACCTAGTTGGCTATCACACTAGGTTAAATACTTGGCCACTAGGAGGAATAAGAGTTCCATTTTGTGTTATTGTATTTTGTTCCATAGTTGAAAATACAACTAGGAGTGTGAAGTTAGAGAGAAAAAATGTATGAAGTTAAGTTTTTATAGCAATCTTACACGCTAAAAGTCTTAGCTAACTCTAGAGAGATTACCTCTTTCTTTGTACTCACATATTTTCCATACCAGAAAAGAGAGAGTAGAGCATGTTTACATTTTAGTGTTGTTTTTCTCCCATAAGGATTTCCTAGGGAAAAATGAGTCTAGAGCATCATTACTTTTTAGGGTTGCTTGTCTCCCATATAAGGATTTCCTAGAAAAATAATTGTGTTCATTGTCTAGAGATATTTATGTGTGTGTTTCATTATGTTCTCTATTTCTTACGTTGTGTTTCATTATGTTTTATATTTCTTACATTTCTGCCCTCCTATTTTTCTCTCCAATCAAGGTTTATAAAATAACATGAGAAGCAACATGAGACTCAGAACAATCATTTTCATTATCTATATGGAAGGCAAGAAGGATTATATCCCCTTAAGCTTAAGCTTATGTAGTTTGTCAATTTTTATCATATATTTTTTGGTAAGGGTAAATGTTTTTTTATCTATAGTACAAGTCATGAGTTCCCCAATTTTACCTCATGTAAAGCATGATTCTAGGACTACTACAATTTGTACTTGGTTTTTTATTGTGATGATGCCCTGTCTCAATCACTTGGCCATCTCTTGATGGGTAGTTAAATCTTTATAACAATACTTAATTAAAATTTATATCTATTTGTATTATGTGAAATTATGTAAAAAATGGTATACTACTTTTCATAAAATTGGGTCGAGCTTATCATGTATTTCAATGAAAGTTGATTAAATATGTTTTCTTTAAAAGGATCTAACAATTTTGGTAATGTATGAATTTGCAATTTTGTGTGGCTCTCTATCAACCTTCACTTTCTCATTTCTAGAAAAAATCTACTTGCTCATTCGTATACCCACTTTCTATTCAAATGCATGAGTTTTGAACTCTCAGTAACTATGTTTTTCCATGCAAGAAAATTATGTCACATTTTATACCAACTCTAAATATTATTTTGAAGTTTGAATTACTGTTATTCTTTTATATAATTTAACATTAGATATAATTTTAAATTGAAATCTACTTAGATGAAATATAGCTTAGATATGGCATTTGCAAATTATTATCTATTTATTGAACTAAAGGACATAATTATTACACATGTTTAATTTACATTCAAACGCTTCTTTGATTTATCTCCTATAGCTTAATGTAATGCTAGATATATAATTTAAGTTTAAGGCCCATGAGATAAATATGACTTCTATGTGACATTTGTATTGAATCATCTATTTGTTGTGTTATATGAACATAATTGGTACGCATATCTAATTTGTATTACTAGTATGTCATGTCATGCTTCTTTAATTTATCTTTTATAGATGACCAGAGCATCCCTTTTTAATATATCCCTTTTGACTTCGGATATGTGGGTAATACTCATCCAAATATTTTTCTATCATAAAGCAATGAGTAAAATTGTATTCAATTTGTGTCAATGGTAAGGTTAAGCACATGGATTAAAGTTTTATATAAGATACATTGCCACGATGTACATTTATATCTAAAGAGTCCAAAACCTCATTCAAGACCATATGTTTTGTTGGTGTAGTTTGATTGGTTATATTGCATTGCTTTTGTAGTTGTTGCTGTGGGCCTCACCATCTAGTGATTTTAGGTAAAAAAATTATTTACATGGAATTTTTATGTATCCTAGAATGTTTATTATTTATCACTACTAGCCTTGGTGATTTAGTTGTTTGTTTTCATGCTACTTGGTTACCCATATTTAATAGTTGTTCATGTTTAATTCATTTTTAAGGCTTTTTATTGGCCTATCAGGATGTATTTTTCTCAAATCCACAATGGCTAAAAGACTGAAATTTATCTATGAAAAAGAGAGGTCATATGGAAAACAAATTGTTTGCAAGTGTTCTTTTGAACCCATAGAACTTGCAACCCCAATATGGATACAATACTAAGTAATACATAGCCTCCTCATCTAACTTAGTCAGGGATTTGCAATACTATATTTGAGTTGGCTAGCTCCATTTCAAGATATTATAATGTTAGATTATTATTTCTATAGATTTTGATTATGGTAGTAAAATGTTACAAAAAACTGGTAACTACAAATAATATTATTCTAGATATATGTAAAAAGGACATGGTAGAGAAAATCAAACAATATTAAACTTTTCATAAATAGTTTCTAGATATAAAAACATTTTCTAATTTTGATTGTAAATTCCAAGGCTTAAAGAAATAATTTTTCTAATAATTTTTTTTAATTAATAAATAAAAAAAGAAGCATTTTCAATCAAAATCACATCCAACATATAATAAAAATAATAAAAACAATTTAAAACTTCATACACTGACATTACTATATGGAAAAGAGCATAAAAATATACAAGCATAAAATCATTTTATATAATAATGGAGAGCTTCAAATATACAAGAAAAAAAATCTTTCAGTTTTAAAAAATCATATTTTAAACAATTAAAACTTGGAGAAAATCATCTGTTTTTGAATTTCAATTATACAAAAAATTAGTCAAATATTTCAAATCTGTTTTTTGGCTAGTTGCAGAGTGTAGGTGCAGTTCTAGCTAGAGAGAGACTCCAAGAAGGGGTTTCAAGATAGAGCAGGTTTCCAACATTCTAGTCAAGAAGGGAGGCAAATATTTCCAACAAAAGATGATGTCTGTGTTTTCTTTAGTACTCAATCGAGCCTGTATTAACCTGCAAGCGAGCCTGATGTTTCTTATATAATCACAAGAATTATTAAAAATATTACTGCAATTTCCTCAACAGACTTGACAGTCCTCAATATAAATGGTATCCACATGCTCTGTTTTTGGACGTGGTAGATAGTAATGGTTTTCAAACGAGCCTAATTTCTTTTCAAGCGAGCCTGTACTCACTTGTATGCTATTCCATAGGGGTTCGTTTTTTTACTAGACTATTATCCGCACAACAAGCCTGTCAATTGCATACTACTCATTGTTGCTGATCAAAAGATGCTCTCCAGTACTCAATATGAATGGTACCCACAAGGCTTTGTTTTTTTTTGGACGTGGTAGATTGCTACGGCCAGCAGGCGAGCCTAATATATCTAAAACAGTGATACTGCGTAGACTGTTAGAGCAGTAGGCGAGCCTAATATTTGGTAGACTGTTTCGCATCCTCTACACTTGCCGTTGCCTGAAAGGCTTGCAAAAGTGGTGTATTTTCAAGGCCTCATGTACATAGAAACATCATACCATTTGGGCTAAGGTGGGGTATCTTCTCTTTGTCGGCCAAATTTGTGGAGTTAACTAGAACGCATTTTTGGGCACTATTTTTAACACTAATAACAAAGAAAAAATAACATTACATGGTTCAAAAGTGAGATTATTTAGAGGGAATTAAAGCCCAATGGAAAAGGATGTCAGGGATAATTTAATAGTCCTCTCAAGTTTGACCCTTCTGGAAAACAAATCGCAGACTTTTTGCACCTCCATTATCCCTTAAGAAGGGATAATAAGGGATATTTTGAGTATAAGAAAAAGTAAAAAATTTATGAAGCATAGTATCACTGTTAAGCGAAACTCATAGCCTACATCTGTACAAGATATATAAAGGTATTCTCTATACCAGTGCATAAGGTACTAGCATAATTATCGTGAAAGTGAAAGATAGAAAAGAAGGAACCTATTTCTCCTCTTGTTATGAGCATAAACACATTTCAAAAGACTGAATTCGACCCTTACCCGCGTGGACGGCAGGAGCAACAGGGCAGCGACAGGAGCACCAGGGCATCGGCAGTAGCAACAGTGCGAACACGATAAACTGCAATAACAACGCGCGAATAATGAAACAGTAAAACATAAACATTCGCGGGCGATTTATTTATAGAAAATAGTTCGACCGAACTATTTTAAAAGTAAAAGTTCGGCCGAACTTTATTTGCTGGTTTTCCAAACTCCGGAAAAAATTCTATTTTCCAGTGCCGTCAGTGTGCTGTCATTGTAAACAGAATCTAGAGTTCGGCTGAACTTTATAAGAAAGTTCGACCGAACTTTGTAATAGTTCGGCCGAACTTGTAAAAATTTTCGGCTGAACTATTGTTGGAAAACAATTTCGGGCCCCGATTCTCACAAAAGTGTAACCCAGCGTCACGTTTCCACCCTATGGGTTATTAAATTATTTCTGCTAGTGAAAGCAATTTTACAGTGGTAAAATTGGTCTTACATGGTGTACTTTAGTCCATCTGATAGTAACAGGTTAGATGACCAAAAATTGGAGTAACAACAATGAAATTTATGTACCATGAGGACAACATTATCCTAGTCTATAACACTATGTCTCTTCATGTAACTAACGTTACCAAATTATCATTCAGTCACAAAGAACAAATCCAAAGTTACCTCACTTTAACACTGTTGTTCACTTAAGGAAACTCCTAAAAGGTGAAATGTGATCACCTTTTCCTCATCTATATTTTTTTCCTAAACAAACAAAGCATCCAAAATACTTGAACCATGAGGACGCTTTTTCATAAATGAATAAAGCGAGAAAAAGCCACAAAACATTAAAATAGGAGGGAACATCACCCACCCTATAAATTTTTCCCAAAATTAAATGAAGGAAGAATCTGGTAATCTTCATAGCCTCCACTTGCCTATGTATTGAAGGCTTGGCCATTAAGAAAGGGATTGGAATTCATTACATTGTTATGTTGGTAAGATATTCATCGAGAGAGAGAGAGAGTTTTTGGAGATCTATTGGTTGTAATCTCCTTTCTATTGATTAATAAATATAGATGGAGTGTTCTTGCATCCTAATTTTTGTTCATTGCTCATTTCTTATGTTTAACTAATGAATGCTTGGAATTTTTTCTTGTCTTGATTCATTTAGTAATGTTCATTTGTTTCCTATGGTTTTGATTTATTATATTATTATGCTGTAAAGGTTTCCTTGTTCTTATTTATGTGCAGGAACAAAATTTGGAGCTAGCTAGGAGCGCCTCCCAGCTACATTGGCCACTCCAATGGATCTACATGCGAGGACTCACATGCTTACCTTCCTCTTATCTTCTCAACCATTGTTTGGATTCTTGAATTTTTGAAAGCTTTGAGCCTTAGAACAATCCTTACCTTACCTTTTCTTCCCCAAGTTTCTGGGAGAACTTGAGAGGGTTTTCTGTTTGTCTAACCAAGATTAAATACCTATAGTACTATAGTATTTTCGAAACACCCTTGTTACTATGCTACTATTATGACATTGCAACACCCCTATACAATGTTGTTGTAAAAACTTTGTTACAATTTACTAAGGGTGGTTTGTAAATGACTTGATGGAAATGGAAAGTATAATAGATTAGCTAAGAACTAGCATGATAAACATTAAATTCCAAGTTCAAGAAAAAGGAAAACTAATAAAGTTTTCAAATCCATTTCCATGCAATAACAAAGATCCCAAAGATATTTACATGTAGAAGGAAAAGTCATAGGGCCTCAATGGGAATCACCTTTTGAAGGACCATATGGAAACATAAAAAATCATGAATAATATCTTATGCATAAGATGGATATGGAGCATGCTATAGGTAAAGGGAAAATTCCAACTTTCATCTTAGGCTTACGATTGAAGTAAAAATAACTTGAATCCATTGCTCTAGAGTAGAAAAGGGCTCACATGTCCTCAGAAAATTCAAGCTTTGGAGGAACATATAATAGTAAAAAAAATTGTGATCGAATATCTTTTGCAAAAGTATGTGAGTCACCTTAGAGGATTTGGAAACAAGAATGCTAGTTTTGAATAGTTCGCCAGTCAAAATTTCAAGGATCCTGTTATCACTCCAATAATTCTCAAAGGTTGTGAGATATTTTGATTTTGGTTTAAAGAATATTATAGGTAACCACAAACCTCATTTTAAGCCTTAGGATCTAGCCTTCCTAATTCTCAGAGAGGGCTCTCTCTATATGATTTAATTTGTTGATTTTAGTTGATTTTAGGCTAGTTATGTAGGGTAAATTGGTTTTGTATTTTGATTTGATTTGATGGTGAAATCACTTACTCAGATGGATAGATTTAGGTCTGTATTCCATTGGGCTAATGGAGTTAATGTGTCAAGCAGTCAGTTCAGGATCAAGGTCTAAAGGGAAATGTTTACAGGGAAATATAGCTGAGTTACTTCAGATATTCAAGGCTAATGGTGAAAATGGTTTCAATCGGGGTAAAAGAGAAATTAAGGGTTCTCAAATTCGGATAATGAGTGAGAATATAGTGGTCAATCGAAACTAGGGAGAAATTAAGAATTCCCTAATCTGGATATCAGTGGAAAACATGAAAATGATAAACAGTTCAAGATAGAGTGTAATTAAACATATTCTGAAATAACATTACTGATATATCATTTAGATTCAAGAAAACACAAGCATGTGAAAAAAATAATAAATTGACAAAGAACAAGTGAAAATACTTCACTAAAGTGGCCCAACACATGAATCCTGTAATATGATGCTTTATTGCTTTAATACAGTCTGCTAACTTGAAATTGGTACAATCACCCTTAGGTTCTAGAATAGTACAACTATAAAAATGTTCAGCAATTCATCCACACTCAATACTTAAAAATGTGAAGTATTTATACAAAAAATCTTACAAAATATCCTAAAACAAACTTAGGAATTATTCATGGAAAAAGAAATATCTTCATGCAAGAAGATAGAGACAACTATCTAACTAATGCAAGTTGTCCCTGCTTTTATTGATTTGTTGTTCAATTGTTGATATTTTGTTGCTGATTTGTCTCTTGATTGTTGCTCAATGAGGGTTGTTTGTTAGATAGTGGAGTGTCTTCTACGCTGGCAACTTTCATCTATGCTTTGTAATTTTTATTTTGACTTTAACTCTAACTGTAAACTGACACTCTTTGACCCTGATACTCTTTAACCTTCTGACTGTTGTTTTAATTTTTATCATTCACTGCTCACTATCCTATTTTATCTTTATTGCTCTGATTTACTACAAACTGTTTTCACAGTAAATCAATCTTCTTTTCCAAAAATTCTACTTTTGGAAATTTTATCCTCATCATCCTCCTGAATATTTCATTTGCTTCAGTATACTTTGAGAATGTAGGCTTATTGACAAATATGTGTTTTACCTCATGTTGCAGGTAAAACAGATTCTCAAAGTTTTTGTAAAGTACCTTCCCTGTTGGAATACCTTGTGACGTAGGCAGATTAGCCTGATCCTTGGAAACTTCTCTCATTTTCTTATCATAGTCATCTTGCTTCATTAATTTATCATGAATAACCAGAGGATTGGGAAGGCCTTTCTGCCTTAGGACATCAAACTTCATCATGAACCTTGTGATGGAAACTTCCATATTTTTGCATTTTTCTTCTAACTGTATCATCAAATTCTTTTTAGAAATAACCTTCCTAACTTCTAGGATGGTTTTTTTTCTATCACTAATTCCAATTTCTTCAAGTTCTTGCCTATTCTTGGAATTAAGGAATTTTATGATTTCAAGAGCTTCTTCAGGCTTCTTGATCAAGTTCTTCTTTTTCACTTTGAACTTTCGTCGTTTTGACTAAGTCTTTCTGTTCATATATAACCTGTATGGATGGCCAAATATCATTGACAGATTCAATGATATTGGCCCATAGTTATTGCTTGACTTGTGCCATGGGTTCTTTTAGTGTTCTATCTTTCTTTAACTTCTTCAATTGCTCATTCAACCTGTTGGCTTTCTGTTCTTCATTCTTGTGCATTATCTTAGCAAGTTTCTTTTAATCTTCCAGACCTTTAAGTTGTTATTTAAGTCTGTTAATTTCATTTGTCTGAATAGACATATCCTACATTTCTTTGACAAGTTTTCTTGCCTCATCTGTTGGTTGTACTGTTGTTGTTGAATATTTTGTTGCTGAAGTTGTGGCTGAAGTGACAGGAAGTGTTGTAGCCATTGGGACTGTAGGGGCCAATGATTCTGCTAGTGTTGAAGGCACAACAATAGTGACTATAGGAATGACAGTGACTGGGGCTGCTTCTTCTCTGTCCTTTTTCTCTTGGATCAACTTGTCCATTTCATTCTCCATTTCTTTGATCTGGGTAGTCAACTGAAGTATGAGATTCATCATCTCATATTTCTAATTTGTATCCTGTAACACTTCCTTTGCTTGAATATGTTCTGTATGAGGAAACTTAAGTTTCTTCTTTAATGCAACAATGTCTGCATTTTTCTTCTTAATCAATTCATCTGCAACTTTGACATTAATGGGATCAAGTCCTACTTCAATAACCAAATATTACAATTATTTTATTCTATTATCCTTTGCATGTGAGGATGCTTTTTCTAATCTAAGTTGATCTCTAATGTTTGCAAGAGTGTTTTAAAGCTTCTGCACACCCATGGCTTTGTTTGTCATTGTTGAATACAACATTTCACCAGCCTGTTTTTGAAATTATATCTGATCAATAGGATGAAGGTTATATGATTGAACTTCATATGATGATTTCTTGTAATATACTGATGTTTTGGGGTGATTGACTTTAGGCTGTAGGAAGGTCATCTCCATATTACTATTTTTATAGTCAAAAGAAAAAAACAATATGCTTTGATCACTTGGTGACTGTTTCCAATACTGGTTGTATGTATCAGTATTCAAAGCTTCATTTCTCATCTTTATCTCTCTGTATTTCTGCATAATGTCCATTTCCTTCTCTTATGGTTTGTTGTATGATGACATTTCAACACTATGTTTCTTTTGAATAAGCTAAGTTTTTGAAGTTGATGGCTGAAGTTCTTCTTCAATCACTGTAGGAGGTGCATTGTCCTTTGCTATTGTATCTGTGTCAATCACTTCTATTGTTTCCACTTCTTCATTGGCAGGATTTAATTTAGGAATTTTCTTGTACATCCATTTAAATTTAGTTTCAGTGGTTGTTTCTGCAGTGTATGATCCTTCCTCTCTGATTCCTTTTACATTCCTGTCTTCTTGGGCAAGATTCTGGAAATTTTGACTAGTATCACCTTGTTTCTCTGCCTCTACCAAGGTTCTCTCCAACCATTCAGATTTATTGGAGAATTTTTCTATGTCTAGTTTCTTCTCATGTACATAAGGAGTTAATTTTCATTTAAATCTCAATTTACTTATTACTTCTAGAGAATCACAGTACCATAGAAAAATCTTACTGAACGTAAACTCCCGCAAATACTTTTCAGCCTCTAGACTTGCATCTCTGCTGTTACAAATGAAAGGGCCAACTTGATTATTAATTTTGAACTATGTCTTTTTCTTGGCTGCCAAGAAATTGATTGCATCAGAATTAATGATATGCCTTATATAATAAAGGGAAAATAACCTCATTGGGAGGTATTTGGCCAGTCTATATGGAATAATATTTGATTCATATACCCTTATCTCTGTATGGTTTTGGTACAAGTACCAATCTCCTATCCTATTATGTTCTGAAAAATTTAGGACCACCTTAATTTCCTCACTGATTCTGGGCTACCTACTTCTGTTCAGCAAATTGACTATAGGATGAATGAAAGAATCAGTAGACTCTGTATAGGTGGACTGTGTGCAGTGTTTTATTATTAAAGGAGTCCAAAATTTGACTGACTGTGGGTTTCCTTCAACATCAAGCTTCTGAAGGTTGATGGAAAATTTCTCAGAATGAAAGTATAAAAACATGTGGAATAAGAATGCGGAATACTTGAAAACACCTTTAGAAGGAATTTTGACCAACTGTTCATGAATATTATCAGATTGCTATTGGGAAAAATTAAAAATGGTAGCAGGAGGTTGACCCTGTGTGAAAGTAGACAAAAAACCTAGCACTGCAAAATCAACATGTTGATCTGTGAAATAACCAAGAATAAAAGGCAACATGCTAATGATATCTCTGGTTCTTTCAGAAAATTTTGCAGATGGGTAAGGAGGATTTATCTTGGGAATTTCTACAGAAGAAGGCATGAAAGTCTGGAATATCTAGAACCTCTTGGGGAAGTATAGATTCAGATACAACTGTGTAAGAGCCTCAATGGACAAAGGGATTTCATCTGGCTTGGATTGGATCTGGAGCATTTGATTGATTGATTCAGCTGTAATAGTGAAAATAATTTATTTTTCAGAGTTTATTATGGCTCTCTGATAAGGGAAATAGCAGAATTGACAAAGTCAGATCACTTCTGGGCATTAGAAGGTCTGTGGGACTACATACTTAGGTAAATTTGATTCCCAAATAAAAACCTCATCTTCTTGATCTATGGATTTTTCATGGCTCTAGAAGTGGAGCTCAAGAAGGTTAAATTCAATGACCATGTCATTAATCTTGAAGTCTCTGTCAACTAAAGGAATGTGTTCTACATATACAACTGGGGGTTTTAGAGGATTGATAGTTACTATTGCTTTGGAAGCCATTGTTCTATTTGATTTCTTCAATTGATTAATATTTTGCTTAGAAGAAACTGATTTAGGTCTCTAGGAGCACCTCTGACAACTTATAACAGTTTGCAGAAGGACTTGGATAAAACATGGGCTTATCTATGTTCTGAAAAAATGTTTAAACTTGTTCAACTAATCAAACTGTAATATCTCTGACCAAAAACAATCTCAGTATCTCAAAATTTTGTAAAAATAGGTCCAGGGTTTGCAGAAAAGGTTTTGAAGGCAAGAGGGCTTTCTTCAGGTTTGCAGATGGCTTTTAAATTTTTCATTTAATCAATCTCTGTGTTTAAAATAGTCTTAGGCCTCAGAACTATGTAAACAGATGCATAGGTTCTATAGAAAAATGGATTTGGGAAACTACAGAGGTTCCTTTTGGTCTACTAAGGCTCCTATGCTAATTCAATTACTTATTACTCTTTTTCTGTAAGCATAGGTCTTAGTACTTTGAGGAATACCTAGAGAAAGATGGAGTTTTGATTTGCAGAAGGTTTTTGGGGTTGCTGAAAGCTTTCTAAGGCTCTACTGGTCTTTAATAGTGCCTTGTATGACTTCTGCACAGTTGTAGCAGCGAATTGGTTGAATTATGGTTGAATTTGGCTCAAAATGATGTCAACGACAACTTTTTCGATCTGGAATAGCTCTTTCTGCGTAGAAGTATAACAGAAATGGTGTAAAAGGATGCGAAGGGCAGCTATTATGCATTTTAATCAAACAATGTTTACATTGAATGTGCGGTCAATTTGAATTGACAGGGTGGTTTGCGCAATGGGCAAGAGAAAACCGCTCAATGGTTTCGCATGAGCTAAAGGTGGTTGGCAATATTTTTTTTTATCAATGCGATCGAATAGGATAACACCACGTAGCGAGGAGCAGGGCTCCAAAAAATGCGGATATTTCAAGGCCTGGGTGTGACTAAAAGTCGGGCTATGGAATGTGCGATAGGCAATGCTGGCCGTTAGATCTAATCGGTTGAGATTCGATGGAAGGGATGATGCGATGGGGTCGTCGGGTTTTAAAAGGCGTGGGGCTCGGGTAATATGATATGCGATTGCTTATATATGTGATATGGTTGGGGTTATAAGTTTATGAGATAAGGTTATAATGTATAAAAACTATGTAGTTAAGTTTAATAGCCTTTGAAAATTCAGGACATATTATGATAGCAGAGTTATAGTAGGCAGTCCCGGGATATATCACATGTGGAATATAAACCCTTAATTTAAAAATAAATATGGGTTGATTGATATATATATATATATATATATATATAAAGGAATTAATATAATACGGGTTTAAAAGGTATAACGAGATCTAATAAATAAATAAATTACATGTTAATATTATTATATGAGTGAGTTTGTTAAATACACTAAGTTTCTAATGTAAAATTACTATCGGGGATGGATATTTTCAGTGGGGCCCAATATATAATTTAATTATTTAAACTTAGGATAAAGTGTTTTTGGGTTTTTGATGTATTTTTGATTGAAAATGGAATTTAATAAAGGATTTTTACTTTTCCAAAGGATAAATGTGCATTTTAACTTAGGAAAAGGGATTTTTGTAGGGAAAAGAATGAATTAAGGGGGAAAGGGTTAAAATGAAGGGGAGGGGGTATTTTTACAAGGGAATGATTTTGAAAAGAAGTTAGTAAGTGAAATAACCAATTTTCTGCTATCCATGCCTTGTGAAAACTTCTTCTGCCTACCCATCAACTACCTAACATTTTTTCTTCATTTACATGGGTGCATTTGAGCTTGAGAACCCTTATTCATTTTTCTTTTAAACGAAAAACTAACTAATTCTATCCTTATTTCTTCCAAAGGCTCAGATTAAACTGTTGAGATCCTTATTATTCTCTACCTAACTACTGATCTACCAAGATTAAACTGTTTGGTTAGATCTTTATTCTCTATCTATCAACATGAAATTTAAAGCATGAAAGGTCGAGATTAAGCAGTTTGACCTTCATGGATTGTGGCATTTTTGACGAGCTGCACACAATATTTATTTTGCAAAGTAAATTAAATAGTAGTGGCATTTGAATTTGCATCACTTTCATGTTTTTTTTTTTCTCTTTTTTGTTGGGGTTCACTTTCTATATTCTTTTTTATCTTTTTTCTTTCAAGTCCTTTGATTTTGCTTTTAGGACTTTTACCCTCTTTACATTTTTTTGTTTTTCTAATATGGGAAAAAAAATTTGTAGAAAGAAAAAAATGTACATATTACAATACTAATCAAAGTCAATTCAAAATTATGAATCCCATTATTATGGGACCCTAACAGATCCAAAACTTCAATAAATAACATGGTCATGGATATAAGAATGCTAGTTATGAATTCATTTTCCATTAATTTTTATTTAAAGTATACTAAGTGTGATAAGTATAAGAAAAGGTATAAATGTACAAGGAAATTTATTTTTGGATCTTGTTGGAGTCTGCATACTGTATATATTACAAGTTTGAATACAAATATTTTTTCTTTTGAAAATGTTCCACAAACTGAAAATCTAGCCTATAATACAAATGATATGATCTGTTTTGTGATATTTATTTTTGATAAAGTCTTTAAATTTTGAAATTCTATGGAAAAAACAAGTTTACTAGATAAACTATAGGGGAATAGTTAATCAAGATATATCAGTCCCAACAAAATATTATGCGAAAATTGTCTTTAATATTACACCTCGATATTCATACACTTATTTATTTATAAAGAACAAAAGTATAGTAGAAGTTATAACAGGGTGTAGAATTAAGGTAATGTTCATGGAAGGGAACCAAATTTGAAAAATTTCAAAGGTTATGCCAATATCATTAGGAAACCTAAGTAGGTGTTTAACATTGCAAGAGTATCCTGGAAAATAGTGGCAATTTATGCACAACGTTAATGAAGGAATCAAAGAATATTTGAGAACTTGACTAGATAATGAATGAGACAATGAAAGCATATTTGGGGCAATAAATTATTATAAATAATGATTGGCTGTATGTATTTGAAAAACCTTATTTAAAAATTCACAAAAACAAATCCACAATTAACACCAATTCTGAGAATGAAGTTCTAGCCTAGGATAATGTTTTATATAGGTAAAAATAGTAGAGGAAAATTAAATGAATCCAAAAAATTTAAGCATGAACACTTGCATAATTAGAAAAAACCCACCATTATTTGACCTAAAAATGTCGAGACTAGAGAAATCAATTTATAAGTTTCCCAAGAAAGCCACAAATTTGGAAAATTTAACCATAGATCACAACTTAAACCTTAATAGCCAAACCCTCTATATATTAAATTAAAAATATGGCTAACATATCGAAGATATGATGTTTGTTGGTCCAAATCCTTTGAGCTATAATATTACTTTGATCAAAGGTTCAAGGAATCTACATGTATTTGGTCGAGTTCAATAATAAGGTGGCAGGAAGTTTTGATTATGATTTAGGGGCCAGGTGAGAAAGCCAGAGCATAAGGCGGTGATAATATTTGAGTATAATTTAGAGGTTATGGGAGAAAGTGAGAGAAGATGGTGGTAGGAATATTTTATTATGATATAGGGGTAAGGAGTTGTGGAAATGCTCTGTGACAATGGTTATAGGGGTATGATGATTAGAGGGATTACAGGGGTTAATCATTATAATATTTTGTGTTGGGTATAATGTTGGTTAAGCATGATTAGGTTAGGATTGATAATACTTAAGTGGGGGTGTTAAGCATTATAAATTTTACATTAACAATGGGTTAGAGGTTAGAGTTAGAGATTTAATGGGGTAAAGGACATATGATTTATCGGTATAAGGGTTATACAAAACAAGTTGCGGTCATAGGCGCTAGGATCAATAGGTTGTAAGGGTTAATGTTTATGAAAAATATAGGGATTAGTAATTGGCCATGATATGGGTTATCAAGGTTGATGTCTAGGGATGGTATATCTCTTAGGGCTTGATGTTCCTAATTATTATAGAAAATATAATGGTTATAGGTTATATATATTAAAGAATTGAGTTACTAATGTTAGGTTCCTATGAATTTTCTTTTGTAGTATATTTTAGTTTTTTTTGGTATATCATCTTAGCATGAAATAGAGAGATGATATATGAAATGAAAAATTCCCTTCTTATACACTTTATTGGACATATTTCCCTTGTGATTAGATCTATATAACTATAAAAGTGATCAGTAACATAACTTCTCTTCCCTACCTTATTTTTGTTAATGCTATTTTATGGAGTTATTTTTATAAATTCACCTAGAATATGATTAAATAATACCTAAAAGATGTGGAAAATCATCAAATATTATGTATTTCTTACCATTTTTTATATTATTTATGCCAACTAGTTTAAGAACAAATATTAATGCAATTTTCCATATTTTTTTTATCCTTTTAGCATTATAATAACTTGTAAAATAATACTTTACCCACCATGTCATCCATTGGATTATAATTTCTCATAATAAATAATTTTTCCTTCTAACCATTGCATCTCAATCCATGTGTAGGTATTATGCCATTTATAACTAATAATCATAATCTATCAACAACCTAGAAGGGACAAAGGGTCCAAGGAACATGTAAGCAATTGGTCAAGTTCAATGATGAGTAGTGTTTATACCCCGATGAGAATCCCTTTTGACAAGAAAAATATGAGCATTCCATGTGGTATATACCCCTAAAATTAGAGATAAATATAGAGTGGAAGATGGTATGAAGTTTTGACCATTATTTAGGGGTTATCGGTTATGAATGTGCTTTGTCACCATGGTTATGGGGGTTTATGATGATCACATGTATTATAGGGGCTAATCATTATAATAATTTAGGGTGGATAAAATGTTGTTAAAGCATGGTTATTTATGGTTAATAATGCTTAAGTAGGCATCAATATGAAAATTAATAAAATATTTATCCCTAACACATTAATCAACTTAGGGGAAGCCATTAATGCCATGACATAGGATATTATGGAAACATTAGGATTATTTGGACTAAGGCGTGCCCCCGCTATCATACAACTTTCTAACCGATCCACCATCATACTAGAAGGAATCCTTAAAGATGTTGTAATATCCATAGATTCTTGGAAATCATTGGGCCAACAACAATATTGAGATTTACCATCTAAATAGATCTTCATCATTAAAAACTAAATAAAAAAGAGAGAATAAATAGATAAAGATCCAAATGTGAAAACCCCTTTCGGTGCAATTGGAAAAGTATCATGTGAAAACCAATTTATTTTCATATGATACTTAAAAATAATGAAGGAATAAATATAGTATTTCTCTAATTCTTTCTAAGTTGTAAGGATTCTAGACACCATAAGCACAATGATATTTGGAATTAAAGAAGTGTAACAAAACCAAGAATTATAACACCTCCAACACTTTCTAGTTTCACACTTGATAATGAGTTGTTGGAACACCTTTTGATGGCTTACTGTAATGCCTATTTGTGCAACCCTGCATAATGTTGATGCTGCGACACCTAAAGATATTTGGTGTTGATCAAGTTGTGACACCCATGCAATACTAGTATGACCAATTTTGTGAGATTGAGGGTGATGTTGAGGCATAATGCCTCTTGAATGCTATATGTTGATAAATTTGACACACCATTTCCACGATATTGCAAGTTAAAAAGGCTGTAACATTGTTCATAGTTTTCATGTTGTCCCAATGGTGGGGCAAGAAGCACACCACTTGTGCATAGTGGCTACATGATATTGCGACCACCAACTCAGATTCAAAAAGCATCACTTACACTTAGATATGAATTTAAAGGTAATGTATAGTTGTTTTAAGTGGCATAATTAAATATTTGACTTGACTATCACCTCATCATGCCCTAAAATTATTGGGCATCAAATATGACGGGGAAAACACCATAATTGTATCACAGCTGTTAGACTCCTATACCAATAGGTGTCATTTTTCATGATTGACTTGATGAACTATGGAATATGTTCAAACCTTTTTCTTGAGCAAAGGTGTTCCATATTCTTGAAAAACCAAAAAATCAAAAAATTTAAAAAATGTAAAGAGGGTATACCCTAAAAGAAAATCAAAGGGTAAGAAAAATAAATTGGTCAAGAAAATGAAAGAAATGAACCCCAAGCAAAAAATAGACCAAGGAAAGTGTGCAAATCAACCTGAGTGATAACAACCACCACACTATTGTGGGTTATTTGTAATCTGGCCCCAATCTACCCTAAATAAGAATATAAACTTAACTTGAGGAGGAACCTATTACTATAGCCAAGTTGTATAGGAAATTACATTAGGACCATGATTTCTTTAATTGCATCATAGTTTGATCCTTTTAAAACTTCAAAAAAATTAATAGGCTTCTCACCCTTGTCCACTAGTGAGCTTAAATTTACTTCAAAACCTAAACCAATGTTTATGTGAAGGGGTCTTTGGATATTCAGTATTTTATTCAAAATATTGGTCCCCTAGATAAACTTCTTATTTAGATTTAGTTGCATTTCTATCTTTTTTATCTCTTTACTAAGAGTGAAAACCTCCTCTTCAAGCCTTTCACAAGCCTTTTCTTTCTCTTTGAGATGCTCTTGTAAAGTATCTTGTACCTTATTTTCTTGTTAAATTTTTAGGAGAAGAGGTTCCATATATTCAGAATTACCTTTAGCCAACTATTATTTTTGCAACTTACTCTTCTTTTTTAGCCTTTGAATCTCATCTAAGGCACTGATAATATCCCCTTCCAAGTATACTTCGACCACATATTCATACGTCTCTTATTTATCTTCTTATAAATTGTTTATGGCCATGAGAATAAAATAATTTTTTATACCTTTAGTACTTTCATCATTAGAGGACTGAGCATTTTCATATTGAGGGTTTGTTGTTGTCTTGTGTATAGAAACTTTTCTTCTTAGTATTCTTTTCCTTTTTAACTTTTCTATAATTCTCTCTAGGTTAATGTTCATTCTTTTTCTTATATGGACACTTAGAAGCATAGTAACCTACCTTACCAAAATTGAAACACTTGAAGGGTAGATTAACTTTATGTTTACCTGAACCTCCCTTTAGTTTTTTTACAAACTTGTACTCCTCTTCATTTGATTCGCAACATGAGTACGTCTTCTTGATATTCTTCGGAATTTTTGTCTACTTTGAATGCCACCTCTCTTGTTGTATACTTTCCTCTTGAAATACCCATTTCATAGGAAGTGAGTATACCATGGAATTGATCCATTGTAAGAGTATTGAGATCTAACATATCTTCTAGAGCTTATACCTTGGGATTAAATATATTTAGAAGTGATATCAACACCTTTTGGACTAAAAATAACTCCTTCAGTTCTTCATCAAGTATTCTTATGGTGTTGATCACTTCATCCACTCGTAGAAAAAACTTTGATATTTCCTCATCATCATGCATTTTCAAAGATTCAAATGCATTATAAATCCATGGATTTTAGCTTTCCTTACCTTGCTATTACCTTCATAATAACTACTCAACTTGTCCCATATTTCCTTGGTAGAGGTGCAATCCTTGAATTTGAACAATTTTGATTCAAGCAGTCCAATAAGGAGTGCATTCATTGCCTTATCATTACATGTGAAATCTAGCTTATCATCTCTAGTATTCACGACTTGAGGTTTTTCATAGCCATCTTCCAAAAAATCCCAAAAATTTGCACCAAGAAATTATAAATAAGTCCTCATTATTACCTTCCAGAATGTATATCTTATCCTAGTGCACATGTGAGCTTTGTTGGTGTTTCCTCCTTCTTGGTTAGACATTATCCTAATCTTCCTTGTAGTTATCAGACTAGTCCTAAAGGAACTTGGATCTGAAACCAATTTTTAGAAACTAGCATAATACTGAGAGGAGGGGTGAATAAGTACTGTGACAATTTAAAACTTCTTTCACAAAGTAAAGAATACTTATAACCAACAATAACAATCAATGGAATATTAAAACCATAAATCAATACACAAAATATAACATGGAAACCCAACTTCGAAAACCACCAAATATTGTATATTATTATGATGCAATAAAAGTTACAACAATAAGTAAATCAACTTGTAAGCTACAACCTACTAGAAGGCTTCAACCCTCTTTCTTGACGCAAGCATGTAATGTCCCAAATAAGAATTTTTCTAGATATTGCTTCACAAAATTATGGCAAAAATTTAAATAAATAATTTGCAGAATTTTGAACCATGAAATCAACATGCAAAACTAGAAATATAAACCACAAATGATAGATAGACAACATAATATGAAAAAAATCTCAGCCTTATTTTATTATTGTGAAATATGTTGATACAAGGCACAATGAAATCACTAAGGTAATGGAAAAAATGGCCTCATGAAACTGCTCCAATGTTGCACTGGCCTCCAAAACTGAACTGAAAACAACTGCTAAGACCTCCTGTGAATTATGGATGAATTCACCAAGGGGAGATATGGGTACTTGCCCAATCTCACTGAATCACCCGAGGGTTTCCGTCCTGGGGCTACTGCTGAAGCTGGTAACTCTCGGTTCTCCAAACCTCTCCATAAGAAATAAATACAAAACTCTAAGATGTCCCAAATGATCTCCTCATCCTCCTTTTAAAGACTCCATGGATAGATCTCCAAGCCTCTAGAAGCATCTTATTTTATTATTTTATTGTTATTCTAGAAGCTCCTCCATTGTATTTATCTTAAGTGACTTTTTAATTTAATTTTATTTCACGAAAGTCACCTTTGGAATTTTCCTCCAACTAATTATTTTTCCCTTTTTAATTAAATGAGTAATTAAAGCCATTTTTAATCTGGGAAAATGGTAAATATCCCACCATACTCTCTTTGACCACTGAAAATTACCTCTCAGCATCCCATCCTATAGATCTTCTCGTTTCGGTTCCAACACACTATTACATTGAGGCATTCCATCAAATGATCCTCTTGGAATTCCACCTCGAGCATAATTAATTAATTCAAACCAAGTAGTAACCCTGCATTTTGAAAGTTTTCAGAATGTAATGGAATGGAAGGAAAGATATGTAGATGATGGAATATGCCAAGAGAATTCCATTAGATCCCATAAAAACTCCTCAAAAATTCTTTAGAACCCCTGATGATGTAATCCTGCTCCTGTAGCTTGGTCGTCACATACCTTGGAAACCCATCCTATTTGTACTATAGAGGAAAATAAAAATGGAGACATGAAAAAGCACCAACTTGCTAGTTTCTCAGGCTCTAACCTTATGAAGTTCCAACTCCTTGATTTATTAACATCCACTAAAAGGAATCTCCAACTCCATCTTATGCAAACACCAACTTGCACAACCATCTTGATCCTTCTTTCATACAATTTTCAAGCTCAAACAATGAAGGATTTCCTTCTATAAATAAAACTATACCCTTCTTATTGAAATCACATATCTCAATATACCTTTGATTCCAATTACATCCTTATTCTGCTCATTTTCTGCTTCTTATAAAGAATTTAGAGATGATATTTTTAGTTTTGACATTAGATTAAATTTTAGCTCTATTTTCCAAAGTATTTTCTCTCTTATTATTCACTTGATGTTTAATTATAGATCCAACTATATTAATTATGTGAATAAACTTATTTTGTAACCTACATGGTATTCTGGAGTGATATTTGTGTTCATCTGCAGATTTAAACCAATTCTGGTGTTTACATGGTGTTTATTAAGACTTCCAACTTTATTTGGCTGCTAAATTTAGTATAACCTCCAAATATAGCTAACTGCACCATTTATACAAAGAATCTTAAATCAATATTGTAGATCATTTTATGTTAGCCCCATATGGATTGAACCTATAGCGTGAACTAAAATCAAATCAAAATTTTAGACTAGTTTGTGCCCTTGTCATATGTATTCATTGCTTTATTAAGCCCAAGGGTCCAAAGCGCTTAACAAAAGGCTTATATGCCTTGGTCCCATATTACACGCAAAACCAACAAAATGGACCCTTGGTGCTTCTTTCGATGATTGAAGAAACATTGGATGGAGATAATTTTTTTGTCCCTCTATTTTTTAATCTTAACCCCTTCCTCATATATTCCTTGTGGCAACACCTCCGAGGCGAGACATACATTTGTATACAAATATATTTCTATCTTTACCTTTGTCTCTTGGTCTTGGGAATTTATACTGCTTTCCACTACCAGGACCATCAAGGGTGAGATAATGTGATACGACTTGGATCATTCTATTGTTTTTCACCCATATAAATAATTTCATAGTAGAAAATGTGGATGAATAAACTCATAAGACCTTTTTTGCTAGCGGGTCCCAGTTTACAAAAACAAGGTATTAAACATTACGAGAGTGTTTTGAGTCATGAAATGATGTTTTTGGGCGTAAAAATTTGTTTATTTAGCACCACGCCTTTTTTTTCCAATTATACATGTAGATACATTTCCAATCATGCAAGAATCACCTCAATTAGAGTCTGTATGCAAAAGCTATGCCACTTAGAAGTTGACCTTCTTGTTTTCACCACCATAATTCGAGAGGATGCCATGTCAACCCCCATAATTCATGGAAAAGGAGCTAGCCACATGATTATGATAAATAATACTCTAGAAGAGTCTATATTGTAACTCTGGTTAAGATTTGAGGTAGTCAGACCTAACCATTATTAGGCTAAAACGTTGTGTTATAAAAGGGCCACAAGGAGGAAAAGGGGTTCTATTCTTGCGTATAAATTTGTTCCATAGCTGAGAAAAAAATATTGGGAGGAATAGGATATAGAGCATAAATATATGATTTGTGCACTGCAGTATCCCATAGACCACATGCCATACTTCGTTGTACTCATAGACATTTTCTATTCAGAGAAAGAGAGTAGAGAAACCTCACCTTCCAACCGGGTTTATCTCCTGAAAGGGTTTCCCAGGTCATATCTTCTGTCAAATGTGTGTGTGAGATTTTATTTCATTGTTCTCCATTTTATGCATAATTTTAATTCACATGCATACACTCTTAACAATAATCTAGAATTATATAAATATATAGAGAAATAAAATTGTAATAGTTTAAATTTCGGATTTCTAAGTATAATTTTATCAGATATGCAGTGATGAATTGTCTAGTGGAATATCCACGATAATTTACAGATCATATCAGTATCATAGCAGGTTTTTTTGGGTATATTATGGATATTTACAACGAATCTATATTTTCTAGGCTAAAAATTGTAAAACCCTAATCATAAATGACAAATATTTGAATAACCCTCGTGATCCTGCAAAGGAGAGGTTTTCGCGACTAGAATAAGAAGTTGTAGATATAAATCATACGTAAATATTTTTATGATGGCCCTGGGAAATAATATTGGGATATTTAGAGAATATGGTGGTTTCTAATGCAAAGGAAAAATCAAAGGGGAGATTAGGATACTGGGAAGAAACATAGAACTAATCGAAGGAAGGACCCAAAAAAGATTATCCTATTTCAAGTTGCATGAATCATTCACAAACCCCGTTCAAAATGGAAGTGAAGGTTGATATCAAGCTATACCAATGTGAGATCAATGCTTTGAAGCTAAATCACTAGTTGTAGCAATTGGAAGTGTATTTCAGTGTTCATCATATAGAGGGGGATAATAAGATTTTATTCGCATGAACTAAATTAAAGGGCCATGATATAGCTTGGTGGGAAAAGACACTCAAAGACCTTGAGTTTGGAGGGAGAGCCTCCAGTGACTAAGTGGGAGGACTTCAAAACCCTCATAAATTCACAGTTTTACCCTATTTTGTATTTATAGGAATAATGGATTCAATTACACTACTTTAGGAAAATGAAAGGGAAAAACATGCAAGAGTACACCAGAGTTCATAAATATGGCCATAATGTTGGGCATTTTGCTAGAGAACCCATCTGTACTCCTCATGTATTTTTGGGGTCTACATGGCCATCTAGAAAATAAAGTGATGTTGTTCAATCCTAGATCGGTGGATGAGGCTTTTGTACATGAATATTACCAAGAGAACATAGGGATGAAGAAAGGGAAATCAAGTGAAGAAAAGTAGAAGGAGAAAAAAGAATATTCCAAGGAGGGGAAGAAGAAGAAAAAAGGGGGAAAATATAAAAATATAGCAACCAAAACACATTAGTGCAAAGATCCTAACAACCACTTCAACTAGTGCAACATTGTTAGCCTTATAAAAGAGAAGTGATGGAAGTTGCATCCAAAGCTTAACCGAAAGAGAAAAAAGAAAGACAATAAGAAGAAGAATCTCATGGCCACTGATTTGAGCAAACAAGTTGAAAGAAACTCAGACATGGATGAAAATATTATCTATATATTACTGCAAAAGGAGGTGAATTTGAGTAGGCTTCAACAAAAGGAAGAGAAAGAAATGACTAAACTCTTCCATATAAATATACAAGGCAAGAAGACAAATATTGATGTTATATTTGACTTAGGATCATAGGAAAATATCATTGCAAGATAGCTAGTCAAGAAGTTGGGGTTGTAAGTTTATGATCATCTAAGTCCATATCCACTGGGATGGGTAAATAAGGATGCAGAGTTGAAGGTAACAAAACAATTCAAAATTAGACTTGACACAATGTTGATTTTATTGATGAATTAAAACTACATGTGGTTCCCATTGATGTATTCGGAGTCATGTTTGGGAGTCCCTACATGTACATGTGAGATGCAATATTCATTCATAGAGCCAACTAATATTATCTTGTTAAGGATGGAAATTTTTTCACCATCAATGTGCGCAAAGGAAAGTCAAACAATTCATTGGGAAGTGCCAACCAAGCCAAGAAATTGATCAATTCCAACAAGAAGTATGCTTTAATATTTTTAAGAGAAAACCAGTCTGTGGAAGAGTCAGTAAGAGTTAAGGCATCACTATAGTGGTGTACTAAGAAACATAAATAACAACCAAAAGAGTTGCTACAAGCATACATGGATTTGTTCTAGGAGCGTAAAAGGATACCACCTATGAGGGAAGTATAGCACGGGATATAGCTATTTCGAGACTTCCCATTTCCAAACATTTGGATGTACAGGTAGTATGTTATAGAATCAAGTGAGGTGAAGACACAATTGCAACAACTACTAGAACATGGTGTCATTTTATCAAGCACATCACAATATGGATTACCCATCATCATCGTGACAAAGAAGGATGGGAGTTGGTGGATGTGTATAGATTACATGGTGTTGAACAAAATCACACTCAAGAAAAAGTACCCCCTTCCCAAGATAGATGATGTGATGGATTAGTTTTAGCATGAAAAATACTTCACCAAGCTCACAGGGGCTTCACTCAATAAACCTCTGATATATCACATGTGATCATAATATATTAAAAAATACCCTTAATTTGAGTACATATTGGAAAATGCCCCTAAAAATCGCATTATTTAACCCCCTACAAGTATAAACCTAATACACCTTCCAAATTAAAAAACCCCTACTTTCACTATATATTGTAGGTGTCCATTTTTTTATTAACATTTTTTATGCCCCTTTACATTTTTTCATTAACTTTGAGCTCCATTTTTTATACCTGCCAATATAAAAACCCTTTATCCCCAATATATCCCCCAATATATTATGTTAGTTTTTTCCTCATTATATATCCCTCAATATGAACCCACGTGCTATGGTATTGCTCCTGCAGTGAAGCCCCTGTGACCAAGCTGAACTTAAAGTCTATATATCACCATGTTCAAGTTAGAGAAGAAGATACCTATAAGACCGCCTTCAAAACTAGGAAAGGGTTATAAGAGTGGTTAGTCATGCCATTTGGCCTATGCAATGCACTATATGAATTTATGAGATTAATGAATGATTTAATGTGCCATTTTATAGATTCATTTGTTATTGTTTATCTGGATGATATAATGGTATACATTTCTACCTGGGAGGATCACATCTCCCATTTGATGCAAGTGTTGGATACATTAAAGAAGCACCAACTACTAGAAAATATCAAGTGTGAGTTTGCACAAAAATATTTGGTTAATCTGGGGTACATGATAGGTGGAGGAGAGTTGAATATAGATCCTACCAAGATGGAGGCCATTAGGAAATGGTCGATGCCTATTAATGTTTCTAAGGTTAGGAGTTTCATTGGGGCAACACAATACCTGAGAAAATCCACAACCTTATTTTCAGAAGTAGAGGCACACCCCATGCTATAATAGTAGGCGATAAGAGTGTCTAGTGGGAAAAGGGTCATCAGAGGGCCTTTGAGGAGCTAAAGAAGAAGATTAGTCAAGCACTCATTCTAGCATTACCAAAATTGCAACAACAATTTTAAGTGGAGATAGATGCAAGTAGGTATTTCATGGGAGCAGTCTTGAGCCACGGAGGAAGGCCTTTACACTACCATTTTGAAGTATTTCATGGGTCAATTTTTAACTACCCTACCTATGATAAGGAGATATATGCCCTGGTGCAAGATGTGAAGAAGTGGAAAAACTATTTGACAGGAAAGGAGACAATAATTCACACAAATCAATAGCCACTATAGTACATGTAGGCCTAGAGTAAGCTAAAAAAAGCCATTCATTATAAGTGGATGGGGTTTCTATAGTAGTTTCATTTGGTGATCAAGTAAAAGAAGGGAAAAACAAACAATTTGGATGACATGCTCTCAAGGCCACCCACATCAAAGATCACAACTTTGGGGAATTTTATGCACATGGAGCCATTCACCCATGATGCATATAGAGAGGCAAATTCAGAGGATGAGGAATTCAAGGAGGTGTTTCAATATGTGCAGAGTTAGAATCATGTTCACGGTGTCGACAACACCATTGAATACCATCTCCAGGATGGGTTACTCTACATGTTGGATAAGATATGTGTTCCTAAAGGTGAGCGATTACAGCTAAATAGAGAGGCTCACACCTCCAAGGTTGCAGGTCACTTTTCTGTAGGGAATATTGTGGCCAAATTGTAGAGGTATGTATATTGGCCCAAGATGCAAGAACATGTAGCTAAGTTCAGAAGAGGATGCATGCTTTTTTGTATCAACAAAACTAGCATCTGGAAAGAGTCTCTATATCATCCCCTACCTATACCCACTCGTCTTTAGGAGATAATTTCCATGGAATTTGTGGGAGGTTTACCAAAAACCAGGAAGGGACATGACTACTTGTTCATGGTAGTTGATAGGTTCAACAAGGCGCATGTTCTGATTCCCACTAAAAATACCATCAGTGGGAAAGAAGAAAACAAATTGTTCTTTGGACATGCCTGGTGCACTTTAGAATACCAAGGAGCATCATTTCATACTAGGACATAAGATTTATCAGTGCATTATGGACTACATTGTGGGAGAATATGGACACAAAGTTGAAGAGATCTACAACATTCCATCCACAAATAGATGATCTGAAAAAGTAGTCAAAATGAGTTTGGTGCAACTTGTAAGGGGATACAACTAGAAGCATCCGAAGAATTGGGATGAAAATATGTGATCTAGGTGGATATTGGTGGCCACCCGCCTATTCCACTTGGGGCCTCACCATTATCTCTTTCAGTTTTTCAGTTTTGGCACGACTTACTATTTTTACCAATTTTTTGGGTCTTGAACTTCCAGAGCCGTTTTGAGGCCCTAAACGACATTTTTTGGGAAAAACGGGAGCAACATGGGTTAATGGATTAACATTACTTAGATTAAGAGTTATAGCCCTCGGATAGATATTTCTAATGAGGTATGGTGCGCGTCAAACAAATATCGTATGCCAAAGTTACGTCCCGGGGAAGTTGAAACACCAATTTATCCAAACAGGGCCCATAGTTTTGGCGCTTCATCTCCTAGGGTTAGGGTTTTGGATGTTTATGGTTTTCCATTGTTTCTAAATAATAAATAGGCCCTCGAGCCTCATTGTAACACAATTTAGAGGCCAGTAGCTGCCACATCTCTTCTCAGAGATAAGCTACCAGGGCCCTAGCTAGTTTATTTCCATTCTGTCTGTAAGGAAATTTCAGTTCTTTGATATTAATGAAACGAAGTGTTATTTCCGCTGTATATTTGTATTTATGGTTATATGTGTATTCTCTTGCATTCATGCATAAATCTGGATAAGTGGTAACAGAGTGGTCTGCTTTTTCTCGATCCTTCTTTGCATGTCCCCAATGAGTTCAGGGTATAAGGAGTTAGGGCTCGATCTGGTGGAACCTTTGCAAGATCAGCCTCGCAAACCCCGACGGCCGCCCAAAATATTGCTCAAGGAGGCGCTCGAAAAAAAAAGGAACGCGATGATGGACAACTTTGCCTAGATCCTTCAATGACTGCCCACCGACAGCACATCTGCATCCAGCAGCCACTCTGGAGGCGCGACTCCCTTTAAGGTACAAGTAAAATTTGACATTCCCATATTTGAGGGTAAAATAGATGCATATGCCATATATAGATGGTTGAATCTATTAAAAGGATATTTATTGGTTCATGACTTTTCCAACTAGGAGAAGATTATTTTTTCACTCCTCAAAGCTACCCCCCATGTCAAGGACTGGTGGGAAAACTCCTGTGAGAAAAAGGACGAGACAAAACCTTCTCTATTCTCAGCCATACCCACTTGGAATTATTTCTGAGATGCCATCAAGGAACAATACTATCCCATGGGGAGCTATGAACACAAGTACATACAATGGACCACACTGCGACAACAAAGGGATCAAGATGTGCATGAGATGATGAATTTGTTCCATACTCTATGCACAAAGTTGGGTATCAAATATTCGGAGAAACATTTGGTGCTAAAGTATCACAGTTTTCTACACAGATACATTAATGAGGAAATGGAGTTCCTCGAAATTTCCTCACTTGGTACAGCATACTCGTATGTTGCCAATATTGAGCAGAAATTCAAACAAAAGAAGCGAGACTTTGGATTTGCGAATCAAAAGCAAGGGAAAGGTGCCCCCAAAATGCAGAAAAAAGGACAAAGCCAAGGCATGGTGGCCCAAGACAACTTGTCAAAGCCACAAGCAAAGAACAACACCACAAATCCAAAGAAGGACACGGGAAAGTGGTGTGAGTTCCATAAGAGCTCCAATCACAACACAAGTGAGTGTCGGGCCAAGCAGTCACTGGTGGCTGAGATGAGGGCTTCTGAGTTAGATGCATGCTCCGACTCTGAATAAGAACCTGACAAAGGGAAATAGATTATTGATGTAGAGCCCAATGCCATTGTTGTTGCTGCGAAGATCCAGAAGGAGGAACAGGAAGATCCAGAGCAGGAGGAGTGTCTCTTCCTGTAATGTTCCCACTTAGCCTTAGCTAGGAGGAACATTCAATTTTGTTTTAATTTCTGCTTCATGAATAAATGAATAAAGGAGGACATGTAAAACTCCTAAAAATTTTGAATAAATCAATGCTCGTGTGAACAAAGGCAAATCAGGGCTATGTAAATAATCACTTGCAGGTGTGAAAGAGGTTTGAGCTAAAGACTGGGTCAACCTTGACCAAATCAACAACGTTGTCTAGGTTCATTGCATCTCCAAAATGGACAGCGCAGTTCTAGAAGGGAGCCTCTAATGTGAAAAGGGCTAACTCATAAATATGGTTTAGGGTTTTCAAGAGCTTTCTCATCTTATAAAAGGAGAAGGACGGCCACAAGTGAGGGTTGTTGATAGATCATATTCCTGAGTATTTGTCTGCTTAGACAAATACCATTCTCTGTTGTTGAGTGGATGATTGTATCTGGAATTCCTATGTAGGAGTTTAACCTCTTCCTTTGATGATTCAAGGAGGAAATTTTGTTGAATTGAACCACTATCAGGCTTGAGGCCAAGATCCTACTTACATTGGCAACGCTGATCCATTGAGGGTTTTGCTGTCTCTGCAAGCTGCAGCAAGTGGTGATCTAAATCTGTAGAGATCTAGTGTATTTTGAGAGCCTCTCTCCATGGAGTGGGTCCTTTGACCTCCTGGAAGAGTGTATCATTTCTTGTACTTCAAAACTGCAATTATTCAGTAGTTTTCTGTGTCATTTGAGCCACAGCACTGTCCCACTGAGTAAACTGCGTTATTTATGTATGAGGGTTTGCAGGGTGTCTTGCTCATAGTTTAGATCAGAGATTTCTTGTGCTGGGCTTTGCCTTCCACTTGGTGATCCATGGATTGGATTTCTGATCTATGTTCTATTTAGATCTGATCCATTGTAATCAAATTTTATATTCAGAAATTTACTTCAGCAGTTTCCAGATCTGCAACTTGTTTCTCAGATCTACTCTTATTCATGCATGCTTTTGTCAAAATTCCAAGTGGATCCTGTAGAGAAAAATATAGAGTTTCTAGATCTGATATTTTGTCCATAGATCTGCTCTAGATCTAATTTTTAACTTCCAGCTACTGAACCTCCTGAAAAATAACGCTGTTGAAGCATTTCTGCAAATATACATGTGCTCCTGCTCTCTTTTCTGAAGATTTGTTGTTGTATTGGCTCATGCTTTCTACTGTATAATGAAAGGGATTTATCTTAATTCTTATTTTCTACTGTATTACTGAAATATCGGTTTCCTTTCTGATCTCCGCTAAACATTAGCTAAAACTGCAAAATTCCTGAAGCAGTGCTTGCATTTGATTGCAGCCTTCCCCTTTCGGTGCTTTTTAGCTAGTCTACTTTTTTGGAGATCTATTTAATGTGCTTAAAATAATTTTTTTCTGATGAAATTCCATATATAAGTCACATACAGCATAAAAAAGAGGAACCAAGTCCTGATATGTGTTATTTTTTCATATTTTTACTTATACAGTGTTTTCCTTGAGCACCTTGTTGAAATTCCTGAAAAAGGAATTATTCCAAGTTCTATAGACAGAGTATGCAGTTGGCCAGGTAGCCTCTGGATCTCATCCTTTCTTTGAAAGGTGACATATCCAGTAAATTCCTCTATATTTCATCTCTTAAATAGAATCTTGATATTCCTGAAAAGGGAATATTACAGTGGTATCAGAGCTCCACTCTTGGCACAGCCTGTGCTAGCATTAGAGCACCAGTCATGTTGCATTCCGAAGATGAGGATCCTCTTTCTGAGAGGGAGAGGAGATATCAGAATATAAGTCATAAAAAGTATGACTATACTACTGTTGACCTTGACAAGGGTCAAGACAATGGGAAAGCCCTTGAATCTATGAATGATAAAGATAAGGAAGCAGAGGAGTTTGCAAAAAATATCTTGGAGGCTATGCAAGATCTATCCAAGAGATAAAGGAGATGAGGATGGATATAATGAGGGAATCCCTTGGGAGATTCCATCAAGGAGAAAGTTTTGATATGTCTCAATTTGGGACTGGTCAACTTGTGAGCTTGCCACAAGCTCCGCAGGCCTCAAAATGCTCTACAATGCCTACCTTCTTGGCTGTAGAGAATGAAGGACTGAAAGAGCCAACCTCCCTGGAAGGTTACTTTTTATAATATGATTCAAAAAGTCATAGGTTCAAGGATAACTTGAGCTTCCAAGACTTTTGCCATCTAAAGGACCGAAGGAGGCCATGGCAGCAGTACAGAGATGGTGGTTTCTTCCAGGGGAGACACCATACTATGGGCAGGTTCTTTTTTCCCAATTTCGATGGAACATCCTCTTGTTCTGCCAAAGCATGGGTGGAAAATTTTGACATCTATTTCCAGTTGAATAAAGTGCCCAAAGTAGAAGCCATCAAGATTGTTGCGTTGCATTTTGAGGGAGAAGCCCACAACTTGTGGTTTCATGGACTATCTACATTGGGACACAACAATTTTTTCACATATGCTGAGTTCACTAGGAGACTAGTGGAGAGATTTGATCAGAAAGATATGGAGGCCCCTTTTATAAGCTTGGAAAATCTGAAGCAGACAAGAGATGCAGAGGCCTATATCTCTAAATTCCTGAGATTGTCAGTAATGGTCCTTGATATATCCATAGCAAGGAGAGTCTACATGTTCATTGATGGCCTGGAGGAACCTTTGCATGGGTTGGTTAAGTCTACCAAGCCCATCACTTTGCATGATTCCATTGAGAGAGCTAGAGATCTCCAAGATGCCTTTCCAATGGCAAAGGCAACATTCCCGAGCAAAGCCCCTCATTCCTCTAAAGGGAAGGAAGGGAAAGATGCTCCACCCAAGGAGAGCTCACTGAAGAAGCCTCTTGACCTTGATCTTCGGAGGGAGTTGAGGAAAAAGAGATTGTGTTTCACTTGTCAAGAGCCATGGGTACCAGGACATAGATGTGCTGCTAGGAGGGCACACTATATAGAAGTCTTCTCAGACTTGGAGGAGGAGGATGGGAATGAAGGACCTAGGAGGGGTCATAGCGCTAGTGATGATGAGGAGGAAGATCAATCACCATCCAGAGGTGAATAGGGAGCCTTTGCTCCAACAAGTGGGACTCCTGCTTCTTTGAGAGGAGTGCCCAAATATTTGACCTTAAGAGTGCAAGGTTTAGTCATGAACTAGAGAGTGTCTATTTTGGTTGACAGTGGGGCAACCCACAACTTTATTGATGCTCACCTTGTGCAGAGGAGAGGGATCCACATGGACACTTTTGATGAGTTCTCTGTTTTGGTTCTGGGAGATAGAACTATGCAGTGCATGTAGTATGTTCCATCACTTTCTATGACTATGGGAACCTACACCTTGGTGGACCATTTATTTTTAGTTGACATAACAGACACCAATATCATCTTGGGTGTCCAGTGGTTGATTACCTTGGAAAAAGTCACCACTGATTGGAAGGCCTTACAGATGGAATGGGTGGACTTGAAGAGTGGGAAACAAGAAATCATTCAAGGCATGCACACCTATCCTTCACCTGATGTTTTCACCCAAAAAACAGAGATGGAATTGCACAGTGGGGCCAAGGACCACACAATTCCTTCTCTCATGTTTATGAGAATGTTGCAAGGAAAATTCCTACCTCATGGCAAGCCACTTGGAATGCCATTGGATTCTGATCATGTGGGGGAAGCCTCACAAGGTGCTGGAGCATTGGAGGAGAAAGCCACAGCGCTGTGGAAGGAAGCAAAGGGGAGGATTAGCCTTCCCACAAATAATTTTGGCATGTGTAATGTCAAAGAAACAATCAACAACAAGGCAAGCACCACCATAGATGCATCATCAGCGCTGTCCTTGTTGAGATGTGTAGATCCATATTGGAGGTCTCAACTCCTTGTGGAATACTCCAAAGATATGCACATCGGGATGATATTAGATGGCATGAAGCAAGGAGGAGGCTATTTGGTCCATGAAGGGGTCATCTATCATCTTGGTAAATTATTCTTGTCTCAAGCCTCCAAGTTTAAGCAAGAGATACTACAAAGAGCACACAAAGAGTTCCTTTCCAACTATATGCAGTCAGCAAAGATCTACTCCCTAATCATGAGGAGTTTTGATTGGGAGGGTATGAAGGATCAGCACTATGATTGGGAGAAACTACATCAGCACTTACAAGAGTGCAATAGTTATGAGGAGGTGTGGCAGCCAAAGGATCCTATGCAGGAGACATTTCAGCCCTCTCTTCCTTCTCTTAAAAGAGGAGAAATGCCCATGCCTAACTCCATGTGTGTGGGAGACTTGAATGGTAAAGAATCTGATCTTATGGGGCATGTTTATTTTTCTGATTTGACACATTCTCTTACCATATGTATGTAGGCCATGGCTCCTACAAGGAGTGATATTACATGCAGATCTCATGGCATTGATGAGGCCAATAAAAATTCCAAATCTGGCCACTCCCTTGAGGTGCAAAGGGAGATTATCTATCATGATGGGTGCTCCGCAAAGGCACCTAACTTGGGTATCACTTTAAGCCATGTAAAATTGACCCATGTAGCAAAGATGTGGTGGGAATACCACTTGCCACACTCAGATTTACTCAAGACAAGGAGTGCATTGCATTGGTATCTTATGTGGGATTGTGACCCACCTCCGCAAGTGCACATTTCAGTTTGCATACATGTGATTTTTCTTCCTTACATAGATGATATATTGGTATTGTTTATGGGTTTGTATGGGAAAAAAGTGGGAAGTGTATATGTACCACATGGGATGGAACTTTATCTTGTACTTCATGATACATGTTTTAGATGTGACATTGCTTCACCCATGTTTATTTCTGTTGAGTTTTACACTCCTGAAAGGATAGACTATGCCCCTATCATGTTAGCATTGGAGAAGAAAATTTTGATGTATTGGCTTGATGAGCACTTGGTCCATGATGAAAGCTTGATCCTTGATGGTGCCATCAATGGAGGAGGAGAAGAACTATAGCTCTTACCCTATCAGTTGCTTGAGGACAAGCAACATTTTGGAGGGGAGGACTGTAATGTTCCTACTTAGCCTTAGCTAGGAGGAACATTCAATTTTGTTTTAATTTCTGATTCATGAATAAATGAATAAAGGAGGACATGTAAAACTCATAAAAAGTATGAATAAATCAATGCCCGTGTGAAAAAAGACAAATGTAAATAATCACTTGCAGGTGTGAAAGAGGTTTGAGCTAAAGACTGGGTCAACCTTGACCAAATCAACAACGTTGTCTAGGTTCATTGCATCTCCAAAAGGGACAACGCAGTTCTAGAAGGGAGCCTCTAATGTGAAAAGGGCTAACTCATCAAGATGGTTTAGGGTTTGCAAGAGATTTCTCATCTTATAAAAGGAGAAGGAGGGCAGCAAGAGAGGGTTGTTGATAGATCATACTCCTGAGTATTTGTCTGCTTAGACAAATACCATTCTCTGCTGTTGAGTGGAGGATTGTATCTGGAATTCCTATGAAGGAGTTTCACCTCTTCCTTTGATGATTCAAGGAGGAAAGTTTTTTGAATTGAACCACTATTAGGCTTGAGGCCAAGCTCCTACTTACATTGGCAGCACTGATCCATAAAAGGAGAAGGAGGGCAGCAAGAGAGGGTTGTTGATAGATCATATTCCTGAGTATTTGTCTGCTTAGACAAATACCATTCTCTGCTGTTGAGTGGAGGATTGTATCTGGAATTCCTATGAAGGAGTTTCACCTCTTCCTTTGATGATTCAAGGAGGAAAGTTTTCTGAATTGAACCACTATTAGGCTTGAGGCCAAGCTCCTACTTACATTGGCAGCGCTGATCCATTGAGGGTTTTGCTGTCTTTGCAAGCTGCAGCAAGTGGTGATCTAGATTTGTAGAGATCTAGTGTATTTTGAGAGCCTCTCTCCATGGAGTGGGTCCTTTGACCTCCTGGAAGAGTGTATCATTTCTTGTACTTCATATCTACAATTATTCAGTAATTTTCTGTGTCATTTGAGCTACAGCGCTGTCCCATTGAGTAAACTGCGTTATTTATGTATAAGGGTTTGTAGGGTGTCTTTTTCATAGTTTAGATAAGAGATTTCTTGTGATGGGATTTGCCTTCCACTTGGTGATCCATGGATTGGCTTGCTGATCTATGTTCTTTTCAGATCTGATCCATTGTAATCAAATGTTATATTCATAAATTTACTGCATTAGTTTCCATATCTGCAACTTGTTTCTCAAATCTACTCTTATTCATGCATGCTTTTGTCAAAATTCAAAGTAGATATTGTAGAGAAAACTATAGAGTTTCCAGATATGATATAGATCTGATATTTTGTCCATATATCTGCTCTAGATTTAAGTTTTAACTTCCAGCTATTGAACCTCCTGAAAAATAATGTTGTTGAAGCATTTCTACAAATATACATGTGCTCCTGCTCTCTTTTCTGAAGATTTATTGTTGTATTGGCTCATGCTTTCTACTATATAATGAAAGGGCTTTATCTTAATGCTTATTTTCTGTTGTATTACTGAAATATCAGTTTCCTTGTTGATCTCCACTGAACATTAGCTAAAACTGTGCAATTCCTGAAGCAGTGCTTGCATTTGATTACAGCTTTCCCCTTTGGGTGCTTTTTAGCTAGTCTACTTTTTGGGAGATCTGTTTAATGTGCTTATACTGATTTTTTTCTGATTAAATTTCATATATAATTCACATACAGCATAAAAAAGAGGAACCAAGTCTTGATCTGCGTTATTTTTGTACAGTTTTACTGATACAACGTTTTCCTTGAGCACCTTGTTGAAATTCTTGAAAAAGGAATTATTCCAAGTTCTATAGACAGAGTCTACAGTTGGCTAGGTAGCCTCTGGACCTCATCCTTTCTTTGAAAGGTGACATATCCAATAAATGCCTCAACAGTCCATCTCTAAAATATAATCTTGATATTCCTGAAAAGGGAATATTACACTTCCACTCTCAGATGTGAGTAAAGGGTTCCCCGCTACAGTTCATTGTCGAAAATGGGAGCCAAAAGAACCTAATTTCAGCAGACGTCGTGAAGCGGTTAGGCTTTCCGACCACATCACACCCACATCCATACACCATCGGGTGGCTTCACCAAAGACGAGATCTCCGCGCCAGCCAACAGTGTCACCTTCCCTATAGCATCAAGCCCTTCACGGATGAGGTATTATGTGACATTACTCCTCTTGATGTTTCTAATGTATTATTAGGCCAACCATACCTGTGGAAGTGACATGATGTGTATGAGTCCTGACCTAGCGTTGTTATTGTTACTTTAGGAAATAATTTGTATAGGATACCAGAGGTTCCACCGCCCGCCACTATCTCTTTGGTTACTACAAAAAAATGCAGTAAGATCATTTCCCAAACCAGGAAATTGTTTTCCTGATGATCCACCCCCAAGTCAAGAAGAAGACTGTGGCCATGACCTCCAGACAGGGCTCCTCCTCACGACAACAAGAAATGGACAATTTTGTGGAGGAGTACAAGGACATATTCACCTCACCCACAGGGGTTCCTCTACACTATCAGGTCAAGAACCCCATTGATCCGACCCCAGGTGCACCACTACCCAATGGATAGATGTATTAATGCTCTACTCTAGAGAACTATGAAATCAAGAGGCAGATTCAGGAGCTACTGTAGAAAGGTCATTTCCGACCAAGTTCATCACCCTTTGGGAGACCATTCCTGTTGGTACAGAAGAAGGATGGGACTTGGAGACTTTGTATTGACTATCAGGTGCTGAATAAGATCACTTTCCGGAATAGGTACCTGATCCCACAAATTTATGACCTTATGGACCAACTCAAAGGGGCGAAATATTTCAACAAGATCGACTTGAAGTCTGGGTATCACCAGGTACCAATCGAACCCTCCGATGTGTGGAAGACTGCTTTCAAAGCCAAGGAGGGCCTTTTTGAATGGCTGGTCATGCCTTTCGGGTTGACGAATGCTCTCGCAACATTTATGAGGTTGATGGAAGACATCTTACAACCATTCACCAACTCATTTGTAGTGGTGTACTTGGATGACATTATGATCTTCATCCAGACTTGGGTCAGTGAATTCCATCTCCATGTTCCTTTGGTTCATAGTGTATGTTTTATCTGGGTGGATATTGGTCGCCACCCACCTATTCCACTTGGGGCCCCACCATTGTCTCTTTCATTTTTTCAGTTTCGGCACGACTTACTATTTTTAGCAGTTTTTTGGGTCCTGAACTTCCGGAGCCGTTTTAAGGCCCTAAACGATGCTTTTTGGGAAAAATGAGAGCAACATGTGTCCATGGACTAATGTTTCTCACATAAAAAGTTGTAGTCATTGGATAGATCTTTCTAACGAGGTATGGTGCGTGTCAAACAGAGATCGTATGCCAAAGTTATGTCCCTGGAAAATTGAAACACCAATTTACACAAACAGGGCCCATAGTTTTGGCACTTCATCTCCTAGGGTTAGGGTTTTGGATGTTTAGGGTTTTCCATTGTCTCTAAATAATAAATAGGCCCTTGAGCCTCATTGTAACACATTTTAGAGGCTAGTAGCTTCCACATCTCTTCTCATAGATAAGCTATCAGCGCCCTAGCTAGTTTATTTCCATTCTGTCTGTAAGAAAATTTCAGTTCTTTGATATTAATGAAATGAAGTGTTATTTCTACTGCATCTTTGAATTTATGGTTATATGTGTATTTTTTTGCATTATTTCATAAATCTGGATCAATATGGTATATATAAAACATTCTTATGATAGATCAATCCACACTTCTATTAGAAATTTCCCATTTGGAACTTGTTTTGTATATTTTCCGCCTTCACCTTTGGAAATTTCATATGGGAAACAAGGAGGAGTGGGGGAAGATCGTATAAGAGATGCTTTGAGGGATGAAAAATTTATAGATAATATTAGGCAGATCCATATACATGTACGAGAGACACTGCAAAAGTCACAAGAGAAATATAAGTCGAGGAATGATCAGCAAAAGATAGAGAAATAGTTCAAGGTGTGAGACAAAGTATGGCTACAGTTGAAAAAGAAAAGGCTACAGGATCCTTGTAAGAAAATCAAGGCTCTGCAGTATGTTCCCTTCGAGATACTGGAAAATGTGGGTGATAATTCATATCGACTTAATTTACCACCATACCTTCACATTTACTTAGTTGTGAATGTAAATAATTTGAAACTCTATTACACTACAAGGAAAAGACCCTCTAGCGGATGTTTTTTAGGAACCCCTTATAAAAATACCCCATACATCCATTTCTAGCGGAAGTTACTAGAGGAGGTTGGTGGGCGGAGATTTTTGCGGATGTTTTCCTCTTGGTGTGCTTATCATCCAACATCGCACCGGTGCTCACTACAAGAGAACGCACTGGTGCGCACAAAAAATTGGCACACCGGAAACCATGCGCTCCGTACACACCCGCTCGATGCATCGTATTACTGTAGAGCATCAGTGCTTCACAACTCTTCCGCGTTGGTGCATCATAAAACACCGCGCCAAAACTGAAACCGCCCGGTGCGGTATTAAGAAACTGCACCGATGCATCATAAAACAACGCGCCAAAATAGAAATCGACCGGTGTGTTCATAGGAAACAAAACTCGTGCACCTATAAACCATGTGCACTGGAAAAGGGTTAAATAAAAAAAATTACGGCAAAAAAACCAGATTTTTCACTTTATTCAGTGCTCCAGAGCTCTCAATCACTGGTGTGCTCTACAAGAGAAAGCACCGGTGTGCACAAAACATTGGCACATCGGACACCGTGCGCTTCGTACACACCCACCCAGTGCGTCCTATTACTGTAAAGCACCGGTGCTTCATAACTCTTCTGCGTCGGTGCATCATAAAACACCATGCCAAAATAGAAACCGCCCAGTGCCATGTTAAGAAACCGCACTAGTGCATCATAAAACACCACACCAAAACATAAACAGACCGGTGCGTTTTTATAAAATAACCCGCCCACTGGAAAAAAGTTAAATAAAAAATAATTAACTTTTTTATAAAACCCGCACACTGGAAAAAAGTTAAATAAAAAATAATTACGACCAAAAAACCACATTTTTCACTTTTCTCAGTGCTCCAGAGCTCTCAATCACTGGTGCGCTCTACAAGAGAAAGCACCGGTCGCACAAAAAATTGGCACACTAGACACTATGCGCTCCATACACACCTGCCCAGTGTGTCCTATTACTGTAGAGCACCGGTGCTTCATAACTATTCTGCCCCGATGCATCATAAAACAATGCGCCAAAATAGAAACAGCACGGTGCGGTGTTAAGGAACCACATCGGTGCATCATAAAACACCGCGCCAAAACTGAAACCACCCAGTGCTGTCTTAAGCAACCACACCAGCGTGCCTATAAAACCCCGCGCATCGGAACAGGGTTAAATAAAATAAAAATTACGGCAAAAAAACCGCATTTTTTACTTTTCTCAGTGCTCCAGAGCTCTCAAACACCAGTGAAATTTCTCCTTCTCTGAGCCACCCTTACATCGGTGCTCCCATTGCACCCATTGCACACACTGCTACTATGCATTGCCCACCAATATCCAGCTTGCATTTTGAAAAACTTTGGGCAAATTTTCTTTTGAAAATTCTACAGCCAATATGCCTCCTCGACGGCGAAATGTACACTAATTTTTCTTGTTTTTCCATAATTAAGCTTTTTAGCAGATTAGAATTTGAAATAAACTTAAAATTGACCATTTAAAAAGAATATATATATATATATATATATATATATATATATATATATATATATATATATATATATATATATATATTCATGCGGTGCACACCAGTCGTTTTTCTCGCACCGGTAAGTGGTGCTACCTGTAAAATTTACTGGCCCCACCACAACCAGTGCTAACGGTATCCACACCATGTCTGGGGCGGTACTAAAAGGCGCCCTGCATTATTTTAAAATTTAAAAAAAAGTGTGGTGCAGCCATTTAGTTGGCTGCAACATTGACCATGGGAATAGAAACGCGGTGCATTGATGGAAATATCTGCCCCAGTGTTTGTCAGCGCACCGCATTCGACATTCCGACAAGGTCAATGATGCGGCCTGGTAAAAGACCGCACCATTGAATATATAATTTGTCAGGAAGTTGGTGCGCTGACACGACTCTACATGTCGGGGCATATATTTTAGTCAGCGCACCACTCTTCTGACACCATATATAGTCAACAGTGCTTTAAAAAATTTCAGGTGCACCGCATATGGTGTGTTTTATGTCATTTGGGGCACCGCCTCCAGTGCGCTACAAAAAAATGCCACACCTGAACTGATGCATGGTTGTTTTTGTGGCGCACCAACTGGTCCATTTTTTTTTCCAAAAAAAAATTATATATGTATATTCCTAAATACATGTCTGATTTAATAATTTTATTTATTTATTTAATATGTCAATGATTCGGAGAGAAGAGGAGGAACAACAACAACAACAACAGCGGAGCAGTACAACATGTTTCACCAGTGGGAGGCATGAGAGAGGGAGAGAGATGCATACCCTTGCCCTAATACAACAGATACCCACGGGCTCCTAAGGCAGGTAGGCCTCCTCAAGTTCTATGAGGAGGCTACTTCCCTAAAGGCCCATAGTGTGTTTTTGAGACATCTTATCCACAGGTGGAATGCCCACCAACAGGCTTTCCAAGTTGGTCCTGACCAGTGGTACACACCTACTAAGGAGGATATATATTTCATTACAGGGCTATTGAGGAGAGGGGTGGATTTTCCCTCGTTCTCAGACGTTCCAGCTAGTTGTGTAGCAGGGAGTCAGTTAGTTTACTCCTAGAGATACATTGGAGCAGATGTACTATCTCCTTCAGAGTTTCAGGTCGCTGGAGGTCAGTTACGTATTGGTGCATTTGGTAGACAAGACGTGCAGTTCCTCTCACTTCTCATTTCGACCATTTCACACAACACCAATGACGGGCAATGCATTAGTTTCTCGCTTCTATATTATGTTTATTCTTTAGTACAGGAGCCACAACTTGTAAGGTGGTCTGCCATTTTTTTTGTGGCAGTTTTGTATGGCCTTATATAGATGTCGTGCTCATGCATAAGGGAGGGTCAACTTCTCTTTTTATTTAGAGCTTTTTTGTTTATTTTTGAGAGGTTTCCAGAGATGAGGCCTACTTTTTTTCGGTAGCCTCGTAGGCCGATGTTGGAGACACAGAAGCACATGTGGGGGCAGATGATGCCCAAGAGGGGAGAGAATATGTTTCCAGCTAGGATATCACATGATGCAGTGGACTTACTAGCCAGTGTTGACGAGATGTATCCCTTCATTATGGTCCCCTGTCCTTATGCTGGATTGGATTGGCGAGGGTGTGCCAACATCCTCTTCACAGATGATGAGCCTCCACATGATAGAGGTAATATTACTGTTTTATTTATATTTATTCTAACATGTTCTTTAACTTGTTTTTATTAAAATGTGTATTGAAATTGTCTAATTATTGTTGTGTACTTGCATATATTTTGCAGACATTGGCTCTTTTGATGGCGACGAGATGCCAACACCACCACATGATACAGGTGTGGATCTTGATGACGATAAGGGCATGGCAGATGTCGAGGATCATGATTAGGAAGCTGGTGTAGAGATACATGCTCTTGTTGGTGCGCCGGTACTGCCTTTTGCTAGGCACGATCGACCTGATACTAAATACAGGATGGAGTTGGGCAACCAATTCAATGCATTGATTGTTGAGGCAGACATCAGGTCTACTCATTACAGTGACATACAGGCCAATGATAGGCTGTTACGGATGTGGAAAGGCATGCCATGTGACATGTGTAGCCTGATACGACATGCTGTAGGAGCTACGACATCTGTTACGCGACTGAGGAGGACTGTTGCACGTTATAGGTGTGGTTGAGCCGCAGCACGTGATGGTCAGTCTGCGAGCAGTGACTCATCATCTCAAATCGTTCACCTTGCACCGCACCTGATGAACATGAGGCTCCAATGGCATCTAACAGTCATCATGGAGATGAGGGTGGACCATCGGCCACATCCAGTCAGCAGCCTGTAGCATCCATCAATACTAGTCATGATCATGCGCAGGCTGGACCATCGACCATCGAGGCTGCACCATTGACTGAGCAGGCCTCCACTAGTACTACTATTTTATGTTCATGTTGCAGTTGTACTTAATTTACATGTTGGTGATCATCATGATGTGTATTTTGTTAGGTCATGTTAGATATTTTCATTTAATGTGCAGCTTGCAGATAGATGTGTATGTGACAGCATGAGTTATTTGACATGAGATGTATATTTGATGTTTGTGTTGTGATGATATTAATATATAATGTTAATTTGATGTTTGAATGTGTTTTTTAGTCAAATATGATGTTAGTGTTGGCAATATGATGCAGAGTGTTGTCCTTGATGGCAACCCACTTGATGAAGATGATGGCAACCTACTTGATGAAATTGTCCTTGATGGAATGTGTCTTGATGAACTTGTTAAATGATGTAAATCTGATGTATCTACAATGAGTACAGAAGGTAATGATGGAAGGAATGTCAGTATGTGCCAGAACATGATGAGAAGAGTATGTCTCAAGGCATACGCGGATTTGTCTAGACGAAGTAGCGTATGCACGCGGGATAACGTGCCAAGTCGCGTATGGGAAAAAGCACTCTAAATTTGTAAAACCAGGGGTAACTACCATGGTATTGACCCATTGTATTGAATGATGGTTCACCTATGTGATCCCGTCCAGGAATACCATTGGAACTTGTGTGGTTTTGACTCATGGTATAGATGAATGGTAACCCTATATAAGGAGAAGAAAATCATTGTGCAAAGGGTGTGCAAGTGGTCTGGGTTTTATTGAATACTTAACTCTGAAGTATATATGCATGGTTGAATTCTATTCTCAATTGATAGATCTGAAGTCTATGTTGCACCTATGTTCATAAAGAAGGTTCAAGATCTCTAGATCTATAAATGAGAATCTCAAGGATGATCTGAAAAGAAGTGAAGAAGACTTGGCGCAAATCTATTGAAGAAATCTGGGTAAGTTCATAGATCTGATCTGTTTTGTAAAACCTATCTTTCTTAAATATATACGCAGGTTCAGTGAATGAAAAGCATGTGTATACACGAATCTTCTTAATGAAAAGCGCGTATGGGCAGTCAGGGCTTCTCTGAAAAGTGTACAAATGTATACGCGGTTTCTCTTCATTGAAAGCGCGTACATACGCAAATCCTCTTAATGAAAAGCGCGTATGGTATCTGAACCAATGGTTGCTTAAATGGTGAATGTGTTTCTGCATATCTATTCTGAAGTCTGGGTTGTCTCTGATGTCTGGTTACAGTGGTATCACTGTTCTGTATGAAGCATTGGGCAAGAATGTTTGTTGAAAAGTAAAGGGTTCTATTGAAGCTCTTTTGATCCAGTTTGAAAATTGATGAAACGTGGTCTGCAGTGAATCTGAGGGTTGAAGCCTTCAATCTGAAAGAAGAAGCTTTCTGCCTGTAGAGGCTGGTGTGAATATCAGGGGGTAGTGGCTCCCTTCCAGGAGAGGCTGGTAAACGAGAGAAGGTTGTAGCCTTCTACAGGTGGGTGCCTGCGTGCTGGTATGAGTCTGCACCAGTACATGTTATAAGAAGTTGTCTTAATAATATAATTTTGAAGGCTGAGACGGCGGCAGCGGTGGTTTTCTCCCGAATTTTTTTTCCACCTAAAAATCCTGGTGTTCATGTGTGTTTCCTATGTGTGATGATTATTCTGTTCTTTCTGCACCTGTTTACTGTTTTCTGAAATATCTGATGAATGAATAAATTAATGATCTGAGTTAAGAATTGAATGCATAATTAGATCTCTAAGCATATGCGAGTTCAGAAAAGGATATCTGCGTATATACGCTGGTTTCCTTCGGGAAAGTAGCGTATGGGTTTTGTGAAGAAAAAAATAAAAGTTTCATTGTCTGCCCTAAATACTGATTCACCCCCCCCCCCTCTCAGTATTTTTCCCAACAATTGGTATCAGAGCAGGTCCTTCTAAAAAGGCTTAACCGCTAGAAGGAAGATCAAGCAAGCTGAGAAATCATGAGGGAACAACATCTATCAAGCCTCCACTCTTCAATGGAAGCAATTTAATCTTCTGGAAAATAAGGATGAGATCTTATCTTCAGTCTATGGGAGCAGATATATGGGCCATTGTTGTACAAGGATATCAATATCCAGCTACTATACCTACAGATCCAACTGAAAGGAATAATTATGAATCAAATGCAAAGGCGGTGAATGCTCTAACTGGAAGCCTAACTGAAGCTGAATTTGTCAAAGTCATGCAGCTGAATACAGCAAAAGAAATTTGGGACAAAATCATTCTAAGTTATGAAGGTGATGAAAAGGTAAAAAGTGCAAAACTTCAAACTCTCAGAATTGAATATGAAAATTTAAAACTGCATAATGATGAGAGTGTTGCCAGTTTATTTTTATGTCTTGATGATGTTGTAAATCGTATGAGAAATCTGAGAGAAACAATAACCGAATCTACCTTGGTTGAGAAAATCTTAAGATCACTAACGGCAAAATTTGAATCAAAAGTCTCTGCTCTTGAAGAAAAACAGGATCTTCAAACTCTTACTGTGGTGCAACTTCATGGCATACTGACTGCATATGAAATGAGGAGAGGAGGACCATATGAAGTCAAAGAAGTTGTTTTTAAAGCTTCTACAAAAGGGAAAGAAGTTCAAAAGGCAGAAGGATCAGGATATATCTCAGAAGAGGATGAGGCAAATTTTGTAAAGAAACTTCAACTTGGCACAGGACGATTTAGAGGTAAGCTTCCTTTAAAATGTTTTGAATGTGGAAGAGTTGGTCATTATGCTGCAAAGTGTCCTTATAAAGAAACATCTGCTAAAGGGAAAGAAGTAGCAAGAAGGAATAAGAACCGATCTAGCACTAAGAAAAGTTACTATACTAATGAAGACAATGATGGGTTATCTGATAGTGAGGAAGAATGTGAACAAGATCTTAGACTTCTCATGGCTTTTGAATCTAATGATACTTTTGTGGATGCTCTAGAGGACAAGGATTTTCTTGAAGAAAACAATCAACTTAAAATAAGCCTAGAAGAAAAGAACATAATCATAGAGACTCTTCAAAATCAGCTTGAAGAAAAGGAAAAACACATTGGAGAATTAGAGTGTGAAGTTGTAAAGACAAGAAAAGATCATGAGAAAGAGAAGACTCTCAATCTTAGATTTGCTAAGGGTTCAAAAACCTTAGATGAAATTATCAAGGTACAACGGTCTCCTCTTATAAAGACAGGTCTTGGATATACAGGAGAATCTTCTCAGGCCTCAGCTCCAAATTACCTAAAAGTAGCTACAACTGGTTTACTTCATTCAACCACTGAGCAAGGGAATAAAGAAACTTTACAGGTAAAGCATGATACAAGGAACACTAATAGGGATAATTTTCAAAAGGGCTACAACCAACAGGTAAATTCAAATAGAAGAGTTTATGATCGTAGAAATTTCTACTTCAATGGACAATGTTTCTCATGTCACAATTTTGGTCATAAATTTGTTCAATGTGTTGCATATAAAACCATCATGACAAGAGAAGCAAGAAAGAAAATGATGGATATTGAACCAAGGAAGAATGTCTATAACAATTTTTCTCCTCTTCAAAATGAAGTTGAATGTGCTTATTGCAATAACGTTGGCCATGAAGAATCTGAATGCAGGAGAAAAATACAGCCAAAAGAACATGTTCCTTCAGGTTCCAAAGTTTGGAAAAAGAAGGAAAAACAGGTTGAAAATTGTGGCATAGCTTTATTTGCAGAAGGTGAAGAAAATCAATGGTATATTGACAGCGGATGCTTAAAACATATGACAGGTGACAAAAACAAACTTCATGCATATGATGCCTTAGAAAAGGAAAAGAATGTTACTTTTGGAAATGATACACCTGCTGTTATTAAGGGAAAAGGGTCTGTTTTCTAAAAGAAAAGGTGAAAGCTAATAATGTCATGTATGTGGATGGATTAAGACATAACCTGTTAAGTGTAAGTCAAATGTGTGATCAAGAAACTGAAGTTGTCTTTAGTTCAAAATAATGTGTGGTACGTGATCTTGATACAGGTAAAACCATTATCAAAGGAAAGAGAACTCCAAGAAACCTGTATGTATTGAAGAACTGCAAAGATCAATGTTACTTAAGTAAATATTCAGAAAATTGGCTATGGCATAGAAGGCTGGGGCATCTAAGATTCTCTCAAATCAACAAATCAAGCAGACTTAAAGCAGTTCGTGGTCTTCCCAATATTAATCTACCAGAGAGCATCATATGCAAATATTGCCAATTCGGTAAACAAACCAGAGTACAATTCAATGCCAAAGAAGGTTCATCAAATAGGCCTCTTGAACTCATTCATACTGACATATGTGGACCTATGAGGTAAAAGTCACCACATGGAGAAGAATACTATATCTTATTTATCGATGATTTCTATAGAATGTGTTGGATTGGGTTTCTTAAACACAAAGATGAAGCATTTGAGAAATTTTAGATCTTCAAAGCTTTGGTTGAAAATGAATTAGATCTAAAAATCAAGTGTCTTAGATCTGATCGAGGAGGAGAATATACATCAAATGAATTCTTTGAATTTTGTGAACAACATGGCATAAAAATACAGTTTTCTGTAGTAGGCACTCCACAACAAAATGGCGTAGTAGAAAGAATGAATAGAACAATTCAACAAATGGCTAGAGCTATGCTTGATGATTCTGTAACACCTCACACTTATTGGGGAGAAGCAGCTCACACAGCAGCAAATATTCTTAACAAGGCACATGTTCGGGTAAACAGTGACAAAACTCCATATGAACTATGGTATGGTAATCCTCCTTCTGTGAAGCATTTCAGATTTTTTGGAAGTAAATGCTTTATCAAAAATAATGATGAAAAGCTTGGTAAGTTTGAACCCAGATCTGATGAAGAAAGTTTTCTTGGTTACTCATCTACAAGTAGAGCATACAAATGTTACAATAAAAGGCTTAGAAAGATCGTTGAATGTATTGATGTTGTTATTGATGAGTTTCTTGCAGCTACTAAAGAAGAAAAACACATAGCAGAAGAAGATGAGGGTGAATTTTGTCCTTATACATCAAATAGAAATGATATAGACAATGGATCCAATGAAGTACCAGAAGATGATCTATCTGGAAAAGCTCCATCCAGATATGTTCAAAAGAATCATCCTGAATCTCAAATTTTGGGAAACAAGGAATCAGGTGTACAAACAAGGAGGACTCTTGTGGGTTCTTCTAGCTATCTAGCATTTCTATCCACAATTGAACCACACAATGTCAATCAAGCTAGCAAAGATTAATGTTGGATTCAAGCCATGAATGAAGAACTTGATCAAATTGAGAAGAATCACACTTTGGAATTGGTACCAAGACCACATGATAAAAATGTCATTGGAACTAAATGGATATTCAAGAACAAGTTAAATGAGAATGGGGATGTTATAAGAAACAAAGCTAGACTGGTTTGAAAAGGGTATACTCAACAAGAAGGTATAGACTTTGAAGAAACTTTTGCTCCTGTAGCTAGACTTGAAGCCATAAGAATGTTTCTTGCTTTTTCAAGTTCTCAACAAATCAAAGTTTATCAAATGGATGTCAAATCTGCATTCCTCAATGGTGATCTATAAGAGGAAGTTTATATAGAACAACCAGAGGGATTCATTTTGGGAAATGATAAGAATCTTGTTTGTAAACTTAAAAAGGCTCTATATGGTCTCAAACAAGCTCCAAGGGCATGGTATTATCGTCTTGATAGATATCTTCATCAACAAGGATTTTCAAAGGGGTCTGCTGATAGCAACTTATACACAAAGACTAAAAATGATAAACTATTGATTGTGGTTGTTTATGTTGATGATATCATTTTTGGGAGTAATGAAGAATCTATGAGTCAGAAATTTGCTTCTGTCATGTAGCAAGAATTTGAAATGTCCCTACTAGGTGAACTAACATTCTTTCTTGGCTTACAAGTGCATCAAACTACAGATGGTATATTCCTATCACAAGAAAAATATCTTAAGCAAATTCTGAAGAAGTATGGCATGGAAGAATGCAAACCTGTAAGTACACCAATGATAACCGGATGCAATCTCAGTTCTCATGATGATTCTCCCACGGTGAATCAACCATAATACAGATCAATGATAGGAAGCCTGCTTTATCTCACAGGGACCAGACCAGATATTATGCATGGTGTTGGAATTGTTGGACGATTTCAAGCTAATCCAAAAGAGTCTCATCTTCAGGCTGTCAAGAGAATATTCAAATATCTACAAGGAACTCAAGACTTTGGACTATGGTATCCAAAGAATACTGATCTTACTCTACATGCTTACACTGATGCAGATTGGGCTGGAAATGTTGATGATCGGAAAAGCACAAGTGGTGGTGCATTCTATATGGGGCCCCGGTTGGTATCTTGGTTCAGTAAGAAGCAAAGTTATATTTCTTTATCTACTGCTGAAGCAGAATATGTGGCTGCCGCATCTTGTTGCACTCAACTCCTTTGGATGATGCAAACCTTGGAAGATTTTCAAATCAAATGTACTTCTCCTATCTCCATTATGTGTGATAATACAAGTGCCATCAGTATCTCAAAGAATCCTGTTATGCATTCAAAGACCAAGCACATCCCATCAAGTATCACTTCTTACGTGAACAAGTGCTTGAACAAAAGGTGAAGTTGGAGTATGTTCCCTCCAAAGAACAAGTTGCTGATATTTTTACCAAACATCTGCCCAGGAAAGCGTTCGAATATCTCAGAAAAAAGATGGGTGTTGTCTCTGCCTCTTAGAAGATCAAATCTGATTAAATTCAGAAGATTAAATTGGATACGCAGGTTTATTTAAAGACAGTCGCATATATATGCGAGTTTATACTCAGAAAGACGCGTATGGTTGGTTGCTAACAATTTTTGGTTGGGGTCAGCATTTCTTAGTGCTGTTTTGGTATCTCTGATGTTGTTTGATGTCTCTGGTGGTGTTCCAGTTCTTAAATATCTGTTTCATTTTCTATTATTGGGTAAAGATGCCTTGATGACTTGCTGATTGAAAGTGTTCAGGTTGCACAAGCTAAGGAGGAGCCTTGGTAATATAGAAAGGAGACTTGGATGCACTGTTTCAGGGGGAGCATTAGCCTTGCTAAGTATAATGCATTGTTGGCAGTATGGTGATTCTGAAATATAATCTCTTTCTTGAGATCTTGTTGTTTTTTTGTTACAAAAGGTCATTTTTGTAATTGGTTGAAAAAGGGCATGTTGAAACCCATGATGTAAATTTGTAATATTCAGTCATGTAAGGACTTGTTCAAATCTGTAAACCCACTTGGTTGGGTAGTTGAGTCAAAATATGTAAACCCACTTGGTTGGGTACTTGAGTCTCATATGTAAATCCACTTGGTTGGATTTGTGATGTAAGTATGAGTCCTTGGTGATAGGAAGGTCATAGAGTCGTGTACTTCATTATAAAATATGTTTGAAGATTCCTATGGGAGCATGGTAATCAAAGGCACTTCAGACCGCAAAGCACTTTGTCCGCCCTTTGCCCTTGATGACAAAGGGGGAGAGTGACATGTGACATGGTGTTTGAATAGGGGGATAATATCATTATGCTTAATGTACCTATCTGATGTGGTGATCAAACACCATCGTGGTTGCCATCAAGTCCAAAGGGGGAGATTGTTGGCAATATGATGCAGAGTGTTGTCCTTGATGGCAACCCACTTGATGAAGATGATGGCAACCTACTTGATGAAATTTTCCTTGATGGAATGTGTCTTGATGAACTTGTTAAATGATGTAAATATGATGTATCTACAATGAGTATAGAAGGTAATGATGGAAGGAATGTCAGTATGTGCCAGAACATGATGAAAAGAGTATGTCTCAAGGCATACGCGGATTTGTCTAGACGAAGTAGCGTATGCACGCGGGAAATAACGTGCCAAGTCGTGTATGGGAAAAAGCGCTCTAAATTTGTAAAACCAGGGGTAACTACCATGGTATTGACCCATTGTATTGAATGATGGTTCCCCTATGTGATCCCGTCCAGGAATACCATTGGAAGTTGTGTGGTTTTGACTCATGGTATTGATGAAGGGTAACCCTATATAAGGAGAAGAAAATCATTGTGCAAAGGGTGTGCAAGTGGTCTGGGTTTTATTGAATACTTAACTCTGAAGTATATATGCATGGTTGAACTCTGTTCTTAATTGATAGATCTAAATTCTATGTTGCACCTATGTTCATAAAGAAGGTTCAAGATCTCTAGATATATAAATGAGAATCTCAAGGATGATCTGAAAAGAAGTGAAGAAGACTTGGTGCAAATCTGTTGAAGAAATCTGGGTAAGTTCATAGATCTGATCTGTTTTGTAAAACCTATCTTTCTCAAATATATACGTAGGTTCAGTGAATGAAAAGCGCGTGTATACGCGAATCTTCTTAATGAAAAGCGTGTATGGGCAGTCAGGGCTTCTCTGAAAAGTGTAAAAATGTATATGCGGTTTCTCTTCATTGAAAGCGCATACATACGCGGATCCTCTTAATGAAAAGCGTGTATGGTATCTGAACCAATGGTTGCTTAAAGGGTGAATGTGTTTTTGCATATCTATTCTGAAGTCTGGGTTGTCTCTGATGTCTGGTTACAGTGGTCTCATTGTTCTGTATGAAGCATTGGGCAAGAATGTTTGTTGAAAAGTAAAGGGTTGTGTTGAAGCTGTTTTGATCCAGTTTGAAAATTGATGAAACGTGGTCTGTAGTGAATCTGAGGGTTGAAGCCTTCAGTCTGAAAGAAGAATCTTTCTGCCTGTAGAGGCTGGTGTGAATATCAGGGGGTAGTGGCTCCCTTCCAGGAGAGGCTGGTAAACGAGAGAAGGTTGTAGCCTTCTACAGGTGGGTGCCTATGTGCTGGTATGAGTCTGCACCAGTACATGTTGTAAGAAGTTGTCTTAATAATATAATTTGAAGGCTGGGATGACGACATCGGTGGTTTTCTCCTGAATTGGGTTTCCACCTAAAAATCCTGGTGTTCATGTGTGTTGCCTATGTGTGATGATTATTCTGTTCTTTCTGCACCTGTTTACTGTTTTCTGAAATATCTGATGAATGAATAAAGTAATGATCTGAGTTAAGAATTGAATGCATAATTAGATCTCTAAGCATACGCGGGTTCAGAAAAGGATATCCGCGTATATACGCTGGTTTCTTTCAAGAAAGTAGCGTATGGGTTTTGTGAAGAAAAAAATAAAAGTTTCATTGTCTGCCCTAAATACTGATTCACCCCCACCCCCCTCTCAGTATTTTTCCCAACAGTTAGTACGATGGTTATCATGATCGTGATGTTTATTAATTAATTTAATATTAAATGACCATGATATTTATTAAATATTATGTCGTGATTGTAATTGAAATTGAAATTGAAATTGTATATAAAATTCTAAAATTGTATTTGTATTTGTAATTGTAATTTTAACTGTAATTGTATGTAAAATATTTAATGTAAAATTTTAATTGTAATTGTAATATTTAATTTATTTTGAAATGATTGTAATTGTAAATTTAGTTTTAATTGTATATATGACAAATTGTAAAATTGTAATTGTAATTCTAATTGTATGTAAGATTCTAAAATTGTAATTGTATTTGTAATTGTAATTGTAATTTTAACTGTAATTGTATATAAAATATTTATTAATGTAAAATTTTAATTGTAATTGTAATATTTAATTTATTGTGAAATGATTGTAATTATAATTGTATATATGACAAATTGTAAAATTGTAATTGTAATTGTAATTGTATGTTAAATTCTAAAATTGTGATTGTATTTGTAATTTTAATTTTAATTATAATTGTACGTAAAATATTTGTAAAATTGTAATTGTAATTGTAATTCTAATTCTAATTCTGATTGAATGTAAAATATTTGTAAAATTTTAATTGTATTATTGTGAAATGATTGTAATTGTAAATGTAATTATATGTAAAATTAAAATTGTAATTGTAATTATAATCGTAATTGTATGTAAAATTGTAATTGTAATTCTAATTCTAATTCTAATTGTATGTAAAACATTTGTAAAGTTTTAATTGTATTAATGTGAAATGATTTTATTAAAATATTTAAATTTGTAAATTTGTAAATAATTGTAAAATAATAAATCTAGAATAATATGAATTTTTGTAACATAATAAAGTTTAGAAAATAATGCAAATAAATTCATGTAATTTAGAATTATCATTATTTTATTATGATCTTACATACAAAAAAAAGAACTTTATACAGTCAAGTGTGCTCATCATCATAACACGCACCGGTGCGTCTTAGTACAAAGACGCACCGGTGCTTCACAAATATTCCGCACCGGTGCGTCATAAAACACCACACCAAAACATAAACCTCGATCTTAGAAACAACACCGATGCACCTATAAAACCCTGCACACTGGAATAGGGTTATTTTGTAAAGTGCATTATTGGAGCAACGGAGGGTTTGAATCGCTGGCAAGAATTTTTCTGGTGAAGGGAAGGATTCTCATTCCCATAAGGACAACAGAGAAAGATCAATTGATGTTGTTCATCGAGTTGGTAGGTCCCATGAAGGGAAATATTCTCCAGAATGCATTTAAAAGCAGCTGGGAGTATTGTCCGAGCTTCGGTTGGCTTATATAAACTTTTACTGGAAAATTTGACGTCGCATAAAATCACATCTTCAGCTTTCAATTGAACCTAAACGACATCTCTAACTTGTTTGAGCTGTGGTCATGTGCATGAAACTAGTAAAAATTCTGCTTGTATTATAAATGGAAATCTAGTGACCATTTCTGTGGGAATAAAATAATAGATACCTGCATCTACCATATTTCCACCTGCAAATCGGTTTCACGTTGGAAAAGCTAATGTAATAGCCCATTTTTCAATGTCTTTCCTCTGCTCAACCCTATACTCATTTTCTATGGGAAACCATTGCCTCCACATGTAATAACTGCATCGTCTAGTCGAAAATCGGTCTTCTTCTGCTAACAAATGCAGAATGAAGGACTTGTTGTCATTGCTCCCAGAACATTCAAGGTCAGTTTCGCATAAAATAGAGATTTTATAAATTTTGTTAAGATCAAGATAGAAAGCACAAAGGATAAAAGAGGAAATTGGATGCTAAGATGGAGGAGGAACTTACAAATGAGCAAGAAGATCATGGGGCACCTTTTCTTGTTGCAGGTTATGGAAAGGTTCAAGTTTATTTTTCTGAAATAAGAAGAGGTGTAGTTTTGAAAAGAAATGGCCCAAATATTTTCACAACAAAATGTACATTTCCAACATGTCTAAAAACTAAAATATCTCCAACTTCATTAAACTAGTCAGAAACAAATTTTCCCAACCATTTTTTAAAACTTCCCATGTCTTAGCATAGCACAGGTTCACATTCCACAATTGCCCACTTGGGCCCTGTAGTATTGCATCTTCACATGCCTCACATTGCATTCTCTCCAAATAATCAGTGGGGACCTCCTGCAATAAACAAAATGCATTGGAAGAATATTTATTTCCATCAAGAATTTATCCAATTCTCAATTCTTATTCTAATTCTAATTCTCAAGAAGAAACAAAATTATAATTATCAATTTCTATGGTTGGAGTTCACTAAATTTTGGTGTACACACCTAAAATAAATTTAAGTGCCTTAGCCGCAAATCGGTGCTACTGTACATATAACCGCACCAGTGCGTTTTTAAATGCGCGCTGGTGTTGGTGTTACCTAAGGATGCACTGGTGCGATGCTATTAAGTGATGCATCGGTGACGAATAAACAAAAATAAAAAAAACGCAACTCTATTTTCTTTAAGTGAAAAAAATCAGCAAATTAAAAAATAGGCGGAAAAATATTTTCGAAAATCTAATTTCATAAAATAATTCTTTGAATACTAAACACTTCATTATTTCACTATTTTTTCTAAAAGTTTTAGCCAGAGATTTGCAGGAGACATACCAGGAGCAAGAGAGCACGAGAGCACTGTGGAGCAGTGAAATACGTTTGAACAGAAGTATTCAGACATTCATAAACCAAACCTCCGGTGATTCAAACCCTGTTTCGTAGAATTTAAAACCATCTCGTGATTAAAGTTGATTATTTTTGTTACTTTTTCTGCAGTTTTATCCATTTTTGCCCTAAAACCTTCATTTTTTTTGTTTTTTTCCTTCCTTCTCCTTTTTTCTGTGATTTCAAAATTAGGGTTTTTCATTTTAGATTGACATCCAACCCACAGAATGACTTGCATAGTCGGATCCCAATACATTCGACCATTGCATGAATTTTTGGAAAAAATGGATTTTTTTTATCGATGCGCCCTGTGTAACCTAGCGCGCCAATGCACATTATTATACAGCACACTGCGCAAGTACTGTAATAAAAAATTTGAAAACAATTTTTTTAAATCAATGCACCATATATGAAATAGGGCACTGGTGCTCCATGTTACAAGGATAGCACCGTACGATCTATTACAATGTTTGTGCGGTGTGTTTATAATACCCCCACGCACCGTACTATCTATTATACTATTTTTGTGGAGCATTTTTAATACCCCCACTCATCGACGGTGGTGCATACATCATGAAAGACGCACCAGTTTCTTGAGATTTATTTTTTACCTGAAAAGTTGACAAATTATTTATAAGTATATTAATGAATGAAATGGTACATGTTTCAGATTGATAAAGAAATGACTAACAGGAGATCAAGTAACAAAAATACTGATAACACATCAAGAAAAGCAAAAAAGGCAAGTTCTTTGTAAATTCTTTATAAAAAATATTATTTTTGAACTATCTGTAAGTTTAACTAATATGTATTGTTTACTGTGTATCATGTAGAGCCACAAAATGACGAAGCTCGATAAGATTATTTCTGATCTAGGACCAGAAGAGCGTAAAAGCTTGATGGAAAAATTGCAAAAGGATGAATAAGGTGAATGAAAATAAACTATCGATCTAATATGAGTTTCTTTTTTTAATTATCATTAATAATATACTTCAAATTATTAGATAACATGTGTCAAACAATCTATTAATTCACATCTATTTAATGTTCTACAGGGACCAACAACTTAGAAAAGGAATTTTGTTCTAAGAAAAGAAAAAAAATAGAACATTCAAATGAATTGCTCCTTAGCTCATCTAAAGTGGTGCTGGAGGTTAACGAAAGGCGGAAAAACCTTTACAAAAGTTTGAGGGATCTAGTGGAACGAATCTGTAGACATTATTTCCACTTACAAGACAAAAATCAATCCAATGATTCCAAGAACCAAATTTTATCTAAACTACAGGAAGAGTTTCCAGAGAATTGGTTAATGAGACATGTCAGACTTTTAATAGCAAAAACGTACAACAAAAAAAAGAAGGAATGAAAAAGTAATATTCCTTTAAATTTTTGTCCAGAATTATTTACAAATATCACTTTTGTTATATTTACTTTTCATATATCAATATAAAAATTAAATATTTTATTGTCATGTTACATTTTCAGGAAGATTATGAATATCTCAAAAGATGAACGAGCTGATATTAGAAATATGCCAATAGGAATGTCCAAAAAGGTGTACAAGGAGATGGTCAAAGAAATGGACAAAATTGCATCGCGAGAGGAGCCATCTCAACAACAACGTGCTTCAAATGTAATATGTAATCATTGAATTTTTTGATCATTATGTACAATAAATAAACAATTTAGTATTAAATATTAATTTTCAAGAATTTTCTTACAGAAAAGAAAAGAAAATGGAACCCATTCAACACATAAAACAGGACGACAAGGAAGAAAAGGGTTGATATCTAAGTTTGTGAGTAATTGTTACTTCCTTATAACAGCTTAACTAGATTCAATTTTTGTATTTTTTAAGTTGTTTTATAAAAATCATCATTGAATGTCTTCAAACAGGTGCTAACATACAAATAAGAACCATCAGACGAATTGATTGAAATTGGGTTAAATATGGGTTGTGAGTATATGTTGGCATATCAGAAATTAATTATGGAATTTGTAAGCATCTATCGATCTTGTTTTACTTAGATCCGTCTATGATTAATATGATTTGTTATGGGGTGTAAAACTTGCAGGGAACAAAGTATGGAACTGCGCCAACAGATGAAATTTTGAAAGATGGCATGGTACATGGTTTTGAAAGAATGTGTGTAGTTTATGAGTCAATTGTTGCTATGGTACGTCATTTTTCTTTTCGATTTACATTGATGTATATTATTTAATATTGTAATTTTCATTATTCTCACCAATGTATATACACTCATTTTAGTTTATTTTTATGTTTGTATATGGAAGGTAAAGAAGAAGAAAACAATCAACATCATGAACAAAACCTTCCTGAAAATAACCCAATTCATGGAAGTAGCTCTAGCAGTGACAACAATTCAAGCGAAGAATGATGATCACTATGTTTGGATATCAAAGCAAGGAATTGTATTTTTTGAAATATGTATGTGAAATCATACGTTTTGTTTAATGTAATGGACATATTTTCTCAATTGAAAGACAAAGCAATACCAATAACTATCCCATTTTGTATAATAAAGATTGTCTTATTCATATATATATATATGATAAAATATGTTTTAATTTATTCTCTTGTGTTCTCCATTGTCGTTCTCAAATGCACTAATAAAAATTTAATTCATATGAATATTGTTATAATATATATATATGTTTCGATTTTTGATGAATAATGAATTTTTAAAAACCACAATAATTATGATATGATATAACAAATTAATCCAAAAATCAGATTCAAATGCATTAATAAGAATTTAATTAATATGAATATTGTTATAAGATGTGTCAAATTTTGATGAATAATGAATTTAAAACAATCACAATAATTGCACTGTCACGGGTGATGTTTCTAAAAAATACAAAATGAAACCGGTGCATGTCAGTAATTGTACATTGATGCATTTGTATTATGAAGCACACCGGTGCGTTTCTACGATCTATGGACACCGAACAAGTACCAAAACCAATTAAAAAAATCGGTGTGTTTGTGTGATACGGTGCACCGGTGCGTTTATGTGATGTTGTAGCCGCTACAACACCACCCAAAATTTTGGGTATATTTAAAATTTCGGGTTCCCCCTCTGCTCGCTTAGGCGTTAAAGTCTTCCACCCGACCTGCAATCATCTACATCCCGTCGACCTATCCCCAACCCCTCATGAGGTGCCTCGCCATCATGATCCAATGTCATCGTTGCAATCACACCATATGTGGGAAGGATCATCCAGCGTGCACCCGAACACTCTTGTCGCAGTCGCGCCAAGTGTAGCGAGGCTGCCATGCATATGTTAAATAGAAACCTTTTGTGTATTGACGAGTAAAAGCCGTCCTGTTGTAGGTCATTAAGCATGTTGCTTGAACACTTCTCTTAAGCTTGTTAATTTCATGTGTTTCATCTGTGGTCATCATTATTGAAGAGTAATTATGATGTTGTAATATTCCACACAGGGGTCTAAAGTCATCGTTTTTGTTTGTGAAATTAATTAATGTTGCCCCATTATTATTATTATTCAAATCATGAAGACATGTAACCTGGGTTATTTTATTGCAGGAAGAACCTCTCTGTTTGCACATAAGAGCCAAGGTTTTTCCCAGCAAACAAGCAGACCATTTTCAAAACAAGTAGATGCTGGCGAAACTCCAAGGAACTCACTGATCTACCCAAGGTCGCAGGTCGCAAATCTGCCGAGGTCGCAGGTCGCAAATCTGCTGAGGTCGCAGGTCGCAAATCGGCTGAGGTCGCAGGTCGCAAATCTGCTGAGGTCGCAGGTCGCAAATCTGCTGAGGTCGCAGGTCGCAAATTTGCTGAGGTCGCAGGTCGCAAATCTGCTTAGGTCGCAGGTCGCCACTCTGCTGAGGCCACAGGTCGCAGGTCGCAAATTTTCCTAAGTCGCAGGTCGCAAGTTTACCAAGGTCGCAGGTCGCAAATTCAACGAGGTCGCAAGGTCGCAAGTTCAACGAGGTCGCGAGGTCGCAAATACAAGGAGATCGCAAGGTCGCACATCTGTCAAGGTCGCGAGGTCGCAAATTTGCCTAAGTCGCAGGTCGCAAGTTCACCAAGGTCGCGAGGTCGCACGACTGCCCAAGGTCGCAGGTCGCAACATCTGCCGAGATCGCAGGTCACAACATCTGTCGAGGTCGCAGGTCGCAAATCCCAGGAGGTCGCAAGGTCGCACATTGCCCTGGGTCGCAAGTCGCGGAGGTCGCGAAGTCTCACCCCTTGGTAAATGCCCGACGGCGCGATCCAGCGACCCAGCGACTAGGTCGCAGGTCGCAACAACGGCTCAGGTCGCAGGTCACAAAAATACTGGGTCGCAAGGAAGTCCCACCGTCAGGAAGCGGAAAAGTCAGGAACCCCAAAGGGAAGAACCTCTATGTTTGCACATAAGAGCCAAGGTTTTCCCCAGCAAACAAGGAGACCATTTTCAAAAACAAATAGATGTTGGCGAAACTCCAAGAAACTCACTGATCTGCCCAAGGTCGCAGGTCGCAAATCTGCTGAGGTCGCAGGTCGCAAATCCAAAGAGGTCGCAAGGTCGCAGGTCGCGAGGTCGCACAACTGCCCAAGGTCGCAGGTCACAACATTTCTCAAGGTCGCAGGTCGCAAATTCAAGGAGGTCGCAAGGTCGCACATCTCCAAGGTCGCGAGGTCGCTGGCGCAAGGTCGCGGTCATGACATCTGCGAGGTCATGGTCATAAATCCAATGGTCCTTGGTCATAAATCTTTGCCCTAGGTCGCGAGGGTCGCAAATCCAAGGAAGGTCGCAAGGTCGGGGTCGCTTGGTCGCCTGGCGGCCCAAGGTCGCAGGTCGCAACATCTGCCGAGGTCGTAGGTCGCAAATCCAATAAGGTCACAGGTCGCAAATCTGCCTAGGTCGCGAGGTCGCAAATCCAAGGAGGTCGCAAGGTCGCAGGTCGCGAGGTCGCACAACTGCCCAAGGTCGCAGGTCGCAAATTCAAGGAGGTCGCAAGGTCGCACATCCCCAAGGTCACGAGTTCGCACAACTGCCCAAGGTCGCAGGCCGCAACATCTGCCGAGGTCGCAGGTCGCAAATCCAATGAGGTCGCAGGTCGCAAACCTGCCTAGGTCGCGAGGTCGCAAATCCAAGGAGGTCGCAAGGTCACAAGTCGCGAGGTCGCACAACTGCCCAAGGTCGCAGGTCGCAACATCTGCTGAGGTCGCAGGTCGCAAATCCAATGAGGTCGCAGGTCGCATATTCACTGAGGTCGCAGGTCGCACATGGCCTTGGGTCGCAAGAAAGCCCAACCGTCGGGAAGCTGAAAAGTCAGGAACCCCAGAGGGCAAGCTTTTCCCTATAAATACTTCCTCTGGGAACTTGTAAAAGGCTTCTTTTTTTTTGGGAAAACTCAAGAGCTACATGCAATTGTATTGAAAGATTCTACACTTGAGCATATGAATATAGAGTCTTGTTAAAATACCCTATGGTTATGATGTGTTTTGCTGTATGAACACTTTGCGTATTTCTTGTACAGTTTCAGAATATCCTATGATTAAAGACGCTGCACTATTCATGTCATCGTTTATGCGTCATGGCTACCCGTGTTGTATCAATGATGTTCATTTTATTATCTGTTCTATTAATGAATGTTAATGAACTATATTTTTAGCATTTCGTTTCATCTTTCAGGAAGTGGAGAGGTATCTTATCATAAAGAACTATTTCTTTTGTGATCAGACTACCGTACAAGCATTACCCCACAAAAGATGTGTTGCTAATGACATCTCTTGAGGTGTACGTGCTTTATCTATAATCTTGCTACGCATAGTGTTTGATTCATGTTTAACACATCAATCCTGTATTCTGTATCATGTGAATAAGTGTATGTCCGCAGGTTCAAACAGATTCTTTTGAGACCGAAGGGAAGTCATCTTAAGTGGTAGCCGGACCCACACCCCGGACGGGATCCCTACTCCAAACGGTTTAAGGTCTAATTGGGACTTTCTACCGGGGAGATCCCCTACTATTGGCTGGACAAATTTTCCCGTCAACAGAATTGGTGCTAGAAGGAGGGCTTGAACCTCCGACCAGATGTTTAACGAAAAGGGGGGGGCCAGATGACAAGCTGAGCCCTTAGAGCCTGCAGTTAATCTCATATCTGTAATGGCTCGTTCCCAAATCATTCTCCCGAGATGTTTGTCGGAGTTTTATGAGCCTGTATACTACATCTCCGATGAACTTATGTATCACTTGTCCCAGTTAACATTTGATGGTGAAAATGGGGTGTCCATAACCCAACACTTTTCAGATTTTTTTGGTGAGTGCTATGAAATTGACGATGAGGGTTTGATGTGTTTGATTTTATTCCTCACCCTCGAATTTCGCGCTAAGAAATGGTGCCGCACATTGCCGAAAGCTTCCATCCATTCGTTTGACCAACTCACCCATGAATTACAACAAACTTTTCACAGGTATAATCCTCACAACGTTGTAATAAAGTTACATGAGATCAGAATGGAACCTCAGGAATCTTTAGGTGAGTTCTCTATTAGATTTATTCATTATTGTTTTGAGTTTCCTGAAAGGGATGTTGATCAGAAATGTTTAAGTAGACAGTTCGAGTATGCGATTCTCGCTTCCCGTGAGCAATCTCAGTCAGATCCCAGAGTTCCCTATGATAACCTGCAAGTTACCGATTGTTCAGACTTTGTCCCTAATGCTTCCTTGTCCATCTCCCTGAGTCCAGACCTCATTCAGGCCTTCAAGGAGAGTGTTTCTATTTGTGATATTCTCGCTCCTCTTCCTGAGTTGTCTGAGAGTGGAGTGGTGACCTTGAAAGTCCTGAGCAAGGATCGACACTGGCAGGAGGATAGAGCCTATTCCATTACCTTGGAATCTTTCACGCACCATGTCGAATCAAAGTTTGAAAACCACAGTGGCTCATTACCTCTCCCGGTTCATGAAACCTACCCCCAGCCCACTCGATGTCTCCCTGGAGTTTGTCCTAAATCTGGTTCACAGTCGAATTATGAATCAGATCCACATTCAGATTATGAATCTAGTTCACAGTCGGATTCTGAATCTATTTCATATTCGGATTATGAATCTGGTTCACATTCAGATTATGAATCTAGTTCATATTTGGATTATGAATCTGGTTCAGATTCGGACTATGAATCTGGTTCACATACGTATTATGAATCGACTCCTACCCCGCATAAAGTTTATTCCCTTACAAGGCCTGTCAAATCTTTGTGTCCTCTGAACGACACGGATGTGCGTGTTGAAAAGCCTCGTATGGTTAACACCCCTACGATTCAATCTTTTCGTTCATTGTTTCCTAGTTTATTCCTCGATCCTGCCACACCAGTAATTTATTCGAGACATTCAAAATTGCCTTATACTGGTATTGGCGATAATCATAAGCACGCAGATGGTGTTTCACAATCACAGTCCAAAATCGATGAATCCTTTAAATCTGATTTTTCTCACTTGGGATCTTTAGACAGCCATAGGAGCGATTCCCCGTCTGAACAACTCCAAGATGTTCCCTCTATTGATCCATCCCAGTTGGTAACGCTCGGGGAGCCTGACATCTCAGGTACCCAATTCGATCAAATACATGGTTGCAGCGATCACTCCTTATCTGAAAACATATTCAATCATACCGCTGACGACCGTCACTCAAATCCATTTGCTGACTATACGAAGACACCTGAATTTGATGATCCGATTTGGGAAGATTCGAATACCCACCAGAAAATCGAAACGCGTCAACTGCCGCCGAACGTTTCTGAAATGACAATTCCCCAGTACCATGCTCCTTCCAGCATAAACGTATCGAATCCACCCCATCCTGGAAAATTTGGAGAATCCGACATTTTGGATTATCAATCTGTCAGTGTGCAAACATTCGACCAAATTGATACAAAGCCCACTGACATCTTTCAAATCACTACAATTGATGATCACGCCCATTTGCCTGTTAATCTCGCCGAGCAGTCAAATTTGGAAAGCCCCTTGCTCGAAGGTCCAGAGTTTTTTCAAAGCAGTGAGGAATTTCAGGCTCCTTTAAACGTGGATTCAGATCCCCATACCCTTAACCAAACCTAGGAGCAACCCCGGACTAGATTTTTCGAAACTAGAATTTCTACACTTGGATGTGCATGCATCTATAATTCGCCTAGCACTTGCGTATTGTTTCCATTCCATAAAACTGATGGTCCCCAACACCAGGATGAGATTGTCGATCAACTCAACCGACCCCATTCAGTGAATGTGCTTGCAAATAGAAATGGGCTTACCCATCACCCCTCAAATCCAGGATCATGCATGAATGATTTTTTGTCATTTATCCATAATGTTGAGTTTCAACAACATATTGTTGGTTACCAAGATAAGAATGGGATTCGGCTTGCACAATCTGTTCTGGCATGTTCTTTGGTAAGTATCTCTGATCATCTTACCGTGGCACCTTCTCCTCAAGTAAGTTTTGTTGCTGCTGCAATTTTTTGGATGCTAGCCCTGATCCTGATCATTGTTGTTCTTGCAGGACAGGAACTAATGCGGTGGCTGCACTAGAAAGCTGATTTTACATAACCCAACCGCATCATTGGTTAAACTAGGATTTAGGTGTAGGCTAGCTAGGACCTGCAGTAAAAATTTTTAGTTTCAGAGTTAATTAGGTTTACTTGCAAAATTTTTACTTCATAGTTTAAAAGTGTGTTTGTTGTTTTTGTTTACGATTAATATTTTAGGCATCATCATGTTAAAAGTATTTTCCTTTCAATGCCTTTTCAGTTGCTTGTTGTTGCATAAATAATCACTGCTTGTAGTTGCACTTACAACTGGTTGATCGTTCTCGCACACGGCGTTGCATTGCACCTTGAGCCTCGCTTATTACATTGCGTCGTACTCTCTCTCCCTCACATCATTTTTTGTCATATCGCCTGCCACTTCATGAGCCCTCATTGCAACCCTATCACCTTGCAGTCTTGTTTTGCCCCGATTGCTGAAACAATAACCCCATTGTTTTGTGTGAGGTTGCGGTGGCTATCTCAAGAGGCAGCTTTCTCTTAGGACCAGTCATCGAAGTCGCATTATCAACAAGAGGCCTATGAGTCTAAACTTATTATCTAGGGAGATACGAGCCGGTTGTCTGTAGGAGACCTGATGAGTTGAAATGACCCCTACCCGTAGCCTAAGCCTTGTGCCTAGCATAGTCTTGGACGTCTTAATGATCTGTTTTGCACACTTCACCTATTGTGGTAGATGGGATGTGAAGGTTCGGCACAAGGGCAAACCCAAATCAGGACATCTTTCAGTTTCTGTAACACAAGAAACAACCTCTCTTGCTCGTAAAATAAGTCGGGATCCCTCATCCGCCCATGAAAAATAAGTGCCATGAGCACATGAAAATAAGTGCCACGAGCACGTGAAAATAAGTGCTGTAAGCACATGAAACAAATAAGGGTAAAGGATCGAGAAAGGCTTCCTGCGCAGAGAGGTAATGCAACGACTCCGCCGGGGTACTGACCAGGCTCGCTGGCAGCGGAGCAACGTTTGTGATTTCTTGAAGTGACTCCGTCGAGGTACTGTCCAGGCCTCCTGGCAGCGGAGCAACACCAGAAACTTACTTTAAAAAATCCTGAAAATAATAAACCCAGTGCCTTGCTCTTCACATCGTCAACAAAATACTGGCGTCTGTGAGCTTTCTCTTTGATGTGTTTCTGATTAACGAGACTTAGTTGAGGCACAAGGATTAGGCATACCTATAAAGGGCCAGAGTAATACGAAGCGGTAACCGCGAAACTTGTTCAATATTCCCTTGCATCACTATCTTGGCTCAGACCTTTGTTGTGATATGAACAGAGATGCTGGATTCTACCAGTGGTTCGCCATTTGTTGTAGCCGCTACAACACCACCCAAAATTTTGGGTATATTTAAAATTTCGGGTTCCCCCTCTGCTCGCTTAAGCATTAAAGTCTTCCACCCGACCTGCAATCATCTGCATCCCGCCGACCTATCCCCAACCCCTCATGAGTTGCCTCACCATCATGATCCGATGTCATCGTTGCAATCACACCATATGTGGGAAGGATCATCCAGCGTGCGCCCGAACACTCTTGTCGCAGTCGCGCCAAGTGTAGCGAGGCTGCCATGCATATGTTAAATAGAAACCTTTTGTGTATTGACGAGTAAAAGCCGTCCTGTTGTAGGTCATTAAGCATGTTGCTTGAACACTTCTCTTAAGCTTGTTAATTTCATGTGTTTCATCTATGGTCATCATTATTGAAGAGTAATTATGATGTTGTAATATTCCACGCAGGGGTCTAAAGTCATCGTTTTTGTTTGTGCAATTAATTAATGTTGCCCCATTATTATTATTATTCAAATCATGAAGACATGTAACCTGGGTTATTTTATTGCAGGAAGAACCTCTCTGTTTGCACATAAGAGCCAAGGTTTTCCCCAGCAAACAAGGAGACCATTTTCAAAACAAGTAGATGCTGGCGAAACACCAAGGAACTCATTGATCTACCCAAGGTCGCAGGTCACAAATCTGCTGAGGTCGCAGGTCGCAAATCTGTTGAGGTCGCAGGTCGCAAATCTGCTGAGGTCGCAGGTCGCAAAGTCGCAAATGTGCTGAGGTCACAGGTCGCAAAGTCGCAAATGTGCTGAGGTCACAGGTCGCAAATCTGCTGAGGTCGCAGGTCGCAAATCTGCTTAGGTCACAGGTCGCCAATCTGCTGAGGTCGCAGGTCGCAGGTCGCAAATTTGCCTAAGTCGCAGGTCGCAAGTTTACCAAGGTCGCAGGTCGCAAATTCAACGAGGTCGCGAGGTCGCAAGTTCAACGAGGTCGCAAGGTCGCAAATACAAGGAGATCGCAAGGTCGCACATCTGTCAAGGTTGCGAGGTCGCAAATTTGCCTAAGTCGCAGGTCGCAAGTTCACCAAGGTCGCGAGGTCGCACGACTGCCCAAGGTCGCAGGTCGCAACATCTGCCGAGGTCGCAGGTCGCAACATCTGTCGAGGTCGCAGGTCGCAAATCCCAGGAGGTCGCAAGGTCGCACATTGCCCTGGGTCGCAAGTCGCGAAGTCGCACCCCTTGGTAAATGTCCGACGGCGCGACCCAGCGACCCATCGACTAGGTCGCAAGTCGCAACAACGGCTCAGGTGCAAGTCACAAAAATACTGGGTCGCAAGGAAGTCACACCGTCGGGAAGCGGAAAAGTCAGGAACCCCAGAGGGAAGAACCTCTCTGTTTGCACATAAGAGCCAAGGTTTTCCCCAGCAAACAAGGAGATCATTTTCAAAAACAAGTAGATGCTGGCAAAACTCCAAGGAACTCACTGATCTGCCCAAGGTCGCAGGTCGCAAATCTGATGAGGTCGCAGGTCGCAAATCCAAAGAGGTCGCAAGGTCGCAGGTCGCGAGGTCGCACAACTGCCCAAGGTCGCAGGTCGCAACATTTCCCAAGGTCGCAGGTCACAAATTCAAGGAGGTCGCAAGGTCGCACATCTCCAAGGTCGCGAGGTCGCACAACTGCCCAAGGTCGCAGGTCGCAACATCTGCTAAGGTCGCAGGTCGCAAATCCAATGAGGTCGCAGGTCGCAAATCTGCCTAGGTCGCGAGGTCGCAAATCCAAGGAGGTCGCAAGGTCACAGGTCGCGAGGTCGCACAACTGCCCAAGGTCGCAAGTCGCAACATCTGCCGAGGTCGCAGGTCGCAAATCCAATAAGGTCGCAAGTCGCAAATCTGCCTAGGTCGCGAGGTCGCAAATCCAAGGAGGTCGCAAGGTCGCAGGTCGCGAGGTCGCACAACTGCCCAAGGTCGCAGGTCGCAAATTCAAGGAGGTCGCAAGGTCGCACATCCCGGTCGCGAGGATTCACTGAGCGCAAGGTCACGGTCGCGACATCTGCTTGGTCCTTGGTCGCAAATCAATGAAGATCGTTTTAAAGTCGCATGTTCGGCGATAATTCGCAAATCCAACCATAACGTGGAGTGCAGTCGCGGTGTACAGCGCCCCGAGTCACGAGGTCGTAACATCTGCCCAGGAGTCGCGGTCATAAAATCAATGGTCACTTGGTCACCATATTCGAGGGAGTGCAGGTCTTGGCCTTTGGTGCAAGAAAGCCCAACCGTCGAGAAGGCTGAAAGTCGGGGGAACCCCGAGAGGCAAGCTTTTCCTATAAATACTTCCTCAGGGGGAACTTGTAAAGGCTTTTCTTTTTGGAGACTCAAGAGCTACATGGCATTGTATTGAAAGATTATACTCTTGTACATATGAATACAGATTCTTGTTAACACACCCTATGGTTATGATGTGTTTTGCTGTGCGAACACTGTGTGTATTCCTTGTACAGTTTCAGAACATCCTATGATTAATGAAGCTGCACTCTTCATGTCATCGTTTATGCGTCATGGCTATCCGTGTTGTATCAATGATGTTCATTTTATCATCTGTTCTATTAATGAATGTTAATGAACTATTTTGTTAGCATTTCGTGTTATCTTTCAGGAAGTAAAGAGGTATCTTATCATAAAGAACTATTTCTTTTGTGATCAGACTACCTTACAAGCATTACCCCACAAAAGATGTGTTACTAATGACATCTCTTGAGGTGTACGTGCTTTATCTATAATCTTGCTACGCATAGTGTTTGATTCATGTTTAACACATCAATCCTGTATTTTGTATCATGTGAATAAGTGTATGTCTGCAGGTTCAAACAGGTTCTTTTGAGACCGAAGGGAAGTCATCTTAAGTGGTAGCCGGACCCACACCCCGGACGGGATCCCTACTCCAAACGGTTTAAGGTCTAATTGGGACTTTCTACCGGGGAGATCCCCTACTGTTGGCTGGACAAATTTTCCCGTCAACATGTGACTATACGCAGCGGTGCCATTGTACGATATATGGGCACCGCACAAATACCGATACCAAATATAAATCTTAGTGTGTTTGTGTTCATGCACCAGAGCGTTTATGTGTCTATAATAACCGTTGCATTTGTACGACCTATGGGCACTGCACGAATACCGATACCAATTATAAATCTCGGTGCATTTGTGTGATACTGCACACTGGTGTGTTTTTATAAGTCTATGCACCAGTGCGTTGATACGACCTATGGGCACCACACAAATCCCAAGACCAATTAGAACAGCCACGTGCATTGTATCACCAAGACTACACCTAGTGCAGTTTTATACCTTAACGGCCTGGTGCATTCTCCTTCGACCACCTCAGGGCACCTTCTACATGTATGCACCGGTGCGTCAAAGCAAGAGTAGCGCACCGATGAAAAAAAACATCCATAATAACCTCCGGCCGCCCATATTTTTTAGTTGTGTTGAATTTCCATTAAAAGCTCTGCCAAAACCTCCATAACCATAAACGGATGTTGTAGAAAATGTTTTTTTGACAATCTTGGCCAATTTTATAACACTAAAAACCTCCTTTATAACCTCCACTAGAGGGTCTTTTCCTTGTAGTGTGAGCCTTCCATGCTAGATCATGAAGAGGAACATGTCCTACCTTATATGGAGGATTTGGCACCAGATGCTCACGAATATTTGAAAAAAGATACAGTTTTGAAAAATAGGTCCAGAACTACAAGGCAAAGGAAACATGACCTTTGGTAGACTGGGTTGAAAGAAAAACTTCTAGGAAAAGCTAAATTATACACTCGAGAGAAGGTGGAGAAAAATTTTCTCACCTCATTCAGTAGAATATTTTGGGGACCAAAAGCCTCTGAAAATGGGGAAGTGTGATCCAAATTGGATCAATATATTTTTTTCATCCATATTTATTCTCTTAGAGTGGAAAAATTAGAGGAATTAGTTCACATTACCTTTCTTACTGGTGGGACCTAGTTTGACAACAGGGGTTATGAAACTTTTCGGGAGCATTTTGAGGCATCAAACAATTTTTTTTGGGGGAAAAATTTTTTTGCTTTAGCAACACATGTTATTGTACACACAAATACCTTTCCATAACACAATAATTGTTTCAATTAGATTAATTATGAGAACGTTATGCCACTTAGAAGTTGAAATTCCTATTTTCAACACCATAATTTGAGAGGATATTATGTCAACCCCAATAATTTATGGAAAATGGGCTAGAAACATGATTATGATGAAGAATATCTAGAAGAGTCTATATTTTAACTCTGGTTAAGATTTGAGGTAGTCAAACCGAACCACTAGTAGGCTATTAGACTGCGTTATAACCGGGCCACTAAGAGGAAAATGGGCTGCATTATTTTGAGTGGATTTGTTCCATAACTGAGAAAAAATATTTTAGAGGGATAGGAGATAGAGCACAAAGAGAGGATTTTTGCACTATAGTAGCCCATAGGGCACATGCCATAATTCTTTGTACTCACAAACATTTTCTATTCAGAGAAAGAGAGTAGAGTGGGTTCGCCTTTCAGTTGGGTTTTTATCTTGAAAGAGTTTCCCATGTCGAATTAATTATGTGCTTGGAGATATGAATTGTGAATGAATTTTCAGTGTGTTATAGCTCACATTTTATATGAAGAAAAAGTGTGTTCCTACTTGAGAGAGCCTACGCAAAATTAATAGGAAATCCACCCACAACCACAATAGAAACCTTGCTTCTAACTTATAAATAAAGGAGAAAAGGGCATAAACCTAAGGGATAAATATCCAAATGACTTAAATAAATAATATTTATTAGATAAATACAAAAAAATGCACTCATAAAAACAATGACTTAGAGTACCAAAAAAATAAATAAATTCAAATAATGGAGATAAATAAAATTGATATATGCTAGATGCAATACTTTCTCTAACCAAGGGAAAATCACATGCTTGACCTACATTACAAGCAATTTAAGATGTTGCGACCAAGTAAGTTTGTAATCATAGATCAATCATTCTTCATGACAAAGTTAGGAAACAACAATACGTGGGCGCCATAAACACACACAGTCAAGCATACACCATACAACCGAATAAGTAATGGATTGATATTAAGGTGTTGATAACAATGCAGTAATAGTAGTCAATGGAAACCGTAATGTTGAATAATAACCAATCCAAGTTAAGGGGACATAGACTACAATTAGAAGTCAATATAGCATGTCATAACATATATAAACATCCCATATACGCCGACCAAACACAAGCACTATTTTATACATAATCTAATGCATCAGTAACAAAAAGGACTATGTATCTGCAACTATGGTTGGAATGAATCTAAAGCCTTTGGTGGACAATTTTCCTGAGGAAATAATGGGTGAGTATAAGTTGGTCATGGCTGAAAAAACATATGGGATTGTTGCAAAAACAAAATTTGCGTAGAGAATATGAAAGCAAGGTGCCTTGATTTTTTCAAAGAAGGGTGCCCAAGGCTTGAAAAGTTGGCCATCGTAGTTGGGATGTGTGATATTGGATCTTCTCCTGCTTTCGAAGGGACCACTATGTGTCACATAAATTTGGCCATGTGAAGGGGGTTTTTTCCAGGGTAGGTTTGAGGTTTTTGGGAACTTTACTACTTAGCAGTGGCTTAGCTTTAGTGCCACTGTCATCGTATCTAGCTCAAGGTTTACTTATGTATTTGGAGTGTCGTGTTTCTATAACACCCTCCTCCGAAATCTTCTCAAGTAACCGGCCAACCGAGGAAAACATGTTACAAAGAGTTACTATTATCTGATTAAACCTCCTAAGTCACCTTAAGGAAGTGGAATTGACACCAAAAAACAACACAAACCTTCTGCACATGCTACAAGACACCCAAGATCCATCCCAACCTTCCATGAGGCTAGCCCAAAATCAAACTGACCTTTTCATGCATCAATACCCTAATCACTCCCTTGACATGAGAAAGAGTGAAACTAGAAATCTCCAGTCACTCGCACATAATGGGTATGCGTGTGACTGGGGAATTTTCCCAATAGTTCTAAGCCTGCGACATCGATTTATGTGCCACCTTTTTCAGCCTAGTGCTCAGGTATCTGCCCAAAACTCCATGAAACTTTCAGGAATGAAAAATAACAACGAAATATTGATACAAATGTAATTACTTGAACAAGGACTTGACTAGACCCCTACTAACCATGACAGGTATTTCATCAAACATTTCCAAAATATGAGCATATGGGTCTCATACTCATCTGAGAATTTCTAAGAAGCATTTTTGCCTCATCACATTAACTACATTACCATCTATTAGGTCATAGATTCATTGTTCATTCATTCACAAATCAAAACATGATGAAAGCCATACGTCATCACTGTCATAGAACATATTCATAACCAACATATAAACAATAGAAATGACAAGCATAGAAAAACCATATAAGCCACATAATAACTAGAAAATTTACCCATCAATACAAAAGGAAAAGATAATTTTTTGCCATAAGAAAAATGAAACCAAGTCTAGGACTTCCAAGTTGCACTTGACCATATACATGGTCAAGAAATATCTCTCTTAAACAAATCACCCATGTTCCATATTCTAAGCATGCATGTGAGATTTCATAAAAATCTTCAATCAAATCCAAACCAGGGCTTCTAGATGCCAAAACACCTCAAGCCTAACCATTGATTCCACCTCACGGTCGAACATCACCAACCATCACTAGATTGGTCTCTTCCCAAGTTGTCTAGGGCTCCAGAGCATTTGTTCCAACCAAGGTTCCAGGACTAGTAACTCAACCCACAATTGTTGTCAGGCTTCTAGAGTGTTTGTCCAACCAAGGCTTCCAGGACTAGTAACTCAACCCACCAAGGGCTTCCAAAGCGTTTTTCCAACCAAGGATTGTGGGACTAGTGACTCAACCCAAGTTGTTACAGGGTTTCTAGAGTGTTTTACCAACCAAGGCTTTTAGGAACTAATAACTCAACCCACAGCCAAAGGCACATGAGAACCAACTAGAAAAAAAAATAATGAAAATGAACACACAATACCATGGCTATCCAAGAAATGGAAAGGATGGGAAAATCCACTACCAATCCAGGAAATCCCGCATGCCAATGATATATCATGACCAAAAAACCACATGCATATTCCATGCATGCCCAAACTAGTGAGGAAAACATACATGCAACTCGGTACCTGTAGCAAAACCTGTTGTAGCTATTGAACCCGATGTGATATTGCACTTTCCTGCTCTTCCTTTTCCTTTTTGATTGTTAGGTCCCTATATTACTAGTTTAGTCCCTTATTTTTATTAGTGTAGCCTCCTTATTGTTATTGTTGTACCCTTGTAACCCCAATATTGTTATTATTGTGCCCTTACATTGTTATTGTTAGGTCGGCTAGGATTATATTGTGGGCCCATGGACTCCTATATATAGAAAGAGGTTTTGGTCATTTGTATCATCCAAGAATTATTCATTTATGTAATGCATTGGAGGTTGCCCCCTCGAAGTGGCTGATTTATAAGGCGTTGATCTCTCTTTTCTTCTACTTTTGGAGCTGGTTTCATAACATTTGGTATCAAAGCTTTGGATTCCAGGATTTCGTTTCTCCAAACATGTTGACGTGGAATTTTCGTAATAAATTTTTTTCTAAGAAGTTTCAGAAGCTGAAATTTGTATAGCATGAAGCCAAACTCCTGAGGAACCTCTTGTAAAAATTTTAGATATTGGTTCCCAATATTTTTGGAGATATGATCTAGGGAAGTTAGGGTTTTTTAAGGCTCCCGAATTTCAACTAAAACATGTCATCATGGAATTTGCGCTTTAAATTTTCGTATACAAAGCATTAGGGGAATTTTGAGGTCTAAAATGGGTCTCCTAAAGAAATAATAAAATAAGAGCTAAACTAATAAAATAATATTTATGAATTTGCAATTCACCTTTTGCACCACAATCCATGTAACCATAGTTAAATTCAATCCAAAAGCTGTACCAAATTAAAATTAATAAAGAAATTGTATTGATGTGACTATAGATAAGAATGGGTTTTTCAAGAAAAAATCATTATCATTAAACAACTAATGCATTTGTCCTTTGTACTTAAATAACTTAAAATAAAATATAAATATAAATCTATAAATTGTTACTTATTATATGCTATTAATTAAAATTTATATTATTTAAATTGTATAATAACATGTAATTAATATACTATATAAAAATAATATAATATAATATAATATAATAAATGTATAGGGATATGCATTGTTTCTTTCAAGAAATATGAAATGAGAATAATATATTTTTATTCAAAAAGTGTGAAATGACATTTATTATGAGTACTTCACTTTGACTTTAAAAGTACTTAGAGCACTATCATAGTTAACCATGAACTTTTATCCACCATTGAGAATGTGACAATTAAGTACCTTTAACTCAATCAATGCCACCTCAACCATTAAGGATGATGTCATCACCTAAAATGTGATTGGTTCTCATAAAGTGAATTTTGATTGTACATTTTCCTTAGGAGGCCCATTTTAGACCTCAAAATTCTCCTAATGGTTTCAGAATCTGAAATTTCTACAGTGTGAAGCCAAAATTATGAAGAATCTCCTGTAAACATTTCAGATATTGGTTCACAATATTTTCGGAGATATAATCTGTGGAATTTAGGATTGTTTCAGGCTCCTGAATTTCATCTCAAAGAGGTGACCGTGGGAAAAACATCATAACTCTCTATCTGAGCATCAGATTGGGATTCTGTAACAAGTGGCCACAAGTAAACGGACTGCAGTTTTTTTATATCAATTACAGAGCCGAAGGAGGAAACAATGACACGTGGCAAGCCATACAAGTGCGCTCTACTGAACCAGTCCATAATTAGGTCATCGTGGGAGATTGGGCATATATTTTCCTTGAAGAATCCAAATCAGGTAAGACTTGTGGCATTCGAAAGAAGATTCAGTGGGCTACTTCAAGGCCAAATTTCAGATATTGAAGATTTGAAATCACATAGATAATTTAGTTTCAATATCAAGCTCCTCAAAAGCAAGAAAAAGGTGTGTATTTTTTTCGAATTACATAAGTCTAGTTTGAAAAAAAATAGTTTGAATTTATTCCAAGGGCATATTGAAGAATAGATATTAGTATTGGGTTCTATTGCCTAAAATTCATACCCATGTGCTCCAAATACTCTACTATGACTCATGAAGAGGAAGAAGTGCAACATGATATATCAAAATTAAAAGAGCAATTCCACCAAATTTCCCTCTTGTAAAGAGAAACAAAAAAAAAAAATGAAGTTTACGAAAGAATGAATAGAAGCTATGGATGGCTTGAAGGCGGTGACTAATGAATGGTTTGAAAGCTAGATGAATTAGCATGGAAGTGGGCATGGAAGCTAAGATAGATGGCATGAAGCTGGCGGTGGCATTATTATGTGGAAAGCATGAAGAATGATCTAAAAGCAGACATGGAAGGTTTGACAAAGTTGATACAAGAAATGTTTCTTAATGGCGAAAAGATAGTAGAGGAAACTCATGATGAGAACAAAATAAATGTTAATCGTGATTTCATAAACTCTAATGTTGGATGGAAGAACCACCATATTCAAAAGATGGATATGAGGAAGTTTGATGGCAAGGATCCCATAACATGGATATTACATATGGAGCAATATTTTGATCTCAATAATGTGAAAAACACACAAAAGGTACGCATTGCAACTTTACATTTAGAACCAAATACATTTGTATAGTATCGATGGCTTTTATCCCATAAAAAAATTGTCACTTCGTCAATTTTTACAGAGGAAATGATAGCACATTATGAGGATACAAAAAGCAACACCTTCTTTAGCCAATTGATAAATCTCAAACAAAAGGGTTCGATGGTGGAGCACATTGAGGACTTCCAAAAATTGAATATAAGGGTAACTGATATTCCAGAGGAACACATGATTGGTGTCTTCATAGGGACTTTAAAGGATAACATCCAACATGAAGTTCGTGTTTGGAAACTTGATTCATTGGAAAAGGCATTCAGGTTGGCAAGAAAAATTGAATGTAAAATTATGGCGACAAGGAAGCCTACCACTCACATATATAAAGATGGAAGTGTTGCTACTCTTAGACTTCCACAACCTATAAGGTTTACACCACAACAATTGGAAGAAAAAAGAGCAAAAGGAATTTGCTACAATTGTGATAGAAAATACACTAAAGGTCATAAGTGTGCTGAGAAGAAATTATTTTACATAGATTGTGAAGAGGAAGCAGAAAATGAACAAGAATCTTCAAAAGAAGAGGATATACACAAGGAACCAACCTTAGAAGAGGAAGAAATGAGTCTGACCATATCGTGTAATGCATTGGCAGGAATTACCACTCCTCAAACTCTCAAGATAGAAGGACATATCAAGAAGAAAAATGTAATAGTGTTGATTGATTCGGGTAGTACCCATAATTTTATTCATTGTAAGGTAGCCAAGTAATTGCATTGTTTCCTATACCCAGCACCAGAATGTCAAGTGATGGTTGCAAATGGAGGAACTATAAATTGCTCTAGAAAATTCCATAATATCAAGATAACCATGGGGGAATATGTATTGAATAGTCCAATGCTTTCCATTCCTATGGGAGGTGTTGATGTTGTACTAGGAGTACAATGGTTACAATCTTTGGGGACGGTAGCTTTTAATTTTCAAGAACTTTTCTTGATTTTTTTTCAGAAGGAAAGGAAGTCAAATTACAGGGTATTGCAGGGAAGCCGAGAAAGATAATAAACTCTAATGTCATGACAAATCTTTTGAAGAAAGAACAATGAGGCGTAATTGCACAATCATGCTCACTAGAAGTTCCAACAACAAAATCATCTATTTCTGTAGATCTCCAAAAAGTCTTGGGCAATCATTCCAAGGTGTTTGAAACTCCCAAAGGACTCCCACCTATTCGTGATCTTGATCATGCTATTAATTTTATTCGAGGAAGTGTTACTCCAAACATCAGGCCTTATAGATATCCTTATGTCCCAAAGAGTGAAATTGAACGTATGATTGTAGAAATGTTAGAGGTTGGTATAATTCAACCTAGTCAAAGTTATTTCTCTGCTCCAGTAGTATTGGTGCACAAGAAAGATGGATCATGGCACATGTGTCCATATTATAGGGAGCTCAATAAGCTCACCATTAAAGATAAATTTCCTATTCTTGTGATTGATGAATTATTGGATGAATTGCATGGAGCAATTTATTTTACCAAGTTGGATATTCGTTCAGGATATCATCAAATTAGAATGAAGATTGAAGATATTCTGAAAACAACATTTCGAACTCATGAGGGTCATTATGAATTTTTGGTCATGCCTTTTGGCCTTACCAATGCACCTTCTACATTTCAAGGGTTGATGAATTCCATTTTCAAACCCTTAGAAAATTTGTGATAGTATTTTTTGATGATATACTAATCTACAACAGGTCTTGGAAGGATCATGTTCAACATGTTGAAAGGGTGCTCAAACTATTGTAGGAGAAACAATTATATGCAAAAACATCCAAATGTTTCTTTGGAGTACAAGAGGTGGAATATCTGGGTCATATTGTATCTCACAAGGGTGTAAAGGTAGACCCTAACAAAATTAAAGGCATTAAGGAATGGAAATTCCCCACAACCATAAATCAGTTGCAAGGATTTATCGAGTTAACATGGTATTATCGCAAGTTTGTTAAGAATTATGGGAGAATAGCAGCACCTCTAACAACATTATTGAAGGCATTTTCATGGACTCTTGAAGAAACTAAGGCGTTTGACATCTTAAAGAGGCAATGTGCCTTGCACCGGTCGTAGCTATGCTAGAATTCACAAAAACCTTTATTGTGGAATGTGATGCCTCAAGAAATGGAATTGGTGTTGTTTTAATGCAAGAAGGAAGACCCATTTCTTTTGAAAGTCATCCAATCAAAGGAAAGTATTTACAAAATATATTTATGAGAAGGAAATGTTAGCAATACTACATGCACTAAAGAAATGGAAACCTTACCTAATGGGAGGACATTGCAAGGTAAAAACTGACCATGATAGTCTTAAACAATTTTTGGAATAAAGACTATCTTGAGAAGAGCAGAAAAAATGGGTCACAAAGATGTTGGGTTATGACTTTGAAATAATCTACAAAAAATGGAAGCTAAATGTTGTTGCAGATGCACTCTCAAGAAAGAATGAAGAGGTGGAAGCATTTCTTTGTGCCATTTCTATTTTCCAACCAGATTGGATAACCGAAGAAAGGGATGAATGGAAGAAGGATGAAGAAGTGTGGGCACTCATTCAAGAGTTGCAGCAAGATCCTAGTACATTTGATACATTTAGTTGGAAAAATTATTCTTCTTGGTACAAAGATCGCTTATATCGTTGTAAGAATTCCCAACTAAAACAAAAGATTCTTTTGGAATTGTACACTTCTCTTTTAGGAGGACACTTAGGATTTTAAAAACTTACCAGAGGGTGAAGAAATATTTTTTTTGGGATGGCCTTAAATCTGATATTCAAAAGTTTGTGGCGGAATGTTTAGTTTTCCAGTAAAAATAAAGTTGAGACAATTAAGACCTTTAGTCTTCTACAATCTTTATCCATTCCAAGTCAACATTGGGAGGAGATTTCAATGGATTTTATCACAGGTTTACCTAAGTCCAAAGGAAAGAGTGTCATCATGGTGGTAGTTGATAGACTTACCAAGTATGCACACTTTTGTACATTATCTCATCCATTTAAAGCAAGTACAGTTTCTACTACATTTATGGACACAATCTAATAGCTACATGGAAACCCAAAGGTTATTGTGAGCGACAGAGATCCCATTTTTATTGGAAATTTTTGGACGTAGTTATTTTCTTATTTGGGTATTCAATTAGCTCATAGATCATCTTATCATCCTCAATCTAATGGTCAAACTAAGATATGAATAAATGTTTGGAAGGATATCTTCGTTGTTTTGTATATGATAAACAAACACAATGGGTCAAGTGGTTACCTCTCGCTAAATGGTGGTATAGCACTTCCTTCCATACTGCAGCAAAAATTACCCCATTTATGGGACTTTATGGATATCATCCACCGTCCATCACATCATCTTTAAGAGAAAATTCTAAGGTTCAAGCAGTGGAAGATCACATCGAGCATCAACAAGAAGTTCTCCAACTGTTAAAGGATAACCTAAATTTGGCACAAAATGATCAACATCGCAGTGAGAGAAGTTTTGATGTAGGAGACTGGGTATTTTTACAACTACAACCATACAAACAAATGTCCCTCAAGCAATATAACAAGGATAATAAATTATTGCCAAAGTAATATGGTCCTTACAAGGTGTTGCAAAATATTAGTACTATGGCATACAAATTGGAGCTTCCTACTTCTTCACGAGTGCATCCAGTTTTCCATGTTTCATTCTTAAAGAAGGTTATAGGTGAAAATATTCCAGTTCAAACAATATTGCCAAAACTTGATGAGGAAGGAAAAATCATATTGGAACCTGAAGTGGTCACAGAAACAAGAACTCAACAGCTACAAAATTGATCAATTTCAGAGTATCTCAAGTGGAAGAACTTACCCACTGAATATTCTACATGGGAGGATGGGAATTTTATACAGAAGCACCCAGAGCTACTCAAGCGTTGAGGAAAACACTTTTTTGAAGGAGAGGGGCATGTTAGGTCCCTATATTACTAGTTTAGTCCCTTATTATTATTAGTGTAGCCCCCTTGTTGTTATTGTTGTACCCCTGTAACCCCCAATATTGTTATTATTGTGCCCTTACATTGTTATTGTTAGGTCGGCTAGGATTATATTGTGGGCCCATGTACTCCTATATATAGAAGGAGGTTTTGGTCATTTGTATCATCCAATAATTTTTCATTTATGTAATGTATTGGAGGTTTCCCCCTCGAAGTGGATGATTTCTAAGGCGTTGATCTCTCTTTTCTTCTATATTTGGAGTTGATTTCATAACATTGTTCCAAAACTCCAAGTATGTCACACTCTCCAAGAGTGCTCCAAGAAACTATAAGTGTACTAGAGCACGAGAGAGAGAGATAATATAATGAGAGATCCAAAAACGAACTGATCAAGAGCCGTGAATTGATGCTCAAAAGCCCTTTTATTAATGAAGCCTCTAATTTCTTCAATTTTCCATTATTTTCCTTCATTTTCCTCCTCACATGAAACATGTAAAATTTCACCTTCCTTTTCTCCTATTTTACATTATTTTCATAAATAAATTCAAATAAATTCCACTTTTCCTTTCTAAAGCCTTAGCCATTGCCTTTTCTAATTTTCATACCCATAATAAACCATATGAACACCCACACTAGGATGTTTTGCCCAACATTCATCTTGGAATACGTGTCCCATGACATTGGTTATTATTTTTCCTTTATTAAATTTTATTACATAGAAGTTTCATCATGGATATTATAGAACCCCCCCCCTTGATGAACACCATCCTCAGCGTTCAACGACACCTACAACCAACAAGACTACTGTAAGAAAAACATAATGCCCATGGAGCTTTATAACTTTGCTCGTTGCAATATTTACAATGATCAAGATACTGATAATTAAACCAACATGACAACATGACAAACATAACATCATAATGACATGACACCCATACTGCTTATTGGAGCTTTATAACATAGCTCATGGCGGTATTTATATCCATATACATATGTACATAAAACAAAACATCATACCAACATATACCAAAAACATATACCAAAAAACATGCCAAAACATTTTCTAAACCAACAAATAAGGAAGGATACATAGCCCACATCTGATCCAACATCTCCCATGTAGCTTCATCGAGCCAAAAGTGTTTCCATTTCACTTTAACCTGCTCAATTCTTTGGTTCTGGTGCATGAGTATCTTTCTCTACAAAATGCATAGAGGTTCCAGTTGGAATTATCCTTCTGGTTCCACCTGCAATACATATCAATAAATCATATGATCAACATCTTTAACATACTTCTTAAGCAATGACAAATGGAAAACATCATGGACTTTCACTATCGGAGGTAGTGCAAGTCGATAGGTTACTGTTCCAATCGTCTCAAGAATCCTAAAAGGTCGGCAATACCGAGGTGCCAACTTGGCACATAATCCAATCCACAAGGAGCTCTTCTTTGGCTTGATGTGCAAGTACACCTGTTCCCCAACCTGAAACTCCTTAAAAAACTAGTTCTTATTTTCATAGCTCTTCTTCCTATCCTGAGTTGCTTTCATATTCCTCTTGATTACCTACATTTATTGTTCTATTTTTGCTAACATATTCGGTCCAATCAACACCCTGTTAATTGGATCACTCCAACTGATGGGAGCATTGCAACTCCGCCCATACAATGCCTCAAATAGAATCATCCTCAAAGATTTCTAATACCCATTGTTGTAAGAGAACTCCTCCAGTGGAATATACTTTTCCCACTTTCGTTGCTAATGCATCACATACATCCTCAACATGTACTCAAGGATCATGTTGACCCTATCTGTCTGGCGATATGTATGCAGATGATAAGTTGTACTGAATTCCAACTCTGTGCTCAAAACTACAATTAACTCCTTCCAAAAATTTGAAGTGAAAATTTCATCCCTGTATGATGCAATATTTTGTGGAACACCATGAAATTTGACCACATCCTTAATGAAGATTTGTGATACATAATTCGTTGAGTATGTAGACTTTACTGGAATGAAGTGTGTTACCTTCATCAACTTGTACACCACAACAATGATGTAATTATGCTATCTAGATGTCCTCATTAAACCAGTGATAAAGACCATGGAAATGATCCCCCATTTCCACTCTAGAATCAGAATCAGTTGTAATAGTCCACCTGTATGCTTACACTTTTCCTTAACCTGTTGACAGTCCAAGAACCTAGCCACAAATTATGCATAATGCTACGTCTCTCTTCAAGTTTGGCCAATAGTAAGAATTATTCACCACAATCAATGTCTTCTGATAACCTGGGGGACCTGGATATGATTTTGCATGAAACTCCCTCAAGATCACCTTCTTAAGTTCACTGCCATCTGGCACATATATCCTGTCTCTAGACCTGATCAAGCCATTTGTTGTGAGATGATATTCCACATCCTCTGCTCCTACACATGTACATGTACAACTATTCGTACATGTACATGTACTTATACCACTACCTGTACATGTACATGTAATCTACTGCAATATGTGCCTAAGGTCCATATACTTGACATCCTATTGACCTATCTGTAAGATCCTATCATGTAGATTTATCCCATAGGAACTCATAGCTGCTATATGATTCACCTGTATTTGTGTTGAACCTTAGAATTGTCCTTTCTTTGACATCCTTTCTCATCACTTTTCCTTACCTTTTCATAAATCCATGCACTCCAATCAATGATAAATGGCATGTTTTATCTCAAAGAATGCATTTGAATGCTTTCTATGTTATATTTTGATGCTCTTGTTATTTGAATGGATTTTTGTAACTCAGCTACATAACACAACCTATTCTACAGCTTATTGTTGTTTATGCAACTACTCTTATGGTTTGATAGGTTCCGAGGAGCGAATAAAGGAACAAGCCACATGGGCATCTCCAAAATGATCCATATATGGATTTCTTCCTATCCACCTGGTCAAAATCAATAGATAAATATGCCTATGATTGTGGTCAAAGTATGGTCAAAGGACGTGATCTAAGAGTGAAGAACTCTTGATTTTCCCTAATGTAGTAAACCAAGAGTTATCCATTTAGAAATTGCTTCTATGTTTCGTTTGTAATCACCATTTGTAGGTGGAATTAGCTCCTGACAGTTACATTTAAGTTTGTTTAAATACCGGTTGTTTGAAGATAGAAGATAGTCTTAATTTTATGTAAACATTGGGTATGCTTTAGACTCCATATTTTTCATAATACGAAGACCATGTTTGTGGTTTCAGTTTGTTCATTAATACGCGTATAGTCTACTAGGATCTCAACCTATTCTGTCGCAGAGGGCCTCTGCACAAGAGGAGGTTTTTCATTAGTTGTTTTAGTTTAATTTCATTCGTTTTGTTTTTTCAATTCATAAGTTAGATTTAAATTTCTTTGCAGTTGTTCTTTAGATTAAATTATTTATCATTTCATAGAATTAAATTTATGAATGCTTTCTTAGTATTACTTTTAGATTGACTGTGTAATATTTTCTTTCCTGGAACATCTCAAGAAAGTATATTCTTCTATTTTCCAATTGGATTATGTTTGAGGCAATAGAGCTCACAGTTTTTTAGTTTTCTTTACATGTTTTTACTACTTTCCTAGATTAGATCCTCAGTTAAATGTATAATTGGATGCTTGTAAATCATGCCAAGAAGATGACTTTTTCATACTTCCAAATTGGATGCTTGAGTATTTAACCTATACAATAATTTAGTTTTCCTTTACATGCCTTTACACTGCTTTCCTCAGTTAAATGTATAATTGGGTGCTTGTAAATCATGCCAAGAAGATAACTCTGTCATATTTCCAAATTGGATGCTTGATTATCTAACCTATATAATAAATGAGTTTTCCTTTACATGTTATTTAAATGCTTTCTTAGATTAAATTTTCAAAACTAAAGTGTAATCAATTGCTTGTAAATCATGTCAATAGGGTGACTCTATCATACTTTCATATTGAATGCTTGAGTAGTTGATCATACAATAGTTGATTTTCCTTTGAATCTGCTTTCATTTAGATTAGCATTGTCATTTCAATTCTTAGTAATAAGATTCATATTTCAATCCATGGAGTAGAACTAAGTTAATATATATTAGAATTATCTTTATTTTTCAAAAGCTCAAAGTCATTAGAGAAAATACTCTGTTTTTAGATCAGATTCTAACTAGCTAAATTTTGATTCATTTTTATGAAAATTAGGATAGTTAAAAACACTTCCTTTTCTTCCTTCTTTAAAAATTAGTTTTTAACATTTAAATGTCATTAGATTCAACTGATTCATTCCATAGTTCTCATTTTTTAAAATTAACATTTAGAAATAAAGAATAAAATTCCCCAAAACAACATAAAAACATACACAATGAAGTAAGAAGAAGGCTAACTAAGCATATATAGTGCACCACACTTCATCAGATTACAAACCTCGGTTGATAATTTATGTTGAACAATTTAAGACATTAAATTGGCTAAACATTTTGATGTCGTTTCTGGGGAAGTGTAATTAGGTAACCTCATTTCTTACATCTAAAAAAAATGATATGCATAGAGAAATAGATTCTAGGGGTAGATTTATAGCTAGAGGCAGAATTTTAATTCCAACAACACCACACTTCATTATATTACAAACCTCGGTTGATAATTTATGTTGAACAATTAAAGAAATTAAATTGGCTAAACGTTTTGGCATCATTGTCGAGGATCGAACAGTAAATGGAGAAAATTTACTTCTTGGAGGAGGAAGAGGCAGAGGATGAGGTGGAGGGAACAAAGGAGGAGTAAGGGGAGGTGAAGAAAACAAAAGAAATAGGGAAAATGATAATTCTTTTGGATTTCCTAGAATTGATGGGGATACAAATGCCACAATGATAAATATTTCACCCTCTATTCTTACAAATTTCCATGGATTAAAGATTGAAGATCCTGGAACCTTTTTGTTCGAATTTGAAGTTTTGTGTAGATCTTATGATTAATTACAAGACTCTCAAAAACTAAAGATATTTCTTGCAACACTGACAGGATCAGCTTTAAAATGGTTCATGGGATTAGTCACACAGTCTATTAGGACATGGAATGAAATGAAGAGAGCATTTTTAGAGAGATATTTGGATTCTTGAATACCTAATAACCATAAGGATGAAGTATTCAAAATGATGCAAAGACGATGAGAATTTGGAGGATCTAATTGAAAGATTCAATTATAACACAAAAAGAGCTAAAATGGATAATTTAGATCAAGATACTTTAAAAGCTCTTTTGTTAAAGGCAATTAGAGATGAGTGGATAGACATTCTCAACATGATGGGGAAAGGAGATATCTCTCAACTCACATTACCTGACATTGATGAATTACGTATTCATCTCTCAAGGGGGAAATAAAAAACAGGGAAAAACCCAAGAGATCCTTCTCTTGCTAGAGTGAATAAATCTGCAACTGGAGCAATAAGTAGGGAAGAAATTGGAAATATGCTTGATGAATTTAAAAAAAAAACATTTTAGGGAGTCTTACTAAACAGATAGACACCCTTAAATTACAAAAAAAGAAGAAAGTTGAAGCTGATGCCTTAGCTATTTTTTGTCCTAAATGCAGAAAGAATCATGCTTTAAAAGAGTGTCCTCTTGATTTAAAACTCATAGAGACCTGTGTGATCTGCTCAAAAAATCATAAAACTAAGAGGTTCCCTTCAATTCCAGGTCTGAAGGCCATTTTTCAAGAATAAGTAACTTCAAATACATAATCTCTTTGCTTTGTCTCTAGAAGACCATGGCAGGGGCCACAAACTCAAGGTTTTAACAACCAAATGTATACTCAGCCCCCACCAAATAATTGGAATTATTTGCAACAACCTTGGTCCCAACCTCAACCTTAGGCACAAGGAATGCAAAATCCCTATGGTAGATACTCTCAATACTACCAATATCCTCCTTCTTATCCAAACTATCCTCCCCAAAAAATTCCTCAATAGAATCAACAACCCCAACTACAAAACCAAAATCCACAACTTTCATTACCATTTCCAAAAAGACCAAATCAACTACCTGCCCAATCATTGCCAAACCCCAATAACAAAAATCCTCAAAATTCTTACATTATAGAATGACAACCATTTCCAACTTACATGATTAATCCACTAGATCTTGATTATGTTCAAGTTAGATATGGTAGAATATTAGAGAGAAAAATCCGTCTGTTGTTATTCAAGAACAAGATAATTTTGAGGAAGATTCTCTACAACCAAATAAAAGTTTTAAAGAGGGAACAACTCTTCAAAACTAGAATTCTGAAAATGAAAAACAAAAAGAACCAACAAACTCAACTCTTATCATAGAGCAACCATCAGTACCTATTTCTAACCCCCCTTTTCCAGAAATATTACAAGTTGATAGAGGGCTAGAAAAACATATAATGTTGCCCATTTATGATTTTCTAGATGAATTGAAAAATGTCTGTATCAAAATTCCTTTGCTATAGGACATTAAAGAGATTCCAATTCTAGTAAAAACAATAAAAGAGTTGAGCATGAAGAAACCAGGAAGAAAAACAAAAGAAATGAAAAGAATTCAACTAGTAGGAAAAATTGCAAACATTATGATGGGGAAAATTTCCATACAAAATATATTTATTTCCAGGAAGTCCAGTTGTAAAAACACATATCAATGGTATTGAAATTCCAAATACATTGATTTATTTAAGAGCATCTATAAACATCATGAACAAACAAACCATGGAACAACTTAAACTTCCAAATCTTCACTATACACCTACATTACTGCAACTAGCAGATAGATCTGTAATCAAGCCACATGGTGTATTATAATACATTTCAATATCCTTAAAATCTTGGGAGTATCTAGTCGATTTTATGATTTAACCCCCAAGAGAAATCTAGGAGGACATCCACTAATATTAGGAAGACCTTAGTTGGATACAACTGATGCTTTCATTAGCTATAGATCTGGTGACATGTATATCTCTGATGGTAACTCAACAAAGAAATTTATTCTATATCCTCCAGAAAAAACAATCACAGAATTAGAAGATGAAGAATGGATTGATGATGACAATGATATACAACCTCTCTTTATTATTTCAAACATTAGTGAAGATAGTTAAATATTAAATTCAATAGAAAACTTTGAATCATCTTCATTATATGAACATGATCAATTTCAATAACAATGCAATATTGAATATTTTTCATCCAGGAAGATTTATCTATACTCTATGGAATATTTTGGTAACTCTAAGGTTGAAATCCTTCCGGGAAAATTTTTGAACATAAACAAAAACTTGGAAAGACTACAACATGAAAAGTTAATCAAAACATTATAAAAAAATTCTTCTGCATATGCATGGGAATACACTCACATGAAAGGAATTATTCCTAATACTTGTATACATCACATCTATATTGAGGAAAATTGTAAACCTATTAGACAACCTCAAAGAAGGATGAATCCAAATCTTAAGGAAATTGTGAAAGAAGAATTGCAAAAATTGTTAAATGTAAACTTCATTTACCCAATTTCAGACAGTTAGTGGGTTTCTCCCTTAGTGATTGTACCTAAAAATAATGGTAAGTGGAGGGTATGCATTGACTACCAAGAGTTGAATAAAGCTACCCTAAAAGATCATTTTCCTTTACCTTTTATAGATCAAGTATTGGATACGTTAGCAGGTAAGAAGTATTTCTCATTCTTGGATGGTTTTAGTGGTTACAATCAGATTCAGGTAGCACCTAAAGACCAAGATAAAACCACATTCACTTGTCCATGGGGAACTTATGCCTACCGATTACTTCCATTTGGTTTGTGCAATGCACCTGCAACATTCCAAAGGGAAATACTAGGAATTTTTTCTGATCTAAGACATGATTGTGTAGAGGTATATATGGATGAGTTTACAGTTTATGGGAATTCATTTGAAGAAGCTTTAGAAAATTTGGAAAATGTTCTTAAAATATGTAAAGAAGAAAATCTTTCATTAAGTCATGAAATTTTTTTTTATGATAAGTTACTGAAGGAATTGTTTTAGGAAATCACATTTCAGGAGATGGAATTAAAGTTGATTCATCTAAAGTTGAAGTCATCTCCAAATTATCAATTCCAAATTGTCAAAAGGATATTAGAAGTTTTCCAGGATTCATAGGGTATTATATAATATTTATAGAAAACTTCACTAAAATAGCATCCCCACTCTTCAAGTTACTTACCAAAGTCTGTGAATTCAGTTGGAATCCTGATTTCCAATTAGCATTTGAAACTTTAAAAACAAAAATTTCTGAAGCACCCATCTTTAGAGGTCCAAATTGGAAACTACCTTCTTATATTTCAACAGATGCTTTAGATACAACTCTTGGAGTTGTATTAGGACAAAAATATTTGATCCCCTATGCCATATATTACATAAGAAAAAAATTTACTCCTGATGAGTTAAATTACACTGTAACTGAAAAATAATTCTTAACTGTTGCTCATGATATCAATAAATTTAGACATTATATAACTGGCTATGAAACCTTTATTCATACAAATCACTCTGCAATCAGATATTTAATGATTAAATCTATTACCATTGGTAGAGTCACAAGATGGTTACTACTCCTGCAAGAATTCAATATCACCATTTTAGACCGACCTGGAAAACAAAACACAGTTGCCGATTTCTTTTCTAGAATTCAAAATGTCAAAAATGATACTCTAGTAGAGGATAATTTTCCTGATGAATATATTTTTGCAATAACTACTAAAACTCCTTGGTTTACATATATTGCTAATTACTTAGTCACATGAAAGTTCCCTGCACACTTGTTTCCTAAAGAGAAAAGAAGAATTATTCAAACAAGTGCACTTTACTCATGGATTAATGATGAATTGTATAAAATAGGTCTAGATCTCATTATCAGAAGGTGTGTTAGAGAAGATCAAATGCATGAGATTCTTAAGGCATTTCATGATGAACCCTGTGGTGGACACTTTGCTGATAAGAGGACAACCTATAAAATCCTTCATTTAGGATATTTTTGGCCATCCATCTTTAAAGATTCTAGGGAGTCTATCAAAAGGTGTGAGAGTTGTCAAATAATGGGGAAACCTATTCCTCTAGATGAAATGCCATTACAACCTCAGGTACTCATCGAACCATTTGAAAAATGGGCATTGGATTTTGTTGGACCAATAAATCCACCATCTAATCAAAAGAAATATATTCTGGTATGTATTGATTATGTCACTAAATGGGTAAAAGCTAAAGCACTTTCTTTCGCTAATGAAAATTCTATAGTTAAATTTATTTTTGAGGATATCTTCACTCGTTTTGGTGTCCCAAGAGAAATTGTGACAGATCATGGATCCCATTTTACATCCAAGTTGGTGGAAAATCTCGTGGAGAACTACAAGATCAAGCATAGAAAATCCAGTCCTTATTATCCAAAATAAAATGACGAAGTGGAGTCTACAATTAAATTGATTGAAGGAATTCTCACTAATACTATACATCTACACAGGAGGGATTGGGCAGAAAGGCTTCCTGAGGCCTTATGGGCCTACCAGACCACATGGAGGAATATAAGAGGTCGTACTCCCTATGAACTTGTTTATGGGAAACAAGTTCTATTTCCTATAGAATTTCATAACCAAACCTTCAAGATGGCAGTCCAGTTGGGGCTTGACTTATTAGAAGCTCAAAAGCATAGATTGGAGAAACTGAATGAGCTTGATGAAATCAGACAAGATGCAGTTCAAAGAACCAATATAGTCCAGCAACAAAGGTCCAAATGGCATGATAAATATATCAAGGAGAAAAAGTTTCAAGCAGGGTATTGGGCACTTTTGTTCGATTCAAAGTTAAAAGACTTTCAAGGAAAGTTTCAGACTCATTGGCTTGGGCCTTATGAGATTAAAAAATTCTTTGACAATGGAGCAGTCAGGATAAGGACAATTGATGAAGAAAATGTACCTATTTTTGTGAATGGACATCAATTAAAAGTCTATCATAAGCCAATTTCAAGATAAGAGTTTATCAAAATTTTCCAAGATAATACTGATATGAAGTTAGTGAAGAAGAATCCTTCTTCTTCCCCAACTTAGTCTTTTTATTTTTCCTAAAAAAAATAAAAAAAAGTATTGTATAAGTGTGAAAACCAATCAATGATTGACATCCTTATACATAAAATATAGGATGAAAATCAAAGTTCTGACATCTTATATTTTCCATTCCATTTCTAAAATTCCCAAAAAAAAAAACTTTTTTCCCTTTATTTTCTAAAAAGCAATAAAAAGTGGTACAAAACTACTTCCATTCTGCAGCTCTATCACATTTTTACAGCCTACTGAAGCAAGAATATTGAGCACAGGAAATTGAGAACTCCATTTGAAGATCATCATGCTAAAGGATACCTGAAGAATCAACCAAGGAAATAGCAACAAAATGTTAGTTCTAAAGGTAAGTTACATAAATTTATTTAAATAACAAGGTAAAAAAATATCATGTATAATGTAGATGATCACATGTTGTCTCAACATGTCATCATTTGATTTGATTTGGACTCATCATGTCATAGATCGGCCACATCACCTGCATCATGTTTCATAACGGTCCATAACGGACTTCCCCCATTTATGATTAAATGGTCATATCCTATTGCTGTGACCTATTCATCTACGTTTCTTAAAACCCATCAAATATCCATCTCATTCATTCCTACAAACCCTCAACGTCCTTCTCCAGAACCAAAACTCAATTCAATTCATACAAAGAAGGATAATTCTGAAGGCTATACTCTTCACGACATGAGACATGGGTATGATAGTCATGACTAAACCGGTGGGAGCTAAATACATGGAGGGTTATCCTCAGATTAAAGAGATGCTGCAGAAAGCTAAGTGACTTAAGTTTATAGAAAAATTTGATGGTTTCCACAAAGAGATCACAAATTCTTTTGCGAGGTCTTTTGATGGAACGGAAGTCGAAATAGGAGACATAAAATTTTCAGTGACCGAGGCATTCATAACTGAAGCCACAGAGCTCCCAAGATTTGGCAAAAGGTGGTTCAAAAACAAATAATTTCACAGTGAAGCTTGGAGAGTTGTCCTCAAAAATCCAGGTATGGATACTTCTGTTTACAAAAAGGGAATTCCTAGCTCAGCACTCAAGAACAAATGGAGGAACATGCTTTTAATTTTGCATAAATTTATCACTTGTGAAGGCAGATTTGGATGCATGTTTGTGTATCATATTCGGTTGTTGATGAACTTTTTGGAGGATGGTGAAATAAATATTCCTTTATTTTTAGTGAATAACTTAAAAATAATGTCTACAAATGTACATAAGAGAATTTAGTTTATAGATAACACTATGCACCATCATGGGTTTGTAAAAATACTTCTTGAATTCCATTTGAAAAGTATAGGAGATTCTTGGGAGAATTTTCTGATTAGGAACCATTTCCAAGATGAGCCAGAGCAGCCTAAGGAAGACAAGACTAGGAAAATTAGAAGAAAAAATAATGATACAAGCATTGAAGATAGACCTTCACCTCCACTACAAAAAAGTGAAGAGGAACTCACCCTTGCAGAACTTATGAGGAACAAGAAGCAGGGTAGAGTTAAGACAGGAGGTAAAACAAAAAATAAGAGCAAGGTTACAAGTGAAGGAAACTTAAACCCTCTACAACTAAGGAGAAGCTCTAGAATATGAGGGTCAATGAAGAAGACACTACCACAAGAAACGAAGTTTATGAATTTAGAGGAAGAACCTCCAGTGCCATCTCCCATCAATATCTCTCCTCCACATAGCCCTATAAATTCTCCTATACATAATTTTGAAGGCAATCCCAGTAGAATATATCTAGGCATAGACCTAGTACAACAAGAGATATATGACTACATAGTCATTGGAGAAAAGGAATGCAACAGTGAATCCAGAACCGCCTATCAATCCACAAGAACCTCTAGTTGACATCCTTAAACAAGAAATCTATGAGCTAGAGTTATTGAATAGGCATATTAAACATGAGAATGAAGCTTTAAAGCAGCAGAACCAATTGGAGAAAGTCATTAGTGATAATCCCATCCTGCATTTGGGATTGTGGTATAAAAAGAACAGAAAGTTAAAAAGAAAGAACAAATCACTGAATAGGGTAATTATCAATCTCAAATACAAACTCCTTATGAGGAAGCCCATGATGGAATTCACTTCAAAGAAAAAGAAGAAGAGAAAAATGAATGTAATAGCAGAAGTTTCTGAATAAATGCAATAAGAGAAGAAAGTTTACATTTTTGATAAATTGCATGAGGACATGCAATGGCTTCTTAGTGGGGGTATGTTGAACCTTAGAATTTTCCTTTCTCTGACATCCTTCCTCATCACTTTTCCTTACGTTTTCATAAATCCATACACTACAATCAATGATAAATGGCATGTTTTATCTCAGAGAATGCATTTGAATGGTTTCTATGTTATATTTTGATGTTCTTGTTATTTGAATGGATTTTTGTAACTCAGCTACAGAACGTAGCTTATTCTGCAGCTAATTGTTGTTTCCGCAGCTACTCTTATGGTTTGATAGGTTCTGAGGAGCGAATAAAGGAACAAGCCACATGGGCATCTCCATAATGATCCATATATGGATTTCATCCTATCCACCTAGTCGAAATCAACAGAAAAAGGTTCTTGTGATTCTGGTGAAAGTACGGTCAAAGGACGTGATCTGAGAGCGAAGAACTCTTGATTTTATCTGACGTAGAAAATCAAGAATTATCCATTTATAATTTTCTTCTATGTTTTGTTTGTAATCACCATCTGTAGGCGGAATTAGCTCCTAACAGTTACATTAAGTTTGTTTAAATTCCAGTTGTTTGAAGGCCGAAGACAATCTTAATTTTTTGTAAACACTGAGTATGCTTTAGACTCTGTCTTTTTCATAATAAAAAGACCATGTTTGTGGTTCCAGTCTCGTCATTAGTGCACGTATAGTCTGCTAGGATCTCAACCTATTCTGTCGCAGAGGGCCCCTGCACAGGAGGAGGTTTTTCATTAGTTGTTTTAGTTTAATTTCATTTGTTCTATTTTGTCAATTCATAAGTTAGATTTAAATTTATTTGTAGTTTTTCTTTAGATTAAATTGTTTATCATTTCATAGAATTAAATTTATGAATGATTTATTAGTATTAGTATTATTTTTTAGTATTTTCTTTCCTAGAACATCTCAAGAAAGAAGATTATTCTATTTTCCAATTGGATTATGTTTGAGGAAATAGAGCTCACATTTGTTTAGTTTATTTACATGTTTTTACTGCTTTCCTAGATTATATCCTCAGTTGAATATATAATTGGATGCTTTTAAATCATACCAAGAAGATAACTTTGTCATACTTCCAAATTGGATACTTGAGTATTTAACCAAATCATGCCAAAGCCTCCCTGTGTTTTTGTTGAATCTTAAGACAAGGTCACATTTCATATTTTTGAAGATCCTTTTACTAATTTGCTACAGCTAGCAGGGAAGTTTTATTTTTTTGTTTTCATGGACTAGAAGCACATGTTCAGTAGACACTTGGAGTGGCCTAGTTTTTGTTTATTTCTGCCTGCTCGAGAAAAATGAGAGCAAAATTTTAGTAAGTAGCCATCTGCTGGATTGGTTACACTAGAAGGATCACTTCACATGATTGTACATATGTATTCAGTAGGCAGGTGGTTGTCATTAGGATTTGAAGCCCTTAAGTCTCGGTGATATTCTTCCATCAATAAGTTTAGTAAGTTTTTTATTTTTAGTCAGTATTTAGTCATGCATTTCAGTTTGAATTTTTTTTACTGTATTGGCCCAATGGTTAGGCACTTGGTCTACGATGTTATTGACACATCCAAGGATATTCCATCCCCAATAAGGTAGATGTTAGTGTTAGAATATGCATTATGACTTCAGTGATCAAAATCACTCTTTTCATATTCATTTTAGGGGTCCCGCAATTTTTTTTATCATTCCATTAGGTCATGCAAAAAATTGATTCAATGATGGTAGCCCTAGTCATAAAACCTCACTCTCCCTCAAAATTTCACATTTTCTTACCCACCTTCATGTCTTGTTGAGCATAAAACAATCTTAATATCTCATTTCATGATTTCATTATGTTATTCAAATTCAACCATGGAGTCAAGTCATCCAAGGTCCCATTAGGTCAATTAGGTTTCATTTTTCAAGGTCCATGAACACATCATTTCATCCCAATAAGGTAAGAAAAGGTGTGAGAGTGACTCAAATAAAACCTTCTCAATCATCTTCAGAGGATTTATCAGCATGTAAATATCATTTTTAAAATTGTAATTTTGGTTTTAGAGTATGATTTCATACTAAAATGTAAATTTTATTCAAAACAGAGATGTAATTTATTTTTAAAATTTTATGTAATTTTATGCTCATAATATGTTATAAGTTCTATCCCAAGTTTCCAACTCAAATCACACATGCAAAACTAAAAGTGAAAATTTCAAAACTCGAGCAATATCATCCTCCAAAGAAGAAAAAATCAAAGGAAAAGGGTAATCAACAATGCTTTAAAAAAAGATCGAATGAACATTAGAAAAGTGGGTTTTTGAATCCAAATTTAAATTCACTTAAGTATTTATGCCACCTTGACTTCATTTGAAATTCATTTGCCTCCTCCAAACATCAAGCAAGCACTCTAAGAGACCAGATTTCAAGTTTCTGGGCGAAATTGTTGAGAAAAACTAAGCAGAGGGTGAAAATACTCAGTTGAGGGCGCAAACACTGAAATGAGGGCACAAATACTCAGGAGAGGGCGCAAATGCATAGTCGACGGCGAAAATGTTCAGTTTATGGTGCAAACACCCAAATGAGGGCACAAATGCTCTGTTGATGGCGCAAATGACTAGCAAGCCCTAGAAATGTGTTTCAGTGGAAAAAAGATCATCTTCAAAGCTCCCTCAGTCTACTCATTGACCTCCAGTCAAACAGTAAGATCTCATGCCATTTAAAACCATTTTCACAAAGTTTATGTGTTAAGTGTTGCTAAAATTGAGATTTAAATTTGGTGTTTGAATTGGTAAAAACCCTAGTATCCTATTACACTTGTGAAAAATCCCAAATTTCACTCCCTTACCCTTTGCATCCTTCCCACACTTAAAAAAACCCATTCCCAAACCCCTGTTTTAAAAAATCCCCTTTTCCCTAAACCTTTCTCCCAAAACCCTAAGCCCTAGGTGTTACATCTACCTAGGCTCCCAAATCCCAAATCCCTATCCTAAATCCTATCATTTTGCTACTCCCTATTCCTTCCCCCATTTCACACATCCTTAGAAACATCTCCCTCATTTTCCCTTTCCCATTCCACATTCCTAAATGCCTAGGGTTTTTACAAAAACACCAGGTCATAAGAGGAAGAAAACACATCTTTCAGCGAAAGAGAGGAAACAGAGGACAAGAGGCCACATAAAGGAGGAAGAGCACTCAAACTTGAACCTACCAACACTAGGGAACTCTTGGCTGCTCCATTTACTGTGACATGCTTCAAACATGTTGGTTGTTATGATTTTTGTGAGAAAATTCAGAGGGTCCAACACCATCCCATGTTAATAATACTTTTCATATCTGGACTCCATGACAACCAAGTTACATTAGCTGGTGTCACTTTTACTTTATCTATTGCTATTATTTCAGTTGCTACCAGGATCCCAAATTTTGGGGAGAAGTGGTTCAAGAAAGGTAATTTGAAGAAACAAGACTTTGACTTCTTCTTAAAACCAAGACACCAAAATAAAACAAAGAGGTTCTTTCCTTTTTCTCACCTCCTGGAAATATATGCACTAATGATGAAGATAATCATGAAATACTTTTCATGTGAAGGTCGATTTTCAAGGCTCTATTCCTATCACATCCGAATTTTAATGCATTTCACTAGGGTAAGGATGCTTAACACACCCTACTATATTTTTCGGAGTATATAGAATATGGCATAAATTGCCCTGAAAAAGGAGTATGAACATCAAATGAAAAACCTATTCCATCATTCCCTCATAAATATCATAGTCCTTCACCATATTAATCAACTATACATTGCATGGAGTACCTTCATAGCTAATGATATCTTCAATGAGACATACACTCAGCATGCAAAAAATGTCCCTTCATCATCCTAGCCATCCACTTCCATCCCTCCATCTCAGCCCATATCACAGTCATCATCGTCAGATCAATCCCATTCGCCTCCTTCATCTCCATCTCATCATGACATTGGCTCACCTAGCAGGATGGAGGACATTGAGCCTAAATGGGCTAGTATGGTTGAGGTTGAGCCATTGCCAAAAACCTACCAAAGAGGCTAGACACATGTGTTTTCTCCACATAGAGTGGAAGGGGCCATGCCTTCTGTTGTGGCTCATTTGCAATATCCTTTATTTTAATTTTCAAAAATTAAAAAACTATCAAAAGATATGTTAGAGTATAAAAATTCATGTACTTTAGCATAAAAATATATCTTCTTGTTATGATAAATTTTAAAGTTTTAATACTTTAAAGATCTTATATAAGCAGGTCCCAGTTATAATATTAATTATCAAGTGAGATTCATTGATTGATCAAGCAATAAGCAAAGGGCTCAACCCGCGGGCACTTTCAGTGTGGGATTTAACACAGAGGGTGCCTCCGCAGTTGACCCTGTTGAATGCTGAAGTAACCCAAATGAACGGTCGATATTGACTGCGAGGTCATAAGCCAAGTGAATCCTCCATACCTCAAGCCCCCCCGCAATGACGTTTGCTGCCAAGTTGGTTACATTTTTCATCCACATCAGGGTTTCTTAACGGTTTTTTGGTGCGTCTTATCAAAATTTAAGTTCAAAGCCACACCACCTTTTTAAGGAAAATTCTCATTCTTTCTGAAATTATCATTGGTTAGTTAGTGTTTGAATTTTTTCTGTGTTGTGTCTTTTTTAGTTTTCTGTCACCCTGTCAGTTTTTGGTCACCCTGGGAGTTGTCTACCACCCCAAAGTTAAACTATGGCTAAACATTCATCCCTGTTAGGTTCTGCTAGTCACATCCCTCTAATGGATACTGAGAGGGATATCCAAGATACAAATTGTTCCCTTGACCACCTTTCTTTTTACTAGCAAGTCCTCCTCAATGATAAGAATTCTCCAATTTACACCGCCATGGCAAAAACTGGTGTGTTTTCTGCTTGTATCCCAAAAAATCATCTTTTTCTCGAATTTATCCATTGGCTACTATCTGTTATGTACCCTAGGAAATGTTTTGTAATGAATTTTCAAGGGGAGAACGTTCTACAAGTGTCAACTCAGTTAATTCACCAAGCCCTTTGTTTCCCTGAGTCGAAGTCATATATCCAATTCTCTAATGATTCCTTGATAGCGTATTATGACAGTCTTTCAGGTCAAGGTTTTAATCAATTCATTTATTTTCTGAAGCCAAATACACGACAGTTTGAACCTGACAGTAAAACGTTCCCTATGGAGGTTTTTGATACTGAAGTCAAACCAGTGCTGAGCTGCATTGCAAATATTTTGGGAAAAGATGACGACAATACAATGGACAAGTCAATTTTGGGGATGTTCGCCATGATGATGAAGCCAGGAATGGTGCTGGATATTCCATCCTATTGGCAAGAAGTTTTTAACTCTCAGCTCATGAGCTTATCATTAACGAGCTCATTCAGGTTTCCCTCACTTATTGTTTACTTATTCTTATATAAAAATGTAGAAGAATTCATGCATCTGGGGTTAAACATTATGGATATGAATAAGAAGAGGCAATCAGTAATATTTTGGATAGATATAGTGAGAAAAGAACAAAACAAGATTGGTTTGTTTGATTTTGTTGGTGAGTTTATGTCTTCTGCATATAAAGTTTAAAATGGAAGTTCTCCCCCCTATTTTTTGCCCAAAGCTCAAGAGTTCTTGCATTTGGGGGCAAGTTGTAAATTTGGTGATTGGTTTGTTTTTGAAGATTATTCTGAAATTAAACTTTATGGAGCTAGTGTAGAACCTTATAGGCTTCCTGTGGTTGTGCCTATGAGATTATTTTCTCTGGATTTTATTAGGAAAAGTCTAAATGTTCACCAAATTCACTTTGTGCCTATGAAGAAGGGTCATGTGTTCAAATTGTCAATGACTGTGGGTCCCTTTATAGTTAATATGAGACAATCATTTGATGAAGTCACTCAAATGTTAGATGGAATGCACTTATTGTTAGGAGAGAAGTGGGCTTATGACCCTCATAGTGTCATTTCTAGTAGAATAATTGATAATGGATATTCAACCTTCATTCATGAGAGCAGACCAGATCTAGAAAAAATGGCAAGTAAAGGTATTGTGAGTTCAGTAATTTCAAATGTTCAGACTCCTTTTATATCAGAAAAATCAAATAAAAGAGGTAAAGAGGCAGTTGTTGATTCAGAGGACGAGGAACAGAGAGCTGAGAAGAGAGAAAAGTTTAATGAAGAATCTGTAGATACTCAACCTGGTTTTTCATTACAATTGAGAGATGAAAAGAATGTCCCTGCTTCACCCAGGAAGCATGAGAGCACTCAGGATCAAGTGCCTCTAATTACAAATGTTTGCCCAGATTGCAGAGATAAATCAGAAGATGAAGGCAAGTATGGAAGCTCAAGCTGAGTACCAAATAGCTCCAGACCAAACAATACTTCTAACTGCAATAAATATTGAAAAAGATCAATTCAAAATTTCCCTTTCACATCCTTCTAATATGTTAATTGGTTCTTCTAACAAGTTCAATACTGTAAACTTGACTGTAGATGTGAAGAAAATTCCATTACTGCACAAAGTGAATCTACACATGCATATAGGTAAGCTGATTGTAAATGACCTAACAAAAACTAATGCAATGGCACTGAAGGCAGAGAATATGCTTGGAAAGGTAATAAAGCAGTTGAAGTTAGAGAAAGCCAATTCCAGGGCTTTGACAATCCAAAACGAGGAGCTTAAGAAGATCATAGTAAAGATTGGAGTAGACCCCAATGATAGGTCTGCTGTGCAGAAGCTTCTGCAAAGTGCTAAATTAGAAATATCTATACTAAAGAAAAAATTGAAATTGCTCATAGGAGAATATTCCATGGCAGCAGAGGTTGCAGAGGTGGAAAATGAGAAAGAAAAACTTCTTCAGCAGCTTATGCAAAAGGAAGAAGATATTTCTAAATTGAAGCAAACTGCATTATCATTGCAAAATCACATTGAAACTCACACTTGTACTCTTGTTTTTCCAGATGGAAGTGGAAATCCGGCAGCATAAATATCTCAATTAACCACTGAATTGAAGATGGCAGAAATAGATCGGAAAAAGGTAGAATCTGATTTGGAAACAACAACAAAGTTTATAAAAGCTATTGAGGGAGAAGTCAATAAATACAAAATGGAATGCCAAACTGCTAATGCTGAGATTAAAAATCTCAAAGAAAGATTGAAGGGAAATATATCCTTAATACAGGCTAAGGATATCATCTGGAATGATATTATTGAAGAAATCAAAACAATCTGGGATTTTCTGATTGTTATTGCAGAAGAAAAAAGAATTATTAGGGAATTTGAAGAGAAATTAATGACAGACAAACATAAGACAATCAATAGGGCTATATGGGCAAGGAAGTTCATTAATTTCATTGATTCAAAAATAGATAAGGAATTAGAAGAAAATGAAATTAAAGACATAATTTTATATGCAGTAGAAATTAACAAAATGATTGTCAAAAATGATTGTAGGAAGTCTGCAGAAAAGAAGTTGATTGAGTTAAAGGAAGCAGTGGGTAAATTTGATAAATTATTTGATAAAATAGCAAGAGCAGGTTTGCCATCATGTTTTGGGCTTGGAGGTGGCCTTATGTCATGGAATTCTTATGAGCCCTTTCTAGTTTTGGAAAAAAGTAAGGTAGACAACACTCATGAGAAAACTCAAGTTCTTAAAGGAGCAACAGTGATCATTTTCCTTCAGAGACATTTTCAACTGATGTGGTTAGTGAAAACTCTATTTGTGGAAAGACCATCTTTCAATAGAATCATTGCTTTCAGATTGGAGTTTCACAAGCTGGTTCATTCACCAAAGACGAACATCGAAATATGGAAGAAGTGCAGAGCCTGGATGACAGATTTACCAAAGGATCCCTTGACTTCAAGGAAGGATAAACCAAACAGTCAAGGAAATGTAGCAGCATTGTCATCAATCCATATTCAACATATAGATTAGGATTTTAATTTCATGTTATTTCCTCTTTTAAAAGAGATAATGTAATTGTAATAAGACATTTTGAGGACATGTAATAGATAGTGTATGAATTCATAAATAGTTGAAGTAGTTAAGATCAGTTACAGCAGTTACAAACTACTTTCTAGTGTATTTAATGAGATAGAGAAGAAAGAGAAGGGTTCCAAGTTTTGAACCTTCAAATTGCAATTTTTGTACTCCAATTTTAAATGATAAATGAGTGAGAAGCAAGTTTCTGGCAATTGTTGATGTTGATATGTACTCAAATTCCTAAATAGTTGAAGTAGTTAAGATCAATTACAGCAATTACAAACTACTTTCTAGTGTATTTAATGAGATAGAGAAGAAAGAGAAGGGTTCCAAGTTTTGAACCTTCAAATTGCAATTTTTGTACTCAAATTTTAAATGATAAATGAGTGAGATGCAAGTTTCTGGCATTTGTTGATGTTGATATGTCTTCAAGTTTACATTATGTGTTTTCTATCTCTGAATACAATGAAGTCATGAAGTTGCAGGTCTCTTTTTACTTGTGTAAATAAGAGTTAAAACCCTTAATAGGTGCTCCTTCATTTTAACTTTTCCTTTTCTTATAATTCTTATGGAGTTTGAGATGATATATTTTGTACAACAACATATCAGTTTGGGCTTCTTTCTTTCATGTTCTTTTGATCATTCCATTATATATCAACAGATAATAGCATTGTGGAAGATTCATTGTATTTGATCTTTGAGGGTTTAATGATAAATATTTGACGGTGATTAAACAAAGACAAATATTTCTGTGACATAATTATATAAATGAATTAAGCACTAATTCCTTATCACAGCTAAGGGATTGTCTCTTAAAGTACAACATTTTTTAAGTATCATACAAACATTTAAAAATCAAAGTTTTTCTCAGGTTTTGTTCATATTTCCTCTCAGTTGTTCAAGAGATGAACATTCAAGTTTCTGTATTCATTTCATAATTTCGCTTATAAGAGGCCATGGCCGAGGTCGCGATAGCCTTCCTCGTTTAAAGCTCCCATTCTTTCAGATCTTGAAAAGATGGTTTCTAAAAAAGGCCAGAAATCAAGAACGGTTTATACACCTGATGCCACATTGCCTACACCAGGCAGCAGTTCCCATACCCTTTCATCCAAGGATATTTCCCGGAAACTCATTTTCTCGGAACAATAATCCTTGTCCTCACCCATTCATTTCCAAGAACGAAGATTAGAAGAGCAATAATTTGAGTATGTTTCATTCACATTTACGGAAACTCAGCCTAATATAGTTGCCAACTCTTCTGCTATTGTTAATCAACCCCTTCCCATATCAGATGTTTCATCTCATCCATCCACATCTACAACTGGTATACAAACCCCACCTACTCAAGGAGCAGTAAATCAAGGCATAAACATGGCAGCTCCTGTTCCTGATTTCTTGACAGATAGATATGCACCATTAAATCTTCCCCAACCTATGAATGCAAAGCCTCAGGAGTATCTTAAATTGCTTCCAATATTTACTGGTGAAGATGAAATAACTACAGAACAACACTTGCCTTTGTTTTGCACTTTTACTGAAAATTTAAATGTTGAACATCTTGATGTGGTAATGAGACTTTTTGTACAGTCTCTGAGTGGAGAGGAAAGAAAATGGTTTAAAGGATTACCAAATGGCTCAATTAATAATTGGGATGAGTTATAAAGACAATTCATCCGAATATGGGGTGAAAAGAGAGAACATGGTTATTCATTGATATAATTTAATGCTATCAAGAAAAGGTCAGAAGAAAACATGACTGAATTTATCAAAAGATAACAAATTGTATAATAGTTTTCCTGCATAAATGAAACCCCCTCCTATTGGAGCAAGAGATGTTTTTGTCGGGGCATTTGTATTATATTTTAGATTTACTTTGAGAGAGAAAATATCTCCCACTCTTGAGCGAATCCAAACTGATGCTTTGGAGATCGAAGCAAATATGACTACTGCTGGAAAAGCACAAGAAAAGCAGTCAGTTCGAGATAAAGGTAAGGCCAAAGAAGAGTCATAATAGGATCAAAGGATTGATTACATGAGTAAAGTCATCAAGAACTTGTCAAACAAAATTTTGAAGACAGAATTGGATAATAAGTAACCTGCACAGCAAAACAGAGGGGTTTTTAATCCCCAATTCAGAAAGCAACCCTTGCATATTTTGCAGAGGGAAAGGAGAGATCAGGACCAAGTTCAAGCACCCTTATATATAGAAGCAACACCTTCATATTCTGTTCATGATGATCAGAAACATGTTGAAGATCAAATTTCTACTGTTTATATGGAAGATGACGAAGAAGAAGAGAAATGTGAAGAAGAATGTACATAGGCTAATGTATCATTTGACCAGGAAGAAATGGATGATTATTGCAAGAAATTCACTGATTTTATGCAAGCAGAACTGCATAAGAAATACGACTCGAGATCAAAAAAAATATTGAGAACTCAGGATGATGAAGAAAAAGAACCGGCGTCAGTTCCTTCTCTAATGGCGACTCCACAACCAAAGAAATCAGTAAAACAACCAGACAAGGGAAAACAACCCATGAATTTAGTGAAATAAAATGAAAAGCAGCAAGTTGAGGCCTCCCAAAGTAAGTCTAATGATTCTAATATTTTGGAGAATATTGTTACTGTACCTGAGCAAAATGCTAATTATAACAAAAATGAAGAAGAACCTGAAGAACCTGAGAATATTATTAAACAAAATCAAACTTTTATTTTGTCCAAAGAGTTAGAAAAGGTTAAAATTCGAGTACCCTTGCTTGAGTTAGCTAAGACACCTGGCTATAAGAAGGAAATTGTAGAATTTATTAATCTCTCTCAGTCTGATGATGTTGGTGATATTGTAAATTTGCAAGAAGAAAAACCAGTGGTCACCTTTGGTCAACATGTTGAAGAGGTAGATTCTTTCGTTCCTCCTTTTTATATATCAATGCTTCTACATGATTTCATTCTGCATAATTGTATGCTAGATTCTAGTGCATCACATAATCTGGTGCCATTGTTTGTGATAGAAGAGTTAAATTTACAAATCACTAAGCCCTATAGAGACCTTTATTAATTCGATTCAAAAAGGGTGAAGTGTGTTGGGCTTATCAAAGACATGTTGGTATCCCTGGCTCAAATTCGAGCCATGAGTATAATGATGGATGTAGTAGTTGTAGATATTCCAACCATATTTGGTATTCTGTTTTCTAGATCTTGGGGAGAAAATATTGGAGGTGCCTTAAAATTGGACTTCACATATGCAATCATTTCTATCTTCAATGGGGAAGAGAGAAGGTTATACAGAGAAACCAGATTTTTTAAGACTACCACAAAGAAGGATGCAGGTAATTCTCCTATCTATGGGATATTCCTTGTTCTATGCTGCATGAAGATGCAGAATTTTCTGAAGACTCACATAAGCAGCTCTCTTCAGCAATTGTACATAAGGAGATGGATTCAAATAAAATTTGGAAGTGTTATTTCGATGGTGCCTACTCAAAGGATGACACAGGAGCTATCGTTTTATTCATATCTCCAAAAGGTAATCTTGTACCTTTTTCTTTTAAGCTTGAATTTAAATCAACCATTAATGTAGCTAAGTATGAATCATTGATTTTGAACCTTCAAACTACTAAACAAATGGAAATTCAATGTATTTCCATTTTTGGTGATTCTGAGTTAATTATAAGACAGATTAAGAATTTGTGTCAAACCAAGCATCCTAGATTGAGGTCTTATGGAAATGAAGTGTGGGACTTGATTGAAAATTACTTTAAAGACTTGAATCTTCAGTTTATTCCCAGAGAAGAAAACATAATGGAAAATTCCCTGGAAGTTTCAGCCAGTAAATTTAAGCCACCCATTAATCCAAGAATGAGATATGAGATTGAGTTGAGGCATAGACATTCAATTCCTTATAATATAAAGCATTGGCAAGTTTTTGAGGATGATGAGCATATCAATCATTTCCTAAAAATCATTGGAAATTTTGAAGACAGTGAAATAGATCAAGAAAGTGAACAAACTAATTAGAATGATGTACTAAAAAACCTGAATCATTCAATAGGTGATCTGAAGATAATTCAGTTGAAGGATAATACATTGCCCAGAGGTCCGGTTCCTCTTGAAATCCTATTTGATGCAAATGATGTAGCAGTAAATCATAAGAAAGCATCTTAGGAGGGAGAAATGGAGGACCGTAATTTAGGAACTCGGCAGGAGCCCAAAATGGTTAATTTGTTTAAAGGAGTTCCTAAGGATTATAAAGAAAGGTATGTTGATCTTTTCAAGAATTTTATGGATCTATTTTCATGGTCATATGAAGATTTAAAGAGATATGATTTAGATATTATTCAGCATAAAATACCACTAAAAGATGGGGTTAAACCTCATAGGCAGAAGCTCAGGCATATTAATCCACTATTACTTGCTCCAATTGAAAAAGAAGTGAAGAAGTTGTTGCAAGAAAAAATTATAGTCCCCCTTAGATACTCAGACTGGGTTTCTAATCGGGTTCCTGTTAGAAAGAATAATGGAGAGATAAGATTATGTGTTGATTTCAGGAACTTGAACAGAGCTTCCCTAAAAGGTAATTATCCTTTGCCAAAATGGATTATGTTCTACAAAAAGTAACTGGAGCTCATAGGTTATCCATGGTTGATGGTTTATCTGGGTACAACCAAGTAGCTGTTGAAAAGGAAGATTAGAAGAAAACAACTTTTACTACACTGTGGGGAACATTCAAGTATGCTAGGATGCCATTCGGTCTCATGAACACAGGGGCTACTTTCCAGAGAGCAATGGATATAGCATTTTTGGGTGATAAATTTGTAGTTATATATTTGGATGATGTGATTGTTTTTCAGATTCTGATGACGAGCATTTGGAGCATCTGCAGAAGGCTTTCCTAAGATGCAGGAAGTTTGGGTTATCATTGAATCCTAAAAAGTATTTGTTTTCTTTGGAGGAAGGTAAGTTGATGGGACAAATAGTTTCAAATCAAGGGTTGAAAATTGATCCAACAAGACTTGAGGCTATACAAATAATCCCATTTCCTAGAAGTAAGAAAGATATCAAAATATTTCTAGGGAAAATTAATTTCCTAAGGAGATTTTTCGCAAATTATGTTGAGATTGTCAGAAGCATAATAGATATGTTGAGTAAAAATGGTGAAGTGAAATGGGAAAAATATGCAAGAGAATCCTTTGCCAGGATTAAAGAGGCTCTTCAAGAGGCTCCAGTTTTGATTAGCCCAGATTATCAAAAGCCTTTCCAAATCTTTTCATTTGCACCACCTTCTACCATTGTTGTTGTGTTTCTGCAGAAGAACGAAGAAGGAAAAGAGCAACCTGTAGCATTTTTCAGCAAAGTTCTCGGGGATGCAAAACTCAAATATAATATTTTGGAGAAATAGGTATATGCTCTAGTTAAATCATTGAAAGCTTTCAGGACTTATGTACTTCATTCTCAAATATTTGCATATGTACCTAATTCAGTTGTAAAAGATGTGCTAGTTCAAAGTGATGTGGAAGGAAAAAGAGGAAAATGGATTGCCAAAATCCAAGAATATGATTTAGATATTAAGCCTACTAAGTTGGTAAAAGGACAGGGCTTGGCAATATTGCTGACAGAGTCTAATTTTCAAGCTCTGGGAATTAATCTGCTTGCACCCTTGGATGAAGTTGTTGATGAAACAAATCAAATTAGCACAAAGTCAGCAATCAAGTACAAATTTCTCTGCTCGGATTGGTATAAGGATATTATTCACTATTTGTGCTTTTTTTCTTTTCCTCCCTCAATCAATAGAACAAAGTACAGAGCTCTTAAACTCAAAGTTCAACCTTATGTTATAATTGATGCTAAATTATATTGGAAGGATCATGTTAGTGTTTTGTTGTTGTGTTTGACAGAAGGAGAGTCAATGGAAATTATCAAGGAGTACCATGAATGTCTATGTGGGGGTCATTATAGTTGGAAAGTTACTGCCCACAAAATCCTCAAATCAGGTTTTTACTGGCCTTCCTTATTTTCTAATGTATACAAAGTGGTTAGAAGTTGCCAAAAATTTTAATTGTTTGCAAAAAAGAAAAGGTTAGCTCCTCTACCTCTTCTCCCCGTTTTTGTTGAAGAACCCTTTAGACAATGGGGATTGGATTTCATTAGAGAAATAAATCCACCATTAGGTGGGTAGTTCAAGTGGATTCTGACGGCCACTGATTATTTTACAAAGTGGGTGGAGGAAATACCTACCAGAAAAGCAAATGATTTGCAGTAATGAAGTTTCTGGAAGAGAACATCCTCAACAGGTTTGGATGTCCATTGAAGATTGTAACAGAAAATTCTCAAGTATTCAACTCAGTCAAATTCATTAATTTTTGTCAAACATATAATGTTATCTTGTCTCATTCTAGAAAATATCATCCTCAAGGAAATGGGCTAGCTAAATC